>OY728126.1:758828775-760078775 GCA_963277665.1 Viscum album | reverse complement strand
AACCATAATCATCTATCAGATATGGTTTATTCAGTAAGGCACTCTCTAGGGTTTTCAAAACCCCACCTTAAAATGAGGAAACCCCAAGACTACCTTTTTGTGATAGTAAAATTGCATTAACATCCACTCTCAGGAATCCTTATAAAAGTACTTCACCACACTCGAAGATACTACCACCACTAATACTAAATAGAATCCAAGCATACAAATCAATTATGACATTTTCAGGGAACAAGGGTGCATCCACGCACTCATCCATTCTTCTTGAATGGTTGTAGGGACTTTACACCTTGACCAGGTCTTCTTCCTCTACAGATAAGTTAATCCAACCACTTTGGAACCCATGGTCAACATCTGCTAAATTTCAAACACATGTAACCAATCTAATGAGAAATTCATACAAATACACATCCTTTGAGAGGCCACTAGGGTTCTTTATCATAAAGTCTCAACATCTCCTAAGAGGGAACATAAACAAGATAGATTGTAACTTTAAATATGATACTAGTGACTTCAAAAATCACATGGTCTAATTTGTCCCTATCCATGTACATAGAAAGACCCAATGTTAAGGAAATTATAGGGTACTATATGAATATTTCTATTAACAAAAAAATAGAATTATTGTTCAACCCTTTATTCAACTACTTATAACTCCTAGAATCATTCCATATCCAATCTTGTTAATCACAAAACACATCACAAAACTAGTCACACACTCACACCCAGTCTGGGATGGCTACCAATCACCTCGATAACACCACTGGGTCTATCTCTACCACGGTGTAATCTTTAGGTAACAAATTACCAAAATAATCTCCCATCATCAATAAATGTGGGGATAAACTGTATCCTCCATGGGATACAACTAACCATACTACACTAGTACCTAGGTACTATGGGGGTCTATGGAACTTTGATAAGTTATGAAACATAGAGAGAATAAAATTCATAGGTTCTAACGAACATACACATCAGAAAAAATATGTCATAGAATTAACCTTGGTAAGGTTGAGCATTTCTTAATCTATCTCTCAGTAGCCCATGATATGGGTCAATCATCCTAGTGATCTTCATGTGTCATACGTCTACTAACTGTGAGAAAAAATATCAACATAAAAGATTCCCCCCACACATAAGGGTAGCACCCATCAAGACAGGGTTCCCAAGCATAGTATCCATCTTACCATACTCACCACCCTCTGATCAAATGAGCTCATCGAGAAACGTCATCCTAGATCAAGGATCATCATAGATAATGATCTCACTTCAAATATCACAACTAAATATCACATATATACATACTCACGTTAATGAATGATCTACAATGAAGGAACTACACACAACTGAGTTTCCATAAACAATTCAAGAGGATACCGATGTCACATGTGGTGGATCCCACACTCTGAATCATTGAGAAGGTATCACACCATATGGGTAGAAAATTTATACCCTATATTTCCTCAAGAATAAAACTTTATAAATATAGGTTCCATTACCTATCTAAGGGGTAGTAAATCCACTATAATATATGGTACCCACACTTCATTGTGATTTAGGTGGTACCAACATCATGTTTGAACATATCATATATCAATTATGGGGAATCATACCCCTCACATGGAGGACTCATGACCTACCTAGATGTGATTACCAACTCACATGGATAAAATGACCACATATTGTATCATTTTAAACTATAACATGCGAAAATAGAGGCTCCACAACAAACCTAAATGGGGGGTACTGATCCTTACTATAGCATGGGGGCCCAAGCCTCATCTAATTGAGGGGATACGAACCCCATGCATGAATAGAGGACCCAAGACCTATGAATTGTATACCTCATGGCTGCATCTGTGGGGGGGGATACCAAAATCAACACTCTCATATGGGTAACACATGAATCATCTAATAGCTCATGATATATGATGGTGTATCAACCTAGGGAGAGGATACCTACCCCATCAAAACACTTTAGATAAGCGGGATACTAGCTCCATATATAGAGGATATCATGTCCCCATACAAAACTAGGAGGGGGGAATACATAATTTATCTTAAGATGGTCTAAACTGTATTAATATTGACAGAGGACCTCTTGGAAAGACTAACCATATGTGGGTAGTCATAAGGATCTCTTAATCCACCTAAATTCTATTTTTAACCACTAGTGAAAGAATTTCTATGAGGGAAATCAATATTATCATTGGATAGTGTCAACATCATAGGTAGGAGGTCGCACCATTAAATAAAAAAATGCATGGACCACTACATGATACATTGAACTATAGAATTATAACTTATGATCAAAGCTATAAGGAATCAAGTTATTCAATCAAATAATCATAGTATTTTGATTCAAATGCATCGACTTCCACACCCTAACTAGGCTCCCTAGACTGAAAACTAGTCTTAAACACCTCAAGAATTGTATCCCAAAATTTTATGAACCAAACTCATGATACACCTATCTCTAAAATCCATTCCCTAGAAATACCCACTTTGATACCACTCTAACATAACCTATCCCCCCAAGAATATTTTTGGGAAAAGATAGGCTGAGTGTGCCTCCCCATGTCTTCCTCTAATAGGATAGGGGCTAGTGAAAATCACCATGAAGGAATAAAAAACAAATTTAAGGCCTTCGATTAATCATCCTATAATAAATAAGACTACCAATCCAATAAGAATAACCATAACCATAAAAATATATAAAAATATAACTAGAATGTAAAGATATGCATGAAAACAATTATTAAACAACCTAGAGAAATAATATACCAAAGAAATGAGAAGGAAAATAATAAAAGAACCAAACAAAGATATATACTACCCATAACCACTATGAGAAGGGGATATCACCATGTCACACCTTTCTGATCTATATACATCATCTATATTGAACCTCATCAAACTCTCCCATGCTACAGCTCCACTCGCTCTGCTGGTTCAACACCCACATAAGATACCACTAACTCATATGTCATCTTCATAGATACAAAAAGTGTAGGGAATAAGTTCCATGCATTGGTGAGTATAAAAATATTCAGTACGATACCTAAAAATTGGAAACTAGGTTATAGGTTGGAACACAAATAGGGAAAAAATATGACATCCCAACACAATCCATGAGAAACCCATATTTGGAAGAATCCATCAAAAAACTCCTTTAAACAAAATCTACCCTATTCATCCATGAAACCAAGGTAAAAAGTAACTTCTCACTCATCCACATCATGGGGACACTAAACATAGGTTCCATGCCTCTAGGGAATACACCTCCCTACTCATCACCCACGACATAAAAGAATAACCATCAAAAGTTTGAGAAAGTGGGACTGCATCAGAACAAACTATCAACACACCCTAAGGAATCTACAGAGATCTCCATCAAATAATGTTATACTCTATTATGAACTATATTTCCCTCACTATAACTATCACTGACACACCATGCGAGTAACTAGAATTACTACTGCACCATTATTCCTGGAATGAGGCCTAGCACCACTCCATGCACACTATAGCACATATACAATATCACCCAGTTCTCTTGAAATGTAAAATGTAATTCAATTCCTCAAAACATAAGGGAAAAACAATTTTTTTATTAAATATAAGGGAATGGAATTCCACATCAAACTATAACACTAGATAGAAACTCATCATCATAGACTCCCTCAAAGAGGAATGACTCAATAATTTGAAGGGTAACCACCACATAAAACCACTCCTCTATAGAATGTGTATTAATAGAAAAATAACTAAAGGAACCCATTCTCCATAATCCTCTATAAAAAATAATCATCAATGAAGTTTAGTTAATGTCATCATCAAGACAAATAATCTAAATCTATCATGGGGAACCCATACCTCACTAATATTTGTGACTTGGATGAGGGGTTCCTGGACCAAAACACTAATCTTCCAATGATGAACAACTAATTTTGACACTAATCCAATACGACAAACATGTTTGTGATCCCGTACCAAGACAAGGTTTGAGATTAGATACGAATACTATCGTTATCATCCATGAAAGATATGCACCTCTATAGAGGGGTATCTGAGTAAGTTATACTCTATTGTGGAGGAACCAATCCATTCCCAATAGGGTAATATCAACTCCCCCAATGAAAGGAAATAACTCACTCCATGACCTAGTACATAGGATCAGGGAAAGAGTTTAAATTTTTATTTTTCACAACTACCACTATACACACATCGAATTTGAAAATCTGGTGGAAGGGACCATTAAGAATTTTTTTCAATGATGATACATCAACATTGGACATAACTCAAAATGAAACATGGAAGAGAGAAGACAACTACAATCCAAATGATGAGTGGTTATGAAGTCTGAATTAACTAAAGATAAAATGTTCTAATATTTCATCCTGTAAATCAAATATAAATGCACCAATACTATCTTTAGGGTGAAAGGGGAGAGGCACGGTTTGATGTACCACCACCTCAGACCACACGATAGTTCCCAAACCAGAGTTCAACACTAGACCTCAAGTGTGCCTCTCTATTTTCTAGAGGTGTCTAACTAGAAACATGGGTCTATGTTGGTATTTTTGGGAGACTATACTCCCAATCATAGTGTGATATAATATAAAAATAAACCAAACATTTTTAATAATAATAAAAAATTAGATTAAGTAGGATAAATATACATAATAATCATTAATCCATGAATGAAGAAATAAATAGTCTTACAGACTCATGGTCATGACAACATACAATAATTGACTACCCACTAGTCAAGTCACATATAAAAAGATAAATGAAAGAATAAAAATAACCCTAGGATCTATTTTCATCCTTAAAACTCACCTCATAATAATCGTTGAACCGTCCTTAGCTATCTGGAAGAATTATCGAATATCTGGAATCTACCAAACCTGAACTACTGAACAATGAATTTCACTTTGGTATCTAAGTGTTATGTCCAACCAAGCAAGGTGTGATTACAACTCGGTAGGGAACCACCAATGTAGTATCATACAAAACCAGTAAAAGTAGTGTATTTTTATATTACATACACTATTAAATAAATAAATACAATGCATAAGAGTAAATACAAAATCATTTTTGATCCTAGGATTCTCATATGAAATATGAAATCAACCCAAACTATTTTTATCTAGTGTCAGTTGGTTTATGGGCATGTCAAACAACTATGTCTATCAATATCATTCTTAGAAACTATTTCCAATGTGTGTATCTTAGGAATTACAAATCATTCTTGTATGAAACCCATCAATTGGATATAGGGTGAACCTTTCTAGGAAAACCATATCTAAAAACTTAGTGGGTTTCACTTTTGAGAATCCAATATGGGGGTTCTCTAATAAGAATCCATCACCTGGATCAATGAAATACCCCACTATAATGTATTACTTAGATCTTGGGGTGTGTCTCTCTATTATGAGGAATCAAATCATCTGAAGACAGGGTGTACCTTTCCATAAATCCATCAATTAGAGCTAGGGTGTACCCTATCAAAAATACATGTATCTCATATGCATCCTAGGAGGGAAATTTGACCAACCCTAAACATCTTATAATATTCATCTAAAAGGGTTATCCATCTACTCAAACCCATGAAACAAAGTTGTGGTTAGCCTCTCTATTGTACAACCTACCATCATCACAATAATAACCAACTTACATAGTTGATTCAATGTAATGAACAGAAATTTTGAATAAATCTTGTTTCCTAATTTTGTGTTTTATTTTATTTTTCATACTCAACAAAACTGTTTCATTGGATAACATGAGTATAATTAAAATGAGACTTTTGGGTTTTGACTATTATATTACCGTTAGTCAGTATGACTGTTGAAAACTGAATCTTGCAAGTGACCTTGGTTAATTAATATAGATTCGATGGCCTCATCCAGTATTCTCGGGCCAATCATAGCCCATCTAATGGAACTTGGGAAGGAGGTAGCACCACTGGGCTTTACTCTGGACCATACCCAAGACAAACTTCATCGTGTGAAGCTATAATGGAATCGCCATCACGAGAAGTTAAAACTGATAGAAATTACTACTCATGTGATGTTGGCCGAGCCTCCCTCAGATTCTCTCACCTTAGCACACCTTACACTTAGGTCCTATCTAGTGTGATAAGGGGCTATGTAAGGAGACCGTAACTGCCTTGTGTAATCCTATGTTTTAAATAAAAATTTTGATTTCTTCTTATGATTAAGTTTATGAATTTTCAAATGTCCAGATAAATATAGTATGCATATTTTTGATGAATTTTAGAGAAAGTATATTTTAAAAATGTTTATGTAATCCTTAAATAATTAAAATGTGTAATGATTTTCAAAAAATGGTCTTCTACAATTATGTTCAGTACAAAATATAGAGTCTAATAAGATCAACTTAATTTTTGATGAATAGTAAATTACGAATAGTGATTTTATGCTTAGGATTAGTAATGTGACCAAATGGATTAGTAATCTCACTTAAAGAAAGTATTAATATAATCTAGTCACTTTGATTAAGTAACGTGATTCAATAAAATGGTTAAATAAAGGTTTCATAAATTATTAGTAAAGTATTAGTTTTTTCAGGAGAATAGTGTTTTTTAATTAAAAATTAAATTAAAAATACTTAGAAAAGTATTTTTATAAAATGGATTTCATTTTTGAACTCAGGGCATCAATATTATGTTAAGGTAATTTTTGGGGATTTTTCTGAAAAAAATTAATTTTCGGTGAATAGTGTATTTATTTAAAAATTAAATTAAAAATATTTAGAAAATTATTTTTATAAAATGGAGTTCATTTTTGAAATCAGAGCATCGATATTTGGTTAAGGTAAAATTTTTGGATTTTTCTGAGAAAGTTGAATTTTCGATGAATAGTGAAAATACAGTTTTTAAGTCACGGGTGCTTAATGACATCATTAAATGATGTATTAAGTATGTAATCAATATGATATAATTATTAATAGTAAGATAAGGTATTAGGTGTCCCAAGTGGCCAATACCATGGGCAAATACCATGGGGAATCCCATGGTTTTTCCAAAACCACCAATGAGGTGTCCCTTGGCCATTAATGCCTTGTCCCCTCACTTTCCCTATAATTACCAAGACATCCTCTCATCCATTAGACTCCCAACTCTCCCCCAAATAAGCTCTCATATCATTACCTCCCAAGGAGCCCTCCCAAGGTGCCCCCAATCCCTCAAGGTCCCAACCTTTGAGTTTTAAGAGTTAGGTTTAAGGTAAGGGATCCGACCTCTCTCTTTCTTTTCAAGTAATCTCTTTTATGTCATTTCTTTTATGTTCCATGCTCTTATGTTGAAGGATGTTCTTTTATATTCATCTTAATGCAATTTTCATGTTCATATTATGAGAGACCCCCTCTTTCTCTCATCATTTCATTTGAATAATGTTAAAGTGGCGTCGTTAGGCTGCCGAATTTTTAAGGGATTCATTCACCCTTCTTGTTTTCAAGTTCTATTTTCATGTCAAGTCTTTCATGTTACTTTTTATTATTTTGGGTTATTATATATAAATATATCATACTGATATTTTATGTTCATATGATGAGATACCCTATTTTATCTCGTCAATTCATTTTTTTTTTGAAGTTTAAGTGGCGCCGTTAGGCTGCCGAATTTTTAAGGGATTCTTTTACCCTTCTCGTTTTCAAGATCTATTTTCATGTCAAGTCTTTCATGTTACTTTTTATTATGTTGGGGTGTGATCTATAAATCTATAATGCTGATCTTTTATGTTCATATTATGAGAGAACCTATTTGATCTCGTCAATTCATTTTTTTTGAATTTTAAGTGGCGTCGTTAGGCCGCTGAATTTTTAAGGGATTCTTTCACCCTTCTCGTTTTCAAGATCTATTTTCATGTCAAGTCTTTCATGTTCCTTTTTATTATGTTGGGTTATGATCTCTAAATCTATCATACTGATATTTTATTTTCATATTAGTAGAGACCCTATTTTATCTCGTCAATTCATTTTTGTTGAAGTTTAAGTGACGCTGTTAGGCTGCCGAATTTTCATAAGAGAAATCTTATTTTTGTCTTCCTTTCAGTTTCTTCATTTCATATGGTATGTCTTTCAAATTTCTTTACCATGTTCTTAAATCCCTTATATTCTATTCCCCTGCTGTTTTATGGATCATTTATGAGTGCATGACCCATTTCCCCAATCTTTTCAATGTTTTCTAAAACGTCGTAACATGGCCTTTATGCTGCAGAATTTCTGTCTCAAAATGTCCCTCTCTTTTTCAAAAAGTTCTTTTATTTAATTATGTGAATACTCAAAGCTCTATCTTCTATAGGGGTATTCATATAGATACCAATTTGTTCTATTTTAAATTCTGGGATTTACATACATGAGACCCACCTTCCTTTTCTGTGGGTTTTAAAGTGACACAAAGATCATGTATTTAAAGTAGTTTTTAAAACGTTATGATTATGAAATGAAACCCATTTATTTTATGCTATATGGGTTGTTTATGAAATGATTGATGATGATATATGTGGATCACATGATGATAAAGACAAATTTAAGGGTATGCCTTGATAGAGCTCCAATGCATTGGGTAAAGACTTAATCTCTAGAGATGACCATTTATACTGATACCTTGGTGAATAACCTTGGTAATTTTTATTGACACCTTGGGGATGGAACTTGGTGAAACGAAAATGATTGTATTTGTTAAATGTTGTAGCCACATCTTCAAGTTATGAAAAACATTATTTTTATTATGATATGCCTCATGATTTCTTTCTCATGCCTTAAAGTTCTTTTCATGACCTTATTGAAGTATCTCAAGTTTACATGTAAAATGTTTCTCTTGTTTCCCTTACTGGGCCTTCTGCTCACCCTTTCTCTTGATGTATGTCCCCAGGTTATGAGATGTAGTAATGAACCAAGGATGAACATAAGGATAATCTTTTCAAGTGTTTAAGAAGAATTTTTTTTCTCATGTAATCATTTCCTGGTTTCCAAGACACTAAACCTTAAAGATCCTGAGTTTTGTATAATGTAATGAAAGTTTATGTGATAAAAAGGTGGGATGCTATATTCAGGCTCCAAGGTGACACCTACAATCATCACAACCCATTTTATGTACAAGTTCTATCAACTGTAAAAATATCATTGAGCACTCACTGGGATCCCCTAGGTCAAAACATATCCGAGAAACACCACAAGGGTCCAAAATCTCAACTCATCACTCAGGTCAACACCCATCACTCAAAGGGAATAACATCCTTCAACACCATCAACATCACATCATGCCTCATTTACCTCATAATCTATCTTGTATCAATATCACACAAGGGAGATAGCCTCAAACTTATCCCATTCTATAAGAACATGACTTTTCTGTGAGGTTCGTAACCTTTTCATTTTCAATTAAATTCCAATTTTGCAACCTAATCTGAATTCTCAGTGGGTCCACATAGGAAAAGAGTGTTTCTAGGTCATGATTAGAGCCTGAAGACCAATATTTTGGAGAATTCATCTAGGTTTTATAGTTAATATAAATTGTGAATTCCAGTGTGCATGATTAAATTAAACTGTGTGGGTGTCCAAGGCCGCACGATTTGATGAAATAATGAAATAAGGGTCATACACCCATGCAATTGTTGATTAGATTTTGATAGAGGAAAAATACATTGGCAGATTATGGTTTGTCTATCTGTGCACCATGAGAATGTGATGGCGTTTTGAGATAGTTTTGGACGCACATTTGGTGGACAGTTTGGCCAATAGTGTGGCCTAGTTTTTAAAGGGGAAATGACGATTTTCTCTTGTCCTAATTTGACTCGTCTCATTTCCTTATTTCTTCCTCATGTGAACATTTTTATTCTATTTTTTCTCATTGATGCTCCACTCCTAGGATTTGGTATCATTTCACCATCTAAAATTCTAATTAATTTTTTATCATCTCATTGGATGCCACTAATGAGATCTTCATTCATTAGGTTCCTTTAGTTGTTTTTCTTCTTATTAGTGATACTATTTTGGTGTAGTCTCATATACCCGATTTTAGTTTGTTCATCTATTATTCTATTTTCTTTTTATATTTACTGAATTAGATGCTAAGGTTGGATGAGTAATCCTCTATGACTGTAAAGTAGGTGGTCTATACCATTATCGATAAGTCTAGTGGTTTATACCCTATTTTTCATTGTTCCACACACCTAAATTTTCAGTAGTTGCCTATAAATTTGAAAAATAATTAAATTAAATGTTTAAATCATGTTTGATACATGACATGACACATTTTTTCGTGGTTGGAGGTTATAGACCTTAACCCGAACTACCCATGTGGTGGGTTCTTTCTTTTTACCATTATTATTCCTCCCTTTGTGTGCGTTGAGTTCACTTTTCATAATAGATAATTGATTATGAAAATTAAGAGAATTTTTAAAGGTTGTAAGAACCTTATGGAACCATTTAGTTTTTATATGAAAGGTATATATTTTTTATGAAGATAATAGAGGTTTTTTGATATGGTACTGATGAATTATTAGGATACCTTGGACACTTATACTACATGGAAATTATTTAATTAGATTTATTGGATTCCATGGAAATTTCTACAACTTGGATATATATTACATGATATGCTATGATTCCTTGTATAGTTATACACATTGTATATGATGACTTATTAGGATTTTTTTTTGTAAATTTATTCCCCTTGTATCCTAGTTACATGGATTGTTTTTATGCCTATGAAATTACAACTCTTGGATCCTTTATGCTTATATTACATGGGTTCCTTGGACATTTATACTCCAAGGATCTATATTTATTTGATTCCTTATACATTTATACATTAATGATCTAATTTAACTAGTTTAATCAACTTAATGGGATGCCTTGTACATTTCTACTCTCTGGATCCAACCATTTAGGATGCCTTGGATATTTCTAATACTTGGATCATGTTTAAATGTTTAATTAGCTTACTCAACTACCTTAGACATTTCAAATCTTTGGAACTTGTCCCATATATCCTTGAAACATGATTATACAACATAGGTCATTGATGTTATATGACATGATTTACTGTTATCCCTTGTGGTTTTGTTTCTTGATCATAGTGAATCTTGATAGACTAGACAATATTTATTGTATTATTATCACTTGTACTATAGTTATATCTGCACACTAATTCAGATTATATAAACATACTGGACTTGTTATAGATTTTTTTGGTGGTGGCCTACTTATTTTTACCTCACACCCTGTTCGGGCTGTTGTTGGGAACCCAGATAGACTTTATGAATGCAAGTAGTGACAGGGGAAAGAACCCACATGATAGTGCATGACTGATTATGGAGTACGAGTAGGGGATCACAGGATTAATCTATGGCTCATGATCTTATCTAGTGATAGTTTTTTTGTCTTTTTGTACTTTTGATACATGTATTTTACAAGATGCCTATTTCCATCTGTTACCTATATTTTTTTATAGTATGTCGTGATCATAATTTTTATATGGAATTATTGGATGAGATTATTTGGTTATTTATATGATATAAGTTTATTCTTCCACTGCTCATTTCTTTCATATGATTATACTATTGTAGAATATGAATATAAAATTTTGTTACACTCTGATCATGAGGGTATAATCTCCACATTATTCTATAATAGACCCTCACTGCTATTCATTAGTCTCTAGCCTATGGGGATGCACACTTGAGGTGATGTGGCTATCTGGGTTTGGTTATAGTTGTGTAAACTTGGTTTGGGATGTCAATATGTGGTATTAAAGGAGTTTATTTTCTTTTTTTATTATCGATTAAAGATATTATAAATGTGTCAAATTTGGTAATGAGTTGTGCCTAGAAGTATCTTATCCACATACACAAAGAATCCAAATTTTATGGGATGTGATATGATATTTTGGTTGATGTCTGTTATAGTTGATTTAACATCACCATAGACTTGATGTTTGATGTACCTTATAATTATGGTTTTTTATCCTTGGTATCGCATGAAAAGGAAAGATTTTATCATGCATCATCATAGGCACTTCAAGATTTATATATCATGCATTATGTCATCAGATGTTTATATTACTATGTGCATTTATTGTAGAAAATTTTGGTTTCTTTTTTACTATGTCCATGAAATTTTCCTAACATTTCATGTTGAGTCGTGATAAATAACTAGTTGGGATTAAATGAATTTCACACTTTAATTTATAAATTTTACGGTCCCTTATAAATTGGAAATTCTGATCTATTTAATTCATCCATTTAAGAGAATTGATATATAAATAGGAATAAAATTATTGAAATTAAATTCTAAAATTAATGGTTACCATTAAATGGATATTCCAATTACATTTTAAAATATATCTTCCTCTATAACTTTCAATTATAATTATATATACCAGAACCCCTGACTTAAAGAAAAAAACTTGACCTAACCCAACATCAGTAGCATGAAGTAGGTAGTATCTCATGCATTTATATGACATTAATATTGTCCAGAATTGTATTTAGGTGCAGGAATAGGGGTGTCACTTGTTTTAGGAAGGATTATGCTAGTCCTATTTTTATATTTGTGATCATTTCATTATCAAACCATGACTGAGGCATGCTCTTGGAATTTTTAGAGATAAGCCATCATGACGGTCTCCAACTGTGCACCAGGAGGGTGGCAACGACCATGATCCAAAGGTGGTGGGCCCTATGAAACCTATAGAACCTCAAGTAGTGCCTCTTTTGGAACCACCTATTATACACATCATGGGTCTTAAGACCCAAGTTTTAGAGGGCTTCCTACATTTCATAAAGACTACTCAGGGACACCACGACCTAACCCAACTATGGTAGAATTGAGACGTGAGTTTCCAAAATATAATATGGAAACATTTTCTAGTGATGGTGGACCACAGGTTTTTGAGTCATGGCTAGAGACCATGCTATTGATTTTCAATCATCTCAAAACACCTCTTAAGAGGAGAGTGAAGCTTTCTATTCATATGGTATTGGATTCTACCAAGAGATTGTGGAATGTGATTATGTAGATGGATCATCATCATGATATGTTTTAGAGGGATTTCTAGATATCCATATTTGATTAATTCTATACCATTATGTTGAGGATTGAAAAAGATAGAGATTTTATGCATATGGAGTAGGGATTCTTATCAGTCATGAACTATTCAACCTGTTTTAATGAGATCTAGTGTTTCAAACTTATTCTATTAGGTGATGAGTCATAAAAATATAGGTGATTCAAGGATGGACTTAGGTATGACATCTTCTCATCGGTGAATGTTTTTCATCTTACTAATGTGTTAGAAATAGTAAATTAGGTGTTGATTACTGAATATAACCAGAGGAAGGATGGGGGAATAGAGTAGGGTATATCAGTTTCTCAACCCATTGTATCCATGTTAGGTGGGATGAAGATATGATTTGAGGTCTCTCATGATGGAAATATTATCTAGAACATGGGTTGTAGTTGCTATATTTTATTTCATTAGTGTGGGAGGTAGGGACACATGAATATCTAATGTTATAGATACCTTGTCAAGGGCTAAGACAACATAAAGATGGGCCATCTATAATGATTTTGTAAGACCTTTCCTTTAGTATCCAGTGAGGTAAGGTTTTCACTAACTTTGCATTCTAGATCAGGGTCGTTAACTTCTCGTAAGGAAGGAAGATGGAGTATGACTGACTGGTCTAGATGAGGTGGTGGTTGTGCCTATGGTATCCAAAAACCAAACATAAAATGATTATAGAGCATAACTGCTCATGGTTTCCAAGATATATCATAGGGCCCTGGATCAGGCCAGATATATGCAGTAAAACTGATACTATAAGAGTAGAGTTCTAGACCTTATATAGTGATATGTACTATTTTTTAGCTTTTATGATAGTATCTACTCTTTTCGATATAGTTGATTCTCATTCCCTCATATTTATGCCAGTTGTGTATATCCTTAGACTCAATTTTATGTTTTCCAATGTTGTGATGACACTTTATAGTTTGTTGTGTATATTATTGGAGATTGTATTTCATTGTAGTGAGTGTCCCCTTAATATAGGTGGGTGTATCTTTATATTATACCTTTGTTTCCACAAGATGACAGGGTTTGACATCATTATCGAGATGGACTAATTTGTTCCCTATCATGATTTCATTAATTTTTATCACTGAAGGGTGACTTTCACATCACCATGGCATGAGTTTTTTTATTCACAAGGGTGAATGGGATGTTCATGAGATTTGATTTGGATCCAAGAATCGATGTATACAAATGATGATATCCTAGATTTCTAGATTATATCAAGATGATAATAGAATGCATCGGGTTGACTTCCCTCTAGTGGTTGATCAATTCAAGTAAATTTTAGTAGTTTAATTTTCAGGAATCCTTCTTGAGATAGAGAGAAATATGTATTTTTTTTCCATAGAGCTAGTGGCTAGAGCTACATCGGTATCCATTCATACTTAAATGGTGGCTAATACTGAGTTTTAGGAGCTTAATAGGTACCTTGAGGACATAGAGACAAAGGGGTTTATAAGAACTAGAACTGATTCATGGGATTTTATGGTCCTTGCTTCCAAGATGGAGGATGGTACCCTCATTATTTTCAGGGATTAACTTTGACTAAACCTACTTAATGTTAATAATCGGTATCCATTAGCTCATATAGATGATCTCTTAAACTAGATCCAGGGATCTAGAGTGTTCTCAAAGATTGATCTGAGATAGAGGTGTCATCAAGTGTGTGTTAAACCATCAAATATACACATATATAATTATTTAGTTTATATGGATTGTATGAGTATTTGATCATTACTTTTGGTTTCACAAATTCACTATTAGTTTTCATGACAAAAATGAAATTGGAATTCAATACTTATTTGGATTCATTTTTAGTGGTATTTATGGAAGATATCTTGGTGTATTATCATACTCGACACAACCATGACAAACATATTGAGATCATATTGGATACACTAATACAACATAAATTATATTCCAAGCTCAAAAAGTTCTACTTTTGGATATATAATATTCACTTCATGGGTCAAATTATCTCAGATATAAAAGTATCAGTTGAACTAGATGAGGTAAGAGATATAGTTTCCTAGGAGCACCCTAAGAACATTTTTGATATATGGAGTTTATTAGGGTTATCCAGTTATTTCAAGAGCTTTATAAGAGACATATCATTCTTAGAATCCCCAATTATAGGATTGATTAAGAATGTGTTAAGTTTATATGTTTGGAATACAAAGAGGCAACATTTCAGTAGAAAAAATGGATATTGTATTCAGTGCCAATATTGATTCTTAAAAAGATAGGTAAAAACTATATAGTGTATTTTGATGCAATAGATATCAAGAAAGTAGTAGATCTAATGTAAGGGGGTAGATTCATAGTATATATCTCTCTTAATTTGAGACAACAAAGGTGTAAATACTGGATGAACGATGTTGTGTTAGTCGTTGTTGTATATGCCTTGAACTATTGGAGACATTATTTATTGGGAGATCATTTTTGGTGTATACATACCACAAAAGCCTCAAGTATATCATTGAATTTTGTGAATTGAATATTAGGTAATTAATTTGGGTTGATTACCTATATTATTTTGATTTAGGTCTTGTCTATATACTAGGAAAAATAAATGTTGTTGTCGATGATTTGAGTAGTAGGACTCAGACACAAGGGGTTTTATAGGCCATTAGTGAGCTATTTCTTATGGAACTATTTTCATAGATGAAATTGGAGGTTCACGTTAGTTTTGAGAAATCATTCCCCTCATCCTTGTTATTGAATTCCACACTTCTGAATAGGGTGAGGATGAAAATTCTATCAGATTCTAGGGTCATGGTCCTATGGGAGAGCATTGTAGGTGATGACCTTTCTCCTAGTTGGATCATTGATAAGGATGAAATCATACACATCTATGGATGTGTATGGGTTTCTAAAAACATCTATGAGGAGTTTATGCAATATTCTCATGCCTTTATATGGGTTATGCATCCCGGTCTTACCAAATGTATCACGACTTGCACCATAAAATACTGGTGGTCAAGGATGAAAAGAGAGATAGATGGATTCATTACCCAGTGGGCCACCTATCAGCATGTGAAGGTAGAATAATAGTGGATAGAAGGAAGTTTTCAACCATTACTTAATCCTGATTGGAAATGAAATGGAATCACCATGGATTTCCTGATTGGACTTCCTAGATCACCTTTGGGGTATTGACATCTTATGAGTGATCATAGACAGGATGACCAAGGTCACCCATTTTATACATATTTTGGAGACTCTTTTAGTGGATGAGCTTGTGAGAATCTACATTCATGAGATCATATTCTGCTAAAGGGTTTCACATTCCATCATATTGGATAGAGACACTAAATTAATATCGTGTTTTTAGAAAGGGTTTTAGAGGGCAATGGGTTCACATGTACAGATGAGTACAACCTATCACCCTCAAACTGATGATCAGTGTGAATTTACAGTACATGTTTTGGAGGATATTATCTAAGTATGAATCCTTGATTTTATAGGTTCTTGTAAGAAATAGTTACCTCTCATTGATTTCTCGTATAACAACAACTTACATGTGACCAAACAGATGGATCGTTATGAGGCCCTATATGGTAGGCCATTCCATTCAACCCAGTGATGGTTAGAGGAAGAAGATAACGAAATATTGGGTCCTCTTCTCATTAAATATATTTTAGAGAATTTCTAGCTTATTAGATAGTGAAATTATACAACTCCTTCTAGACAGAAATCATCTGATGATTGTCGTCATTGACCGCTAGAGTTTGAGGTGGGGATTTAGATATTCTTACAAGTTTTACTTGTACTGGGGACTATATGCATTCGTAATCATGGGAAATAATATCCTCATTACATTGGGCCCTTTGAGATTCTGGAGGGATTTGAGTTGGTATCTTATCAGTTGTAGTTACCTCAGAGGTATTGATCTATGCATGAAATCTTCCACGTATCTTAGCTTCACCGATATCATTATGATTTGTCACATATTCTTCAGCCTAAGGAGGTTGAGTTAGAGGTAGATGCGTCCTTTAAGGATCATCCTATCCATATTGTTTATCATATAATTAAGGTTATCTAAGAATGGTATGTTCCTTTAGTAGGGGTGTTATTGTAGAATGACCATGTCTAGGATAAGACTCGGGAGCAGGAGGCCGACGTACATACCCAGGGGCTAGATTAGTTCTCAAATATTGCCTGACAACCCTTTGAAGGGAAATTCAATGATGAATTTATTTTAAGGGGGGGAAGATTGTAAAAACCCAAATTTTCTATGAGGCGTTGAACCTTTTTATTTCCATTTTAATTCCTTTATTTTGACCTAATGTGAATTCCTATTGAGGTCATGAAAGAAAATAGGGGTTTCTCGAGATTATTAAGAGCTATAAGCCTAAGATTCTAGAGAAGGAAAAATGTTCACATGGTTAGAAGAAATCATGAAACCCAGTCCGCATAGTTAGAGTAAACCATGAGGGAATCCAATGATCTATATAGGCCCTAATTGTTTGATGAAACCATGAAATAGGGGTCAAACACCCATGAAAGTGGTACAAAGTTCTTGAAAAAATAAAAACACATGGTCAGTGCATGGTTTTTTTAACTGTGTTCCATGACCATGCGTGGTTGGTATTGAGATAGTTTTGGGTTCATGGTTTGTCTAATTGTGCGGCCAAACTGTGCGACCCAATTTCTAAAAGGGAAATGACCATTTTCCCCTCTCCTCCTTTAACTCATCACCTTAATTTATTTATTCCTCTTATATATAGAACTCTTTTATTTTCTCTTATTGAAGCTCTACACCCAGTCAATGGTTCCATTTCACCATTTGACATCTGAATCGAGTTATAATCATCTCATTGGATATCAAAGAGTGAGTTCTTAATTACATAGTCACCATTCATTATTTGTATTCTTATCAATGATACTATTTTGGTGCAGGATCCCATTCCATATTTTCATGGTGGTCATACATTATTTAATTTTCTTTTGATCAGTACTGAATCATATACTAATACTAAATGAGTAATTCTTTTTGGTATTAAGTTAGATGGTATATACCTTTCCCACAAATTCCACTGGTTTATAACCTTTTTTCTTTGTGCCGCATGCCAGACTTTCTGAGAATTTCATATTACTTTTATAAATCACTAAATTGAATGTTGAAATAATTTTTGATACATTTCATGAAACCCTTTTCCGAGGTTTGAGGTTATAGACCTCAACCAATACCACCCATGGGGTGGGTTCTTTCTTTCTACCATAATTATTCCACCCTTGGTGTTCTTGGGCTCCCTTTGAACTATTGATAATTGAATATGGTAATTAATATAATTTTAAAGGTTGTCAGAACCTTATAAAATCATATTGTTTGTATAGGAAAGGCATGAATTGGTTATAATTATAATATATGGTTAATTGTATGGAATTTATGACCTATTAGGATTCCTTATACATTTCTACTCCTTGATATTGTTTAATTATCTTGCTTGGATTCCATGTACCTTTCTACACCTTGGATCCAAATTACATTATTTACATGATATTCTAGAATGCCTTGGACATATCTATTCCTTTTATCTGATTAATTATTTGTATTCCTTGGAGATTTATTCTCCTTGGATCTTAGTTACATGGATTATTTGAATTCTGTGGATATTTATACTCATTGGATCTTATCTACTTAAATTACTTGGATGCCTATGACATTTTTACTCCAATGATCTAGCTTTGTTAGATTCCTTGGAAATATCTACTCCAAGGATACAATTTAACTAGTTTAATAAACTTACTAGGACACCTTGTAAATTTTTACCCCTTTGATCCCACCCTTTGGAATGTCTTGGAGATATCTACTCCTTCGATCATGTTTACTTATTTACTTAGCTTACTCGGTTTCCTTAGAAATTTTTACTCCTTGTCCCCTGAACTATGTAGACCTGACATAGAATTTCATAGCATAGGTTTTTGATGTTATATGATATTATTTAGAGATGTCCCTTTTGATTTAGTTTCTTAGTCACAGTGAGTCTTGAAATACTAGACAATATTGCTTCCATTATTATAACTTTTACTCTTGTGATATCTTAACACTGATTCAACTTATATGAACGGATTGGACTTGTTGTAGAAAATGTTTGTGGTTCCCTACTGAGTGTTATCTCACACCCTAATTGGGTTTCTATTGGGTAATTAGATAGAATTCATGGATTCAAGAAGGGATAAGGTAAAAGGCTCACTTGATAATTCTGGAATGAATATGGCATTGAAGAAGGGGAGCACAGAATCGGGCTATAGAGCATTATGCTATCCGGGTATAGTTTCGTTTTATATTTTCATCCTTTTTATACATATATTGATCTATATTCTTGTTTCCATATATTACTTATATTTTTTATATAATTAAATGATCATAATTTATATATAACAACGTTGTAGGACATTACTTGGTAATTTCCATGATAAATGTTTACAATTCACCTACACAATTATTTTATATTATTTTTCTATTGTTTGATATGATTATACAACCGTGATACACTATGATCATGAGGGTATAGTATCCACACTGTTACACTGTGGTCCCTTACTACTAGTTGGTAGCCTCTGGCATATGGGGAGGTGTTCTTGAGTCCATGTGGCCAACAAGGTTCATTTACTACTTTTTGAACTAAGTCTGGGATGTTACACCTTCCAAAGTCACCATAGTTCATCCCTCACACACAATATATCCATGATGGAATACCCATAAAATACCCTCCTAGGTTCTCACATCTAAATTGAGGAGTAACACATTCCTCATGTTCATCTCAACTAGACTAAATTCTCTAATTCATATTACGGTTCTTATAAGGCCTTCTCAAGACAATCGATCATGATTCATCGTCCATACCTGCTCAAGGGGTCTGATACCCCTATCTAGACCCACTATAATCACTAATTTCATTTATTTAATACCCCTATTGGTCTATATATCACAATTAATAAATTTATAATTATTTCATTGTCCATCATTAGTTGCGAAAAGCAAGTTAGTGCACAAGTATCCATTATGGATATTGGCACTTTGTTCTGTTTAAGAATTTCTTTTAATCAAAAAAATTAATTTAAATTATAAATTATAGTCACCCTTAAATTTGATACCATATATCATTTTCCAATAATACATATGAAAATCCAAACACCATAGGTGTATGATTAAGGGACCACCTTCCTCAAACATAGAGTAACTTCCTTTAAGGGAAGACCAACAAATCTTTCTTGAGCCTGTCCAAACCAATAACCCCCATCCAATAACCCAAGTCACTAAATCATGAAAATACATAAAATAATTAAATATAAACCATTTATAATAAATTAATAAATTCATTTTAATATTTAAAAATTAATATAAAATTTTATTCAATTTAGAATTATTCTTAAAAACTCATGAGGTGTTCTCATCGCATGAAAACCATGATAATCCCACTATAGAAAACTTCAGACACCAATTTCTAAAAAATACTTATCACACAATTCTGAGTAAATATTAATTTTCATTTAATTTAACATTAAACCCCTAAATTAGTCTAAAACGCAACATACCATGATCCAAATGATGAATAGTGGCTTTAATATAGCCTTTTAGGGCATCCTCTATGAGTAGCATGTGAAATTCCCATCATCTGTTAGGATTTCACTATGATTTTGTGAAATCATGCTCCCAACTCTCTAATCAATTAACTAAAATTAAGGAATAATGAATTGTGTAATTAAGGAAAAGAGAGGAGGAAACTTCCTTGACTTCACATGAACAAACCAACCCAAATCACTTGTATTGAAGGGGAACAAAGAGAGGGTAATAGAAGAGAAAAATTGGGCTCTCCCTAATTGTGTATTTAGCCACAAATAAAGAAAATTGACATGTCACTAAAAATATACCAACATGGGGTTTATTCCATGAATCACTTTCCCATTTGAAGGTTCCCCCTATTCTCTACACATTTATAGAATTAACCATAGGTTCATATCATGAAATAACATGGGTATAATAACCCTCCTAGTATAGCATATTCATGGCCTTTAACCATCCTATGAAATTTATTCACAACATGAATGACACTTTTCATGTTGTGAGTGGCCTGAAGCTGGAAATATTCATCTTATAGGAAACCTAGACACTTATTTTTTATCCACATGAAACATTGATGCATCCACCGAGCTTTAAAATAAATTCAAAAATGTCTTTTAGGTACATATATATGCATGATATAATGATTCAATCCCTTTTTTCAAAGTAATACTCTTACAAAACTCAAAATTAAAATTTCATTAGGAATTCAGAACGTGAAAAGGCATAAGGTTTTATAGATGGTTTTCTCAATGAGTATAGCATATTTACAAGTATCATAAAATGAATCTACTATTAAGAGGGTAACTCTAATGCCTCGATAAATTATAGTATCTATATCCTTCAATCCTCTAAGAAACCTATAGCCACCAACAACTCTCGGGGGTCCCAATCTTTGAAAACGTGCAAAGGCCCGGTTCTTGATTCCTGATTATGCCACAAAAAAGGTTAACCTCGCTTACACATATTTTAATCTATCATCTAGATTTCATTATCACCTCCAAGTGTTTATGATCTAAAACCAACCCCAAATAATCTCACCAACCACACTTATTAGTAAAGGGTACCCCACAATTGTGTTATATGTGGAAAGATATTCAAAATGGACCACCCATATATCCAAATCTAACTCTAAGGTGAGAATTAAACGACCCAATATTGACATATATGGATATTAAATTAATTTTTTAGAATACTTAATATGTTAAAAAATGATTCCTAAAGACCGTATTAGTTTAGTTCCTTTAGAAACATAGAACACAAACTTATAGTATAGTGAATGATCTTTAATGTTTCTAGTAAAGATCTTCCCCATTTTGTAATCCTACCTAAAACCTTTTTTTATTACATGGGGAAAAGATGACATAAGAAAGGGTGACCTAAGATACTCAATAAGAGTAAACAAGGGTGATATGTAAACATAAACATGAGTGTAAAGGGTATGATAATGTTATCATAACATTAGGAGATCATGCCCTGTATATCAATGGTAAACATGAATCATAAAAAAATTAAAGAACATAATCCATAAGATCATAAAATTGATATGAGGTATAAAATTGTGGCATAAACATCAACTTGTAACATTTTAAACATGTATAAATAGTAATAATTTCACTTATTAAGGATATGAAATTAGGCCCTTGCATAAACATTTGGACATAGAAACCAGGTTAACTCATCAAACTATGGACACAAAAATAAGGTCCACACATAGAATTGTAAACATGAAATCAATTTCATGCATAACATATTTACCTTATGAGTTATCCATACTTACCCAATGAATTGTATGGATATATAGGTCCAACCCATCTCATAATGAAATCATACATATGTGTTCCACAAAAACAGAAATCATTCATCATATCATAATCCATGAAATAAAATGGGTTTCTTAAACATAGTTCGATCATAAAATAGTCCATAGAATAGGAATGGATTTCATAAATATATTTACATAATAAGAATTGTCAACCATTTTAATAATAGGGATAATATAATTGAAATATATCCTAATTAAATAATGTCATATTATATGAATTTTTTTTTATAAAACACTTGAAATTGATTCTTGAGGAAAATATCCTTTCTTTTTGAAAAAAAAATATTTTTGGAAAACACCACACTATTTCTATAGAAAATAATTTATTTAAAGATAACCATGAAAAATTTTAATGAAAAATTCATGGAAATAAGGCTTTATGAAATTGAAAAAACCCATTCGTTCAATATAAACTAATAAAAACATCCTTCTTGTACTTATGTGAAAAAAGTCAAAAAGTACTTAGGAAAATGAAAGAAAGGTTTTTTTCAAAATGTGTTGTAAAAAGACAAAAATTAGTAAAAATGACTTTAAACAGTTATAAGAGGATAGTAAAACATTTTATGAAATCATTTTTATAAAATATAGACATATATGATAAATAAACCCCAATAAATACTTACATATAAACAATCTCAGATAATAATGAGATTGTGAAATTATCCATTACCAATTTATAATCAGTTTAATTGTAAGACTCATAAAATAAAGAAAATAACATGAAAAATTAAATATAATAACCTTCATATTAAGAATAAGAAAATCATTCATGAGAAACAGAAACACCACATAAAAAAATAGGTGGTGTATAAGGCATATGTCCCACAGAAATAAAAGTGAGACAAAATAATCCCCTACCTCAGGTTTAGGTTCCATAGTATGTATAAAAAAATCCTATGTAATGGATTAAAAATGTTATTAACTTATTAAAGAAACATATTTTTATTTATGATATCATATATGATCATATTAACAACCCTTTAATAATATTTCATTATTGCACTTCTTTCAAGTGTAAGCTACTTAATTTTTTTTATACATGTTTTATCAAAAAAGTTTTGATTATTATTCCAAGGTTATGGTTATATAATTTCTAAAATGGAATTAATATAATATATAACATATTTTTCTCATTCTATACATTTATATAATTTATTATTTAATGGATATCATGTAGAATGAATCACATCGCATCGTACAGATAGTAAGCCATACGTACACACGAGCGACAATATAATTCCCATAATTGTGAAATGATATAGAAGTGGATGGTATATATTTTTCTAAATAATAAGTATAGTTTTATAATGATCATATATAGTTATTATTCCCATAATTATACCCATAAAATTAAGGTTGTGGTGAAAACAGATTACACCGTGGTGTAGAGATGGTAAGTCGTACCTACGCACATGGGGTGACTTCGTTTTTGTAGAATGTATAGAAGGTGGAATATGTTTTTTTCATAACTATAATAACACATCATAATATTGGTTATAATATAGTTATTATTTTATAATGTATAAAACACATGAATAGTAAGTGGAATAAGAAATAAGTTTGAAAGAATCAGTATAAGACATTACCTATTCTTCGATGATCTTTCTCTAGATCTTTTATTAAAGGAAATAGAGTTGGTATTTTGAGAAGAAAAGAACCTATAGAATGTTAACAAGGATTTTGAGAAGGAAAATGGGTATGATATGGATGGTATTTAAGGAACAATGTGAATTGAAGTTGTGATGGAGGATGTTCCCTTTTATAATTGAGGTGAGGGGCACATTTGGAATATCAAAATATATTAATTTATAATAAAATCAAAATACATAAAAAACCTCCAAAATTTTCTATTTTCTAAGATTATATGAGATATAGTTTTAATATCATACAAAAATAAATTCTACACTAGTTTTTAAATCAATTTAAACATTATCAATTTAATTAATAATTAATTATTCTATTTATGTATTAACTAAGGTAAAAAATATTGCAATATTAAAAGGTTTAAATATTAACTTATTTGATGTAAATTAGATAATTAATGAATAATTCAGAACATTTTACACCAAATAATAATTATTCTCTATTTTTAAAAATGTTTTATAATTTTTTAAATAAATGAATAATACATTATTTTGTCAAAATATCAATAGTGTCAATTTTGACTCTATTCAGTTCATAGATTTTCTAAAATATAAAGATAATATTTTAAACTTGAAAAAAAAATATTTTATTAAATACCTAAGGTTTCAAGTGCATCTATTAAATTCCTGGGAAATACGAATAATCAAAAATTATATTTATTTTAATACTTTTAATAACATTAATTTGATATTTTATTAATAAAATAATTACTACATCAATTTTTTGTAATTATTTAATATACTTATTTGTTCGGTAAAAATCTTAAATAAAATACTATGAATAATATAAATCCTATATATTTTATAATAATACTTATAGTTGAATATATATTATCAAAATTCCTACATTAAAAATGTTATATGTATTAAAACATGAATGTGACAACTTTGAAATCACATTAAATAAAATATTATAAGTGTCATAATATTTTCCATATAGCTCCAAATAGTAAATTATTATACCCTTGGATGATTATGGCCGAGATATACTTTACCGATATGATTTTTCAACTGTTTTTGTCTTTTAATTGTTATTTTCATTTTAATAAAAATTATTTTATTGATCTTTCTTCAATTAAATAATTTATGTATCATCAATCTATAAGCAATTAAAGTAATTAATTATTTCCTAAAAATTAAAAAAAATAACATGATAAATAAAAACATTTTAGATTTAAAATTTTTATTTATAGTCAAAATTATCTTATGTATAAACCTGTTTTAAAAATGATAAAGTTATTGAAATTTGAGTAAGACATATATAAATTTTATTTAAATAAAATATAATAAATATCCAAATCTAATCCAAGTGGCTTCCAAAGGGTAACATTTATACCCAAGGATTTTTTTAGGTCTAAAATCACTCATCCAATATATTAGAAAAAGTTTTAGGGTTATTTTACAATATTATATGTAATATTAATTACCCAATTTACCATTTGACCGTATTAATAAAAATTACAGAAGTTACTATTCATAATGCCAAAAATTAAAATAAATATATTTACATAATTTAGACCCAATGATTCCTAATATAGAATAATTTTTTCAAAATTCAAAATACAGAACTTGTAGTAATTAATTTAAAATTAATCTCATTGTCGGAATGAAAAATGGATTTTTAATAGTTAAAACATAACAAAAGATTGAAATATTTTTACATCTAAAATCATGGTAAAATTAATAAAAATAACCAAAATTATATTATCTAATAAAAATATAGTATATTCATACTTTAAACCCATTCAATAATGTAATTTTTCCATATAAATTATTTCAATGAAAAAAAATTCAATTAAATTTTAGAATATTTTTACTATTCATCAAAACATGAAACATACGAGAAAAATATCAAAAAATCACCCAAAGTAAAATTTTATATGTGACTTCCAAATAAGAAGTTTATTTTGTTAAATATAACATATAAAAGTGTCAAAAAACAAGATTAAAAATTTGTTTTTCATTTAAAGGTGGTAAAAAAATATTTTTTTAAAATATATATATTTTATCCAAAAAATTTAATTATGTATAGAAAACATATAAGGTGAATTTTAACCATTATATTTAATGTATTACATATATATTTCTTTAATAAAATCCATAAAAAATGATTTTATTATTTCATAAACTCGCGTTTTTTCATTTAAATAGTTTTTTCAGAAAAAACATTTCCTTTTATTTAAAAAAGGATTTTATTTTCATTTATAATTAAATCCCCACCAAATAATTTAGTATATTTTCATAATTATGTTAATATATTCATACCAACAATTATAGGGACTACGTTATATGGTGAAATAATAATATTTAGTTTTTTGCATAAACTCAACCATGCATGAAATGAATTCTATCAAAAGAACTTCAAATTATGTATAACACAAGCCAAACATAGTGTTGTGTATACCGCAAGATAATATAGTGTAGGGTGTAGTGAAATATTATCATGGTTTATTTTATAACACAATACATCAAATAAATTTAAAAAATATATATCATAAATATCTCTGGGTGTTATAAAGAAACTACACAAAACCTAGCCAACAAGAGAGCACATGGTGTGTCCACCAAAATCCTTTCTATGGGAATGTTCCCAATCCATAATTTATGTGTACTTCCCATGTACATAACAGGTCCCTAAGACTCCTGGGGAGTGGGATACATGGGTTCCTAGTCATGTACCCTATCCAAGGTAATGTTTTGTAACTCAACATCGCATGTACATATACACGACAAGTCCCTCACATGGGGTGTTTGGGAATGTACATGGCTATAACCAGTGTCATGTTACCCTGGGTCCTACATAGAGTTTCTATTTAGACATAACATCAAAACAAAGATAATCCTACCAACTACATCTTCTGTGTCCCCAAGACTACATGTCATGTAGTCATAAATTCCTGACACATAAAGCCTGCGAACAACCCATATTAACCTTATAATACTAGTATTTGATATGATTCCAAATGAAATATAGAACAAAAAAAATATAAATCTATAAAATATAATGAACAAACTTTAAATAAAAATAATGATGAAATTCAATAATAATATCTACCTTGTGTTGGATCACCGAGGCTTCATAATCACTCACCCACGACCATTGATCCATGGTCGTTGCATCTAGATCTATTCTCTAATCATACCTAGAAAAAAATTCCCTCCTGGATCTCCTGATCACATATTTAAATCATAAAAAATGGATAATGGTTCTCTATTCATGCATTATTTAAAATAGATTTAATTAATATCCCTAAATAAATGAATAGGAATACTAACTAAATTGGCTCATCTTCAGGCTCGGAACCCATGTAGAGATTATAATTCACCTAGGTAAAACCTCATGTCCTAGACTCATACATAAAGTCATAATTCCAATATATATCTCTTTTTAGGATATATAAATGCCCAAACCCACATGAATAACTAATATTTATTTAATAATTATTAATAACCTGAATAAAACAGCCATCTCAGAATCTCTCCAAAATCAATCCTAAGAGTAAAAACAATATTATGAGATCAATGAACCAATTAGATTCATTTTATAAGGTCATTTTCTATGGGAAACTAGCATTTCACACCTCCTAAAATCACAAGGATCTGAAATTAAAAATCAAGCTAAGTCTCCTGAATGAAAAAATTTAGGCCACTACAAGGCTACCCATTATTTTTTAGTAATGAAAAGTGGTGTTCCTTATATTAAAAAATTATATGGATAGGTTCTAGTATAATATAAAAATATAAAATTATTCATGATCTATTTTCTATATCTATGATGAGCACTAAAGGTGTGAGAGTGTTTTCTACACCATTGACAAGAAGTTGAGATATTGGAAAAGGATATGGCTAATAAATATGCATAAAATTATTTTAAATATATATTTGTAAATAAAAAAATCATATTTACAGAAGTATAAAAGATATCTAGAGTATTGAAGTATCCATCCTTATAATACCTATCATTTTGATTTGTGAAATTAGTCAGAAAATTTTTTGGATAGAGGAAAATTGGATTTGTGATGGCTCGGGATTGATTTGAAATAATTCTATATTTTTAAAATTATTATATCATTTTTTATATAAGTTAGAAAATTATCTATGTTTGTAATACAGAATAAGTGTCAATTAGTTCTCAATATACATTTAATCTCATATGAAACAAGATCATCATAGGTGTCAATATCTCAGACACGTAGGTTTTTCTTCTTTTTAATGTATGTGTAAAACTACATCTGGAAATGTGTCCTGATCAATTAAAAGAGAAATAAAAAAAAATATTATCCTACATGTAAATTTAGACAATTCTAGGTTTCATTCAGTACAAAGCAGTTATGACACAAACTGGAATACATGTTACTAAGTTTTAGTGTATGTGTGTTGTTTAATATACATAGTAATTTATTAAAGTTATGACAATATATGCGAGATATTTAGCTATGTAGGTAAAATTTCATGTAGCATAAATATTGTTGGATTAACATACATCTGAAATAGACCAGTTTTGGTGCCATCTATGACCTAAATAAGTTATTTTCCAAAACATTAAAAATCCAAATTTCTTCTAGATGAAAAAATTCAGTTCCAAGATTTAAATATAATGAATATAGAATCAAATAGGGATGATTAATAAGTTATTCCTCATGTATTTAAACATAGAAAATACTTGAAATGTTTTTTGATTCAATATATGATGTAAAGTGAAATTAGTCTTCAACGATCTTTAAAATGGGTAAAATTCTAGAAGAATATAAATTCATTTTTATTATGAAATTCCTGAATTAATAGGAAAAGAAATTTGGGAAGATTCTTGAGTAATTATATCAAGATCCAAAAATAATAGTGCTTGTTTAAATATATTATTTAAGAATGATTTGAGTGAGAACCATTTCATGTATTTCATGATGAGGAAAATGAATTTCATGATTTTTTAATAACAATATTGATGATGTTACCTCAATTCCCGAGCTATCCATAAAATTTAATATCACTGTGATCCATGCCTATTTGAGTGATAATTAAGATAAATTTTGATTATAACTAAATTGTATATTTCTAAGATGAAATATTTATTTTTTTCATGGAATCACACAAACTGAAATAAATTATTTTCTCCATGCTAAAACATGATTTTTCTATATAATTTTCATATAGATATAGAGATTGAAGTGTCGATTTTTGTGGGATTATATTTTTATAAGAGAAATAAAAATTTTAATTTCTCATAAAACTAGAATAATAAATATCCATCCAGTTCAACTAAAATTATATAGAAATGAAAAAAGATAGTATTTTTGTAATACTCTCTTGATTCAAGAAATGGAAAGCAATTACATAAAATAAAGTAAGATATTGGAGATCATGGGAAGTTAATAATTGTAATTGTGTGTATGATATATTATTGAACATTATATTCTATATATTTTCAATTATGTAAATTTTTAGAGACTCATACAAAATGAATATAGATTTTGTACAGAAAATAAAAGGCCCTCATAAAAAATGAGAGGGTAATCCAATTATGAAGTGAGAGAGAGGATAGAATTATTATAGTTTTGTATTGAGATTAAGATCTTGAATAACTATCATAGAATAAGAACTATAAAGATCTTATACTACATGTGAACCTACCACTCTTATATATCAAAGGAGAATAAAGATAATAAGATGTTGGATATCATTCTAAGATCAATTTGAGTGAGATGAAGTAGTGAGAAGAATAATAGTGGATATGATTATTGTACTTCTATTGGTCATTTTATTGTGTTGATCCTTTAAATATATGAGGAGATACAATATATTTAAGATTACAAGATCACATATTGACTAAGGATGTTAGGTGAGCTGTTTTTGTTGAAGAGATATGGAGTTGAGGTAAAACAAAGACTATGTTTATTAGATAGTTGTTGAATAACAATTTTTAGTTGAAGAATCTATTGAGTTTAAGGAATTTTTTTTAATTTATAATAATCTTATATAGATCTATTGATCCAATTCCAAGTATAATCTAGTAATAAAACACTTATATATAAATGATGGGAATTTGTTGAACCTATGTGACTTAGGGTGTCCAAGAAAACATAGTGGAAATAAAGAAATATAAATTAAAGTTATTGGAATAAGTATAGTGAGAATTTATAATATTAAGTCTTAAAACACTTAGAAAATTGTTTACAAACTTAGACTTGGTGTAGGAATGGGATGCACCTACCATTATAGTCAATATTTTATTATAGTGGATAAACCTTGATTGGGGTGAATAATCAATTGTATCAAGGAGTAGGTATTTGAAGTTAACCTTATAAAAATTAGGTACTATTTATCTTATTTACTTTCATGCATGTGTTTTATGAATTCTTGGTTAAACTAAAATTGATCTATATGAACTAATCAGAAATACAGGTAAAATCCAATAGATATAAAAAATTTCAATAGAACATGGAATATGATAAAAATAGGCCAAACCTGAATCTCCCCTATAAAATGTCCAAACCAATCCTATTGGGAATTTATATGGTTTCATTATATCCATGAATATGGATTTAAATTTTTTTTATATCGTGACATATCATTTAGATTTATCAAATTTTGGATGATACTAATCTTTGGCATGAACCTCATTTAAAGAAATTCCTATGATGGAAAATTTTATCATTGTATTAGAGATAATTACTTATATTTAGAATATTTATTAAAGTTTGTTCTAGTTATAAAATGAATAAAATAATGATAAATAACTTTGATAAATAATGGGATTTATAAAGACCATATAATTTCATGAGTAATATCATTATAGTTTGAGGATATCAATCAGGGATTAGTGGAGTGGGATGATATTTTATAGCCAATAAGACCAGTATCTTATATTATATTTTTAATTAAACTTTAGATGGTGGAAGATAAATATTATTGGTTAGCTCTTAGTGTGGGAACATGGGATCCATATCATGGATATTTTTATTAAGAAGGGGTCTGTTGATGTTGAGTTTCATTGATTATAACTAAAAGGGATCTTGAGATATAGGTTTTATATCATCCATTGTATAATGTTCCATATAAGTATATTAATCAATTTATATATGTGATAACCCATAGAGATAAGAGTATAAACATTTACTTCCAGTATTAAACTCATGGAAGGTTGTATGATATTTATATGGGATTAACTCAATAAATATTACATTTTATCTATTTTCTTGGGGGTATTTAACAATGGTAAATAAAGATAGTATGTCCTATGGATATTGACCGTCGAGAAAAACTAATTTTATTTATATGATAATAATCATGGGTTTTTTCTTTAAATATGAATTCATTTTATATTTTTTGATTTATTTAACCATAAGAACATTTTTATACTAGGAATAATATTTTATTTATAAGACCTATGACCTTGGTTTTTTATTGGTTGAGTTAATATTTGTTTGGAATGAAACATGGGTGTTATTTATAAATATTTTGCATGTGTATTTACTCGTATTTTGAATGAAAAATATTATTAATGTTTTGTGCATTAATATTTTTATCTGGTGATAGGAATTTGAACTAGGTTCCCATTTTAGGGATGTTTTATCCATATCATAATGTATCTAGTGGGTGAATATTACACTATAGTGATATGATTTCATAATAACCCTTATGGTTTTGATAGAAAAGGAATCATGGATTTCATATTATATATATATATATAGATTGATCATAGATTTATAGTTCATTATATCAGACTTTTTTATATGTAAATATTTTTCATAATTATATATTAAGGAGTTATGATTATTGTGTTTTTAGTATTGAGTAATGGTAAAATCCTGAAATTCAAAAGTATAGACCTTTTATTCAATATTGTGTATAACACATGAAACCAAGTGCATAGGGGAATATAATATCAAATTTTTTTTATAATATATTAATTATTTTCAATAGATTAAATTTATTATATATATTTCAATTCATGTAACACGGAGTTAGCATGTGTTACATGTAAGAGTGACCACCTTCAGTGGCTTGAATTCCACACAAGACTGAGTTTTACCGAACAATAATATATTATTAAAATATTATAATTTAATATAATAATATGTAATAAAATATATGTTATGAATACTATTAAATAAATTATGAAAATATATGTTTTACACAACTAATTAATTGGTTAAAAATTAATTACAAATGAATAAAATAACCAATTGAATATAAAAAAAATTCCTAAAAAACTATTTTTATGATCACAAAGTTGTTTTACTCTAATGGATTTAATTAACCTCATTTATTGAGTGATATTAATGTAATATATGTATATATATATATTATATATTAAATAAAATATTTTTTTATATTCATCCAATATATTTGATTGGCATAAGATCAGAACAAACCCAATTTTACAAATCAAAAATCTATATTTTTGTTAATGAATTTTTACCTTATTTTAATAGAGAACCTATTTTTAATATAATTTTCTACCCTTTTATAAATATAATATGTAATAATAAACTTAATATTTTAAATTAAAACATTATAATTAGTTTTGGGTGTTTTTTGGTATTTTTCTATTAACTAGTATTTTTTAATGAATAGTGAGCATTATGGAATTTTAGTTCAAAACTGCATTTTGATATAATTTATTTATAAGGTAAAATTATATTTTAAATTCTTTTAAAAGTATAATTATATAATTTTTATTAAATTAATAAAATTTATATCATTTTAATCAATTTCACAATGAAATTGACTATAAAAACATAGCACAATTTCAGATATTTTTACCTTAAAACCCAACATTGTCATCTTGTCTGTAAGATTAAATTTAAATTAATTTCAACCAATTATGTTATTGGAATTTGGAAAAATGGATTCCATATTAGTAATTATAATACTTTACAATTTTGAATAAGTTCAACTCAGTTTTTTACAAAAAATATTACTGAATGTAATTAAAATTAATTACAAATATTAAGGAAAATTAATCTTAATAAAGGACTAAACCATTAACTTAAGGGCCCAAATGACCTATATACTTGTCCAATATCCATTTTACGGCAATATTTATAACCTAATCCCAATTTCCTAGAAATTGGTCCATTATGGGATCTAATTTAAATGTGAAAACATGTATGGAATTCCTTTGTCAAAATATTACAAGAGTGTCACTCCTGCTCCACTATTAAAAGGCCTCCTCTCCTCCCACTTCTTCACTCCTCCCAAGCCACTTTGGCAAGAAAATTCTCTACCCAAATAGATATTAAATATCCCTCCCTTAATCCTATAAGCCTTCCCTTGGGAATAAATCAATCCAAGGAAGCCTTTTGTTCAAACAAAAAAGAGTTACCCTATTAAGAGGTAAAATCTTTCCTTAACATTTTGAGTTTTATTTCCATTATCCACCACACTAAAATATTATTACTATATGATTGTATAAAAAACCATTATCATAAATATAATAGGTTATTTTTAGGATAATGGTTTATATAAACATAAACATACTTCCATCTAATAGAAAATTAACACACTATTTCTTTGTATGGTGAAATACTACATCCCGAAACGATCATTGCTCATTTTTATTTTACCACTGCTCATGGTAGCCATTATGATGGAAAATATATTTATATATGTTATATATGATATTTATTATAGATTTAAGCTTCTATAATACTTTTACAACACATATCTTTATAATTTTCATTTTTTGTAAAAACGATAACATCGTTTTTGGACACGTGGACTACCACCACCTAAAAGAGATGTTATTCGATCACAAAATACATAGAATATATAAAGGATGGTTTTAAATGAAAATATTTAACATATAATACATATATATTATATTAATTAAATAACTAAATTTTAAAAATACAACATATATCATTTCTTCATTACCTTTTCACACACGTAAAAAGTGATAACATCGTTCATGGACCTGTGGACTATCAACTCATCAACACGATGTGAATAATTTTAAATAAATATATATATATAAGTATATATGATTATATAACATGGTATATATTGTATAATTATAATTTTTTAAAATATATAGTGTTACTTACCTTTCTTCATAATGATTATTGAAAAATGGGAACGTTACTCATTGTACGTACGGCCTACCATCTCTATGATTGTAACATTGATTCATTTTTCATAACCATATTTAATTATTGTTTTTAATAGTATAATTTATTTATAAATATTATAATTATGTAACTATTTTTATTCAATATATTTCATATAACAACCCCATTGACCATATTTGACATACCAAATTCGTTTTTGAAACATAAACTGAATTTGGTCAAAACATCGGACGTAAATTAATTTTTTTATGTTATTGTATAAAACATAGTATTAAGTAAAATAATAGTAAATGGTAAACATGAAAAAGGATTTTATGAAATTATATTATTAATATAATATTATTATTAAATAATATAAATAAATACAAGACAAGTCAAACTCAAGGTAAAAGATTATCATCTCACTTTTTATATATATGAGATAAATGTCATGTAAACCATTTACATCTTTTGTGGGGTGCATCTACTTCCCCTTGTGTTATATTATATAGTTAATCATTTTATATTTATGGGATTTTATACTTTCATTTAATTTTATTAATTCATGAGTATTATGATTTTAAAAGTTCTAAAGTGGTATGGAACACATGGGAATGTCTAAAGGTTATTTTCCTCAACAATATTGTTAATGATCTTTCTGTGGTATTTCCATTTGATGAATTTATATTACAATTGTTCAATAAAACCTTTATTTTTCTATCCTCTTGTAATTTATGACCATTTTCAAGTAGTATTACCATTTTTCCACTCTTTGGTACTCAAAATGTTTTAGAAAATGTTTTTTTACAAAACCCGACTTTGTTTCTCTCTTAATTCGGAGAACCAGTTTTCTTCTAAAAACCATATTTTATTAAAATGTTTAAAAAATGTTTTTAAAATTACTTTGAATATAATTTTTTATGACTTTTTTTCTTTTACAAATGTTTTCAAATAAATATTTTTTTCGCTTTTCAAACAAGTCATTTTTCTAACCATTAACCATGAAAAAGGGATGTTCTATTTACCTCATACAGATTGTATAGATTTAAAAACCATCAATTCATTGAAGTTTAATTTTAATGTTTAAAATTTTAATTTTTAGAAGAAATATTTTCAAAATATATTTTCAAATAAAAGGTTTTTCGAAAGGGTTTTCATAATAAAATGGTATTTTACTCATGATTGTTTTTAAAAGATTTTTTATTGTATTTTTATTCATTAACAACAACAACCCTTATTTTCACTCCACATGGGATATGTTATGTTGATACCATCCTTAATATTCATCGAGATGGTTTAATATTTATTTGGATAAGGATGGTATTGAAATTCAGTTCCTTTATTCATTTCCTAGTCCCCTTGAAATATTCAATCTCTTATGATTATTGAAAATTTAATTTCCCTAAAATATCCATTTTATTTACCATGGATATTAATATTTCCTAAACAATGTACCATTTTACATATGGTGTCTTATTTGATAGTTATTTCATTATTTTGGGAAATATTTATAATTCTATATTTTTTATTCCAAATTAATATTAGATAAGGATTCTTATTTATTAATTAAATTGATTACTCGATATAAATAATGATTTAGAAATGAGATGAAGGGTGGAGCCCATACTTTATATATATTCTCTATGCATTAATATGTTCTCATGAGACAAATAAGTTGTGTAAGTTAAACTGATTTCTATCTATAGTTTTAAACTATCTATAGGATAGATCTTAATAGTATAGTTTTTCATGTGCCTAAAACACGATGTCTAATAATTAATCATTTTTTTAATTTTGATTCAATATTTATTATCCATGAGATTTTCACATGATAAAATCTAAGGATTCAATTAATTTTTAGTTTATTGATTAAATTTCATGTGTTTTCAATTTCTTACCTTCCATATTTATTTTTCCTTATCTAGTTATTTAAATGGCATATGTTTCTTTTTATTACCTTTCCATATTTTTTATGTAATTTCTTCTCAATTTTTTGATTATATGGTATGTGTGTTTGATTATTTACTATGATATAATTAATATTATAATTGATTAATTATCTTTTCCTCTATAATTTACCCATACTGATCATTTGAGCTCAACCTTATTATGTTTTTTCCTAGGAATACAAAAGGTTTACTAAAACATATATACAGGGATATGCTAAATAGAATAAAGTTGTTACTCTCAAAGTTATTTATTACAAAGAAAATTTTTTTTTACAATTATTGTCTTAAATTTTAATATAATACTCATGTATGTAACTGTTTTACCAAGACTACTAAAATCTTGTTCCATCAATATTTGATTCCTTATTATCTTGTTATCATATTTGATATCAGACACTGACTTCGGGATTTCTAGGGTTTGGTAAATATAGTTGGTATTAATGAAAGTTAATTAGTAAACTTGTGAACTAGATTTAGGAAGACATAGGTTGGAGAACCTAACCCTAAGGTATAATTTGAGGATAATTATAGAAGAATACCCTAGAAATTTGTTAAAGTAGAGATCATGTAGATATTTCTACAAATTAATCCCTATCTAGATACTATAAGTTCATATGTTTATGGTGCATATGTACCTAGGAGTAACAACTCTAACAAGGTGTGTCATGCCTAACACGGTAAAAACTAATTTTGACACTCCCAAGGGATATGCTTAGGATAATTCACATTTTCTTTAGAAATCAATATGAAATATTTTTATAATGAAAAAACCAGGTTAAAAATAATGTGTTTTACATTAAAGATAAGGTTTCATGGTTTTTTAATCCTATAAATGATATTATCGATAAACCCTATACCAAGGAAGGACCAATGTAAAATAAGTGGATGAATTATTTATATATTGGCATTGTATTGAAAACTTTTGTTAAAAGGATATTTAGTGATTTACCTTATTTCATGGATTTCTATCATATTTATTTTGGATATTATATTAAAATGGTTTTATAAAAGCACAATCTATATATCGGGCGGCAAACCCTCAAATATGGCAAAGCTATGGGAATTGAACTCATGATTGAAGGATGGTAAGGTTTTGATGCCAACCATTGACCTATGCAACATTCTAGTCAATATGCCATCAATTTTAGTTAAAAAATTGATTAATCAATATTAATTATGAACTAGTAGTGTAAATTTTAGGTTTTAGAGATTAATATATTAAACATTTTAGTTTTGGAAAACATTTAGAGACAAATAGTTAGACTTTTCTCTCTTTTATGGGCCTTAAGATTCATTAGATTCGTATTTTAGTTCTTCCTGAATCAATATTAATTTTTGAATGAATTTGAATTTGATTGAAGAACCACCAAAATTTAGTATTTTTCATATGAAATTGAAACCTATCAAGTAATAATATTTCCTTAAATTATTCTTAGTAAAATAATTACCTAGCATTAGGAAAATGATTTCGAAATGAAATATTTTCATAATACCTTAATTTTGGTTGACCTGATGGTCTCTTAAATCATCAAATATTTATGTATTTGAGGCCATTTAATTTTCTATGACCATTCACTTATTTTTTATTGATGACCTAAATTACTCCCTATAAATATTTATTCTTTTCCACCAAGTACATATCTCTACTTTCCACTGATGTTCTCATACTTAGAGACCTAGTTTTATGTTAATACTTGTGCACCTTATACTTCCCATTCTATATTTTCTAGAGGATTTTTTTCAAACTATTATCATTATTTAATATTTCAAAATAATTAATTTCAAAAAAAAATCTATCACCAAGATCGAGTTTAAATTTTGAGGATGCAATTTAATTAAGTTGGGGGATTATAACAGCTCAAAATTCAAAAGTATGAACCATGTATTCAATGGTGTGTATAACAAGCGACACCAAGCACATATGTGAATATAATGTCCAGAGAGTTTTTAATATAATTAATATATTAAATAGATTCAATATATTATATATATTTCAATTCATTCAACACTAAGTTAGTGCTCGTTACATGCAAGAGTGTCCACCTTCGATGGCTTGCATTACACGCAAGATCGAGTTTTACCAAACAATAATGTATTATTAAAATTTTATTATTTAATATAATATAATATAATAAAAAATAAATTATGAATATTATTAACTAAATCATGAAAATATATGTCTTCAACCACTAATTAATTAGTTACAAAATAATTATAAATAAATATAACAACCAATCAAATATAAAACGAATATTTCTATAAAAAACTATTTTCATGGTCATAAAGCAGTTTACCCTAACAGGTTTAATTAATAACAATTAGTGATTAATATTAATTTAATATATATATATATATATATTATATTCAATAAATTATTTTTGATATTCATCCAATAAATTTGATAGGCATGAGCTAAAAACAAACCTAATTTTACACATAAAAAACTATATTTTTATTACATCATTTTTATCACCATTTAATGAAGAACCTATTTTAAATCCAATTTTTGAACCTTTTCTAAATTTAATATATAAAAATAAAGTTTATCTTTAAAAAAGAAACGTAATTATTAGGTTTGGGTGATTTCTTTTTATTTTTCTGTTAACTTTCATTTTTTGATGAATAGTGGAAAATACTAAATTTTAGTTAAATATATTTTTTGATATAATTTATTTATAAGATTAAATAATATATTAAATTGATTTGAAAGTATAATTAGATCATATTTTAATAAATTAATAAAATTTAGGTCATTGGAATCAATTTCACATTTAAATTGACGATAAAAACATAGAAAACTTTCAGATGTTTTTACCCTAAAAACATGTATTGTCGTCCCGCCTATAGGATTAAATTTAAATTAATTTATGCCACTTATGTGAATAGAATTTAGAATAGTAAAATCTATTTTTTGAATTAGTATAATTTATAATTTATAATTAGGTAAACTTAGTTTTTACCAAAAATATCTGTGAAAGTAATAAAAATTAATCTTAACAAACAACTAAACCATTAATTAAATGGCCCAAATGACCTAGAACCATGTCAAATAGCCAATATATGTACATATTTCTACTTTATCCTCACTTTCCTCAAAATTATACCAATATGTATACAACATCCTTAGTAATTATAAAATAATTATTTTTCATATCTATTAATATTTATGAATTAGATATTAATTTTAGTTTAAAGTGGAAACTATGTCTGATAACATACTTGACACAAAACAATAGATTTCTCTAAATCTTACATTCCACCCAAGATAGAGCTATACCCAAAAAAATAATACATTATTTATATTATTATTTTAAATAGTAATTATCACCTAACCTTTGTATTTGTAGGAATGAAAAAAACTGACTATATTATATTTACACATGTTTATTAAGTGTTTTTACTTTATTCCAGTAAATTTTAGGGCCTTAAAATAATAATAAATCCAATTTTAGGCCTAAAAGCTCTAATATTTTTACATGGTAGTTTTAGAGCTTTTTGATGGAGAACCTGTTTTAAATATAGTTTTTTAAACATTAATAAGTTTTATTTGGCATAATAAATTTATTCATTAGAATCGGGAAATAAATATTTTGTTTGGATAATGTTTTGGTATTTTTCTGATAAAATTCATATTTTAATGAATAGTGAAAAATGTTGCATTTTAATTCAAAACTGATTTTTCATCCCATTTATTTATAATTTTAGATTATATTATTAATCGGTTTTAAAGTATAATTTGATTAATTTTAAATAATTTAATTCAATTTTGGTCATTTTAGGTAATTTCACATTGAAATTATATATAAATGTGTGTTTATATTTTGATGGTTTTTACTTCTAAAACCTCGTTTTCACGTTTTGACAATGAGGATTAATTTTAAATTAATTACCACAACATCTATTTATTAAATTTTGAAAAAATGGATTCCTTAATTAGAATGAATGGGTCCAAATTACATAATTTTTTTCTTATTTTTTGGATTTTATAAATAGTAACTTTGTTAATTTTTATTTACCACAGTTAAAGGTAACTCATGTAAATATATAATAAGGATAATAAAATTTACCAAACACCAGAAAAAATTATATTTTTTGAATAAAAGTAGACCCTTAACATCTAAGGATTATAATTGACTCATTTAATGTACTTTTTTCAATAAAATTGATATAAATATTATTAAAAAAAGAAACTGACAACATGTCACCCTATTATTTCTTATAAGTATAATAATTTTAATATTGTAATAAATATGAAATAAATTATATAATAAATAATCTAAACAAATATAATGAAATTTTCAACATCATAGAAATTTATTTAAAATTTTTAGGGACCAAATAATTACCAAAAAATACTGACACAACAGTTATATAGTAATTATTTTATTAATAGAAATATCAAATAAATTATATAAATATTATTAAAATAAATATAATCAAAATTATTTAGGGTAATCCAGGAATTTTATTGGTGACTATGATATATCATAAGTCTATTAAATATTTTTTTCGATGTTATCTCTTATTTTGGATTTTATTTAAATTCAATGAAATTAATAGTATCAAAATCGACAAAACTGATTTTTTATAAAAAATATTATTTTTATAAATTATTTAGAAATCATAAAAACATTTTTTAATTAAAAATTTAATATTATAAGGTATAAAAGTTTATAAAGTGCCCATTTAGGTGTAATTTACCCCATATGAGAAAAATTTATAGCCTATTAATATTGAAATGTTTTTACAACAATTAAAATTAAAATTGATTAATTAAGGGTAAAATAAAAAGAAAAGGTTTAAAATAAAATCAATAAATGTAAAAAATTTATTGGAAAATAGGATTTAAACATATAATTATCTTATATTCTACATAACTAAATTTTGAGTCATTTGGAGTAAATAATTAATTTATATTATTTTAATATTTTAAGAGTTTCTAAGGGTACCCCTCCCCTCTCCTATAAAAAGGTATCCACCCTTCTCTATTACTAACACTTCAATAACCAATTGGTTTAGAAAACTTCTGTCCAAACCCCTTAATATAATCCCTCCTCGCATTCTTGAGGCCTTATTTTAGGTATAATACTCTCCTTAGAGGTGTGAAGGTGTTCTTCAAAGGTGATTAACTGAAAAAGATGTATTTTTTTCTTTAAGTATTTCTATTTTATTTATTCTTCCACTTCCTTCAAATCTCCTCCATCCATAATGAAATAATAACTCTAGTATCATCAATATACTCATATTTTTTTATGTTAATATCATCAGCTAAACCAATCTCTAATTTCATCAAATGGGAAATGAATAATTTGTTCGTGTGTACAACAGACTACCGCCTCACAAACCGATATAGATCATTTTTCATTAACATATCTAAATACTGGTTATAATTATGGAATTAAAATTAATATTTGATATTCATGACATAATCATCATTATAATATATTAATATATCAATAATTTTTTTTACTTTCCATGCACATAAAAAATGATAATGTCGTTCATTCGTACGTGTAAACTATCACCTTCATGAAGCGATGTGATTTGTTTTTATCCACCACATCGCTTGTATGATATATATATATAAGTATATTTAAATTATTAATATTATATTAATTATTTTATGATTATTCTGGACAGAGAAATTTTTACTTAACTTTATTCCATAATAATCATTGAAAAACATTACTCATATGTACGCATGACTACCATCTCTATGATTATAACATTGTTCATTTTTCATAACAATATATAATGTTTTTATTTGAAAGTATTTTTTTATAAAAGTGATAATAATGTCATGAATATTATTCTAGATATGATGAACTTATGAACACATGTACTTTTGACATCATAGCAAGATCGTTTTCAACTCATGTACTGAATATCGATAAAATGTTTGACGTGAAGTTAAATAATTATGTAATTGTTATAACACGGTAATAAGTGATATCAAATGAAGTATAAAATAGAAAACCATTATTAATAAAGTAGATATTAACCATGGTTCATTATTTAAGAAGATAAAATAATGTTTGAGAAAACTCATACACAAGGTAAGGGACATCTTCTCAATCTCCTTTCATTGAGGAATATTTTATAGTTATACACCGCTATAAATTATACAGTATATAAACAACCCCTTTGAATTTTAATTCCACCCAATGGTTTTAAAAGGAATCTTTTTGTACAAATAATTTTAATAAATGACAAAAAGTAATGTTTTTTTGTAATTTATATGGCCACAATGACCATTGTGTTTTCCAAACCATTATTTGGTATTTAGCTTCCTCTACAAGACTTGATGTTTTTTTAAAAATAAGTCAAATATTCCCTTTTTAGGTATTTGGTAATGTAAATGGTTTTGATAATGGATTTATTAAATCTTGAAATTATATTTTGTGATTGAAAATTGTAAATTTATTTATTTTCCTTTATTCTTGTTTTATGTGTTATGATTATGTTATGGTTCTTGCGTATTTCAAATGTATATGGGTGGTTCTGTGATAAACTGAGGGTGAGTGAGCCCATGATAGCTCTAAAATTAATTGGTTAATGATATAGAGTAAAACTGTAAGGTTTCTTTTAAAAGATTTAGGTAATATATTGTGATGGGTATTCTAAACATAACCATGAAGGTTACTCCCTATGTAGGTATGAAAGATATAATGTTAGAATGTTATAGATGTCACAAGTTACCATTAGGACTAAATATTTCTAAGATGATTTTTAGGAATCTTATGATTTCTTGGGGTATGTTAAAGAGTTTATGTTTTATGGGTGAAGAGTATAATTTTGTGATAAAAAATCATGAGTTTAAAATTTTCATGGACTAATGGGTTTGTTCCTTATTTTCTATCCCTTACTGAGATTTTTGTGCTCACCCAAGTTTTTGAAATGTTTTCCATAGAGTATAAGTATGGGTAAGAAAATGGAATAAGTAAAGAAGAGTTTTATCAAGAAAAATAAATAATGTTTAATTTTAAAGAGTTTATTTTTTTGAAAAAAGGATAGTGATTAGACAAGTCTACATTTTAATATTTGAGATGTTATGTAATAGTTAATTCCTAATTCTCTAAAACACTAAACCTAAAAATATCATCATTTTTAATTATTTACATAACTCAATATTATATAATTTTTAAGGATGGGTCCTTAAAGTTGGTATATGTGACCAGTTTAGATAGATTTAGGGGTTAGGATAATATTAATAGAATGTACATAACTGATTTTTACTTTATGGTCAAATTTAAATGATATAGCTTTTTAATATTCCCATGTTTCTTCATCTATGATTTGTATTTTAAAAATGGTTTCCTATAGAGGAAATAGGGAATATATATTGGGAAAAAATCTATCGGTAAAAAAACTTTCCAAATCAACAACCTGATATGGTCATAATCGAAAATGAACAATTTTTTGTAGTGATGACGTAGTTAAATCAAGCTATAAATGGTATTGGAATACATTCAAGAGATCATACATATCAACCATAGAGGATCATGTTGATATTCTATAACTTTATGAGGCAACATACCCCATCATTTAGAGGATCATCTAACCCCATGCTACCTAAAGGGTTGATTAAATCACTAGAAAATATTTTTTATTGCATAGGGTGTTCAGATAATCAAAATTTTAGTCTTGAGGTTTACTATTATTAAGGTGAAGTCAATCAGTGGTGGTATATGGTTAATATTATCAGGTAAAGTGAAGATATTGATGCCATGGAATGGAGTGAATTTAAGAAAATATTTCTTCATAAATGTTTTCCTAAGGCCGTTAGACCTAGGATGAAAAAATAATTCTTGGAATTAAAGAAAGATGAGGATTCAGTGGTTACATACAGATAAAAATTCACTCGACTATAAAGATACGCCCTAAATTTTTTCTAAGAACTTGATAGTAAAATCAATCATTTTTAATCAAGATTAAAGCCAACGTATTGAAGGTTTTTAGCTTCACATGAGATCAAAAGTTATGAAAAAACTTCTTCGATGAGCAGATAAAGTGGAAATAAAGTTTATTAATGATCATACATTCTTTAAAAAATAACATAATAAGAGGTCAAGGTGGTATAATAAAGGTAATAAATCTTCAAAAAACTCTAATGGTAAGAAAATTAAGTTTATAGTTTGTGAATATTGTGGAAAAAATCATACTAGGTAATTCCTTTTTAATTATAGTAAGTGCTTATAATGTGGTAAAATGAGACACAAGACTCTTAATTGCGCTAAAAAATATCATGGTAGTGGTAATAAAAAATATCATTTATAGTTAGTAAAATGTTCTAAGTGCAATGAGATGACTCATTATGGAAATGAGTGTCCAATCAAGAACTAGAATAATGGTAAGAATCCAGACTATAAATAGAAAGATGTGGTGAAATCCTTTGCAACTACTTCAGTTGATGTTAGTCTATAAAATGAAGTGGTATCAGGTACATTATTTTTTATTCAGATTATGTAAATGTTTTATTTGATTTAGGATTTAAAAATTCTTTCATTTCTGAGAAATTTTATGGTAAATTAGATATTCCACCTCAATAAATGAATCCAGAACATATGGTAAAAAACATAAGGTAAATTTTGAGGCAAAATAAAATTATAATAATATTCCTATCCTTGTCTGTGGAAATAATCTACTTGAAAACCTTATTGTTTTTACTCTAGTAGATTTTGATATCATTCTGGGTATATATTGGCTTTCAGTTTACCAAGATAAGATTAACTATATAGCTAAATAAGTTTCTTTTCAGAAATACTTTCAGTTTTTGTACAAGAGTGAACCCTTACCATTAATAACATATCATGAAGATGAGAAACTATTAAAAGATAGATATAAATTTTATCTTTTACATGTTGTTGAAAATAAAGGAACTATTCATATTAATGATGCGCCAGTGGTGAATGAGTATCTAGATATTTTTCATGATGAGTTTCCTAAAATTATACTTGATCGAGTAGTTGAAATTACTATTTACTTAGATGTTGATGTTAAGATAATTTCAAAACCCCCTTATCAAATGGCTCAAATTTAAATTTTAGAGTTGAATAATAAATTCCAGGAGTTGTTAGATATTGGTTTCATTAGACTTAGTGCATATCCATGGGGTTCTTCTTTCTTGTTTGTTAAAAATAAATATGGTTCAATAAGACTTATCATTGATTATAGATACTTGAATAACATCACTATTAATAAAAAGTATTATTTTAAAGATATTGATGATTTTTTGATCATCTCCAGGGAGCATAATATTTTTTTATGGTTGACTTGAGGTCGGGGTACTGTTAGTTTAATGTAAAGGAAGCTGACATTCCAAAGAATATTTTTGTACTACATATGGAAATTTTGAATTTGTAGTTATACCATTTGGGTAAACTAATGCACGTTATGTATTCATGGATAATAGGAATAGAAATTTCTTGTGAGTTCTTGGATAAGTTTTTGGTTGTGTTTATTGATGACATTTTGATATATTATAAAATTAAATATGAGTATGAAAGTCATTTAAGTGTTTTCTTACAAACCTTAAAATAAAATAAATTGTATGGAAAATTCCGAATGTTTGATTTTTGGTTACAAAAAAAAATCATTCCATGGTCACATTGTTTTTGAATATGGAATAACTATTGATCCTACTAAAAAAATGTTTTTGAAGAATGGCCAAGACCAACAAATATAACCAAGATTCATAGTTTTCTGGGTTTAATAAGCTATTACCGGAGGTTTGTTGAAAAAAATTCATGGTTTTCTATCTAACTGACTATGTTTACTCAAAAGGTTGTTAAGTTCATCTGGGAAAAATAATGTGATGATTTTTTTATGAATTGAAAAAATATTAGTGAATGTTCTTGTTTTGGCACTACCTTCTAGAAATAGTGAATTTTTTATCTATAGTGGTGCGTCATTGAGAGAGATTGGTTGTGTCCTAATTCATAATGATCATGTAATTTCTTATAATTTACATCATTTTAAAACTCATGAGTTAAATTACCATACACATGATTTGGTATTAACTGTTATTGTATTTTCTTTAAAAATTTGGAGGCATCATCTGTATGGAGTAAAATGTGAAATAAATACTGACCAAAAAATATTGAAGTATATATTTACTCAAAAATAATTGAACATGAGATAGAAAATATGGTTGAAAATAATTTAGGATTATGATTGCACGATTCATTACCATCTGGGAAAAGAAAATAAAGTAGTTGATAATTTGAGTAGAAAATTAATGCTACATTTATCATGTTATACTTGTAATGTGAAACTTTGATCAATTATTTGATCAAATTTGGATTGGATGATGATATAGGAAATCCCTCTATTTTGTTTTAGCTATCAGTACAATCATCTCTATCATACCGAATTAAGAAAGCACAGAAGGAAGATAGTGAGTTATAGAAAAAGGTATAATTGGTTCAAAAGGGTAAGTTTCATAAATTTAATATTGATAAAGAGTATGTTTTGATATTTTGGAAGAGATTTTATGTCCCTTGTTATTCACATTTTAAGAAAGATTTATTATGTGAAGCTCATAGTTCTCTATTTTCAGTTCATCCTAAAAGTAGTAAGAAGTATAGAGATATTTGGGAGTATTACTTGTGGGATGGAAAGAAAATAGATATTCCAAACTTTACTATGAAGTGTTTGTCTTGTCAATAGGTGAAATAAGAATAATAATTTCCAAAGGGATACTTCATCTATTGACAGTGCCAAAATGTAAATGGGAAAATATATACCTGGATTTCATAGTGGGATTTCCAAATACTTCTCGAGTCGACAATGCAATTTGGGTTATTATTGATAGTTTGACTAAATATGATCATTTTCTTCCTATTTGAGATAATTTATCTCTAGATCAAATTTCTCAATTGTATCTTAAATAGATAGTCATCTAACACAGAGTTACTCTCTCTATTGATTCTGATCATGGTCCCAGGTTCACTTATAACTTTTAGAAAGGCCTCCAAAAGTCGTTTGGAATTGAATTAAATTTTTTCATCCTCAATTAGATGGGAATTAAAAATGAATAATTCATACCTTGGAGGATATATTGCATGATTTTTAATAGATTTTCATCAATGATGGGATCAAAATCTTTTTTTGGTTGAGTTTTCTTATAATAAAATTTTTCATACATGTATATAGATGGAACCATTTGAGGCATTATATGAAAATCGGTGTTTAACTCCAGATTTTTGGGATAAAGTAGTCGAACAGAAGTTTATGGGACAATAATTAGTATAATATATGGAAGAAAACATTAAATTTTATTCTGAAACACAAAAGGACAACTCATAGAAGGCAGAAAAGTTATGCGGATAACTGGAGGAAGGATATTTCTTTTGAGGTATGTGATCATATCCTTCTTAATATCTCTCCATAGAAAAGTGTAATGTATTTTTGTTAGAAAGGGAAGTTGATTCCACAGTTAATTGGACCCTATGAAATCTTAAATAAAGTTGGATGAGTTACTTATATAGTGGATTTACCTCCAATTGTATCCTAGGTACACAATACTTTTCATGTTTCAATGTTAAGAAAGTATATGTCAGATCCATATCATGTTTTGAGTCTAGGGTCTAGGTTCTTGACTATAAAGAGAAAGTGTTACGGAATAAGGTGATTCATCATGTTAAGGTATTATGGAAGAACATATGGTTGAAGAGGAAACATGGGAATCTAAAAATTCTATGAGGGAGAAATAACCCCACTTATTTAGCATGGTTAAAGGTAAATTAGTTAAATTAAGGTAATAAATAATATGATAAGGATAATAAAATTACCCTAACGTAACGTCTCGGTTCCAGAAGCCACCCAAAGGCACCCCCTAACTGGTTAGTCACATGGCCTCAAGCACATTTCCCCAAATGCTAGAGGCTGTCGACTAGCTGTGAGGGCCTTCGGTGTGATAGTGGGGAAACTATATCCTCATTGGTAGATTAAACAGTGGAAGTAAACAAATACATACAAGAGAAGAAGCAATAATGATGAAATATAATAGTAATAGTAGAGAATTGATGTATAAATGAGAGAACATATATAAAATGATGCATGATACATATGTCTAGGAAAACAGCCAAACAGGTCACAATGCTGGAATACAATAGTGCTAAACCAAACTGCAGAGAAAAGCAGATAAACTCTTTAGCATCGCAAGCCATAGATTAGTCCCCTGCTCTCCAACTCCACAACAATAAAGTACCTGAAGTAAAAGGGATCTTTCCCTTATCTATACCTATAACAATATAATCTGTTTAGGCCCAAAATCATGGCCCAAACAGGGTGTGAGACTAAATCCCAGTAGGCAACCACCACGAGATCTGTGCCTAACATTCAATGAGTATACAATAGGTAAAATTACAGGAAATAGTGAACAGGAAGTACTCAGTAGTAAATGATCCACAGTTTCAAAGCATTAAAATCACCACACAACCTGCAACATCTAATCAATGTAGATAAATGCAATAGTTAACCCTCAGGAAAGTACCCACAGACTATCCTCTCTGGTCCTACCAAGCATCACAAGCAAGTAGCTATAACAAGGTAACCCTCTAGGAAGTACTCACAACCTATCCCCTCTGGTCCTACCTAACAAGTACAAGCAGCCCTCTGGGTAGTACAATCAGTCTAACCCCTTTGGTTCAGCTTAAGCATAGACTCTCGAAGGAAGAACTCACCATAAATTCCTCCTATAGTCTCTTATCGGTACTAAAGGCGCTCTGGGGAATCACTTAACTCTCATTCCCCCTATGTCCCATGTCAAGGAACTACAAACAATATACGGAAGAAATCAATGTCAATTCCCCATGTGGTCTCACATCGTAAGTTATAAAGACACTATGGAGAAGCCCTTACGTCCATCCTCTCTATGGTCTATACACCAGGTTCTCACGGCCCTGTGTATGTCAAGCAAGTACAGCAAAGCGTATTAGCCAAAGTAAACCTCAAGAACTACTTGGCTAGCAGTCTACAACATAATAGTAAATCATAACAACAGTCACACAATCCTACAATACTAGGCATGGAAAGTAAACAGCAGCTTAACATGCAACTAGACCCAAAGGTCAAAACAGGAAAAAAATGCATTGGAAATACATTCAAATCACAGTAATCCACCCTATTCACTGTCAAATATCATCTACTCAATCATAAAATCATAATGGGTAACCAATAGGGCTAAACGGTAAATGCACAATACCCCATTCATGTGTATTGGGAAAAATTGCACATTTAACTCAAAGAATCTCAACAGAAAGGCACAAACCACCTACCTTGGAATTGCGAGATAAAAAATACTTGAACCTCGAGGATTGAATCACCTTAGAATGGAGTAGATCTAAAAAACATATAAAACATTCAACCCATGACATCATGGAAAAGGAGAGGAATCACGAGATGATTCTCCAGAAGAAGAAAGAACTCACCGATGCAATTCCAAGGAAACCAACGGGTTTAAATTTGGAGGACAGATGGAGGCTTAGGGGTTCGTTGAAGATATGTGGCCATACAGATTCTCTCAGATGAATGAGACCTGGAATAAGGGTGTTCTTTCCATCAGACGCGACCCCGGATTGTTTAATGAAAAAAACAAAGTACACTAGGTGTACATGCTGTTTTCATACTCCGCATTAGGCGGCCACTAGGTCACCCCCACATGACCATGTGATGGGCCTCTACATGGCCAACACATAGCTACCCACAATAACCGGGTACACGGCATGTAGTCATAATGTACACGGCGTGTATTGCGAAAATTTCTAGAATTTTTCTCTTTTCCTCAAAAAGGACCAGAAAAGGAAAAACATAACTAAAAAGAAGATTTGGGTTCTTACACCTAACACCTTCCAAAATCCTATTGAATGAATAAAAATATATCCTTAACACCTAAGGATAAGAATTGACTTATTTAATGGATTTGTTTCCACAAAAGTGATATAAATATTATTAAAAACAAGAAAGTGACAACATTTCACCCTCTTATTTCTTATAAGAATAATAATTTTGATATAGTTATAAATATGGCATAACGTAAATAATAAATATTATACAGAAATATAATGCAATTATAAACATCATGGGGATTTATTTATAATTTTCATATATCAAATAATTACCATAAATACTGACATTGTAGTAATAAAATAATTATTTTATTAATATAAATTTCAAATAAATGATATTAAAATTGTTAAAAGAAATATAATTATAATTAATTAGGGTAATAAATGAATTATATAGGTTAATATGACATATTATAAGTCTATTAAATGGTTTTTTTGAGGTTATATCTCTGTGTGGATTTTATTTAAATTCGATGAAATGAATTGCATCGAAATTCACACTATTGATATTTTATAAAATTATTATTTTATAAAATTATTTTAAAATAATAAATTTTTTAAAATTAAAAAATGACTACGATAAGGTTTAAAAGATCATAATGTTTTCGTTTATTGGAAATTTATCTCATATATGTAAAATATATAGCCTCTTAATATTGAAAATTTTGTTACCACAATTAATTATAAAATATATTCATTAAGGGTAAACTGAAAAGATAAGGTTTAAAATAAAATAAATAAATATATAAAAATTATTGGATAAAATATTTTCTAACCATAACCATCAAAACATCGACATAACTCAATTTTGAGTCAATTAGTGTTAAAAATTAATTTAGATGAATTTAATATTTTAGGAGTTTGTAAGGGTACCCCTCCCTTGTCCTACAAAAAGGTACCCACTCTTCTCTATTAATTACACTTAAATAACCATTTTGTTCAAAAAAAATCTATCCAAAACCATTCCTATAATAGATAACCACATTCTTGAGGCCTTATTTTAGGCATAACACCCTCTTTATGGGTGTGAATGTGTTCTTCAAAGGTGATCAATCGAAGAAGATATATCTTTTTCTTTAAGTATTTATATTTTCATTTCTTCTTACACTTCCATCAAATATCCTCCAAACATGATGAAATAATAACTCTATTATACTCAATATACTGAGATTTTATTATGTTAATATCATCATCTAAATCTATCTCCAATTTCATCAGATGGGAAATAAACATTTCGTTCATGTGTACGGCGGACTATCACCTCGTGAACCGATATAGTTAATTTTTCATTACCATCTATCAATACCAGTAATAATGATGTAATTAATGTTAATATGTGATATTAATGACATATTAATCCTTATAATATAATATTATATCAATTTTTTTCTTACTTTACATCCACATAAAAATGATAACGTGGTTCGTGAGTACTTGTGAACTATCACCTCCACGAATCGATGTGAATCATTTTTATTCACTACATCACTTGTATGATATATATGAGTTTATTTAAATGATTAATTTGATATTAATGATGTTATAATCATTTTTTGAAGACAAAAAAATACTTACTTTCTTTCTATAATGATTAATGAAAAATGAAAAACGTTACTCATGAGTACGTACGACCTACCGTCTCTATGATTATAACGTTGTTAATTTTTCATAAAAATACTTAAGGGTTTGATTTAAAAGTATATTTTCAATATAATAGTGATAATAATGTCATGAATATTATTATATATATTATGTAATTATGACCACATGGACTTTTGACATCATACCATGTCCATTTTTGACTCAATTACTGAATATCAGCAAAATGTCTGATGTGAACTTAAATAATTATGTAGTTATTATAACATGGTAATAAATGATATAAAATGAATAATAAACATGAAAAAGGTTATAAATAAATTATAGATTAACCTATACTTAATATTTAAAAAGATAAAAGAGTGTGTGAGATAATTCAAACTCAAGGTAATGGAATTCATCTCAATCTCCTTTCATTTAGGCATATTTTAATGTTATACACCACATTCTTTTATACAGTGTATAAAAACCCAATTTTATATTTAATTTCATAAAATGGTTATTAAAATTAATCTTTTTATATGAATAATTTTACTCAATTAAATAAATGATTTTTTTCTAGCTCCCCGACCCTAGTTACCCAGAGTCGGTGCATTATTACATATCATTGGCATGATCACAAGAGATCAAGTCCTGAAAGTATGATTAGTTTAGTATCCTTGGAAGTAATATATACATACATAAGTTTTAAATTTCATCATGAAATAAATAAAACCAACAACATGTCCACTTGTAATACACTCATATCCCTTAACCTATTCCTACAGGTTAATCATGATATACTTCTTCACATCCATAGAAAAATAAAACATAGAAAGGGGTGATCTCAAATGCTCAGTAAGGATAACAATATAGCCTAAACATTCATAAATAAGCATAAAAATTTAAGGTAATGTATAAGACTAAAACAAATTCCTTCTAAACTTAAAATTCATAATAATATGGAAATATAAAACAAATAATGCCATTTACTTATTCACATGGATATCCTACTAGTCGAATAATCACATGTAATATCAATAGATAATTTCATAATGATGGAATGCATAATGATGGACATCATAAACACATAGTCAAGTCCTTGTATGAAGACGCTAGTTTGTCTCATGAGACCTACCGATGCATCAAGGAGCTATAGCAGGATTCACCCATCACTTACTAAGTCTAATTCATTCCTTATATATAAATTTTGAATCATAATCTAAACATTCGTATTAAAACTAGAATACAAAATGTCAATTTTTTAACCACAAACCATGAATGGTATAAAAATAGCACATCCATAGTCAAATATAACTCATTCCATACAATATGGAAGATTGTATTATATTAAATTCACCTTAATCAAGAATAATGAGGATAATTTCATATATGAATATAATTAGTAAAACCGTTTGAGAAAAATTTTCCTTTTTCTTGAAAATATTTAAAAGTGTCACTATTTATCATGAAGAAGGGTAAAAGATAATTTTGAATAAAAGTGTCACATACCACTTTGAATCTTTTAAAAGGAATTTAAATTTTAAAACATTCATGTCCATATAAATAAAACCATAAAAACATTTTTAAAACATGTACATTAATGAGAAATATTTAGAAGAATAAATCTTTAAAACATTTAAAATTATATTTTAGTTAGAGTTTCTAACCAAAAGAGATACTCTAGAATAAAAATAATTGAGGTAATAAAAACCTTATAATATCCTGAGAATAAAGAGATTCATTATATACTATGTCAAAATATAGTATATACACCATATAAAAGTGAATCGGTGCATAATAACAAAGAAGTCTCAATGGAATGTAAATTGAGATGAAATCCCTTATAAAGACTATATCATTAGGTTAAGGATAAATAAATGACATAATTATGTGTAACAAAAATAAATACACTCAATATTATTGGATATTTAGTGTAAATCAATCAGAGTAAATTCACACATATTCGTGTAAAAACAACACCAATGACTTGGATGTTTAACTCGATGAATAAAAATTGAGTTAAGATTACTGTTATCAAGTTTATATCGATGACTTCAGAATTTAACAATGAAGGGATTACATGTATAAATAGTATATCCAAAAAAAAGGGTAGAGTAAATTACTACATAAATAAATAAATAGTTATTTCACACATAATCTTTGAGTAAAATAATCAATGAAGATTGCGTAAAACCCAATGAGTGGGAATTTAAATTTGAAATTCCCTTACCGATTTGGTAAGTTACAAAATATACTCCCCATGAAAGAATGATCATAAAATGAATTTTTAAATACCCATAAGTTAAATTATATTACACAAAAAATACAATCATGGGTATACATACACCACACAAAAAGAAAATAGTAGTAAATATAGCATGAATCTGACGGGAATAAAAAGTGAGATGAAAAACCCTTACCTTGTACGTTTCCTTAATTGTGCGTATGTTAACCTCATGTATAATGGTGAAATGATTGTTATTAAATTAACAGGAACTATACACATAAATATTATATCATATATGATCTTTTAATATTGTTTTGTTAATAATATTTTAGTAGTATCATTGTTTTGGGTGTTAACTGATTCATTTTTCTTTATATATTTTGTTAAGTAAGTCATGTTTATTATGGATCAGATGTATTTTATTTGTATAAAGAATTTTATAATGTTATTAAACATTATTTATTAATCATAAAATGGTATTTATTCTTTAATGGTTAGGATGGGGAATGAATCTCATCGCATTCATGGATACGGTAATCTGTATGTACCCACGAGTGACAATACCATTCTATTGATGGTGAAATTATATGGAATTGGATGGTATATCACATATATTGAATAATGAACATGTTATATTTATTATTTACATCAATTATACTCATTATTATACTCATCCAAATAATTAAGTTTTGAGTAAAAAACTACACCACGACGTGGAGACTGTAAGTCATAAGTACGCACGTATGGTGAATTTGTCATTCATAGGATGGATAGAATAATGAATATAGTTGTACCATATTTATAATAACATCAAAGTATGTATAAGGTACTGGATTTATTATTTTGTTATGGGAACAATGTAACACTCCAACCCCTCTATATCGAATCTAGTGCACTACATGTTTTTTTGGAATGGTTAGAAGGAATGAAAATCCCGAAGGAATGATCAGTTTAGTATTCTTAAAGAAACTAGACAAATAAATGTAACCCAAATTACATTGGGGAAGGTTAAAAATACAATACATAATAAAAAATAAAAAATGAATCCACAGGAACTCAATAAATGATCTCCTCTTTTTCACCAGTTGAAGGTAGACAGTGAAAGGGGTGAGCTCAAACATTTAGTAAGGGTTAAAAATAGTGGAAGCATGAATCAATAATAACTGAATCATAAACAAATATGTCATGGTGAATAAATGAAAAACACACACCATTAATAAACTGAGAAAGGGCCTACATCCATATATTTTTTCATAGTGAAAACCTAATGGATAGTAACGACTGAAAATGAGTAAGAGAATTCTTATTAATTTAATTTCATGTATCTGGAACATGATACCATGATACCGTAAAAAACAGTTTAGTTATGTGGGTAGAAACCCGTCTGATTTTGGAAAACAAACTCGAAGGGTTTGTCGCCAAATGATTTGTCTCATGGGACCTACCGATGCATCGAGGGGATATATAGACCCCCACCCACCAATTCATGTACAAATAATTCTTTATACATTGATTCAATACAAGATCAATATGCCTTTTCAATATCCGTATAGAGTATAGTATGCAGATTCATCAATATTTCCATAACTAAAATAACATTCCAAATAAACATCATATGTAAAATGGTATACAGTTTAGACAAAAAACATATCCATGATATGAGATTATGTAAATTTAATATAAATATATTTTCAAATTAAAATTTATCTCAAATGGGTAGTAGGTACACCACATTAGGATTATTAGGTGCACCATACAATGTTAGTCACAACAAAATAGTAGTTAAGACGAAGTCTCTTACCACAATGTAATCGTTCAAACCATATGACCAGAACTTAATAACTCTCAAATGAATAATTGAATAACATAAATATAAATATAATCATGTTATTATATACCATGTTTCAGTACACATATACCACATACAAGAAATAAGTGGCAAACAATGAAAATCTCACAGAAATGAAAGTGAGATGAGAAACCCCTTATCTTATGCGAGAGTGTGCTCTTAGTTTTCTTTAATGACCTTAATAATAAAATTTAGCTTCATTAAATAATAACTCCAAAACCTCATATACATATAATTGATTTATTATAACATTATTGGGTTCATTCATGGCCCTTCATATGTGTTTAAGTGGTTCAATTTTCTTGTTTTGGAAGCATTTTCTTCCTTAGTTTTCATGATTTGTTTACTTGTTTTCATGAATAAAAGTTCATTTGAAATGTGGTTAAACATACATAATTTTTAATATATCTAATTTATGACATTAATTAGATATAAATTATATTATAATTATTTTGGGTTATATACCATGATGATGATTCATTTGTTAAAATTTTAAAACAAATATTCGGATTCACTTGGCCATTTTGTTCATAATGAACTGGTTTTGTATTATTATTTTATATTATGAGTTTAAAAGGATTAAATAACATTAATGAGATAAAATAAATATATTTCTATCTGTTTCAACCATTAAAATGGTTTCATGAACATTAATGAAGGAGAAAGTGAAGAACGAAACTCCATTGTCCACAAAGGTTATAAATTGGAACTTCATGGACGTTGCTTTCCTTTATAAAAATAAAAGGGAGGGAGTAACGATATTGATGATAGTTCTTCCATTAACATGATATAATTATAGTATATAGATTATAATATATTTTATCATGTCCATTGGTGCAAAGGAGGTGATAAGAGAAAAAGAAAAGAGATGAACATGAAAATAAAAAAAAATGGTGAGAGATCCCCTATAAAAATTCGGCAGCCTAACGTCATCGCTTAGAATTTCATAAAATGAAATGATGAGAGAAAAGGGTATCTAATAATATTGAAATAAAATGGACAATAATAATAACACATAAAATCAAACCCTACCATATTATAATGGAAAATAAAATAGATGGCATAAGGAAGTGTCGACTAAAAGAAGAGAATGAAGGATTCCCTTACCTTGTAGAGTAACTCCCATATCTTGAAGGATAGGACCTTGGGGGCTTAAGGACACCTTGGGAGGACTCCTAGGGAGGTAATACCACCATATATTTGAGGATATTGAGTTTTTAATGAATGAAAAAGATGGTGGGAGTGGGTATTTATAGTAATTAAAAGAGAGTTTTTGATTAATTAAAATGGACACCTCGTTATTGGTTTTCACAAAACCATGGGCTTGCCCATGGTATTTGACCATGGGTTAAGAAAACTGGGACACCTAATGTCATAAGATACTTTACCCAATTATAAAAACCTTTTATATTAATTATTAAATCATTATGATGTCATTAAACTACTGAAAACTCAAATCTGTATTTTTACTATTCACCAAAAATTCAAGTTTTTTAGAAAAATCCCAAAAACTATCCCTAACAACTTTTCAACATTTATAATTCAAAAATTAAATACATTTTTAGAAAATAATTTTCTAATTATTTTAAATCTACTTTTTAAATAAAATCAAAGATAATTCAAAAATTAACAATTTAAAGGTATAATTTGTTTTGTATTACATTGAAAAATTAATTAACTTCTCATTATCTTATTACCTTAATAAAGTAAAATATTATGATTATTTACTATTTATAAGGGTCATATTACTATTCATATTACTATTCATAAGGGTATGTTACTATTCCTCAAAAAATCAAGTCGGTTCTATCAAACTCCATACGACTTACTGGTCACAACACTAGATTGCTGTTTTTTGAAATTCAAAACATAGAAGTAAAAAAATTTATGTTTAATGGATAGCATATAAAATTCTCCTATATTTTTTTCACAAAATACATAGTTCTTCATGCAATATAGGCTATCTAATGGATATAAATTATTTAAGAGAAACATACCATAAAATGTTTTGGGGGTTATATTATTCCCTCCTTCGAAATTTCGTCCTCGAAATTTTATGTATAAAGCCCACCAAAAATATTTGGGTGGTTATTCTTATGAAATACGCTAGTTCCCATATTTCTTCCTCTATATTATGGTTTCTACAAAGAACCTTTACTAGACGAGTTATCGGATTTCTCAATACCTGCTCCCTTGTGTCAAAAATCTTGATAGGCTTTTCACAGTATGAAAAATCAGGTTCCAGTTCAATTTTTTCATATGTGAGTACATGCGTTGGGTCTGGAATGTATTTATTTAACAAAGACATGTGGAATACATCATGAACTCAGGAGAGATTTGGCGGTATTGATAAACGTTAAGCTACATCTCTGATTCATTCTAGAACTTCAAATGGTCCAATGTACTTGGGGCTCAGTTTCCCTTTCTTACTAAACCTTAGGACACCTTTCCATTGAGATACTTTTAGAAAGACATGATCTCCCACTTGGAATTCCAAATACTTCCTCTAGTTGTTAGCATAACTCTTCTGCGTACTTTGGGATGCTTTAATATGGACTTGGATTGTCTTCACCTTTGTTGCGCTCTCTTCAATAAGTTCTTTTCCTATAAGTTTCCTCTCACCAACTTCATCCCAACAAGTTAGAGTTTGTCATCTCTTTCCATATAATGATTTATATGGAGCCATTGGAATACTATAATGGAAATTATTATTGTAAAAAAAGTACACCAAAGGAAATTATTGATCCCACATACCTTGGAAGTCAAGATAGAATGACCTCAATATGTCTTCTAGAGTTTGAATAGTCCGTTCAGATTGTCCATCAGTTTGGGGGCGATATGCAGTACTCATACGAAGTTCGGTATTCAAAGCCTTATGATGCCTTTTCCATAATTTGGATGTAAATTTGGGATCTCGATTAGATACAATTGATATAGGTTCACCATGAATCCTTACAACTTCATTAATATACAGTCTTGCAAGGTGCTCAAGTGGTAAATCCTCTCTTACATGAAGGAAATGTGTGGATTTTGTGAGATGATCAACAATTGCCCATATTGCATCGTTCCTTATAGGTTTCCTCGATAGTCCGGTGATAAAATCAATCGTGATGTTATCCCACTTCCGCATAAGAATAGTTAGAGGTTGCATCACTCCTTTGGGATGTTGTCTCTTTTCCTTAACTTGTTGACAAACTATACACCTTGACACGTAGTCAGCAATTTCCCGCTTCATATTTCCCACTAAAAATATTCCTTTATATCTTTGTACATCTTGGTGCTTCCCGAGGGTATAGAGAAATTTGAGTTATGGGCATCATCTAATAGTTTCCTTTTTAGCTTAGGTACTGATGGAACACATAACCTTTTCCCAAATTTCAGAACTCCTTATTCATACACGAAGTCATCCAATCTCCCATCCTAGTACTACTCTGGCCCAAGCACACTAACTATGGAGTTCTAATGAGTTCTAGTGCATTAATGCAGGTTTCATCGCACCATTAGGAACTTCAACTTCTGCGGTTGTAATCGCATAATCTCTCCCTTGCTCTCTTGGATTTTTTTAGGCATGTTTCTTTGGAGCTTATGACATTCATGGTCATAATGTCCCATATCTCTATGATTGTAGGATTGAACATCATCAAATTTTTTATTCCCCTTGCATTCATGAGATAAATGACCCTTTTCTCCACAGTTATAAAAGACTCCCTTTCCTTTTAAGCATTTCTCGAGATGATTCTTTCCACAATTTTTGCATAATGGGAATTTATTCATTCCCTTGTTCTTATTTGGTGCTTCACCTTTCCCTTGGTTATCAGAGTGCCTCTTCATGTCTTGGTTTCCCTTAAACAAATTTTATCTAGAAAATTCATTCTCTATTTTTATGGCACTTGATACAATTTCATCATGTCATGAAAATGTTTGAGAAGCCAGTACCCTTCGAAGACTTGGTTTAAGACCTTCAAAGAAATGATCAATCTTGTCTAATGAGTCTCATACGTAATCTATAGAATACCTATCTAGCCTTGTGAAGGTATCCTCATACTTTGCAACACTATCTTCTTCCCTTTGTTTTAAGACAAGGAATTTCCTGTTCATTTCAGTTCATTTCTCATGAGGGAAATATTTTTTCAAGAATATTTCCTTAAAATTCCTTTATTCCATATCTTCTATTTCTTCTTCCTCCATGGTGTTCTGAAATAAGGACCACCATTGATCAATGTTTCCATTGAGACAATATATTTCCTGTAATAACTTTTCATTTTCATTGCATCTTAATGCCATGAATATTTTTTCATGGGACTTGATCCATTGCTCAGAAACCACTAGGCTAGTAGTCCCGTTGAAAGATGGGGGATTCTGCCGCATGAAACTATCCAACATAGGTATGGAATGGTTATTCGTTACAACCTGAGTATGTTGTCCCCATATGGTCATGATTTGGTCTGCTCCAACATTGACTATGTTGAATTTCTCAGTAGGGAGATCCCTACCTTTCCCATGAGTATTGATTCCCCTTCTTCTGTTAGAATCCATTTCTAAATAATGGGATACACTAGATTAGTTTATGAATCTCAAATATAAAATCACTCAATATAGATTGAAATTCTATGCATAGCTAATAATATAAACATGGTTTATCTGGGGAAAAATTTACATTATACACCTTCATAATGGCTCGAAAGAAAGGTGAATTATCGTAAGAATATCTCCTGGGAGTGCCGTAACCAAGATTGTAGCAAGGCCCATTGTCATGCACCAATTCCCATTCAAGTCAAGCTCAAAGTGGCGTTTTCAGGTTTTACACCTAGATACATTTGTGCTAGAGCCTCCTCTACCTGCTCGTATCCAGACAGAGATGTATTGCTTGAAAGATCTACATAATCTATTCCTTACTAAAATACCAGGACATTATTTTACATTTATCCTTGAATACTACATTAGGGCTTTATTCCCTACTATACATTTCCTACTCTAGTTTCTATGTTTTCTACTACACTTCTTTTGATACCAACTGTAACACCCTGACCCATCTAGACCGGAGCTGGTGCATTACTTGTTATATTTTCATGCTAAGAAGGTATTACAATCTTTAAGGAACAATAATCTTAGTAGTATTTAAGAAACTAGATACATAAATGTAACTCAAATTACATTGAGGAAGGTAACAAAATACAATACATAATAAAAACTAAAAATTGCATCCACAAGAACTCAATAAATGATATTCTCTTCATCACCTGTTGAAGGTACACAATGAAAGGGGTAATCTTAAATTCTCAATAAGCATTAAAAATAGTGGAAGCATGAATCAATAACAATTGAATCACAAAAAAATATGGCATGGTGAATAAATGAAAAACACACTCTATTAATAAACTGAGAAAGGGAATGCATCCATAGATTTTTTTCATTGTGAAAAACTCATAGATAGTAATGAATGAAAATTAATAAGATAATTATTATTAATTAAAAGTCATGTATCTATCACATGATACCATAATAATGTAAAGAACGGTTTAGTTTTGTGGGTAGAAAGCCGTCTGTTTTTTGGAAACAAACTCGAAGGGTTTGTCGCCAACTGATTTGTCTCATGAGACCTACCGATGCATTGAGGGGCTATAGCAGGCCCCACACGCCACTGCATGTCCAAATAATTATTTATATATTTATTCAATAAAAGATCAATATGCCTTTTCAATATCTGTATAGAGTATAGTATAAGGATTCATCAATATTTCCATAATTAAAATAACTTTCCAAATAAACACCGTATGTAAAATGGTATACTGTTTAGACAACAAACATATCCATGATATGATATTATGAATATTTAATAAAAATATAATTTAAAATTAAAACTGATCCCAAATGGTCATTAGGTACACCACATAAGGATTATTAGGTGAACCGTACAAAGTTAGTCACAACAAAATAGTAGTTGAGACAAAGTCTCTTACCACAATGTAATTGGTCGAATCATATGACTAGAACTTAATAACCATCAAATGAATCGTTGAATAACATGAATATAAATATAATCATGTTATTGTATATCAAATTTTAGTGCACATATACCACATATAAGAAATATGTGGCGAACAATGAGAATCTCACAGAAATGAAAGTGAGATGAGAAAACCCTTATCTTATGCTCGAGTGTGTTCTTAGTTTTCTTTAATGACATGAATGATGAAATTTATCTTCATTAATTAATAACTCCAAAATCTCTTATGCGTATAATAGATTTATTATAACCTTGTTAGGCTTATTCATGGCCCTTTTATGGGTTTAAGAGGATCAATTTTCTTGTTTTAGAAGCATTTTCTTCCTTAGTTTTCAAGATTCATTTACTTGTTTTCATGAATAGAAGTTCATTTGAAATGTGGTTAAACATCCAGAATTTTTAATATATCTTATTAATGAAATTATGGATATATATATTATTTTATAATGATTTTGGGTTATATACCATGATGATGATTAATTTGTTAAAAGTTTATTACAAATATTCGGATTAACTTGGTCGTTTTGTTCATAATGAACTTGTTTTGTATTATTAATTTATATTATGAGTGTCTAAGGTTTAAAGATAATTAATGAGATTAAATACATATATTATTATCTATTTTAACCATTAAAATGGTTTCATGACCATTAATGAAGGATAAAGTGAAGAACGAAACTTCGTCGTCCACAAAGGTTATAAATAAGAACCTCATGGACGTTGATTTTATTTATAAAAATAAATGGGATGGAGTAAGGATATTGATGATAGTTCTTACATTACATGATATAATTCAATTATATAGATTATAATTGAGTTTATCATGGTCATTTGGATATAAGTGGTGATATATAAAAATAAAAGAGATGAACTTGAAAATAAAAGAAAAGGTTAGAGATCCCTTATGGAAATTTGGTAGCCAAACGACGTCGCTTACAATTTCATAAAATGAAATGATGAGAGTAGAAGAGTATCTCGTCATATTGAAATAAAAAGTACAGTATAAATAACTCATTAAATCAAACCCTAACATATTAGAATGTAAAATCAAATAGATAACATAAAAGAAGTGTCGACTAAAAGAAGAGAATGAAGGATTCCCTTACCTTGTTGAGTAACTCCTAGATTTTGAAGGACTGAACCATGAGGGCTTAAGGACACCTTGGGAGGACTCATAGGGAGGTAATACCACCATATATTTGAGTATATTTAGTTTTTAATGAAATAAAACGAAGGGGGTGAGTGGTTATTTACAGTAATTTAGAGAGAGTTTTTTATTAATTAAAACGGACACCTCGTTAGTGGTTTTTGAAAAACCATGGGATTGCTCATGGTATTTTCCCATGATTTAAGCCACTTGGGACACCTCATGTCATAATATAATGTCCAAAAGTCTACCAGCATTTTATATTAATTATTACATCATTATGATATCATTAAACTACTGAAAACTCAAATCTGTATTTTTTACTATTCACGAAAAATTCAAGTATTTTAGAAAAATCCAAAAAATTCACCCTAATCATTTTTAAACGTGTATAATTCATAAAAGAACTCCATTTTTAGAAAATAATTTTATATGTATTTTTAATTTAACTTTTTAAAAAATAAAAAATAATTCGAAAAATAACAATTTAAAGGTTTAATTAGTTTTGTATTGCATTGAAAAATTAACTAACTTCTCATTATCTTATTACATTAAGAAAATAAAATATTATGATTATTTACTATTTATAAGGGTCATATTACTATTCATAAGGGTATGTTATTATTCATCCAAAAATCAAGTTGGTTCTATCAGACTCCAAATGACTTTCTCGTCACAACTCTAGATGACTTTTTTTTGAAATTCAAAACATAGAAGTGGAAAATTTATGTTTAATGGATAACATATAACTTTATACTATAAAGTTTTGTTTCACAAAAGACGTAGTGCTTCATGAAATATATACTAACTAATGAATAGAAAGTATTTAAGAGCAACATACCATAAAATTTTTGGGGTGTTATAAACAAAAAGAAAGAGGGAGTGGAAGAAGAAAAGTACATTGAAAGAGGTGATGAAATAATTACCTCTTATTTAAGTGATTCCTTTTAATTTGATCAAAATAACTCATTAGGTTGGATTTATGATAAATTTAAGGCCTCTAGGATTAATTGAGGGTAGTTAGGAGGATATTTGAGCTGGGTTTGGATGAGCCAAATGGCTTTGGAGGTGTGATTTTGAGAGAAGGGGAAGTACCCTTTTATAAGAGAGGTGCGGGTCACTTTAGGAAAACCTTGAAATATTATTTTATTATACAATCATATTCAATTTATAATGTCTATAAAAGGATTTATTTTGAGGATAATGTGGGTCTGGGTAGAAAACCTCTCAAATAATAGGTTTTAGATAGGTTTAGGTCACCACATTAAAATTATCTTTTAGATTTAACTCTTGGTTAAATAGTTCAACATTTACCATGTCTCCTTGTATTTTTATATAATATGGTTAATAAACATAATATAAAATGTCAATAGAACACCAAGTGGTTAATTAATGACATATATATTATTATATATGTCTTTTGGATGATCCTTTTATTTTTAGGACTATTATATCATTTAATAATGTAGTATTTGTTTTAAAAACTCATTTATTTGAATTTTGACATTATTTAGTTTGTGGTTTTTGTGAAAGTATTAACAATCTGATTTCTTTGAAAACAATAAATTTCATCAACCCTAACATGTAATATTAACCTTTAAAATTTGTGGAATGCATCAATAGTCTCAATTTACATTTATTTTAATATTTATAATATCAATTATTTTAATCTTTCATTAATAAGGTAATTATTGCATCATCATTAGGTTATAAATAAATTTAAATATTTAATATCTAAAAATTATAAATAAAATACCATGATGAAGGAAATATTTTTATCCTTCTACATAATATTCATAGTCAAAATTATTTTATGTATAACTCTATATTAAATTTTTTTAGTTATTAATATTTGAATTTAACACTTTTAACTCTTCTTTAAATAAAATAATAATAAATGTCCTAATATAAACCAAGTGACAAAAAAGGATCATATGTTATTCCTAATTTTGTTATTGGTCGAAATAAACTTATCCAATATAATTATGACATGTTTTAGAGTAATTATAATATCATTTTTACCTTTCATTACCATATTTAATTTTAATCGTGGTAAATTAAATTCAAAAGTTATTGTTCACTAAAAATTATTTTCAACCTATTGAAACACATTTTACTTATTTATTTCAACCTTTTATGTCATATTTTTGAAATTCGATTCACAGAAGTGGTAAAATTACGTTTTATGCAAATTTGCTAATGTGCCTAAAAGGTGGGTAAAAGACGTTAAAAAATTCAATAAAATGTTATACATATAATATTATTATAAAATGACTCAAATGAATCACATTGAAATAATATAGGTATTATTTATCTATTTTGACTTAAAATATATTTAAATAAAATAAATAATTATTTAAATAAAAAGTCAGTTTTTAAACAATAATGTAGTGTTTTTTACCATTCATCAAAATTTGGATGTTTTCAGAAAAATACCAAAAATTCACCCTAAGATAATTTTTATATTCCATATCAAAAAATTATATCTCTTTTACCAAATTAAAAGAATTAAAGTTTAATTAATTAATTTAAAATTAATTCTCATTGTCAAAACCAGAAAACCGATTTTTTAGAAGTAAAAACTATCAAAAGATTGATATGTGTTTATTTCCGGTTGAAAAGTGAAATTACTTCCAATGAACAAAATTGGATTAAATGTTAAAAATATAATCTAATTATACTTAAAACCCACTGAAATATGTAATTTAACACTATAAATTCTTTTTATTGAAAAATTTGTTTTCAATTAAAATTTTGTATCCATCACAATTCATTACAATATGAAAGTTTTCAAAAAAACACTAAAAATTTATCCAAAATAAATTATTTTGTCCTTCTTATAAATAATAATTTAACTTCCTCAAATTTAATATATAAAATTTTCAAATATTGGATTTATAAAAGGTTCCCCATTAAAAGGCGGAAAAACTGCATTTTTTTAAAAATACTTCTTTTATCTGAAAAATTGAATTTGTCCTTATAATTTTTTTAAGAAACAAAAAAGATGAATGTGAAAATTATATGGGTTATATATAAAATTCAGAATGTGGTTATTACTATTCATGACCACTTTCTAAATGGCTAGTTTTATAGGTCGTGGTGCACTTGAACTCGGTGTTGCGTACATCACACGCTATTGTATTATTCAAAGAGAATCATACTATGGAAGGTTAGGGTGTTACATTCTTCCCTCCTTCAATAAATCACATCCTCACAATTGGAAATTGTTCTTTAGAAAAAAAGGTCAAAAAATAAATATAAAATACCTTTGTGGAAAACCCACGTTGTAAATAGGGTTAATAAAATTTAGTCTTAATAAGAGGGAAAGGGAAAAGAAAAAGCCTCCACCAAATTAGTATTTTGAATAAGAGAATATTTTTGAAAATTATAATTGGAGGGAAAATGTAAATATTTATAGGGTATGATTGAGGTCATCAATCACAAACAAGTGAATGGAAAATTGAGGGCCCCAAAGCCATAAATCTATGATGAATAATGTAAGGTATTATGATAATATATTTTTGTGTTTAAGATCCTTTCCCTAAGGTTGAAGAATTAATTTCTTCATAGGATAATAAAAAATACTTGATAAGCATAGTTTCATCATTTATCTAATTTCTACCACAAACTCATCATTCACTCCAAATGATGAGTATTCAATAAGACTTTGTTTCACCTAAAGTACTAGAATAAAATTATATAGAATCACATAATCCAATAAATATGAACTATATATTTCCCTTGTCTATAGATATTAACCAAAACCAAAATCGTTAGTACAATATCAGATGATCCCCAAAAAGGATAATCCTTTAGAGAAAGAGAAACTAATCATAATTTCTAAAATTAAACCAACAATACCCCAAGTTCAATAAATACCATTAAATAACAATTGTCCTTAAAATACATCAATATAATCCAAACTAAGATTGAAAGACAAAACTCAGAATAATTTGATTATGTATTCTTCCACGTTAAATTGTATCTATAAATATCATCGACTGCTCTTAAAGTCGCATACTTAAATGTAATTAGCCTAATTACATATTCTCTATGATAGGTTAATCATTTCCATAAATAACCCAAATCGCTATAAATCCACAATAAAAACATAGATAAAAAATCCACCATTAATACTCAAATGAAATCCCATAGAATTCAATTTTCTTTAGGAATATAATGTTCCCAACAGAGCGAACGTCTTCCAAAATATCATTTATCACCTTATCACCAAATCATTTTCTTACACTAAGAATATCCAATTGAAAAATTATAATATCCCAAATCAACTTATTATTGATCAATAAAATCATTAAACTAAAAATAATTAGTCACACTAACCAGGGACTTCACGTAGTCTAATGGTAGGCGATAAATCTCAGTCGCACTTTGGTTGTGGGTTCGATTCTCACAGCTTTGTCTGATGCGATGGGTTGTCACACGGTATGCGTGTTGTCCTTTTTAAAAAACAATATTTTATAACATTCCCAAAATGAGATAAATTCCTAAAAATAACCATAACATAATTTAACCACAAATGTTATCTCATACCTCATATTTTCATCCCAAAAATTCATAACTTGTAATTTCCTCAAATTATAGAATCATATAAACCCAAATGGTTATTTATAACTATATCCACAAAAGAGAAGATAATTCTTCCTTGAATATAATTTTCAAATTACAAACTTCCGGGTTACACATACAAGATAAAATTATTCCAAATTAATCCCATCAATAAAGAGCACTAATACTTTTAAACATTTCTCCATCCATTTATTTCCACATAGGTTCTTCTTTAACTAGGAGGTTATCATATATAACAGGGCATTGACTTGGGTAATGTCCAGGTCCCCTACATTTACAAAAAATGATTGTAAATGGATTCTTGGGATCATTTTTATTTTCTTTCATGGTACTCTTCATTTTTTCTCAGAAATTCTTAACTTTATTTCCTTTTTTCCCATACGTAAATCTTTTCTTTATTCCATTGACACACTTTCTTGGGTTCCTCCTTACACATTTCCTACATGATGGAAATCAAGTATTATTTTCTCCATGGTCTCCACTACTAGATCTCTTATCATTCTCCACATTTCACTACTTTTTGAGTCTAGGATTTGGTTAATATATATGTTGTTGATTATATTTTTGGAAAAGTGATTCGACATGAACAGGATATCTTTTACTCTTATCAACATTCCGTTTCATTTCTCATTTCCACCATCATGCCCACATTTTATAACATGTTCAATGTTACTATGACTTCCTAGGAATCCATCCATTGACTAAAACCATAAATCATTGTGTGAGTAACAATATTCATAAAATAATTTAGAGAATATCATGACACCATATTTTCAATCTAAAATACACTAGGATTAACCAAGGTTATTTATTATCAACTTATATTAAAAAATTTCAAATCAGTTTGTAAATAAAATATGAATTATCCTAAGTATATCCCCTGGGATTGTCGTAACCAAGAGTGCAGCAAGGACCATTGTCATGTACTAGTTCCCATTCGAGTCTAGATCAAAGTGGTGTTTTCGGGTTTTACCTCTAGGTACATTTTTGTCAAAGTTTCCTATACCTAATAATATCCAGACAAGGTTGTATTGCTTGAAAACCCATATAATATTTACATTACCAAAAATCATGGATGTTCTTCTATACTAATCCACAAATTATATCTTAGGGTAATGTTCTATAATCAGAATTTTTCTAAATCTAGTTTCTATGGTTTGTACTAAACATCCTCGTATACCAACTCTAACACCACAACCCTAATTACCTAGAGTTGGTGCATTATTACACATAATTTGAATGATCACAAGAGATCAAATCCCGAAAGACCGATTATTTTAGTATCCTTAGAAGTACTAGATATATACATACGTTTTACATTACATCATGAAATAAAGAAACCAACATTTTGTCCCCTTTGAATACACTCATATTCCTTAGACTATTCCTACAAGTTAATCATTATATACTTCTTCACATATTAGGAAAAATAAAACATAGAAAGGGGTGACCTCATATTCTCAGTAAAGATAACAATATAGCGGGAACTTTTATAAATAATCATAAATATTTAAGGCAATTTATAAGGATAAAACTAATGCTTTTTTAAAATTACACTTTAGTATAATATAGAAAATATGAATCAAATAATTCCATTTACTTATTCACATGGATATTATACTAGTGGAATAATCACATGTAATATCAATAGCTAATTTCATAATGATGAGATTCATAATGTTGGACATCATAACCACATAGTCAAGGCCTCCTGCCAAGATTACAATTAAGATTTTCTCAAGACCTTATACCAAGACAATGTTTTGTCTCATGAGACCTACCGATTCATCGAGGAGATATATCAGGCTCCACATGTCACTTACTAATTCCAATTCATTCCTCATATTAAATGGTTGGAACATAATCTAAACATTTATATTAAAACTAGCATACGAAATGACAATATTTTAACCAAAAACCATGAACAGTGTAAAAATATAACATCCAGAGTCAAACATTACTCATTCAACAAAATATGGAAGATTTTATTATAATAAATCAACCTCAATAAATATAATTAGTATATTGACATAGATTAAAATAATCTAGAAAACTATTTGAGAGAAATATCTTTTTTCTTGAAAACATTTAAAAGTCTAATTATTTATCAAGAAGCCATTTAAAAGATATTTTTGAATCAAAGTGTCACATACCACATTGAAACTTTTAAAAGGAATTTAATTTTAAAACATTCATTTTCATATAAATATATCCTTAAAAACTTTTTAAAAACATGGATATTAATGAGAAATATTTAGAAGAATAAATCTTTAAAACATTTAAAATGATATTTTTGTTAGAGTTAGTATCCAAAAGAGAGGCACATGAATAAAAATAACTGAGGTAATAAAAACCATATAATATCATAAGAATAAATGGATTCATGATATACTATTTCAAAATACAGTATATACACCATATAAAAGTGAATTGGCGTATAACAACAAAGAAGTCTTAGTGGAATGTAAATTGAGATGAAATACCTTATAAAGACTACATCCTCAGGTTAACGATAAATAAATGAAATAATTACGTGTGAAAAATATAAATACACTCAATATGATTGGATATTTAGTGTAAATAAATCAGATTACATTCACACATATTCATGTGAAAACAACACCAATGACTTGAATGTTTAACACAATGAATGGAAATTGAGTTAAGATTACTCTTATCAAGTTCATATCGATGTATTGAGAATTTATAAATGGAGTGATTATGTGTATAAAAAGTGTATCCACAAAAATGGTAGTGCAATTTACTACATAAATAAATAAATATTTATTTCATACATAATTTTGGAGTAAAATAATCAATGAAGTTTGCGTAAAACCCAATGAGTGGGAATTGAAATTAGAAATTCCATTGCTAATTTGGTAACATACGAAACATAAACCCCATGAAATAAGGACTATACAATTAAGTTGTAAATACCCATAAATTAAAATATATTACACAAAAAATAAAATCATGGGAAGTACATACACCACACAAAAGAAAATAGTAGAAAATATAGCATGAATCTCACGGGAATAAAAAGTGAGATGAAAACCCCTTACCTTGTACGTTTCCTTAGTTGTGGGTCTATTAACCTCATGTATAATGGTGAAATAATTGTTATTAAATTATTCAATATCTATATACATAAATATGATATCATATATGATCTTTTAATATTGCTCTGTTAATAATATTTTAGTAGTATAATTGTTTCGGGTGTTAACTGATTCATTTTTCTTTATATGTTTTATTAAGTAAGTCATGTTTGTTATGGATCAGATGTATATGTTTTTTATATAGAATGATATTATGTTCTTAAAAAAATTTATTTAATAACAAAATGATATTTATCCTTGAATGGTTACGATGGGGAATGAAACTCATCGCCTTCGTGGAGATGGTAATCCGTACGTACACATGAGCGATAATACCATTCTATTGATAGTTAAATCATATGTAATTGGATGTTATATCATATATACAGAATTATTAAAATTTTATATTTATAATTTACATAAATTATACTCATTATTATACCCATAAAAATAATTAAGTGTTGAATAACAAACGACACCACGACGTGGAGACGGTGAGCCTTACGTACACACGTATGGTGACATTGTCATTCATAGGATGGGTAGAATAATAAATATGGTTATACCATATTTATAATAATATAATATTATATATAAGGTACAGGAGTTATTAATTTTTTATGGATATAATATAGAATGAGGAAGTGGAAGAAGAAAAGAACATTGAAAGAGGTGATTAAATAATTACTTCTCCTTCAGGTGCTTCCTTTTGATTTGATCAAAAGGGCTCCTTAGGTTGGATTTCTGACCAAATTAAGGCCTTTATAATGAATTGAGAGTATTTGAGATGATATTTTATCATTTATTGTCTGATGCAAATGGATTTGGAGGTGTGATTTTGAGAGAAGGGGAATTACCCTTTTATAAGAGAGGTGAGGGCACTTTAAGAAAACCTTGAAATATTATTTTATTATACAATAATATTTGGTTAATAATGGATAAAAAGAGATTTATTTTAAGGATAATGTGGGTATAGTTATAAAACCTCTCAACTAGTAGGTGTTAGATAGGTTTAGGTCACCATATTAACCATATCTTTTAGATTTAACTCTTTGTTAAATAGTTTAACATTTACCATGTCTCCTTGTATTTATATATTATATGGTTAATAAACTTACTATAAAATTACAATAGAACCGAAAGTGGTTCATTAGTGACATATATATTATTATATAAGTAATTTTGCCGAACCTTATATTTTTAGGACTATTATATCATTTAATAATATAGTATTTGTTTTAAAAACTCATTTATGTCAATTTTGAAATTATTTAGTTTCAGGTTTTATTGAAAGCCTTAACAATCTTATTTCTTCGAAAAAAATAAATTTAATCAACCCTAACATGTAATATTAACTTATAAATTTTTTTAATTCATAAAAAGTCTCAAATCACATTTATTTTAATATTTATAATATAAATTATTTTAATTATTCATTAACAAGGTGATTTCTACATCACCATTGTGTCATATATAAATTTAATTATTTAATGTCTAAAAATTATAAATAAAATATCATGATGTAGGAAATCTTTTTAAATTTATAATTAATATTTATAGTAGAAAGTATCTTATTTATAACCCTATATTAAAAATGTTTTAATTATTAAAATTTGAATTTAACACTCTTAACTCTTCTTTAAATAAAATAATAATAAATGTACTAATCTACACCAAATAGACCAAAAGGATCATATTTTATTACTAAGGTTTATTTTTTTCTAAATAAACTTATCCAATAGAATTATGACAAGTGTTAGGGTAATTATAATATCATTTTTACCTTTAATTACACTATTTACTTTTAACCATGGTAAATAAAATTCAAAATTTACTATTCACAAAAATTATTTTCATCTTATTGAACCAAATTATACTTACTAATGTCAGACATGTCTCTCTGATTTTTGAAATTCAATTCACAGAAGTGGTAAAATTAAGTTTTATACAAATTTGCAAACGTCCCTAGAAGGTGGGAAAAAGACATTAAAAATTTCATTAAACTTTTATACATCTAATTTTATTAGAAAATGACTCAATGAATTAAATTAAACTAATATAGGTATTATGTATATATTTTGACTTAAACTAAATTTAAATAAAATAAATAATTATTTAAATAAAAAAATTGGTTTCTAAACAATAATGTAGTGTTTTTCCCTAATCATCAAAAATTGAATGTTTTCAAAAAAATACCAACAAATTACCCAAAGATAATTTTGATATTCTGAATCCAAAAATACTATCTATTTTACCAAATTAAAAACATAAAAGTTGAATAAATTAATTTAAAATTAATTCCCATTTTGAAAACCAGAAAGCGGGTTTTTGAAAAGTAAAAACCATAAAAGATCAATATGTGTTTATGTATGATTTAAAAGTGAAATAACTTCCAATGACCAACATTGGATTAAATTATAAAAATATAATCTAATTATAATTCCAAATAATTCAAATTTATATTTTAACACTATAAATTATTTTTATTAAAAAAGTTGTTTTCAATTAATATTTAGAATCTTTCACTATTTATCAAAATATGAAAGTTATCAGAAAAAAACCAAAATAGAAATTCCCAACTAAATTTTTATGTCCCACTTCTAAAAAATAATTTAATTTAATAAAATTGAATATATAAATGTTTGAAATATTGGATTTAGAAATCGTTCTCCATCAAAAGGTGGAAAAACTGCATTTTTTGAAAAATAATTCTTTTATCTAAAAAATTGAATTTGTCTTTATATTATGTATAAGAAACATAAAAGATGAATATTAATATTATATGGGATATATATAAAATTAAAAATGTGGTTATTACTATACATAAACACTTTCTAAACTTCTATTTTGATAGGTCGTTGTGCGCTTTAACTCTGTGTTGTGTACATTGCATGTTATTGTATTATTAAAAGAGAAGTGTACCATGGAAGATTGGGTTGTTACATTTTTAATGTATACTATGACAGTAACCTTTCCACTGGAGTGTCCATCATTTTTTATTTATCTCCCTCTACAAGATTTAATTTTTTTATAAGAAAAGTAAATACCATATTCTTTTTTTAGGTATTTGGTATTTAAATTTGTTTTGATAATGGATTAATGATATATTTAAATAATATATTGTGATTGAAAAGTGGAATTTTTATGTTTATTTTATGCTTGTTTTATGTGTTATGATTTGGTTATGGTTCATACGCATATCTTATGTTTAAAGGTAGTTCTGTGATAAACTTATGGCGGGTGAGACCATGATAAATCTACAAGGCATTGGGTAATGAGACAGATTTAAATGATAAGGTTTCTACTAAGAAATTTAAGGAATATATTATTATGGGTATTCCAAACTTAACCATAAATGTTACTTTCTATGTAGCTGTGAAAGATACAATGTAAGAATGTTATGGATTCCACAAGTTATCTTTATGGTTTATGATTTCTAAGAACTTTTTCAGGAATCTTTTGATTTCTTGAGCTATGTTAAAGTGTATGTGTTTTATAAGAGAAAACAATGATTTTGTGAAAATCTTTTCATGAGTTTAAAATATTTATGAACTAATGGTTTCATTTATTTTTTTATATCCCAACTGATATTTTTATGTTAATCCTAAGTTTTGAAATGTTTTTCACTGGGTATATGGATGTCTAAGACAAAGGAAAAATTCAAGAATATTTTTTCAAGAAAAATAAATCATTTTTTATTTTAATGAGTTAATTTTGTGAAAAAAATGGATAGTGAGTATATGTGTCCACTTGGTAATATTTGAGTTGTTATGTAGTAGTTATGTAATAATTATCTAAAACTATAAACCTAAGAAGATCATAAATGTGAATTCTAATATTAAATAAATATTATATAATGTTTAAGGATGGGAACTTATATTGGAGGCCTTTTTTAAAGTGAAAAACGTGTATGGAATTTCTTTGTCGAAATATTAGAAGAGTGTAACTCCTCCTCCACTATAAAAAGGCATCCTCTCCTCCAACTTATTCACACCTCCAAATCCAATTTTTATCAACCAATATCAACCTAAATATATCCCCAATATTCTTGTACCCATCTTACAATCCTCCCCTTGTTTATAAATCAATCCAATGAATCCTTTGGTTCAAACCAAAAGGAGTTACCCGATTAAGAGGTAACATCTTTCCTTATGATTTTTCGATTTATTTCTATTATACACCCCATAAAATATTATTATTCTATTATTGTATAAAAAATAGTATCCTCAATATGATATGATGATTTTATACTTACAGTTCTACCTACACTTACACACACTTCCATCAAAGGGGTAACGAACATATTTTTTCTATGTACGGAGAACTACTGCCATACGAAATGATGATTGTTCGGTTTTACTTTACCACCTATAATGGTGGAAAATATGTTGTATACTCTTTTTATATACGTTATATATGTTATTTATTATGTATTTAAGTTTCTGAAATTATTTTACAACACATTTTTTTATAATTTTCATTTTGTGTAAAAATGATAACATTGTTTGTGGTAGTGTAAACCACCACCTCCTAAAAGCAATGTGATTTGATCACATGATACATGGAATGTATAAATTATGGTTTTAATTAAACATGTGTGTAATAGAAAAAAAATTATATGATATTCATGAAATAATTAAATTTCTATAAATATAATATATATCATTTTCTTCATTACCCTTTCACAAACTTAAAAATTGATAACGTCATTCATGGATGTGTGGAATACCGCCTCCTCAACACAATGAGATTAATTTTACATAAAAGGAATTATATATATAAGTATATATCATTATATATCATTTTATTTATGATATAATTATCATTCTTAAAGGTTATAGTGTTACTAACTTTCTTTCCATAATGATCATTGAAAATTAGGAACATTACTCATCCGTACGTACGACCTACTACTCCATAATTGTAACGTTAATTCATTTTTCATAAATATATTTAATTATTTCTTTTAAAATTATAATTTATGATTAAATATGATAATTATATTATGATAATTATAATATGATAATTATTTTGGAGATGTTATATAATTACCCATTTGACCATAGTTGACCTACTAAAGTCTTTTTTGACACATATACTGAATTTGATCAAAAAACCCGACAAAAACTAATTTATTTAAGTAGTTGTATACAAAATTGTATTAAGTGAAATGAAATTAAATGATAAACATGAAATTTTTTAAAAAGAAGATAGATAATTAATATAAGTTTATTATTTACGAATGTAAGACACAAGACACAATTCAGACTCAAGGTAAGTGGTCCTCATCTCCATTTTTACATATTTTAGATAAATGTCTTGTTCACCACTTACATATTTTGTGTATTGTATATACTACCTATTTTGTTATATTATATCATTAATCCTTTTATCTTCATGGTCTTTTAAAATTTCATTTAATTTTATTTCTTCATGAGGATTATGATTTAAAATGTTTCAAAGTGGTATGAGACACTAGGGAATGTTTAAAGATTATTTTCCTCAACAATAACATTAATGATATTTCAATGGTATTTCCATTTGAGAAAATTATATTATAATTGTTCAATAAAACATTTAATTTTATATCATCATGGTATTCATGACTTTTTTTCAAGTATTAGTACCATTTTACTACTCTTGGGTACTCAAAATATTTTAGAAAATGTTTTTCAAAAAACCTAACATTGTTTCACTCTTTAGTCAGAGAACATGTTTTCTTTTAAAAATTATGTTTCATTAAAATGTTTTCAATTTATTTTAAAATGATTCGGTAAAGAAATTTTTATGCCTTTTTTATTTTAACCTTGTTTTCAAATGATCATTCTTATCGATTTCTGAACAAGTATTTTTTTATAACCTTTAACCGTACGAAAGGAATATTCATTTTTCCTTGTACGGATTGTATGGATTTACCTGTCATACTTTCTTTTAAGATTCATTTTTATGTTGAAAAGGTTGCTTTTAAAAGTAAATATTTTAAAATTTTATTTTAAAATAAAAGGTTTTTTAAAATTTTTTCATATTAAAAATATATTTTCCTCAATAATGTTTTTAAAAAATAATTTTATAGTATTTATATTCATTAATAAAAAAACCTTATTTTTACTCTACTTTTGATATCTTTTATTGACACCATACTTAATCTTCCTATGGATGGTTTAAGATTTATTTGGATAAAGATAGTATTCACATTGACTTCCTTGATTCATTTGTTAATACCCTTGAAATATTAAATCTCTTATGATCATTCAACATTGAATTTCTCTAAATTATCAACTTCATTTATCATGGATATTACTATTGCCTAAACTATATATCATTTTATATACAATTTCTACTTTGATAGTTATTTGATTATTTGGGAAAATATTGATAATTTTATATTCTTTATTCCATACGATTATTTGATAAGGCATATTGTTTATTTATTAAATCTATTACTCAAAATGAAGAATTATTTGGACATGAAATGTAATGGCTTGATCCTATTTGGTCCATTAAATTGTCAAAATTTGATTTTTGAAGTGTTCGAGGAGGTCACGGTGACTCATTTCAAGAGTTTTCCAAAAAATATATTTTTTTAATGGTGAGTCATGACCATTAAGTGGCAATGGTAGGTGGAGATGGTGACTCTCAATAATTACTCGCAACGGCAAGTCAGGCCTAGTGAGTCAGAATGGTGACTCGCACTAGTGAATCGCAATGGTGAGTTGTGATAGTAGGTCACGACGGTAGGTCACCAATGGTGAGTTGTCTGAGAGGGACTCGTCCAATAGTGAGTCACCCATTAGTGACTCATCCACCAGTGACTCGTCTAATAGTGATTCACCCAATGGTGACTCATCCACCGATATCTCATACACGGGTAGTTCATACTGGTGACTCCTTTTTAATAGTTTTTCAAAATTCTAGATTTCTCCAGTTTTTCTATTTTCACCCATTAATGTTTTATTTGACATAAAATTAGTTTAATACCATGTTTAATGGTTTTTGGAGTCATTTCAAATATTATCAATCTTTTAAAAACCTAGATATTCCCTTGAAATCCAAACTGTGTGGTCTTGGTCAATATCAACCTTTAATGTATTTTAAAAATTATTTCTCCTATTGATTTAGGATATATCCTTTCTTAAGCCGAGATCCAATCTTCCTTGTGTGCTCTCATTCTTGTTGGTGCACCCAAAACCTTTCTTCCCTGAGAATCCATGTGTTTTGTTGCACCCTTTTGATCATGTTTTCCATGTAGGATTTTCTTTCCTATGCACCCCTTGTTTTAGTGTAATAAGGAAGTGTTGACCGTCTGTTCTTTGTGGCAGGGATCCCTTCATCTCTCTTTTATTTATGTATCATGCGGGATGGTTGTATGAATGTTTTCCTTGTGAAGGTAGTATAATTACAAATAAATAAAGGTAATCAAATTTATTTAATATCAACATATGGGTCTGGGAAAAGGGACTTATGTTCTGCTTTGTTATCTATTGATTTTGTGAATTATATAGGGTATATACATACTAAAAATCATGGTCATTGTTGGTCTTTGTTTTCACACCCATTATGACTTGGGAATGTTTCTTGTTGGTATTTTTTGTAATATAGTATTTATATGAAATTTATTAACCACATACATTCAACAAATAAATGTATTCCCCATGATCAAACTATTTCTATGATAACCTCAAAAGTTAAAAATGGAATTAAGGAACAGGTGACTTGTTAAATCTGAATATGTTTTATTTGGTTTGTGTATTGGTATGTTTGTGATCACAGTTATGTGTTTTGGGTTGGTTTAGAAGGTGTAATGGAATATCGGGTTGAGAGATTGATTGATTGTGGAATTGATGGGATGTGGTGTGAATTAGAAATACGATTGGGTTGTGCTATGTTGCATTGCTGGTTGTGATGGATGTATTATATTTGTAATGAGATGTGTTTATGGGTGTGGTTGTGAGTTGGTGGTTTTATCTGTTGAGAGGATGTATTGGGAGGAATGAATTTGAATAATGATGATGGTAGTGGTTGGTATGGGTAATTCACCCAGAGTTTCTCTTTGTGTAGCGTGCCCAAAGCATCACTCTGTGACTCTCAGAATCAGTTTTTTATAAAATTAATCGGTGTTAAATGGAGTGGAAATATGAAGTGGGTTAATTCCTTTATTGTGGTTCTTCCTCCTCTGTGTGACTTTTTTTATGTCTTATTGTGTGTTGTATTTAGTAGATTCTCGGGTAGTGATGGAATGAATAAATGGATAGTTAATAAAGAATGATAATTGGTTAATTTAATTTGATGGGGGTATGAATTGAGATTGTGGATTTTTTTAAGTTCCTTTCATTTATCACCTTCAAAATTGACCTTTGTTACTATTGATAAATTATTTTAGAGGTTGCAGTAAAGTTGGAAGTGTTATACGGTGGTTTCTTGTTTAAAAACCAATAGTTTGGGATTAGTGTTTGGTATCTATATGTATATGCTTTAATTTTCTTGGGATTTATATACGCACCCCACCCTAGTTGAGCACTATGTTCCTAACACCCCTGTTGTCACGAGGGAGGGTGACTTTCCCAAACATCCTGATGGGAGGATGGATGGATCTCCACCCGCTCTTCACTGCTCCCTCTTCCATACAGTGATAACCCAAGTTTCTTTAAGAATGTTGCGGTTTGTGGGCCCAAATGTGTATGGGTGAGTGGTGTTTTCCCAGGTGTATGAGGGATTAGATGTGTTGTGTTTTCCCAAGTGTCTTTGAGGTGAGATATGATATCATTTCCTAACTATTTTCTGGAAGTGATGTGGTTGTGAGGCCCAGGTGTGTGTGGGTGGGATGTGATTAGATTTATTTTCCTAGGTGATGGTATGAGTTGTGAGGCCTAGGTGTGTGAAGTTTGGTTGTGATGTGGTTCTTTCAAAATATTTAGGAGTTCAAGGAAGTTTTCCATTAGGGTGTGAGAGTGGCTAATCAATGAGAAATTAGTTTAGGGTACCCTATCATCTATGTGATTATTATACTACATTACTTGACTTGTATTATTTGGTGAGTGTGCATTGGTGAGTCTGAGATGGCTAGTATACCTTTTTAGGTGTTGTTTGGTTCTTTTGTTTCCTTACTAGAGAATTAGTATGCTTCTCCCAATTGTTCATGAGATACCTTTGTTTTTCCTACAGATTATATTTGTATACTCACCCTACGTATATAAAACTACTTTCAAGTTTCTAGGAGGACTATGTGAACAATGATGGGAATTACTAGCTCGGACATTGGGATAGTTTTTATATTGCGTCTTAGCCTTGTTTTTTGTATTTACATAGGAGTTTTATTTTATTTTCAAGAGTTTTATATTAGACATTCATGTGGTGTGGATTTTGGATTTCTTTTATATGTATAGTAGTTGGTGTTATTTGGGATGGATGATCTTTTCTCCCAATATTGTTTTCTTAAAATGTGAAATGCCTTCCTTTTTTATTAGATTGTGTACCCTTGGTTCTAGTCGCCACCACAGGGCACACTAGAGATGGGACATGGGGGTCATTATCTCTCTTCCTTCATTTATAGCTTAGTAGGGGAATCTTTAGAGGGAGGGCGTTGTGATAGAATTTTATCAGAGGTGATGGTTGAGAGATAGGATGAAGTTTTGAGTTAGGAGCAGTGAGGATTTAATGGGTTGGTATGGAAACATTGTTATGTGATCTTGGTGCATGATAGAGGCTAGGTAAGACTGGCTAGGACATGGTATTTTAGGCCCCCTATGATCGGATGCAAGGACTCTAAGCCTACCAAATGACCAAGTGAGGCTACACCATTTACAAGGTAGAGAGCTTTAGGAAAGATAAAAAAATTATAATGACTTGTGTTCTTGTCTGAATTAGGTTGTTTTGGGAATTTTGAATGGGTAAAAATGACATAAAATGGATCTTAAATAAAATTACATGCTAATCAGGATTAGGAGTTCCTTTTTTACCTTTTAATCTATGGGACCCGGTCTTCATCCATTTTTGGATTGGGAAGTTGAGGCTCATCAATCCAATCTATTAGATCAGTAGAGGGTTGATCTAGTAGAAGAGATGGACATGGTCAGTTGCAATTCACAGAGGTTGTAGTTCTAGCAGGGTCATAAAAATTTAGAGGTACGATCAGCTTGTTTAGTACCTTTTCTTACACTTTTTTTGATTCAGCAGCTTCACACTCCTTTTTTACACCTAGTCTATACCATACTTTGGGATGAGACATAGATAGGCTTCTTGTGACCATGGTGTTGAGTACTCCAGTCAGGGTCAGACTGACTTTTTTATGTGTTTCTGGGATGTAGACTGGTGATGGGGCTGCATCAGTCCCATGAGGATCTCTTCTTACTATAGATGCAACCATATGATACCATTATGAAAATCAATTGCTTGTATTATGTGCATTCTATTATTGACTGTTTTTTGAGAAGAGTCATGTTTTCATACGTGAATGTTCAACATGTGGATTTCTTTGGCGAGTAGAGTTGTTAGGTGAAAATTTAGTGTGTGGTGTTCGTTATCTTCTTATTGGCTGAGTTGTCAGTGAAATTAGTGTATGCTAAAGTAGTGGAGGTTCCTAGAGCTTTTGAGGATTTCCTACATGTTTTTACTAAGGAGGTTGTGACTATACCCCCTCGACGTGACATTGAGTTCGAGATAGACTTGTAGCCTAGTGATTCTATGATTTTGATGGCTCTTATCAGAAGGAACCTTCTAAGTTACAGTAGTTGAGGATTCAGTTATATGATATAATGAAGAAGGGATTCATCCAACCCAGTGTGTCTCCATGGGGTGCTCCGGTGTTGTTTTCTAAAAATGAGGATGGCGGTCTAAGGTTGTGCGTAGACAAAAAAGGAGTGAATCAAGTGAAGGTCAAGAACCATTACCCTCTCCTAAGGATAAATAATTTTTTTGACCATTTGAGAGGGGAAAGTTGGTTTTCTAAGATCAATTTTCAATCTTGATATCACCAGTTAAGGTTGAAGAAAGCCGATATCTCAAAGACTGCTTTTAGATGCTGGTATGGATACTTTGAGTTTGTGCTCATTTCTTTCGATGTTATGAATACACCAGCCATGTTCGTGGTACATATGAATTCTGTATTCCATGAGTTCTTGGATTGGTTCATCATTGTATTCATTGATTACATCTTGATTTACTCAAAGTCAGATTTGGATAATACTGAGCATCTCAGGAATACCTTAAAAGTACTTAGGCGCCACTATCTTTATAGAAATTTGTCCAAGTGTAAGTTCTATAAATGAGAGGTTCATTTACATGGACATGTGGTGGCTCAGTAGGTTGTAGCAATGTACCCAATGAAGGTTGAGGTAATTTTTTTTGGGAATCACCCAAGAATGTTATAGAGGCTTATAGATTTCTTAGTCTGGAAGGATATCAATCGAGGAATGTACCCGATTTCTCTCAAGTTTTAACTTCATTGATAGCTCTGACTAAGAAAGGCCAATCTTTTGTATGGAGTGACCAGTTACAGGTAGGGTTCAGCTATCTGAATTTGAAGTTGGTCAGTGATCCATTGCTCCAGTTTCTAGTGGAAGGGGTGATGTTTGAGGTGTTTTGTGATGCTTACCATATGGGATTGGGATACATTATGATACAAGAGTAGGGATTTGTCCCATATGGGTATAGGTAGTTATGTCCCCATGAATGGAACTATTCCACCATAAATTTTAAGTTGTCAGCATTTTTCTTTACGCTGAAGTTGTCATGGTATTAACTCATTAGGGAACACTTTGTGGTCTTCATAGATCACAATATTTTGGGGTATATATTTTACTAGTGAGATCTAAACATGAAATAGTGGTGTTGGATAGAGTTTCTTTAGGACTATGAATTTGAGATCTCATACACCTCCTGAAAGTGGAATGTTGTGGCTGATGATTTGAACAGAAATTCATAGAAGAATGTTGTTTGGGAATCTGTGAATCCTTAGAGGAAAATTGAAGATTCAGAAACCCTGAACTTGTATTCATGGGTAGATAGTGGTAGAGGTTGTTTATTTTAGATTATGGTGTATTATTCTGTGATGCAATAGGTGGAAGAGTCTTAGTGGGGGAACTCAGAGTCAGAGGTGATGTGTGGTCACATTGACCATGATGATGCTTCAGAAGAATGGTCGGAGGATGGTCAAAATAGGGTGTTGTTCCATGGGAGGTTCTTTGTTTTAATGGGGATACACAAGGTATTTCTCCTTGATTTTCATAGATCACACTTATAAAAACACCCAAGAGTTTCCAAGAGGTAATGTGGCTTGAGGTTGCTGTTTTGGTGGCCCAGGATGAAATGGGAAGTGGCCGAGTTTGTGGAGAAGTTCTTATTATTCCAATAGGTAAAGGTTGAACACCATGTTCCTAGTGGGGTTTTTAAAACTTTAGATGTCCCTAAGTGTAAATTTAATGAAATATTGATGGATTTATTCATAGGGTTACCGATAACTCAGGGAGGCAATAACACCATCTAGTTGGTGGTGTATTGACTGATGAAATCAGCACACTTTTTAGAAATCAGGTAGTCGGGCATAGTCGATGCCTTAGAAAATAGGTATGTGGATGAGGTGGTGTGGATGCATGAAGATCCAATATCCATTTTTTCAAATCAGGATACACGTTTTAACTCATGATTCCGGAGGGTATTACATAATTTTTTTGGAACTCAATTACACATCAACACTTACTTCCACCCTTAGAAAGATGAGCAGATAGAATGAACTATCCAGACATTGCAGGATATGTTTCGAACATTCATATTAGACTTCAGTGGATCTTGGGTATGAAAATTTCACTTTGTATAGTTCTCTTACAATAATATTTTTTACTCTTCCATTAGCATGTCTTTGTTTGAGGAATTTTATAGGAGACTGTGTCGTTCTCCATTGTGTTGGACAGAGGTTGGTGGGACATCTGTTCTTGGCCCTGAGGTAGTGCAGAGAATGATAGAGCGTGTTTATATTATTCGTGTAAATATGAAGGTATAACAGGATTGGTAGAAGTTTTATCCCAATCACTGAAGAATCCCCTTTGAATTCGAGGTTGGGGACCCTGTGTTTTTAAAGGTTTCCCCTTGACGTGGGAAGGAGTTGTTTGGTAGTGGGATCAAACTTTCTCCTAGGTTTTTCGAACCCTTTGAGGTGTTGGGATGAGTTGGTATAGTGGAATATCAGTTGGAACTTCCACTTTATATGGAAAGGATCCATGAAATATTCCATGTCTCTCAACTCCATTTGTATCTTCACAATGATTTCCATGTTATTGACTAGGGAGAGTTGGATTTCAAAGATGACATAATGTACATGGATAGAAAAGTATCGATAAATTATTGTTGGGATAACATGCCACATAGGCGGGCCATTCCTTTGGTTTGCATGTTGTGGAGACCTAGTATCCTGTATGAGAGTACATGGGAGTGAGAAGTGTAGATGTGGTCCTAGTACCCATACTTCTTTTGAATTTATTTTGTGTTATGTTTTTCTTTAGAATATTATGTTTGAACCTTTTTTGTTATGAAATGGTGTTTTTACTCCTTCAGTAATGTTTGATAAATTCCTAATATGTGAAAATGGGAATACCATATTCCTAATATAGATTCATTAATTGAGATGTGATTAAAACCATGTGGGCGAGTCAGTACTGCCAAGGGTGGATAGTATCTTGACATGGAGGATGGAATTCATTGGTTCATGTGTATGGATTGTGTGGTTATTTCACTTGTGTAGTGTGACATATAGTTGGTTGGGTTAGTAGATATTGGGGGAGGTTTTATTATATGTTGAAATCTCACTCTAGATTTTGAAAAACACAAGGTGGTTTATCATTTAACTTTGATGTTTTTGGTTTTTTGTGGTGTTTCAAGTGTAGAAAGATCCTTGAGAGGTATCTTATATGGTGGTTGTTTGGACTTCTATTTTCCTTATGATTTTTTTTTGAATTATAGCGGGAGAGAATAGTTTTAGATGTATCTGATTTAATGGAATGGTCCCCTCTATTCCATTACATTGTAAAAATTTGGTGTTTGAAGTGTTTGTGGAGGTCACAGTGACTAATTTCAAGAGTGTTCCAAAAATCCAGTACTTCCAATGGTGAGTTAGAATCAGTAAGTGGATATGGTCAGTGGTGATGGTAGGTAGTGACAGTAAATCACATAGTTAAATCACTATGGTGAGTTAGGATCGGTGATTCAGAATGGTGACTCACACCGGTGACTCGCAATGGTGAGTCGCAATAGTAGGTCACCAATCGTGACTCATCTGATGGTAACTCATCCATCAATGAGTCACCCAACAGTGACTCATCCACTAATGAATAATCCAATAGTGAGTCACCCAATGGTTAATCATCCACCGATATCTCATCCATTGGTATCTCCCTCTAGTTACTCATCCACTAGTGACTCATTTTCAATAGTTTTTCAAAATCCTACATTTCTCCTATTTTTTCAGTTTCGCTCCCATAACATTTTATTTGACGTAAAATGAGATTAATACCATATTTAATGGTTTTTGGATCCATTTGAAATCCTATCTGTCTTTTAAAAACGTAAAGCATCCCATGATATCCAAAACACATTATATTGGTCAAGATCTTCCTTTAATGGATTTTAAAAAACCGTTTCTCCCATTGATTTAGGATATGTCCCTTCTAAATCTAAGATCTTTTCTTCCTTGTGCACATCCATTTTCTCTTTGTACACCCAAAAAAATTCTTCCTAGAAGATCTGTTCATTGTGTTACACCCTTTTTAACATGTTTTTTCATAGAGGCTTTTCCTACCTCTGAACCCCCTATTCCAGCATAATAAGGAAGTGTTGATTGTATATTCTTCAAGGTAGGTATCCCTTCATCTATATTTTATTTTTTGTATCATGCTAGGTGGGTGTATCAATTTTTACCTTTTGATGATAGCAGAATTCCCAATAAATAAAGGAAATCAAATTGATTTAAGAGCAAAATGCAGGGATTGGAAAAAGTGACTTATGTTCTACTTTGTTATCTGTTGATTTTGTGAATTATATGAGATATATGCCTACAAAAATCATGGTTGTTGGTGGTATTTTTTCACATGTGATGATTTGTGAATGTTTCTCATTGGTCTTCTATTGGATGACTATATGTATATGAAATTGATTAACCACATACACTTTTCAAATTAATGGATTCCCCAGGATCAAACTATTTCTATGATAACCCTTAAATATAACAATAGAATTAAGGAACAAATGACTAGTAAAATCTGAATATGTTTTATTTTTTTGTGTGGTGGCATGGTTGTGAGAACTATTATGGGTTGTGGGGTTGTTCATAAGGTGTAATGAAATCATAGTTTGAGAGATTCAATGATTGTATAATTTATGGGAAGTGTTTTGCAGTGGGGTTGTGATCGGGTTGTGCTATGTTGTGTTGATGGTTGTTATGGGTGTGATGTAGTTGTGATGAGATTTTTTGTTGGGTGTGGCTATTAGTTGGAAATTTTCTTTATTCAGAGTAAGGATTGAGCGGAATGAGTTCAAAGAATGATGATGGCAGTTGTTATTATGGGTAATTCTCTTAGAGTTTCTCCCTAAGAAGCATGCATAATGTTTCACTCCATGTATCTCGGGACAAATTTTGTTATGATATGAATTATTTTTAAATGGAGTGTAAATATGAAGTGGTTTGATTCCTTTATCGTGATTCTTCTTCCTCTATGTGAATTTTTCTGTGTGTATTTTTTGTGTGTTGTACTTAGTACTTTTCTAGGTAGTGATGGAATGAATGAATGGATAGTTAATAAAGAATGATAATTGGTTAATTGAATTTTATGGGCGTATGAAATGATTTTGTGGATTTTTTTTGAAGCAACATTCATTTATCAACTTTGGAATTGACCATCGTTAATGTTGATAAATGAATTTAGAGTCAGAAGTAAATTTGAAAATGTTATAGGGTGGTTAGTTGTTTAAAAATCCATAGGCTGGGATGAACGTTTCGTATCTATATGTATTAGATTTTATTTTTCTTGGGATTTCTATGCACACCCCACCCTAGTTGAGCACTATGTTCTAAACTCCCCCATTGTCATGGGGGAGGGTGTCTTTCCCAAACATCCTATTGGGAGGTTGGATGGATGGCCACCTTCTCTTCTTTACTCCCTCTTCCAGGTGGTGATAGACCATGTTTCTTCAAGTAGTTTGTGGTTTGTGGGGTCCAAGAGTGTGTGGGTGAGTGGTCCTTTCCTAGGTGTCTTTGAGATGAGATGAGTTGTTTTTTCCCATGTGTATTTAGGATGATATGTGATGTGATTTCCTAGGTCTTTTCGAGATGTGATGTTGTTGTTAGGGCTAGATGTGTGTGGGGGGGGGGGTGATGACCTTCATTTTCCTATGTGATGGGACTAGTTGTGATACCTAGGTGTGTGTAGGTTGGTTATGACATGGTTCTTTTAGAAGAGGTGGGAGCGCCATGATGTTTTTTGTTAGGGTGAATGAGTGGCTAATCAATGGGAATGTGGTGCAGGGTACCCTATCATATATGTTATTAATATACTACTTTACTTGACTTTCATTTTTTTGTGAGTGTGCCTTGGTGACGTTATGATGACTAGTATAACTTTTTAGGTGTTTTTTTGTTTTTTTTGTTTTATCATAGGATAATTAGTATGATTCTCCCAATTTTTCATGATAAACCTTGGTTTTTTCTACTGATTATACATGGATACTCACCCTACATATGTAAAACTACTTTCAGGATTCCATGTAGACTACATGAACCATGCTTGGCATTATTAGCTTGGACTTTGGGATAGTTTTCGTTTCACTACTTAGCCTTTTTTTGGTATTTACTTTGGAATTTTATTGTATTTGTATGAGTTTTATTTTATACAAGTATGTGGTATGGATTTTGTATTTCTTTTACATGTATAGTACTTGGAGTTTTTTGGGATATACTATCATATCTCTTGGTCTTGTTTTCTTAAAAAGGGAAATACCACCCATTTTTGTGAGATTATGTACCCTTGGTGCTAGTTTCCACCCAAGGGCCTAGAGGATTTTGGACTCAGGGGGTCATTATCTATTTTCCTTCATTTCAATATCTGGAGGGGAATATTTGGAGGGAGGAGTCTATGACATGAAATGATAGGTGGAGCCCAGAATTTATATAGATCCTTTATGAATTTATAGGTTCTCATGATACAAATAAGTTTTTCAAATTAAATTGGTTTCTATCCATAGTTTTAAACTGTCAGATAATGGATCTTGATAGTAGAAGTTTTCATGTGATTGATACATGATGTCCAATAATTATGCATTGCCTTCATTTTGATTTATTATTTATTATCTATGATATTTTTACATGATAAAATATATGGATGAATTTAATTATAATTTTATTGATTAAATGGCATGTGTTTTTAGTTTCTTAACTTTCTATATTTATTTTTACTTATCTAGTTCTTTTAATGGCATGTGTTTCCATTTATTACCTTGTCATATTCTTTAATTACTTCCTTCTCAGTTTTTTGATTATATGGTATATGTGTTTTATTATTTACAATTCTATAATTATTATTCTCATTGATCCATTATTGTTTCCTCTATACTTTAACCTTACGGATCATTTTAGCTCATGTGTATTATGTTTAATTCTTGAGAAATCCAAGAATTATACTATGAAAGATATGAAAGGATACTCTAGAAGGAATAAAGTTATTATTCTTAAAGTTATTTAGAAATAAGAAAAATATTATGATATAATTAGTGTATTAATTTGTAATATAAGACTCACGTATGTATCTAGTTTATCAAGACTAATAAACTATCATTCTTTAGATATTTGATTCCTTGTAATCATTTCAATGTATTTGATAGTAGAAACTACCTCTGAGGCTTTTGGGGTCAGGTTACTACAGTAATATTATCCATGTACATGATATCATGCATATATATTATTCATGTATTCATGAGTGGGTGATATGTGGTTGATGACACCTATTGAGTTGTTATACTCACAACTTACACATATTAAATTTATATCTACCACAAATAAATATGTGTAGTTTTTATTTTTTTTAGTTTTATGTATAATAAGACTTTTTCTTGGTGACCCACATATAAATTTATTTATTGGTTAATGGACTCATGATGATAGGGATGAATCATGGGTGTGTATCATTCCTTGTTTTTTTATTTTTTACATCTGTATAAACCATGAGATTTTTATTTATACATATGATTTTTTATATATTGTATATATATTCACATTAGACTTTTTTATTGTTATAAATTTTTATTGAGTTATATAGGATGAGTATTCTAGATTGTATTTTCTTCTTCATTCTATGGATTGATTGGGTATGTCTAAAATATAGATACACCATAAATGTTTTTTATAAAATTTAAATGGCTTGAGGAGTGGTGGATATTAAGAGAAAAAATCATCCAATAGTTTTGTTTTTTCATTCTTCACATGTTATAAAACACTAGTGATTAGAATTACTATTTTAGGAGTTACATTAAACTATTCTAGGTCCATGGGTTGCGGGAATATTTTTTGTGGGTTAATTACATTATAAAAATGTTTAAACATTATAATTAGTTCCTTCATCTCACTTATAATTATAGACTCACCAAATAATATGTAATTATCTAAGCCTCTATGTGATGAAGTCCTACATAGTCGTCTACCTCACCCAGGAACATCAATGACTCTTCATAAGGACCCATGTTGGTTACCCTACTCTAAAATAAATCTAAAAAATCCTTAATATATGTCTTATAATATATTATAATAATGAAATAATAGGGTAAAATATAAATAAGGATCAAACCCCATGATATTTTATCATGTACTAGAAACTTCACCCTACCTTGATAGACCTAAAATAACCTATTACTCACACTAGTTGGCCTTTCTAACTTCAATGGTCATTTGGTCCTTTAAAAAAATTAAACTTTCAAACCAATGTTAATGTAATGAAAAAATGTGTTTAATTTTCACCCACTGTCACCAAATATAAGTTAAATAAAACTTATATCACTCATCACATAAACTATTTACTAAAAACCTCTACAGAATTAAACACCTATAGTCACTCATGGCATGTGTAACATATCTTGAGATAACAATATATTTCAACTCATTTCCATTTATAAACACTTTATCCATGAGGATTTAGATTCATGAAACATATATGTCTACTATCATTATTATGCACTAGAATTCCCACAATTTATTTTTCCTACTAAGTCTATTTATGAGGCTCATAGATTTGATATGGATAACCATCTACTAACATAATTATATTATCACTTATTGGAAATAATAAAAAAATATCACACAATATATCAATGGAAATTTCTTATATATAAGTATTTAATTTTCCCTTTCCATCCTTCATAGGGATGATAACTTAGAAAAATCAATGTTTCACATAATACATGGATCTAAAATCCTCAATCACAATGTTTCATAGACTGATCATACTTTCCATAAGCCAAAATTATTTTTCAATTACAACCATGTCTAGTATGCCTCTAAAATAAATCTAGACATAAATGAATCCAATTAAATTCTCCATCAACAATAACTATAATACTATATTGATACTCAACATGATAATATCAATCCATTATAGGTTATTAAGATGAAACTATAAAAATAAATGTAAAGAACAAATTTCATTATAGACTTTTACATCTGGAGAATATTTGACTAAAATAGTCAAATGAATTATGATATCCCATGCACTCAGATAATAATTTCTTTTGGAAAAAATATTATATCATCATTAAACATGGAGAAAAAAAAGATGAATCTCTCTTAAAAAATTATCATAATTTTTTTTTATAATTTATTAAATTATCAATATTATTGAAGAAAAACATGTAAAGTTCATATCTTTTCAATAAATAATTATTGATACTAGTCTAATATAAAACTATATGGTGGATTGAAAAATATATAAAGGAACATATACCTCCTCCAATCATTACCTATCCATATAATCTAACACACCTCTTTGGAAACTCATAATTTTTTCTCTCAAGAAATGTGAAAGAGTTTTATCTAATGCCTTTTTTGATTTTAGGAAAAAAATATAAACCCTACGATAAACCAAAATTGATACTTGATACACTAGAAATGACTCATCAGAAATAAACCTTTAACATCTTAGTATAATTACCACAACTAAAAATGAATGATTTTAGAAAAAATATTCCAAATGATATGTGTCTATTTATAATATTTGTTCCATGGGAAATCCCCCATAAGATTTATCATAATATTAATATTGAAAAATAATCATTAACTAAATAAAAATATATAATTCATGATATATATTGTTTAAAATGTCATATCTAGTTTTAAGGATACATAATTCCAAACATTTAGGAGATCAAGTTACTTAAGACTGATTAACACTATTATCCAAATCCTTAGTTGGTTTCCTTTTATATCATTTTATACCAACTATTCAATGAACTTCTTTCCTAGATAATTTTATATATTTTCATTGACTGTATAGTGTGATATATACAGTTTCATTTATTTTCAATAAAATTTCTTATTTTATTTTATAATTTGTATTTTCATTTCATTTTTGTTTCCCAGTAGTTTCATAATTATATGTATGTTCAGGAATTTTAAATTTATATATGTAATATTTTGAATTTGTTTTCCCTATTACCATTATAGGTATCACACCCAATCATTTATCATCATTGATCATTTTCAATTAATGTTTTGTCTTATTCCCATTTATGTTCTGATATTATCTCACTCTATGGCTTTACTTTGTAGCCAATTATGTGTGGTTTCATTTTGGATGAGTTATTATATGGTTGATGTTTTTGAACAAATCATTCCATACATGCCATCCACTTATCGGTCAACCTATATTCCTACCTATTTAACCATTAATTTTCTTTTCTATAATGAATACCTCAGTATCTTTTGATAACAGTTAGTTAATTATCCTGTTTCTTCGATAAATATAGAAATACCTCTATTTTTTTAAAAGAGATATTGAGTGGAATATGGAGGATAGGATATGATCTGAGGCCATATTATTGATCCATCGATGGTTGACACACCAATATTTTCTAATAGTTATTGGTGTCTAATTCTGGTGGAGATCATAGGAGGTATTAAATATTTTTTATTAGTATAGTCCTTGCATGATATTGGAGTTATAGAATAAAGATTCACCATTCTAGTTGTGTTCAGGTCTTTGTATTGAGACCTAGCACTGTATGTGGTTTATGATTTTATTTCTAAGTTCTTTTTTTATTTTTATTATGTATCCTTTTATGGCTATTATGTATATAATTTATCTTTCTAGGAAGGTGGATTACTAACTCCATGTGATGAGTTTAATCACTGCCACTTATTTTAGTTGGGTTAAATGCCTTAGATATCTTATCTAATCGGTTTCTACTTTCAATTAACTTTTATTTCATTGAATTTTTCTCATTATAAATATTATAGGGGGTTGGGTTATCATTGTTCAGTTAGGTCTAACATAGACTGAAACATGATAAAATCATGAGACCTATTTTTCTTCTTCTTTATTTCTGGAATCACACACATATTAATCTTTCTAATAATCTTTATTTTATAGTTTTTTAATAAAATCATTTATTTATATGAACCATAAAACTTCACTATGAATCATTGGATCCTTTTTATTTAAGAGTAACTTCCATAACAACACAATCCCTAATAATTGGTATCAAAGCTAACTGCCTTATAATGATCGTTTCTATAAAGATTGATATAAATAAATTATATGGGTAAAATTATTTTAATATGTGGAGGATTAAAATGTGTGAAAATATTTATCAAAATTTTATTATTGATGCTCTTTATGATCTAAAAATAAATTTACCACCATTTCCACTAACAGATAGTCCATTTTACTGAATTCTATGTGTCTACCAATGTCATTTTAAAAGCATGTAGTATTATGTGGTTATATTTAGCTGATATGGTTCTTCATGAAGTTTATTATGATTCTATTACTTATCAAATATGGTCTAAACATAAGGATATATATATATAATTATTTTATTTTAATATTTCATAAAAAAAATAAGAATTCATAATTTCAAGATGCACCCTAGAATTATAGTTATGATATATATATGATTTTAACAAAATATTTTTCGAATTGATAAATATCGATGTCAAGATTAATGAAAAATACCTTGAAATTATTTTTTGAATATATTTAGATGAATTATATAACTTTTTTAAGGACTAAATGATGTATGGTATACATACTCTATTTCTTGAAGTGGTTAAATCACCTTTATTATCTAAAAAACGTCATAAGTGAGGCTCTACTAAATGAGAGCTTATTGAACTAAGTCATATTCATATAGATGAATTAGGGAGTATAGAGATAACAATAATTTTATAAGTAATCAGTCTAAGTCTTGGAATAGAATATTGAAATGTTATTAGTATAGAAAACTAAGTACTATTAAGAGGAATTACCCTAATAATATGAATAGTTATGAGGGAAAAAATAATCAGTCCATGTTATTGTAATACATTTTCTATTATTGATGTACATAATGTGTGTGTTAGTACCATGTCTATAGAGTTGATCCTAGATTCTAAATCCTCATTCCATATGTGTCCAAAGAGATAACACTTCTTTGATTTGAGTGAATTTGAGTGTGGTGATGTGTATTTATGGAATAATAGGAGTTTTTTCATCATATGGATTGAATTTTTTTCCTTAAAACTTAATGATGGTATGATGAAAAATATAAATGAGGTTAGGTGGGAACTGGAGTTAATATACAAACTCATTTACCTAGGAGTGTTAGACATGAAGGGTTATACAATTTGATCAAATTCTAGTAGTTTTAGGATATTTAAGGGTTAAATCACTATAATGAAAATAACTAAACTTAATGGGATATATATGTTAGTTGGTAAAACAAATTTGAAGTAGTTGAATGCCACCAATTTCACAATATTTGATAACAAGGTACTCTGGTATATATTTATTTGGAACATAAGGGCTAAGAGTATGAATTAATTGATAAATTAGTCGTTTTTTATCAATAAAATCTCTACCAACCTTCCATTATTCAAGTATTTTGTGTTTTTTAAATCCAATAATTTGAATTTTAAATGGTTGACATAAAAATTAAGTAACATCCTTGAATATATCTATTTAGATTTGTGGGTTCTATCTTGGACTGCCTCCCATGGAAAAGGTAATTACTTTGTGACCTTTATAGATGATTACTCATGAAAATTATGGATTTTCAAACTAATACATAATTCTAATACACTTAAAATGTTTATGAATTAGAATGGTAGAATTGAAAATAAAATAGAAAAGAATTTTAAATCCCTTAAAAGTAAAAACGGGTTAGAGTAATTATCAAGAAACTTTCTTGACTTCTATAACTCTAAAGGTGTCTTGATATATCAAACCATTGTGTAAATACCATAATATAATGGTTTAAGTGAGCATATGAATAGGGATATACTGGACAGAGTGAGAGGAGTTCTCTCACACTCGGGCTTACTTCATTCCTTTTGGAAAAAAGATGTTACTACTCCAGTGTATTTAATCAATAATTTCCCCTATAATGATAATGGTTTTAAAATGATTACAAAAATGTTGATAGGTAAGATCCCATGTTTATAAAACCTAACAATATTTTTTTGAAACCATTATTCTTACAATAGAAAAAATAATATGGAACCTAGGGTGTCTAGGTTTTTTTAATAGGCTCTCTATTGGGTGTTAATAGTTATAAGATGTGGATTGATAAGAATAGTTACAAGAAATATATTATAAGTCATGATATTCTATTCAAAGAGGATTCTCTACCTAAATAAAATCATGTATAATCTAACAACAATAGTTCACCCAAACCTATAGAAATTGAGGTTCCCTTTGAACCATATAATAAATATGAACCTGAGACTTCATCAATTGTTCATATATAATCTGTTAGCAGTGAATCTGATTCTATTATTGAGTTAAAAGAAAAGGGTTATGGTGACCATAGTAACTATCAGTTGATGCAAGATAGGGTTAGGGGAACCATTCAACCACCTTCTCAGTTTATTCACATAGATGTGTCTATATATATTTTCAAAATTTCTATAGATATAAATAATTATGAACCACATGCCTTCAAAGAATCTATGAGATCTAATGAATCCAACTAGAGGATTACTATAATGAATGATTAAATGGATTCCCTTTCTAAAAATTGATCCCATATAGTTGTAACCAAATATAAAAATGAGATATTTACAGGTTTAAAGTTGATTTTTAAATTTAAGGATGATAACACTATGGAGATAAATATTAAAATTAAAGTTTATTTAGTTGTTAAAGTATTAGTTCAAATCAAAGGGATTGACTATATTAAAAAAAATCCCCTATTGTAAAATATCCATTTATCATATTGTTACTTTATTTTCTTCCCATTATGATTTTCTATATAGAGCAGTTGGATGTGAAATTTTTATTTTTGTGTGGAATATTTCATGAGTGAATTTACATGAAGCCTCTGAAATTATTTTCAAAGGATTTCAAACCTATTCAAGCTTTCCTTTAACGAAAATATTTATATGGACTGAAATAGTCCTCAAGATAGTGTTATAAATAGTTTGATTCCTCTATTCTGGAAAATGGTTTTAACAATAGAAAGTGTCATGCTTTTTTTATTTAAATCATGTTAGGATTGAAATTATTTACTTGATATTATATATTAATGACATGATTATTATTTTTAATAAAATGAATCTTATTAATCATGTAAAGATCTGACTTAATTCTATTTCTAAAATGATTTTTTGGGTAATTATAAGAAAATATTAGGCATGAAAATCATTATAAATAATGAGACTGGAGTCTTTTATCTATCATAGTGGTCCAATATAAGTAATATTTTAAATTAATGTATATTTAAGGATCATAAACCTATCAGTATGCCTTTGGTCCAATAATTTATGTTGTCCCTATCCCAAACTCGTAATTATTATTCTAAAGTAGCCTTTATGAATAAAATATCATATTAAAATATAGTATTTATTGTTATGTGTATCCTGATTTCCCCTAGATGATATATTCCTTTTGTTGTTTTCAGTTTAAGTAGGATTATGGGTAACTTGGGGAAACCCTTCGGCATGCATTGAAATGAATCTAAAGGTATGTGTCAATGTCGTCTAACCAGTGTATTTTTTTGGAAATAATAGAAGCTATGTTGATGATACAGTGGGATTTTTTTATTGAATAAATGATACTGGTGTTGATACTCCTAAATATATTACTAATTATATTTTAATTTTTTATAATGGACTTATTTCATGGAAGTGAACCATGAAATATACTATTTTTTACCCAATCAAAGAAGCATAATACACTTATTTTACCATATAAATTTAAGTCTATTTGGTTAAATTTTTTGATAAATGAACTATATTTATCTTCTAGTCATATTTATGTACATTTTAATAGTCAGATAGCCTTATACTTATCTAAGAATCATGGTTTCCATAATAGTTCAAAGTATATAGATATCATGCTATTTTTTTATAGGTTATTAGGGATAAATATATGTGTGTGTTTAATATACATGATTATGAAAACCAAATAGATAGTTTGATAGGTCATTACATTATTGATGATTAAGAATTTTTTAGGTTTGATAAGAATACTACCAGTATAATAACATAAGTTACAAGAACACCATCTTGTATAATCTATTTTATTGAGATGGTATTGATTTTTGATATATGAAAATTTATTGATTTTTAATTAAATTTCATAGTTTTTTTACCTTATATATATATATATATTATTTCTCAATTGTTTCCTAATTTTACATATGTTCATGTATTTTCAATTTCACTATGAAATGTTTAGAATTTGTTTTCCCTATTAATATAATCAGTATCTTGGTTGATCATTTATTATTGTTGATCATTTTGATTAAATGGTTTAACATGTACCTATTATTGATTTTGTGGTGTGTTTCTTCTCTCTCATAGGGTATCTTGATCCATAGGTTTACTTCATATATTATCATATGGGGCTATGTGTCCACTAAGTTTTTATGTAGTTTATGTTTTCAAATGACTCCTTTCATCTGTGATGTCTACTCATCATTCATCTTGGGTCACTACCTATATGCTCATCACATCACCAACCCATGATGATTCCCTCTTTCTCCTTACTATATATTGAGTGATTCAATTTGGTTATCCCTAAAAGAGAGAAAACTTTTCATTTTTCAAGATATATATTGAGAAGAAGCTGGAATTGAGGCACGATTTGAGGCCCTGTTATGTCTCCCTTAAAGTTTGATGCCCTAATCCTTACTATTATTCCATAGTGTTTCATTATAGTAGAGATTTTAAGAAGAGTTTTATCATTGGGATAAGGATATTCCATGTCTAAGATTAAATTCAATGACTATAGGTTCACTATTCAATCGATGTCTAAGTCTTTGTATTGATACGTGTAATAGTAAGGCTTTTCTAATTTTATTTATTATTTATGATTATCTATTTTCAATGTATCCATTCATTCCTAGTTTGTGTATCATTCATAAATCTATGAAGGTTGATTAATAACTCCACATTATGGGTTTAATAACTCCCACATAGTTTAGATAGGTTTATGTACTTAGATAGATTCTATGGTCGTTTACAACCATAGAGTCTCCTATATTTTTCTACATTCTTTCTATTATAAATATTATAAGAGTTGGTGTTTTCTGCATTAAAGTAGGTCCAACATACACTATAGCATGTTAAAATATTATATCCCTTTTTCTTTTATGATTTTTTACTTGAATATTGATCATCTTAATCCTCGACATCATCTTTTTTTAGTTTTTCAATAAAATGATTTGTCTACACCAACCATAAAACATCTCTATAATTCAATAGATCCTAGATATTAAATAGTGATTACCAAAACAACGCAGCCCCTAACACATACATTTTCATTACTAATTAATTATATGACCAAAAAATTATTCTTTGATGCCACAATAAAGAAACATAGCCCCTTTTGAAACTTGGCCGAAATGATAATGTGACTGAGTAGGCACCATCATATTTGGTCACAACTAATATCACTAGAAAGAATATGGGGTAAATTATAGAACTAATAAAATGGTTTGTAATTGGTTAAATTTATAGGGACACAAGTATGAGGGTTATAATTCAATATATATTTTTATGAGAAGCATATAAAAATAAATGTCACATTTTAAGTCACAATGGGAAAGATAGTAAAAATAATAAAAATAAAATTTATACTAAGTGAAGATAACTATAATGAGGTTCAACTATACTATAAATACTTTTTAATGTAAAATATTAATGAAAATATCAATATATATCAATTAATACTATCGAAAATTCTTAACAAGGAATATTATACTATGAGTACACATTATCGAGCTACATCAAACTCCCTAATCAAGTTATCTGTACCTATATAGTTATAGTTACTAATCATTTGAGAATCTAAGATTAAATACATTTCCTTAACCATGTTTCTTCATAGATCCCTCTAATACCATCATCCTTGGGAAATTATTATTCACTCGTTTGCACATGAATTAATCTTCACTCATTGTAATATTTCTCAATCTCAATAAAATAAATAAATCATTAATAATATTAAATATTCAATATAATGATAAATAAAATTAAATCAACTAAAAAATATATAATTAATTCAAAATATCATAAGAAATTCATCTATAATCTCATAGCTCAAAAATAGTATAATCCCAAACAATGACGCGATGAGATCTAAAAGTTAAAGATTAGTTGGTGATAAATTCTTATATTGATTACGGAATACAATTACAATGAAAATAATCCTCCATAATTTCATCAATTTGTCATCCATTATCATCTTTTCCCTTGGATTTAGATCTATATTGATGATTTTTTTATCTATAAATTTTATTATCGGGCATAATCGAGACTTTTCCCCAAGGAAAAATTTTCTCCTTGTTAGAACTGACTGACATGTTGTATTCCCCCTAATAAAATTTTAATATCAAATAATTCTAGAATTTTACTTTTACATTTGATATAGGATTTTAATGACCACTAAAATTGTTTGTTAAATACTTTCGGTTGTCAGCTAGTGACTACTAAGAGAAGTTCACTATTGTCTTATTGAAAATGGATTTATAAACCTCTATTTGGTGATTTCTAAAGTGTCTTAATAAAAAATAATAGGAGCCTTTAGTGACTTCTAAATGTATTCTATAATTATAAATTTTTAATATATAATCATACATCAAATCTTGTCATAAAAAACCAAAGAAATAAAAAAATCAATATTTCACCCATGATTACAAAACAACAATATATTATATATTATAAACAATTTATAAATCATATAATTCTTAAAATATTATAATAACTAACCTTAAATAAGTCATTCATTATACTACAGTTTTCATCTTGTTATCTGAAATCCAATTAAATCTAACATAGTTGTTAGTATAATAAAAAATTATATAAAACTTAAAATTTAAAAATAATTTTATTTTTTAACTATATAATGTTAATTTATACATAAAAATTAACAATTTTTTATAATAAAAATTAATTGAAATATTTTGACCACTCTGGATGTTAAATTAATGTGATGTTTATTCCAAAATATTATAAATTAATCAATTATCATTTTACTAGGATTTGATAATGATCTAAGATAATTTTATTGAATATGACCATTTGAAAGAAGTTTTAAAAAAGTTTCAAATATACAAAACCCACTTATGGACCTTCTAACCACACAACCCATTGAATTTAAGTCTCATTTATTCCATCAAATTCCATTTTAATTTTATTTTCGAATAATCCAATTTTTTACTAGGTTGTGGGAGAACCCATTTTTTGAAGTGTCCCAAGATCGACCTACTTATAAGTGACCTAGTTTAGCTTTCCACACAGCCTCAAGTGAGCCTCTTTATACACCAGAGGCTATCGACTAGCTGTGAGGGTCTATGGTGGTACATTGGGAAGACAATACCCTCATAATCAGAGTGGAGCATAGTGTAATGAATTAATTGGTAAAAAAAGTTAATATATAATCAAAACTAATGCATGACATATGGTATTGAAAACAATAAATAGACAACTAATAAATAACCCAATTCATATCCATATTGATGATCATGTCATGATTCTTTGCAAAAATGGAATAAATGGGATACAAAGAAACATGAATATACAACATTCTATGAAAAAAACAACAAAATGACCAATATATCCACCATGGAATCAAAAGAATAGGCTTGGTCCTCTTCTCATGTAATCTAAATTAGTATTAAAATCATGCATTCATAGCTGGACACTTTACTTTCTCCCAACCTGTAACTAAGAAGTTTTTTTAGGTACCAAACATTTTCTTGAATAGGGCGTGATATATACTCAACAGGCCACCACCAACGGCATCTAGTATGATATATCAAATTAATATAAAATGTCAACGTGTAGATATAATAATTTAAAGTAGAAATTTAAACTATAAATGAGTTGGATCCGGTTCTTAAAGGACACCATACTGATACTACCTTCATCAGCCTAAGTCAAGATACCTCTAAATGTGTGTCACCATATAAATATATATATATATATAATTATATGAATATATATATGAATATAAACATGTATGTATATATTTTTTCTATATATGTAGTGACATATATAGCTATATATATATATATACACCAGCACTATCTAAGACCTGAGGCATAACTTAGGCACCATGAATAGTCATAAGCGTCTCATGTTGTAGATAAGGGTACTAGCCCAAGAACTAGATCAGGGAAACAGATGACATCATACCCATAAAACCAATTATAAAAGTGAAATTTCATGTCTAACAATCTCCATGGGAATATAAAACATCATGTAAAATGTTCAATAAATGATGTATGATGTCATGCTCAACATCACAAGTAAAAGGAGCATGAAGTGTCATGTCCAACTATAGCCTTAACCATGTCTCAAAATCTATTATACATGGGTGAGATATAATAATAATAATAATGACCCACCATGTATGTAATGCATAAAAAAAATCCAAGGAATGGTTTACAAATCATTTAACTTTACATCCATTGCTTATATAATAATCACATGACATGGACATGACACTCACATTCCATTTCATTACAATAATCAATTATAATTAGGTTCCAAACCAAAACAACTTAGAAAGTGTTTTCCACATTAACATTTTATGAGTCAATGAATTTAATAAGTACACCCAAAGGGGGTGGCACTTTTTGAGGTGGGTGACCTCCAATAATAACTAAGGGTCTACAGGAGTTACTCTAAAATGGTGAAAAATGTGAATAAAAGAATTTGTATTTCTATAAAAACACTTGAAATGTTATGGATGATGAATGATGGATCGTGATATAAAATAACTCAACTTTAGGTAAAAAAATACTTGACCGCCTACCTTATGGTGGTATATGACTCCTCATCTAGTATTTAGATTTATATTCAAGATAGAATTAAAAAAATTGATAAATTGAAAAATAATATGAAAATAGGGAATATTAGATCACATAGAAACAATGAAAATTATGGTTAAATAAACTTATAAAGTAATAGTAATAGGAATGAATCACTCATTATTGATTATCCAATGCAAAAAACTATGAAAAATATAGATTTTAGATAGGGGTGGGAGCTCCAAGACTATCTTGGATGGCCATGGGAGAGATTAAGTGTTTGTGGAGGTTCTTAACATGTATGTAAAGGAAAATAGGTTTAATATATATAAAGGAGGTAGGGGAAAATGGTAAATTCACCCATTTTTAAAGGGTGGATGATTTGGCCGTACAGTTTTCCCAAACCATTCGCCAACTGTGCACACCCACTACCTTTGCGGCACTAAATTTGAAGGTCTGGTACATGGTCTGGGAAACCTATGTGTAACCCATTAATCCTTCTACTATCTTCTGTAGTACTCTACACATTTGGAAAAAACTTTACATCATCAAGTGTATATTTTAAACAAACCATGAACCTAACCTATTTTCTCTAAATTTTGGGGATCTGAACAAGGCTCAAACAATGTTAAAACCTCCAATACCTGGTTAAGAACATTAGTAAGAATAAAAATGAATCTTCAAACAAATACTAAAAGGATCCATGCCTCTATTAAAATATGGGATGTTACAACCTCCCCTCTTTATAAAAAATATAGTCAAGTTTCCCTTATGAGGGTGGTGTAACACCATTTGAGAAAATATTCAGTAGCTAATCACATAAATCCACCTATCTTGCCTATGTCTCATCATGCACATGGTCATTCTACCATAGCATCCATACCATAGGAACTAACCTGACTTGAAGACCCTTTGTTCTCCGATCAACAATACATATATGATTCTCCTCAAAAGTAACATATGCCTCAAAATCAATCTCATCATGATGAAAAATATGAAATGGATCTATATGGTAATTATATAGATAATAAACATGAAAAACATCATACATATCTTTTTATCACTACGGTATTTCTATCAAATAATATCTAGATCTAACCCTCTATAAAATCTCATAAGGTACAATAAAATAAGGTGATAACTTGCCCTGTCTCTGAATCTACCGATTCCACAATATATGAAAAACATATTAGAACATCCAAACCCCAATATAAAACTAAAAATATCATCAATATTCATCAACATAAGAATCATTTCTAGACAGAACATCGACCATTCTCTTCCTAATTAGTTGTACCTACTCCAATGTCTCTTGAACAAAACAAGGACAGATCAGCGATACCTTACCTACCTCAAACAAACATAAGGGTGAACTAAATATCATACCATATATATCCTCATAAGGATTTATCTTAAAAATTTCCTAAAATAATTTTTTGTAAGAAAATTCAGTGATATGGAGGTTTTTCTCCCAAGAACCTCTAAAATTAAGGACGCATTCTATGATCATTTCCTCCAACACTCGTATCGTACACAAGGATAAACTATTAGTCTGAGGGTGATATGTCATACTCATAATAACTTGTGAACCCAGTGCCTTCTGTACCCCCTACCAGAACTATGACACGAAATGAGTAGATCCATCAGATATGATAGAATGTGGAACACCATGAAAGAATTTGATCTCAAAGATGTAAATCCTCCCCATCTCATCCACTATAAATATCTCTCTGATATGAAGAAAGTGAATGACCTTGGTCAGCCTATTGATGATCACTCATACCACATCACTTCCTCGAGGGGTTATCAACATACTGGTCACAAAATTCATAGTTGTGTCATCCTATTTCCACTCCAGAATGGATAGAGGTTGTAAAAGTCCAGTAGTTTTTGGTTCTCCACTTTCACCTGGTAACAGGTGGAACACCAGGTAATGAAATCTATGACATGTATCTTCCTACCCAACCTCAAATACCAGAGTTGTACATCATGGTATATCATGGTAATATAGGGATGTACTGCCAAATAGTGTCTTGATACTCTCACATCAACTCCTCCAATATGTCTACTGAAACCCAGACATGTACATAAAAGTATAGAATCTCATCCTCATCAATTACCCTACCATGTTGTTTTTTATCACCTAAGACACTATCCCTATGGACTAAGACCTTGGGATCAGAAATATGTCTCATATTTTCTCACTCCAGAACAGAAGATGCCATTGCCATGGATGCTAAAACAGGCTTCCCATGGTACTTTTGAACCTCTAAGGGAATCTCAAAAAAAAATTAATCCATCAACTGACACTCAATGCTAGCCCCTGGAATGGCCAGTGTCTGAGTCTTCTAGATCATAGTTTTGAGGACTACATTACCCTTCTCAGGCATATAAGCAAGTTCAAATTCAAATGACAGTATGCAATCTACCCATATATATTATCTAATATTTATGTCATGGTGAGTGAGAATGTATTTGATACTTTTATGATCTTTGTAAATTAAAAACCATTATAACAATAAATAATGTATCCAATAGTGTACGTCATGAACAAAAGATACCATATCAAGGTTATATGTTTGTTAGTTATGCTCGTGAGGCCTCAAAGGATGAGAACTGTATGCCAAAACATGATCTCCCAAAATCAGAATAGATCTCATCCTGATACTTGATGCATCATTATAAACTTTGTAGCATCTTCCAAGCCTAGGTAAAATCATGAACAACATGAAAATAAATCTCTATTTCAGCTCATGAAATGCTCTCTCATGTGCTTTAGATCATATAAACATGACACCTTTCTTGGTCAATCCTATTAGTGGTCCTACAAGCCATGAGAGGTCCCGAATAAAGTTCATGTAATATCCATCCAACCCCAAGAAACTTTATATGTCAAAGAATTTCTCAAGGTACTCCAAGGTTACCACGGATATCAACTTCTATGGGTTAATAAATACTCTCGTCCCTCAGATAATGACACCCAAGAAGTGAACCTTATTGATCTAAAAGTGGCATTTTGTAATGTTAGAAAAAAACTTGCTCTATCTTGTTGTGTTCAGTATGATATCAATATATTTGCAATGGTCATGCGAATAGTGAGAATACACCAAGTTGTTTTCCAAAAATACCATCACAAATGAATCCAAATATCATTGGAAGACCCGATTCATTAGAGCCATAAAATGTACTGATCTATTTGTTAATCTAAACAGCATAACCAAAACTAGTAAATTACATATATACTATGAAAAATCATTCATTATATATCCAAAGGATTGAATTGTACATGATGGTATCTAGAACTAAAATCAATCCTATAAAATAACCTTTCTCCTTAGATATATTTGAATAGGTCATCTATATGAGGAAAAGGATATCAGTTATTCACCATAAGCTGATTCAATCTTTGTTAATCCATGAAATTACTATGTCTACCATCCAAATTCTTAGAGAAAGGGATAGGTTAATACCAAGGTAAAGTATTAAGGAATATAAAACCCTTAGTATATAGGCCCTATACCTAATTATTAATCTTTTAAATCTTTATAGGATCCATCCTGTAAGGAGTAATGGATAATGGTGATGCTCTAGGAATATGTTCAATAGTGAACTCTTCCACTCTCTCAGGAGGTAGTCTAGTGAATTTATCAAGGAAGGAATCCCTAAAACAGTTCACTAAAAGATGGAAATAAATCTAATGGGTTTCCTAACCACTCACAAAATGGCTATAAATCTAGGATGACACTCCACCCAACCCATTATGGGCTAATCCAACTCGACTCACTTAGAAATCCCATTTTTTCCATGTTAATATAGTTACCTCACTCTTGTGATGTAAAATTCAAACATTATAATTAACAATAATTATGAGATTGATAAAGGTAAAACTATTCCATTTTTAGAATGACTTCAAAACCATCCAAATCCAGGATGAACATGTTATATAATAAATAAAATTCACAAACCTCAAAGGGATAATACTTGAATCAATGTATACTCTTTGATCATGTTCCCAACAGAGTGTTTCGAGTCATGACCCCAAAAAGTAATCAATTTCAAGGTCCAATATTTCTATGATATCCATAGATATAAAATAATTTAAAGCACCTATGTCAAATAAATAAGACACTAAATTAGAGTATATAAAAATCATACCTCGTGATATAGATGGCCTGGTGGTCAGCTTCTTTGGTATGGGTTTTACTGCGTGAAGTTGGATAGTTCCATGGCCTTGAGTCATAGCATGTCAATCATGATCATGCCTACTCTGCTCTATCTATATCTCATAAGACTGGATCCTATGGACACATCCACCTCCTTGGATTGATCTATTAGTTCTAACCTAACTTTTTTCCTGACATGAATCTTCTGATCCCACACCTAAATACAGAGTTGGCATATACCCCTTCTCACTAAACACCAGGGGGGAAGGTTCTGAAAAAATACTATAGATGGCCTTTTTTTTTAGTCTCAACATTAAACTAGTTCTCTATTTCATTGGGTCATTGTGTGATCGGGATTCCTACACTAGTGTCATATCATGTAACTATCAGTGTGTTTCTTCTGACTACCAATGCCCCTATGAGAAGACTCAAGGTGCCAATTTCGACTGCTATATGAGACACTACCCTATCTCAGTGCTCAAATACTATGGCCCACACCATCATCTTCCCTAAAGTTACTCTCAGTGATGATGGTTTGGTTCACTATCTCTAAAATAGTAGTCAACTGGAAGATATTAACCTAGGATAAGATAGTCTATAAAATTCCATCTTCAATCTATATTTCTATAATCAACTCATCATTAGTGATTGTCGATGTGAAATGTTAGAGGTCTATAAAATGAGAAAAATACACCGTCATAGACATAGTTCTCTAGTGAATGTGTATAAACTCCCTATCCCACTCTGCTCGCTGTTTATATGGGAAAAATTAATCAAAGAAGGCTATCTTGGAATCCTTCTAGACAAAATATTTATATTGACTGACTCAGGTGACAACATCCCACCATCGGTTGGTCGAATCACGCAAAATGTAGGTTGTGAGATAGACCCTCCTATTCAGAGGAATAGCCAAGTTCTTGAATATAGAAATCACGAACTTCATCCATGACATAGTATCTTCGGGACCACTATCCCTAGATAATGTAGGTGGATGCTACTGATGGAACTCCATTTTCAATTCTTCAATAGAAGAGGAATCTCCTAGATATTTATACATGGATTGCATAAACTATAGGAAACTCTCTCAAAATTGAGCATCAATGATGAAATTTGGTCTAATAGGTAGTGCCATTAGTGTCACTTAATGAGGTAATACTGGTGACTCAGGGCCTTCCACTTCTAGAGAATGGTCATTTCCACCCACCTAGTGTATATCTCATGGGCATCATAGTGGAATAACTCTAAATGTTCCAAGTGAAAACCTCATAAAATAATTTTATAATAGATAAAATAACAAACAAATGAATAGGATGGGTGTAATGTATTTTTATACAAAATTAAATATCTATATGTCTACTCCTAAATTCAGGTCTAGGAAAAACATTGACTATCATCAAAGTCATCAGAGACACTCCATACTACCCACTACTGAGGTCGGGTTAGGGTCAAGTTCCCATATCATATAACAAAGGTCCTTGTATATAGAGTTTCAATTACATGGAATAGGGTAAAAGATCCTTTACATTTCAATGGGTATTCTCATTTAATGGTAACCACTACTTAAAAGTTTTAAATTTATCTTATTAATTTTCACCTATATATATATATCCTAGTGCAGTTAGATGCATCTTTGATGCCCAAGTTATAAAGTACTATGCTTTATAAGTTGTATTTTGGTATGTCTTGTTACTTCCACCAGCCTTTATAATGGTATAATTATCTAAATAACAATTACCAATTCATAAATTCCCATACACTTTATAAATTTATATTGAAAACCATTTATTTTCAACCATTAACATTTCATCCCATGCAACCAATGGTCCATGGATAAAACATTTCACAATTAGTTAGTTAGAGTTAAACTATCAATATATATGATAAAACAAAATTTAGGTTGATTCGTAAACTTTAAATAACCAATTATTCATCTCCTTATAAGAAACATTAGTGTAATTTTAATATAACTATCAAGGAACTTATATCAACTGCAAGTAATACAGGAAATGGAAGTAACAAGATACGCCTATATGGCATGGCATAATTCATGACCTATGAATCTATATGTGCCTAAGATGAAGAATTTACTATACTTACTTACCTTACCGAGTTAATGGTAAATGAGAAATCCATAATTTCTACATCATAAAACAAGGGCACCACCAAATCGTGAAATCAGTATAACTGTAAAAAGAGAAATAAATAACAACAAGTCCCATCCTAGAAAATTTTGATTTTTTCTATATGGGGGTTAGCTACTCCCATACACAAGCTCATTAAAAATTTCTAATACTTCTTCATATCCATTCTAAACATTCATAAATAGTAAGGCAAATGTAAAATAATTTTATTTGATACCTCTTTGTAGTGTCTTGAGCCTGATCCACTAATAGGTGACCCGAACCGATTGTCCACCCGGCCTCAAGCATGCCTTCTCATATTCCATAGGCTTCCAAAGAGTAGTGAGCGTATATGGTGGTATAGTGGGGATAACATACCCTCATAATTAGAGTGGAGCACAATGGTATTAAATAATAGTTAAATAATGGAAACAGATAATCCGTAGTAATGAAACACAGAACATCCAGAAAACAATAAATATTAAAGCAATAAATTACCCAAGTCATATCCAAAACGATGATAATATCATGATTATATTAAAAATAGTGAATAAATGGGATATAGGGTAATGTGTATATACAACATGCTATACAAAAAGATAACAAAATACCCTAGCTATCTCTAATAGAATCCTGAGTATAAGCTTAGTCCCCAACTTTTATAATCCAACCTAGTACTTAAAATCATGTATCCATAGTCAGACCCTTGACTTTATCCCTACCTATAACCAATAAATCTATCTATGTACCAATAGGTGGCTCAATATAATTAGTAAGACACTACCAAAAATATCTAGTATGATCCATCTGGTGAATATGCAGTGGCAGTGTGCAAATATAACAATGTAAAGTAGAAATGTAAACTATAAATGAGTTGGATCTAGTTTATAAAGGACACCTGGCTAAAACTACCTGTTTTGGATCAAAAATGGATACCTATAAACATGTATCACCGTATAATTATATTTATATATATATATATATATTAATATAAACATATATATATATTCACAATATATGTAGTGACATCAATATCCATATATATATACACTCTTACTATTTAGGACTAAAGGTGTAACTCATTCATCTATGCATAGTCATAAGAGTCTCATGCTATATATTAGGGTACCAGCCCAAGCATTCAATCAAGGATAAAAATGTAATCATATTGGTCAAGACAATGAGTGAAGTGAAATTTCATGTCCATAAATCTCCATGTTAACATGAAACATCATTTCTAATGTTCAATAAAGGATTAGAGAAATAATTTTCAATATAACATGTTAAGGGAGCATGAATCATCATGTCCAAAAAAAGCCTTAACCATTTATAAAAATCTTTGATACATCAGTGAGAGATAATAATAATTTTAATGGTCCACAATGTATGTAATTATTTAACACAAGAAAATGAAAGGTTTTCAAATCATTTAACATTCCTTTTAATCAAGGGAATAATCCATTGATTATATAATATTCATAGTACATAGCCATGCCACTCACATTCCATTTCATTATAATAAGTCATTTCAATTATGTGACAAATAAAAACCACTTAGAAGGTAATTTGGACACATTAAAATTTAAGAAGTCATGAAATTTAACGAGAACACCCCAATAGGGAGGCGCTTATCAAGGTGGGTGACCTCCAACAATAACTAAGGGCCAACATGAGTTCCTCTAATAAGGTAAAAAAAATTAATAAGTGAATTAATATTTTTAAATAAATTCTTGGAATATAAAGAATGTGGTATGATGGTTTATGATATAAAACATCTCAAATTTAAGAAAACAGTTACTAGACCACCTACCTTATAAAGGCAGATGACACCTCATTCGGTATCAACATTGTATTTGATCAAGAATAGAATAAATTGATAAAATAGTCAAATTACATGAAAATGGGGAATATTATCTTTCATAAAAACAATGCCTAATATGGAGATATAAAATTAGAAATTAAGGAAGATGAATTAATAACTCGTTATTGGTTATCCAACATAATAAATGGTGAAAGGATTGAATGTAATATGGGAGAGTTCTCTCAAAGTCTATCTTGAATGGTCATTAGAGAGATCAAGTGGTTAGGGAGGTGATACATGTGGAAGGGAAGGAAAAAGGTGTTTAAAAGATATAAATAAAGAAAGAGAAAAATGGAAAATTTACCCATTTTTAAAAGGCACATGGTTTTTCTACACAATTCGGCTAAACCATGCACTAACCATGTGTACCCGCTACCTAAGTGGCACTATGTGTATGGGAGAGGGGAATAGTTTGGGAAAACCAAGAACAACCCATTAACCCTTCTGTAGTATTCTACAGCACCCCATATGGTTTGAACAAACTCTATGTCCTCAAGGGAATGGTTTAAAAAAATCATGTGCCTCCCCTGTTTCCTCCATGTTTTAGAGCTTCAGGCCCTGAACAAGTCCTAGATTATCCCAAACCTCTAATAACTCATTAAATACTTTATTAAGGATAAAAAAAGATTCAAATTGAAACTCAAAGGATTTATACCTCTCTAAAAAGTTGGGACATTATATATATGGTCCTAAGGATGAGAAATACATAGTCTAAAGGATTAGTTCCATGATGGATGAAATAAATAGGTTTCTCCCATCACCATGTCATGGCCCACACCACATAATATCGTTCTATTCCTAGGATATTTTGCATCACCCTTAATATATTTCCTATAGTACCCACTTACCCCATGGTTGGCCTAGTTGTCCTATGGTTCACCTACTCTATGTTTCATATCTTAAGAACCATGACATGGTGTTGCTACTAGAATCATCACACTCAACACCATGTCCTGGTACTCCTCAATGCATGTCACCGGCCTTTCATTGTGTTGTGTTCCTCTATCATGTGCCATTGATTATTCCCTATTCCTCCTCCTTACTATAATATTTCATGATAATATAATATTATTTTCTCATATTTAACCGTATAACATTTATGTAATCAATTTTTAATGTAAATTTTACATTTCATTCATTTTAACCACACTAAATATTGGATTGATGTTTCATTAATTAATATATTTCAAAATAAATGTGAGGTTAATTTCCTTAAATTTTATAAAAATCCAAGATCTATTTCCTAGTATTGAGAGTTTGGGACTTATTTTTATAAATAATTAAATCATAAAACCACACTTCCTAACATTATGACCATGTCAGATTAATATTACATTCATTTTTTTACATCATCTAAATTAATCAATGAGCATTTTAATATTATTTAACAATGATCCAAAACCATTTGATTGGTTTTAGCGTTTTGATAGAAATTTTATAAACCTTCTAAAAATAGAAAATGTACATGTAATAATTCCAAACACACCTTAAATCAAATTGACATATGGTTTTTTCCAATAAGATATAAATTAATTGAAAATGTTCGTCCTGTGATTTCATGATATTTAAATGTTTCCATATTTTTTATTATATCTCCTTATTTTAATAAATTTTTAATCTAAAATAGTGTTTTTTCTCATTTTAACCACATTACATGCCATATTGTTATATAAATAATTCTTAAATTTCATAAATTAATCATCATTAATTTTCAAGATATTTCATGATATTTAGAGATATTTTCCTCATTTTGATGATTTGAAACATATTTTTAAACACTTTTAAATTTATAAAAATGTTATCTTAGTCATTCCAATCACATCACACATATAAATGATTCTATTATTATTTCTACACATAAAGAATTATTATATTATTATTATTTAATGATATTAAAATTTTTTGAGGTTGTTTGATAAATTTTGACCGTTTGATGCATGGTTTTAAAAGATTTAAAATATATAAAAATTTACTTATATTATTTATAACCAGACAACATTTTGGATTGATTTTTTCTTGTTTTTTTATATCATAAATTAATTGAATTAAATTTTACTAAAATTTCACAATAATACAAGATTGTTTTCTTTGTTTTGATTATATCACTTATTTTTTAACACTTATAAACATTATTTTTCAATTATCCTGATCACACTGCATATCATATTAAAATTTCCTTCATTATTCCATGTCTAAAAGTAATTATGAATCAATTTTTTGAAATTTGTTAAAAATAAAAGGACTATTACTCAATTTTTACCATTTAATACATGTTTCTAAACATTTTTTAATATATAAAAATACACTAGTGATCATTTAAAATACATCACATTTTATATTGATGTTTAATTCTAGTTTACAAGTCACAAATTCATGTATGATTGTTTTTTCATTTATTTAACGATAATATGAGTATTTATGATCAATTTTCCGATTTGAAGCATTTTTTAATACATTTTTATGTTTATAAAAAATTAATTTTTGTTATTCCAACCACACCAAAAATTTCATTTGTGTTTCATTCACTGTGAAATTTTAAAAATTATTAAATTATAATTCCAATATGATTTATTAAAAACTCAAGGTTGTTTTCTTGATTTTGACTATATCGGTTATTTTTAATTATTTTTCATCTAAAATTACTTGTTTGATCATTAAAACTACACTACATATTTAATTAATGTGAATTCTATCCATACATGTTATAAATTAAACATTGATCATTGTTCTAAAATTCCATGACATTCTGAGGTCTTCAGTTCAATTTTGACTACTTGAAACATGTTTTTAAACACTTTTAAATCATTAAAAATTAATTCCCAATAATTATAACAATAAATAATATTACATTAATGTGATTTTAATTCATATATATCAAAAAAAAAAAATTCATTTTCCTATGGGGGCTTAATGGCCCCCCAAGCCTGACACATAGGCCAAGCCCAACGGCCCACATTTATGGGGAACACTAGACTAGAAATAATGGCCCATATTTTAAATGGGGTTAAATAAACCAAGTTAAAGATCTTACAGGCTTTGAGGAATGACCTAAATAATAAGAGCTATCTCGTAGGCCAGAAATAATTTTTTTTGTTTTTTATTTTAATACTAATTAAATTTAATATATATTTTTTATAAAAATCATTTATATATTTTATGTATGTAATGAGTATATATATTATTAAAAATTATATGAAATCTATACTATGTGTAATATTTAATATTCTTTAATATTATATTTTTTGGTGCCGAATTTTAGTTAAGACTGGGAAAGTTTCTTTTTTGAGATAATCGAAGGTATATTTTGGATAAGCAGAAAATCCCAAGACACTTGAGGGAGGTTCACAAAAAATATGAAGTCAACGCGCAAGAGAGAAATCTGTATGAAAAAAATTTGTGTGTCCAATGAGACATCAAATGGATTCTTCTGCATCGACCTTCCAAAAAGTGGCCAAGTCATAGGTGCCAAAGAAATCTGTCTGGCATGCAAGAAGAGGGATCACATGTAAGAACTTATGGGCTTGATGTGACATCAGATTCCCCTTGTGGGTAGGCCTCATTGCACATCGCTACTGAAGTGTTCATCTATAAATATAAATGTACCCCCACATTCAGAGGTACCATTTCAGAAGACGAATCCTCTCTCTCATGCATGAAAGATGACCCCTTCTGTGACCGCATGAAAGACATAGACTTAAGGTAATGGATATTGTGTGATAGGTCTCTTAGGGGTCCTTCTATGGTTGGGACAACTAGGGATTTACCCTCACCCATTCTCTTTTATTCCAAGTAAATTTCACTCAAAATATTCTTCTTTCACACAAGTATTCCGTTGTGTTATTCCAATCCTGCGCACAGGGTTCCATCTTGTGTGCAGCCTCACATATTGTGTGCAATACTTCAGTCTTTTTTGTCCCCCTCATTATGTTCTATATGTGTTGTCCTTGCCCTAAGGCACCATGTTCGATCACTTCTTATGTGCAACACCCCTATCTTTCACACACTTCTCTCATGTAGCACTCCAAGCTTGTACAAAGTAATTTGAAAGTTCCTTGAGGTGTGCTTGATGTGGTATTACCTTGCCTTGTGCATTATCGCATAGGCACACTAATGGATATTGGTTATTTTCGTAGCCATAATAATGTGGACCCCTCAATGGATAACTCCACAAGACTGTCAGTCCCTGAAATTTCTAGTGCCTTCCCTTCACCAAGTGTTAAAGCGTGATAGTTATGTAAGTCCTGGGGGTGAGGAGTGAATCTTCGTCATCCAAGCTGAAAAACGTTAAACTACCAAGCACCCATGTTCTCAAAAGATGACGTTAAACTGTGACCACCAAATGTGGGATAGGTTTGAGAGGACCAAGAAGAGGATGGGAACCATGGCCCTCTCACTCCTCTTCTTCCTCTATGATTTGTCTCCATGTGCACCTTAGGAGGCCTCTGTGTAAGCCCCCAACCCAACTTAATAAGGCTATCCTTGTATAATATCCATATCCTCCTCATACATCTGGACATCCTCCTTAGGATTCCCTCATATAGTAAGTCATGGTCTTCTTTTCATAGGCCACTAACCATGAATAATCCCCTCTCAACCCCTTTCAGACGCACCATTCGCAATACAATCATCAGGTCTTTTGTTACCTATTGTTTCTCACACAGATCATGACTCATGTGGGCTTAGATTCAGAATCAACAATGACATTGCCTATGGGCAACCTTATCCTATAATCCTTATTCCCCTCTTGATCAAAATATGTGTTCATTGATCTTTTCCGTTTTTTGAGAAAGGTATGTATGGAGCCTCCTTGAGGTTGAAGCCCATCACCTACCTATCCCGACCACTTATCGTAGGTTTAACTTCATCCCACATGAAGTTAAATTGTATACCCCATTCATCCTGCATGACATTAAACTATATAATTTCGAACTATGTGGGTTTTTATCATTGTTTCCTAGATAGGGTACGTAGAAAGCCTCTCTGAGGTTCAACCCCAAACACTGGTAGAATTCGGTGTCCCCTTTAGGACCCACATCTATGGTCCACACTTTTGTGGTGTTAGACTAGTTCCTAGGCATCTAACTATGCGTAATACCCACAATTAACCCATACGTTTCCAACCAAGTGTGTCCCTCTTACAATGGGATTCTAACCACACGTAAGCCCCTACATGTCTTTGGGTTGTTGTCATTTGTTCCCACCCCAATTCTGTTCCCCATTCCTGAACTACATGGACTTTGATCTTTGACATTTTTTATCAAGTTATGTAGGAAGCATCCCTAAGGATCAGTCCCATCTCAGATATCCAATCCTAGTCTCTCCCACGAGTCTGTGTGCCTTAGGAAGATCATTCTTTAGCCCATTGGTTCCATTTCCTTCGGGTCCCCATGCACGCATCCATTCTCATGAGTCACCTCCTCAGGTGACTTATCTCCCCATCTGATAACTATGTAGACTTTTATTTCCCACCATGGGGATACAGAGGATACCCCTTTGAGTTTCAAGACCAATATTGTTACCTTCACACCAATTTTCGGTACCATACCCATTCATTCCATCCTTCAACACTTCATCCATGTCCATTCTGATTTTACCCAGGCCACCACATCCCAATGAAATCGTGTCATCCATATGGGCCGCTAACCATGTATAATCCCCAACATGCTCTTGGGTTTTTTTCCTTTATGTACACCCCAATTCTATGCCCCCACCCTCTCAAACTACATGTTTTTTTATCTCTTACTTTTAGATAGGGTATGTAAGAATCCTCTTTAAGGTTCAATCCCATCCAATGGTAAGCCATGGTTTCCCCTTTGTGTTGAACCATCCCCCTCCTAGATCCAACCTCAGTGGTGTCCAGATCAGCCTTCACGGAGTGAAACATTCCCCTTTGTTGGATACACCATCATTGGTCCGTCCTAATGGGGAATTTTGATCCATCCATCTGGTATATTGTCTAGCTACCCCCTCGTAGGGATGTACCCATATGATCCACTCCCATCAGTGTTCTAATCAGTCTGATCTGTCACTACTAGACGCTGAACTCGTGGCATATTGCATGATAACCATGGGAAGCTGAGGAAAACCTCATAAACATAACTCTGAATATAATTACCCTCATTCGACATAGGACACCTCAAGTTTCTGCACCCTCAAGAATCCCTCTGAAAAGGGAAAATCTAGGTGTACTAGTGTTTTAACATCCAGACACGTCAACGATGCCTCAATGTGAATACTCTCCTAACTGACGGTTGCTACCGTAACTTGACCCCCTTGGGAATTTCCAAGAAAAATAAATGTAATTAACCAATGTCGATAATGATATGGTACCGAGATGAGTTTCAAGAACAACATCTTAATCTTTAAGGGTGACCCAGACTTTGTGATGAATTCTAAAAAGGAATCCATGGATGGAGGGACTGACATCCCATCATCATATTTCAATCAAGGAGAAAATATCTATGAAGAAGTGATGAATGTCACTCACATTTGGAAATCAGAAATATGGGGAAACAATCAGCATGTCCTCACAGAAGATGTGCACCCCTGGAAAAAGCATCAAAAATAGAAATGGTGAACCCGAAGTGAAATTCATATCCTCAATTGGGGGGTTATTAGCATTCGAGACATCAGTAGATAAGCGTTTCACTGGATCCAGCTATCCGATGCTAGGTCCCACCAGGAAAATAGGGGGCCTAATGTGAAACTCACCAAGATTTTGGGTAGTTAATCATTATAAATCTTGGTCTGTGACATTGTCAGCATGGATTTTTCTATTCATACATGGAAGAATGAATGGCATTGGGGAACCGTTCATTGCTTTCAAACTATCTATATTGATGTTTGAATCTTCTTACTTTGCAGAATCCAAGCTACAGCTACAAGAAATAAATCACCTCCTTCCCACATATGTAGGGGAAGGGTAAATACAAATGGAGTATTCCTGCACATCTTCACCTCTTCTGTGATAACTCCCATGACCACAACTACTAGGATCCCATGCCCCATCTCATCATCCAAATTTATTTAAAGTAGGTTGATCGATACTCTTGTTCAATGATATGAATAGAATGGGGTCATCATAATTAGGTATATGGACCATCAAGATTTGGAGGCTTCTATGCCCCACCAATGTCTTCACCCGTAAGGGTCGCACATGGATCCACTGCTCCCTAATATGACCTTCAATACTTTCGGGAGCCTCTCCTCAAGATGATATTATAACACACTCTCTTATTCCGATGAAGTGAGGGGTGCCTGAGTCCACGCGGTTGTGACTCCATCCATGGTACCTCCAAGGAGGGATCCCACATACAACGACAATTCCACCATTCGGTCCCACAGACTGAAGTACAAGTGGCCCATACCCCTATATAGACGGACTTAGCTCCGTTTACTTGAAGTTAATGTTAGGCACAATCTCATAAAGATTCCCTTCCAGGGGAATCATCTTCTACAGCTTTAGTGGCCCGAACCACCACTGACATGTGTTATAGATCCCTATTACTACATATCAAGGGAACCATTACGCTTGATCGGTATTGAGATCCCAGCCTCTCCATGGGTTGGGTGGGTCAACTTTTCCAGTTATCGGTGAAATCAGCATCCATCGTAGACCAACCTGTGGTGAGGAATTTCAGTACAGAATCCCTCCCCATACTACGATAAACCATAGTGGAGTTATTCCCCACTCCCATGTTCAGTACAGAGGTCCTACCCATACTACCATCATCAATCCAAGTGGAGGCCCTCTCAATCTTGTTGGCCCCCGACACGAAGGTCCTCCTCATGACCATAGTCTCAGGAATGGAGGTTCTCCCCATATTTCAATCTATCAATGTGAAGGTAATCTTTTCATGGCCACAAACACAAGTGGAGGCCCACCCCATTCTAGTATTCCTACCCATGGAGGTCCTCCCTATGTTCCATTAAACATATTTCTGGGTACTCCTCACACCACAACTCATAAAAGTGGAGGTCCTTATCATGTCGAGGATCTACCCTGACCTGAAGAACAATCCTAGGGTATGAGGGGGGATTGGTACTGCCAAATTAAGAACCCTGAGAAACCTTGGATCACAATCAAGCCCATCCACTTTTCAGACTCTGAAGCATTGTGTGACTCAGTGATGGAACCATCACCCATATCTTCTGTATCAAGGTATGGGGTAAGAACTAGGCATATCATCCGTTTCCTCCCAGAAAGTGAGATGCACCAGATCCCTGAATACCTCCACATATACATACAAGAGGAGGACTATTTGGCTCTTTTCTAGGGTCTTGTTATGAAATCTTTTTTTTCATCACAAGGATCATTCTCCACCTTGACAGAAGATCACAAAAAATTATTCTGGGGACTGGTCAAAGATGAGAACCAACCTAATCCACTACCAATCACTACCCCTCCTGTATAGGAAGTACTAGTCAGTAGCCATTCCTACAGGGATGTGGTGATACACCTAGTAAATTATCCAGAAGATAGCCCTTGATGTGGCGATTTGTCAGCTTCTGTTTTATACTCTCCACTGACCAGTCTACCACTGCAATGGTTCACATAAGTGTCGTTACTAGTCCTTCAGCCACCCTTGTTCGATGAATGGTGAAACCAAGGTCCACCTTTTGAGTCGGAGCTGAGAAGTTTATGGGACATTCTCACAATGGACAATTTTCTCAATATATTCTAGTACATTGCAACTAAAAACTTCAATATTCTGGAGTCCCTCACCTAGGAAAAATTTATATTCTTCCACTAAACCTTAAGAAAGATGAATTTCCAACTCTTTCGTCAATTTTTAGCTTAACCAAAAATTTGGGAACACTTCAACGACATTTGAAAGTAGTGTCTCCGAGTTGAGTTGGCTACACTCCCTATTTCTCAACACCCTGGGTCACCTGGTTATCATCAGACCCTATAACAATGATGTGTTTAGAGCATTATAGTGCTCTGAAGAGTTATTAAGGAGGCTTCCCCACATGTTCATATCCATGTTTGGGGGTAGCACACTGCCCTGCATTTCAGTCCTATGCTTCTCCAACCAAGTTCACCTAGAGATATCAAGGATATACCTTTAGGTGTCTTCATAGTGAACATGGTTGTTCTTGAGATATACATGTAATGGGGCATCGTAATATGTCTAGGAGAAGAGGAATATCCCACTGGGGAAGCACACCACCCGAAAGACCCTACAGGTTTCCACACTCTCCAATAAAGATAGACGCTTGTCCTTACTAAACCTTTTGAGTCATTACCTCTCGGCCGAGATTCTAATAAGGCTAAAACACAATCCGGGATAGTCAAGACTTCTGACCCATCTTCCTCAGTGCATAAAAGAAAGGATGATCCTTAAAAGGTGTAATTGCATCAACATCTCACCAAATAGAGAATGATGGTTGATTAGATATTCGCTGAATGCATTTCGGAATGGCGACCAGATTACGGTAATGCTTGACCATGTCAGCAGGGGTAGAAATAGATTCTCCCCCGGTAAATTCCCTAGGTGATCTCAATAAACCTATCCATATAGAAAGGTTAGAGGTTGGTGATTATAAAAAGATACCCTAGTATGTATCACCAAATCTACCTAAGGTTCATGACAACCTTCCTCGTGACCTAGCTCAGGTCTCACTGGCCGATCCTCAGGTTCTACTAGCCGCTCTTCAGGTCCCTCTAGTGGCCCCTTGAGACTTACCACTAGTCTCTATATGAGCCAGTAGGTCTGCTTACCATGTTGAAGAACCTAATAAGGCAGTGGTGGTCAAGGACCCTCACCAAGATAGTAATCCTCATCAAGATGATCTGATGACTGCTCTCATTTCCTGTCTCAAAGATATTGAAACCTGACATGTGGTGATTCTGCCTGATGGAAAACCGTACTTGGTATGGGTGGATGATATTCTATCACCCCAAGGTTTTGTATATCCTACCTTCTTCCCTTTCAATGGGATGAGAAATCCATTGTAGTATCTGAACCACTTTATTTAAAGTTGTGGACACATGCTGGGAACTCCAGTGCAGTAGGAGTCTACTAAGATCTAGTGTTTTATAAAGACATTGGAAGGGCCCACATTTTTTGTGTATAGACAGTTACCTATTGGGTATATAACTGGTTGGGAGGATTTTTTAGGCAGTTTCTTTACTAGTGCAGTACCACCACTTGGAAAACTAGTATTTTTTACCTCTTCAATTGCAAGCAAAGGCTGAATTAGTGAGTTGTAGACTTTTTCTTCAAGTGGAAGGGCCTTACATATTCACTTTACATGCCAGTAACTCATAAATAGAAGCTAATGACATGTGTAGGGAATGTGAATACTGAACTAGTTACTTCTCTCATCACTTAAAACTTCCCGAGTGGATTCTGAGATTTCACTGACAATGGTTAATTCTTATAGGAAGCCTTGTGGAAAGCCAAGTGGATAAGTCCATTGCCTCCCACAGATCCTGCAAGAAGAGTCCCCAAGGCTGAGAACACTGTTTTTGAACATAAAGAATCCCCTATATATCTAGAATTATTACTGGTAAAGCCACATTAACAGCCTTGTTGAGGGCCACCCTCACAAGTCCTGCCTCTAGCTCAGAATCTCTCACCTTAAAACTGGAAGGTTCCACCACATAACGCACCACTTTCACCTTTGTGAGATAATTAGTTTCCACATACTAACCAAGCTCCATCCCCTCATCAGGGACAGGCTCCCAAATCCCCTTTCTGGGATTGGAAAAATTGTACCTACTCATTTAACGAGGCTCTGGTCCCTGCTTATTTTCAAAGTACCTTAGACCAAGGAATCGTACAGTTTCCATAATGCATGATGCCTAAAGAGGTAGATCTCACTGATCGCCCTAATTACTGCCCATATCACCAATTTATTAGACACACTCTCAATTAGTACTATGTGTTCAAAGAATGTCTCCAAGACTAGGTCGATAAGTATGTTGTCAGATTGGTCCACGCGCCGGCACAAGTGGTATGTGTGTTCGTAAGGCTTGATAGTGACAAAAAACGGTGAATGATAGTAGGTTTCTAGCTACACGTATCAAAATTATGATGAATGGATAGCTCATAAGGTATCCACTCATTCCCATGGTATTATCCATGCATGTTTAAATCATCTTGAGCCTTCTGAAGTCACTAAACTACCTTCAGTTACTACCTCTGCATCGATATCTCAGCCTTTTCCATATGGGTTGAGCAGGCACCAATGATGTAGGGGATATCAAAGCCCTCCACCTATTCAAAATATATCCCATAATATCTATGATTTTATGCACCCATATATGGGGATTTCCCCTAGAATTATCCTAGTAATAGAAGACTCATCGAGTGATAACCAAGCATACATCTCGGTTAATATTGTCAAACTGGTGGACCCTTACATGGTACCCAACAATAAAGAGCACCATGAAGACCCACCTAATGTCCCAAGTTGATGCCATCAAAGATGGAGCCATGGGTATGTGAATTTCTAGAATTATTAGGCTAGTACTCCTAGCCAAGTCATGTATGCCACTGAGACCAACCAGCATGCCCATTGTAGAGCTCAACACGCGCAGCTTTCTCATCTTGTCTCCTCAGATTCACCCCCACATACTTTATTATTGTTTGATCAGGAAGATCTGCCACACCACACTATGATAAAAAATCATTTAGTTTTGGACATAACTCGTCTATCTGGACATCATCCAGTTTTCACTTTATGTGGTTCAACAAGTGAGTTGTGGGACATTCATTGCACCATCTAGAATCTGTCTGTTCGACTAGCAACACATGTCATGCCTCTTACCACTGAGCAAAATCCTGTAGAAAGAATCCTATTCCTTGAATAGAAGTATGATGTACTTAATCACCTTTCCTTCATCTCTGAAAGTCTCTCAATCCTCGAGGCTCTCCTCCCTTCAGTAGACATGTATGAAGCCCTCGTAGAGGCTTTAAAAAGCCTCCTCCGATTTGAAACAGAGGTAGCAACCATAGAAGCGTTCCATACTGAGGAATTCAAGCATGAAGAATTTTAGGTAATCATTTAATTCTCTGGATAAGATGAAGTTTCTCTCATACAGAGGAACATACTCCCATTTTATATCACTATTCAGTTCAAAATTCTGGAATTCCACCTTTCTATCATCGACATGGGTTCTGAGATCAATCTCATCCCAACTCGGATGCTCCACAAGTTTATGATGTCTAAAGCAGATCTGGATCCCTATGACCTAATGATTAAAGGTTATGAAAGGATAGATTATATTCTTATTGTAAAAATCTTCTTGAAGACCCAATTTGGTGGTCAAATTTCCATCATATAGTTCATGGTTGTCTCATAGGACACTACCTACGATGTGCTGATGGGTAGACCCTAGCTCCATCGGCAGGAGAAAATACCTTCCTCATATCACCAATTCCTTATGTACTCCCTTAATGGTCGATTGGGTGTGATCCAACGTGATGCATCTCCCTTTTCTTCTTGTGAAGCCTGTTACATGGATTTCTACTACTACAGGAGAAAGGACAAAAAGATTTAGACTAATGAGGTTGAGCACACTATAATTTTGGCAGACCCATGGGCAGACATGGATGATGCCTACATTTTCCAAATTCACCGGTTGGAGGCCACAAACCTAGACATGGGACACTGATTTTTCATCTTTGGAAAAAGGGGAAAGATTCTTCTCCATTGTAAGAAGCACAGGAAAATCACTTCGTACTCCTACACGAATCAGGATCAAGTGATCCCAGAGCCCCTTACCCCTATGAGGTATCAGGATGATTTCTCCATGAAAATAAAAATACATTATACTTTCTTGTATCACCAAGTTGTATTGAACTGAATCAATCCAACTCTCCAATACTACTTTTACATCCTCAAATGTGGCCCCTTGGGTTGAAGGACTGATGGGATCATATCAACAAATTTTGTCAGCATGCTTTTAGGAGTGCAGGAGACATCCAGTAAATATTCCACTATCGCTCAGGCTGGGACTACCATTCCTTCAGGGTTAGCCAATTTAGAAGAGTTTCCTCCTTCTAATGATCCTCTCTTCGTGGATGATGAAGAGGATTTAGAAGACACCCCCTGCATTTGATGAAGGTGTCTCCACAACCATTGATTAGTTATTACATGTGGACCTCATCACTAAGATGGATCCTAGAACGACGCTGATTAGAAAAACTATACCAACAGAAGTTCTACATTATTATGTGGATTTCATGAAGCAGCATCAACATGAATTCTCTTGGAGTTATAAGGAGTTTCTAGGACTAGATCTTTAAGTCATCGTCCAACATCTTGGTCTCCTAATGAACTATCACGAGTTCAACCAACATCCCAGAAATATGCACCCTTATCATAGTTCCATGGTCAAGGATGAGTTTGATAAGCTTGTTAAATCCAAATTCTTCAAGGAATTCCAATACCCAAAATGGATATCCAACATTGTTCCCATTAGGAAGAAGAATGGACTTATTATACTCTTTATCAACTTTTGAGATCTCAACCATCACTATATGAAGGATGATTTTCCCCTCTATATGGCATAGCTCTTGATTGATTCTACCACTGGATTCCATGCTCTCTCCTTCATGGATGGGTATTCTAGAAATAATCAAATATGAATGGTTCCTAAGGATGAAGATTATACTAACTTCATAGCACCAAAAGGTACCTTTTTTATAAAGTAATTCCTTTTGGTCTGAAGAATGATGGTACCACCTATCAGGGTTCCATGCACAACATATTCAAGCTAATCCTCAGAACATTTTTGGAATTATATATAGAAAATTTAGTGGTAAAATTCCACCAGTATCAAGACCATCTCAAAGATATTGAGAAAGTGTTCAGCTTCCTCTGATCCTACCATCTGAAGATGAACCCCTTGAAGTGTGCCTTCAAGGTTACCTATTGAAAGTTTCTCAGATTTGTCTTCAAATATAGAGGCATCAAGATCATTCCAGAGAAGATAAAATCCATCAGTAAGATGCATCCTCTGAGAAACATTTGGGAGCTCTGACTATTTCAAGTCCACTTAGCCTATATATGTCGATTCATTGAAAATATGGATGGAAATTGTAACCTGTTTTCCATTATCATGAAGAAAAGGTGCTCACTACTAGTGGGATGAAAGGTGTCAGGACTCTTTTGAGGATATTAAGCAGTACCTTCTAAAACCTCCAATTATGATGCCACCCATCTCGAAAAAGATCATGGTCTTTTATGTGACCACTTTGGAATGGTCCCTTAGAACCCTTCCTGCTGAGAAGAACAATGATGGAATAGAGAACATTTTATACTATCTTAGTCACATGCTCCTTGATAAAGAGACCCGATATTACTTCCATCACCATGAGATAAATATAGTGTCTCATTTGTATTTATTAAAGTAAATTGTGAACCGACCCATGTTAAAAAGACATCAAGATAAGTGGGTAGAGATTCTACAATAGTTTATATCATGTTTATCCCAAAGAAATATTTCAAGGGCTAGGCACTGAAAAAATTCCTTACCTCCCATCCCACCCTTGCATATAAATCCTTATATTATGACTTCCCAGATAAAGCCATCCTTTTGGTGGACCATGTCGTTCCATGTTAACGGATGTACTTCGATGACGCTTCATGAATCCCTTCTGTAATAAGACTTAATGATCCCAAACTTAATAAAGTAGGACTAGGTATTGTCTTCACCATTCCTATATAGGCTTTACTTCCCTATTCGTTCTTATTGTTAGAGGGTTTCACCAAAAATGAGGCAGAGTATCAAGCCCTCATCACTAGTCTCGATCTGGCCCTTGAGATTGATGTTCCCCGCCTACTTGTAAAAGGGGACTTCAAACTGGTCATCAAGAATATCAACAGTGTCTACGTCATTAGGAAAACAGAGCGTAAATCCTTGTTAGAGTGCACTCTCCAGTTAATAGCCCGGTTTCGTTCCTTGTAAGAAGTTACTCATGTCCCTTGGTCATAGAACGGTCGAGCCAATGCCTTGTACAGCCTTGCCACGTCTCTTGAAAATCCTGATCAGGGTGATTTGATTATCCATGTGTGCATCATAGAGTCATTTCTCCTATCACTCCATATGATGATGGTAGTCAACAGGTATGCCATCTTACCACTTGAACCTACAAATCATGACCCCTATCTCCCCCTTCTATAGTATTATAAGGTACCCCTAGTTGGACAACTCCCTTTATTGAGTACCTCTAACACAACAATCTCCTCACATATAGAGATGAACATGAGTGAATTTACTAGCATGTAGTGCGATTCACCCTCCAAAGTGGTCCCAGTCTTAAGAAGATCCTCTATCGACATGGGTTTGATGGGATTATCCATTATTTCATTCAAGGAGATGAGATTCCCCATGTTATGTAAAAGTTCATGTCAGTTCCTGTAGAGCTCATCAGGCTGGGCCAAAACTCTCTCATCAGATCTGAATGTTAGGATACTTTTAGCCCACCATGATCGATGAAAATATCAAGTTCTCCAAAGGGTACCATGCATGACAGATTCATGATAATTTTGTGTATTGGATGTCAGAGACTCTCCATACTACTAAGTACTCTTGTCCATTTGAGGTATGAGGACTCAATTTCATGAGACCATATCTACTAGCAACTGCTCTCCAGTGCAAGTCATCCTGACCGCTATAGATTTATTTTCCAAGTAGGTAGAGGCGATTACACTCAAGGAAGTCAAGAATAATTATATCATTGATTTTGTGAGCTCCAATATCATCCACTAATTAATATTCCCTCACATAGTCCTCACTGATAATGACACAAACTTCTAGGCAGTTGAGCTGAAGAAATTTTACGCCATGTACAATATCCATTCTAACAATACATCTCACTATCACACCCAGGAAAATAGGAAGATAAAAAAATTAAACAAAACCCTATCTAACATCTTATAAAAGATAGTTTTTTAGAACAAGAAGAGTTGTCCTGAAAATTTTCCCAATGATCTCTGGGATTACCGGATGATGACTCACAATTTCACCCAGGTAACCCCATATTCTCTAGTGTATGGTACAGAGGCAGTCCTGCCCATTGAGATTTAGTTTCCATCACTCTACATAGCCAATTGAAATTAGAAAACAATGGAAATGGTGGAAAAGGTCCATTTTTATGAACTGGAATCCCTCAATGAGAATAGGTTTCATGCCTTACATAATCAAGAGAAGAATCAGAACCAGATAGCTACAGCTTTCAATAAGAAATTTCACCTTTATTCCTTCCTTAAAGGTGACACGATATTGGCCCTGAGAATACCAATGATAACCAATAATAAACCACCAATGTTGGAACCCACATAAGAGGGACCCTATATCATTCGTAGGGTTTACTCTAATGGTGCATACTCCCTAGTCACCATGGATGGTGAGCGTATCACTCCACCCACCAATACCAAATTCCTCAAGCAGTACTTTGCATGAGTGGTCTCTTTTTTCCTGAATGATGATAAACTACAAATATTATAAGCTCTAAAACCTTAAACTAATATATCTTCCATCATTCATGATAAAAATTTGCAAGCAGTAAACCTAATTCATGGTCTGAGCTCTATGACCTTAAACTAAGATCTCTCTCGTCCATTCCACAAGATGTTAAACTGCATTTGTAACACCACCCTTAATGCACCCCTTAATTTGGGTATTACTAATTTTTCACATCTGAAAGGACCCCTAGTGTAATGGTATCATGCCACCTTGGATCACATACCATTTTGGGGAAACATACTAGAGGATCCTGAACAACAATTTGATACAAGTCCCAGGTTGCGAATATGATCATCGGTGGATGTTCAATTGTTTGTTCCCATTATAGGTGACACGATATGTATATTGTGTTCAAAACATGTTTAGTAGTTATCCTATATAGTTATCCCCTTACCTATGGTCTCCCACATATCTGGTGTGGTGATTCTTCTTTTTATGTACTTTTATCCCATGCACATGATATTAAACTGGGCATCTACAATCTAAGCTATACAAACTTAAACAAAGATCACTTACTTCATTACCATATGACATTAAACTTAATGAAATTCCTTAAATATTTGTGGTTTGATTTATATCCTTATGAGATATGTATAAATTCCCAAAAAAAATGTTTTTGGGTTCATCCCCAAGTAGCACTGATTCTTCCTTCCTTTTGGCCTCTCATCCTATGTATCCCAGATCACATGATGCAATGTAGACTTTTGTCCCCATTCACATCGAGCTTAAAAATAATGCATCATGTGTCCCCCCTTTATGGATATCCCCTCTTTTTCATTACAACATGACATTAAACTGCACAATATCTTAACAACTATGTGTGGATTGATTCCTACCATCACAGGATACATAGAAACACCCAGGAATTTTACCTCAGATCCGGCCCCAAGTTCCCCATTTTCATCCTTATAGGCTGATATTCTTTTTGTAAGCATATGGTGAGGTATGGACTTTTTCCTCATACAATATCAACACCATGTTCCTCCTCTAAGAATATCTCTTTCCCCTCTACGTCCTTACCATATGATGTCAAACTACCTAACATTTCAAGAACTATGTGTGTCTTGATTTTTTCCCTCACAAGATACATAGGAATTCTTTGACATTTTGTCTTTGGGTCCATCCCCTGGTTCTTTAACCTTTTAGGCCTCTTTATCCTTATCCTATGGTATATTTTCTATGACATTAAATTAAGATCTCACCCATACTACATGAAATTATACTATTCTGTACTGATTTCAACACATTAAACTATAAATCATTCATGGTCCTTTCTACGTAACCCTAAAAGATAAGTACCCCTTTGTCCTGCATGATGTTAAACTAAAAGGCATATTGAAAAAATTCCCTTATTTTTTCCCCTTGGCTCGAGTCTCCTCTTGGGAGTGTGTAGGGTGGTATGAGGATTCTTTGTTCTTATTCACATCAGGCTATTTTTTCAATGCCATACACATTCCCTTTTTGAGATATTCTTTTTATCTACATCCTCACCACATGAGGTTAAACTACACGTCATTCCAAAACTATGTTTGGATTGATTTCCTCCCTCACAAGATATGTAAGAATGCCCAAACATGTTTTCCTCAAGTCCAGCCTTAGATTCTTCTATTCTTTATATGATCCCCTTGGCTTTGGTTCTCCCCTGAGATCATTAATGGTGTGGTATGTGGACTTCTTTCATGCTTATTCATGTCATGTTATTTTCCCAATCCATGTGCATTTATATCTTGAGAACCCTCTATCCCTTGTGTCAGTATCGCATGACGTTAAACTGTATAGAATTTCAAAATCTATTTATGGCTTGATTCTTGACCTCATAAGATATGTAGGAAGTCCCTAGAATTTCACCGTGGTTCCAACCCCGGGTTCATTAACCCATTTTTACCTCTTTTCCTATACTCACCTTCTTGATTTGTCCACCCTTAACTGGCCCACTCAACCTCAGATCTTCTTCATCGGTGTGCTCATATGGGATGTGATTTAGGACCTAGAGTTTTTGGCCATTCATGAACATTCCTTCATTCCATATCCATGCTTTATTTGTCCCTTTATTTGGGTCTCCATAATTTTTAACATCCTAAAGGACCCCTAGGTGGAATTGATGCTCAGCCTTATGGGTTACCTTCCATTTTGAGCTAATGTTCCAAAGGATCTTGAATGACATTTGAAAGAGGTCATGTGTCATGAATATGGTCAGCAGTCGACCCTCACTTATTTTTTCCCATCCTAGGACACATGATATGGATACTATGCTTTGAATATGGTCAAAATTTATCCTACATCATTATTACAACCCCATTATGCACTAAATATTGGTTTCTTGATTCACATACCTTTCCATTTCATCATGTTCAGACAAAACATAAACACCCTCAGTGTTATCCCTCCGTGCACATGTGCGCGCTAAGAGGACAAACCAATATCCTGAGGTTATCTTTAAATCCTCGCCCTTTTCCACTACCATGTGATTCCATGCATTGTAAATATCTTCTCCTCCCTTTTTTCCCACACTGATCATGGATCATGTGGGCTTAGGGACTTTGGTAAGGTTTGTTCCTACATGGTAGAGTCACACTTCCTTTTGGTCCGAACTCTATGACCATAAACTAGGAGCTCTGGTCCCCTAGTCTGTGCATCATGAAATTAAACTATGTTCATTCTCTTGGAAATTTGTAAAGTGATACGAACTAATTTTTTTTATGCACATCATGTTGCTTTACAGCGTCGCATCACATGTTTTCAATTTGTAAATATTCCCCTTATGGTCCAAACTCTATGACCTTTAAACTAATACTTTCAGTGTCTTAGTTCACATGACATTAAATAGTTCAATAACTTTGATTTTCCTTACCGGAGAGTATATCATTTCTTTTTTGTATTTTCCTTCTATCATAACTTCCTCAAGAACAATGTGTGGCTTGATTCCCATTCTTATGGGATACATAGAAATGAATAGACATTTTATCATTGGGCCTAGCCCTAGGTTCATTTACCTTTATGTCCCATTGGTCCCAGTTAAGATCCAAACTCTACAACTTTAAAATAAGATCCTACAGTCCATACAACATGACTTTGAACTGTCAGCCACAGTCCAGAAAGTATGACCATAAAATTTCTTGCAATGTTCCGTACATATGCTGTTAAACTCTTCCATGCATTATCCTCTTAATATGGCATTAAACTACATATCTATCAGCTTCATTTGTGAGGAATTCAAGGTCCTCACTAGAGAGTTCTTGTATAGAATTATGTTTTATCCTGATTTAGAATGATGCGCTCACCCAATGTGCTTTCATCACAATGGCATAATTTCAAGAGTGTTGGAATCCTTTCAAACATTCCATCACTCGGCCCCATTTTTTGTGTGCCCTGTTATTTTTTACACTACTCATAATTCTTATCCGAAGAAACCCCCTATCAGTATGTATGATTGGCCTTAAGACTCACATACTATCCTAGGACAATGTTCTAGAGGGCGTCAAACGGCACTTGGAGTTTGGACTCATGTTTTGAATATGGTCAAAAATTGTCCCTCATTTGTTTTTCCCCATTTCAAGATAACTCAATATGGATGTTGTCCTTTAAATTTGGTCAGAATTTGTCCTCCATCGTCATTCCACCATTACTGTGTTCCAAATTTTGGGTATCGTGATTCATACACCTCACTTAACCTTGTTTAGATTGATTCTAACGCCCTTGGCATTACCCCATTCATGCATTAGAGCATATTGGGAAAGGAAATTTGCCTATTCTGGGAACCCTATCCTTAAGTTGTGGTATCCCCATCAACCAAAATATTTTTGGACATTAGTCAAAAATGGGAGACCCCCGAATATTTGATGGATTGCTAGAAATCTCATACACAAAGTTGAAGATTATGTGGTCATCCCCTATTTCTCACACAGGGTATTACTCATGTGAGATTAGGGATCGATCACTAGTTACTTCACAATTATTATCAACATGTAGAAAAAAATATAATAAGTAATAATAAGCAAGTAGTAAGTTCATGCTTGTAGTTTAGGATAAGTAAATAAGAAAGAAAACATGTTTTATAAGTTTGGCCAAAACACATCCCTTATGGATCATCCCCTTCAATAGACTACTCTAGTACTTCCACTTTATGACATGTAGCCACCAAGATTATCTCTTGCTCCCTGAGCTCCCTTTCTTCATCCTCAACTGTGGAGCAGAGCTCATTGGATATGACCTAAATTCCCTCCCACTCAGCTTGTAGTTCAATCATTTGATGGATTTCCTACATTGCTTTCTCCTAGTAGTCCACCAACTGGACCTTCAACTTTTCAATGAGCTCATATTGGCTTATGATAAATGTAGCTCATTCGTTTGCCTACTATTCAAAATGTCGAACTTTCTTCTCATCCCCAAGAAGCTTTTGAACATTATTTGATTCCTTATAGAACCAATAAATATCTAAGAATTGGATACTCTATAATATCTTCTCATCCATATAATCATGAATTGTAATATGAAGATGGGGATTATCCACCCCTCCAGCATAGAGAAAGCATAGCCATGTGCAGAACGACTCCATATGACTCAACCATTCTGCCTATGATTGACTTAGGAAGAGTTTGATGCACTTCCACACCTTACATTATGTCATATGACTATCCTTGTCTATGTCAAGATCAGAGTCTTCGATCTCGTGAGGATCTATAGGCATGTACTCCAGAAAAATAGCCTAGAGTTCAGTGGAAAGGTCCTATTCTAGAATCCTTTCTTCTTCAGAAACCTCACCCTTTCTGGCGTAGAGCTCAATACTAGTAGTATCATCACCCATGATTGTATATTATTTCTCACCAGGTGCTAGGGATGGACCATTCAAAATGGTTGGCTATGTATGGACTGGTGCAATCGCTGGTAGAGCTCCCGCAGATGTTCTGGACTCAAAAGTTTGTCAAGATTCCAATCTTGTGATCACGGCATTGGGAATGGATATCTTAGCCATCTAGGTTCCCCAATAAGATGTGATCTTATGAAGGTAGAACTGAAGAGATCCATGAGCAGTGATATCCAGTACCTAAGTCGTGGAAGGATCATCCACCATGTGAGATCTCTCTGCGCTTGTTAATTCAATTATTGGAACTAGCTCCTTCTAAGTGGTGGGGACAACCTGAGATTCTGAGGTTTCCATTTCGTCCCCTTCTATGGGTTCACCACTCACCACTTCAACCATGGCGGAACCTTCACCCACTACAGTCGTGGTCGGTCCTCCGCCCTAATCGATTCCAGATACAGATTCATGGGGATGTCCTTCCACATCCATTAATACATTTTCATCCCCTATAAGGGAGAACTTCCTAGATATCATCATCAATTTCATCCTGAAGAAGGAATAGTTTGGTTAGTGGATTTGAATTATGAAAAAGGAAGATCATCAGAAGTAAGTGTTGAGACTCACCTCAAGTTGTTCGACCAGCTTCGTGTTAGAGTTTGTTATTTCGCCGCTCTTATGTGGGATTCCCTGGTAGGATACTGTTTCTTGAGGCCTCTCACCTCGAGGTCCCTCACCTCCAGCCTCCTCTACTTCCTCTTCATCCTAATCTTCTTCCTCTTCTCCTTCTTCCTCGTCATCTTCATCCCCAGACATCAGTTTTTCTAAGTCATGCTCCTAGCTAAGAATCACTTTCATAAGAAGATTTGGTTCTTCATACCATCCCTGTTGGCATGAATAAATATCCATGGCTATCAAGTACGCATGTTGGAAACGATATTCCACATTCTCTTCCACTTGAATACACCCTACGTCTAATAGATCAATCCTAGTGTGCACCAGTCTCCACTATAGCTCTTCAGTGGACATTGATTATCCCAACGTTCTCCAGGAAGACCATAGAGATGGGAAAATGGTGTCGGTGTTTGGCTTTTGAATATGTCTTAGTTTCCTCCCAGGGAGTTCCCTAGCTGGCCAACAAGGCCTGTAACAACCAGAGATTTTATGAGAATTATTCTTTTTAATTTCATTTATGTCTTGTGTTATACGCTACACCAAGATTACCTTGCGCTATAATCAACACCGTATTAGCTTTCAGTATACGCAACACTATTCTTGGATCATGTTACACAGAATTTTGATAGTAGTTATTCTAAGAAATATTTAATGTATATATATATATATATATTCAATGTATAAATGAAATATGGTTGGATTTTTTTATACGAAACAACGGAGGAGTCTTGCACAACATGCAACCCTGACTTGGCTTGCATTACACGCAATCGCGACCTTCCTCGATAGCATATGTAGTATGGAATACCGGGTTTCACTAAACAATGATATATTGTTATAATATTATTATGGACTAGCCGTTTTGAATAGTATTAACTAAATTTTAAATTTTAAAACATTATTATTCATCTTACACATCTTCTAGAATATGGTATGAGAACAAAATAAATTTTTTGTGTAAAATATGTATTTTTCAAAAATTCCAGTTTTCCCACCTTTTGATGGCGCACCCACCTTAAATATTATTTTTGACATGTCTATAAGTTTAATTTGACAAAATAAAATTCTTCTTTGGAATTAGGATATAAAATTTTAATTTGGATAAATTTTTCATATTATTCTGATAAATTTCATATTTTAATGAATAGTAAAAACACACTATATTTTAATTAAAAACAACTCTTTTCATCGCAATAATTTATATAGTTAGATTATCTTTTTAATTGGTTTAAAATTTTAATTAGAATATATTTTTACCATTTAATCCAATGTTGTTCATTGGAATTAATTTCACTTTGAAATTGGATATAAACAAGTATCAATCTTTTGATAGTTTTTGTTTCTTAAAAACATGCTATTTGTTTTTATAACAAGAATTAATTTCAAAATTAATTAATGACACTCCTATGTTTTGAATTTGGAAAAATAGACATCAATTTTGAATTTGGAATATCAAATAATTCTTATGCTTAATTTTTCGTATTTTTCTGAAAAACTTCAATTTTTGATAAATAGTGAAATCACTTAGTGGTACTTAAAAAAAATTGAATTTTTCATTTAAATAAAATTTTACCACTTCTGTGAATTGAATTTCGAAAATCCGAGAGACACGGTTAATATCAAGGACTAAAATGTGGTTCAATGAGATGAAAATATTTTTTGGTGAATAGTAAATTTTTTCTTTTATTTACCACGGTTAAAAGTAAATAGGGTAATTAAGGGTTCAAATGATATTAATATTTCCCTAACACATGTCCTAATTCTATTGGATAAGTATAATTCGACCAAAACAACCTTAGGAATAAAATACGACCATTTAGGTCCACTTGGATTAGATTAGGACATTTATTATTAATTTATTTAAAGAAGGGTTAAAATAGTTAAAATCAAAGTTTAATAACTAATTTATTTTTAATATATGGTTATACATAAGATAAATTCGACTATAAATATTAATTATAAAGATAAAAATATTTATTACCTAATGGTGTTTTATTTATAATTTTTAGACATTAAATAATTTAAGTTATTTATGACACAATGGTGATGCAGTAATTAACTAAATAATGAAATATTAAAATAATTGATATTATAAATACCCAAATAAATGTAATATGAGACTTTTTATGAATTAAACTAATTTTCAATATTAATATGACATATTAGTATTGATTTAATTAACTTTATTTTAACTAATCATTCTGTTAGGATTTTCACAAAAATCAATTACCAAATAGTGTCAAAATTGACATAAAATAGTTTTTAAAACCAATATTATATTATTAATTGTTATTTTATTCCTAAAAATCTAAGGTTCGGCCAAATGACTTAGATAAGGTTATATATATTATTAATAAACAACTTTGGGTTCTTTTTTCTTGTCATAGTAAGTTTATTAACCTTATAGTGTAAGAAAACAAGAAGACATGGTAAAAGTAAAATTATTTATCTTAAAGTTAAATCTAAATGATAAGGTTAAAATAGAAACCTAAACTTGTATAAATTATATTTTATGAGATAATTTTTACCCATACCCACATTATATTTAAAATAGATCAATTTGGAGCTATTAAAAACCGAATATGACTTTATAATAAAATAATATTTTTCGTTTTTCCAAAGGTTCCCCTCTCGTCCCTTATAAAAGGGTACCTCCTCTCTCTCTTCCTCACACCAAATTGAGCCTTCAATATCAGACAACCCCTGAAAAATTCTCTTCTTCACTTACCTAGAAACATCCTAGAGGTCCTGGTCTTCTTCAAAGACCAATTTTAGTTCCCTAAGAGGATGTCTAAAAGAGGCGCTTCAAAGAAGAGGTAATGTCTGTTACCGATTCTTTCAACTTTATTTCTTCTTCCACTTATTCTTCTTTTGTTTTTTCATTATTAATTAATTAAATAAGTATCACTAATATACTGATATGTTATTATAATTATGAAACAACCCTATTTCACCATCTATCCATCCTATGGAAAACTAAATCACCACGCGTGTGTATATACGGAATACCGTCTCCACGCCGTGGTGTAATATATTTTCCACCATCACCTTACTTGGATGGGTATAATGGTGTAAATAATGAATATATATGATTATTGTAAATTTATATTGATTCTTAAATAGTATACATACACTCCAATACAATTCCATGATCATGGGAATGATATCATCGCTCGTGCGTACGTACGGAATACAGTCTCCACAATGTGATGTGACTCGTTCTACATGATTTTCATTGAATAATGATTACATAAATGAATTGAGTGAATAAATATGATATGTATTACACTAATACCATTCTTTAAATGAGTTATCTATAACCTAAAAAGAATAATAAGAATTTATTTGACAAAACACGCATAAGAACAAAAAGCAATAAACGCCCGAATAACAAGTAACAATGAAATATTACTTATAAGAAGCTAAGAATATGACCATATATGATATCATAAAAATAAGTATGATTCTGTAATAAGTCAGTGACATAATTTAAATCATTATACAGGAGTTTTGGACACTTACGAAGCAAATCGGACCTAAGGTAAGAGATAATCTCGCAATCTCAATTTTTATCCGAGATTGTTTATACTTCAAAATTTACTGGGGTTATGTTTATCATCCATGTACATGTTTTCTAAAAATGTTTTCATAAAATGTTATTATTATTCCATGTATTTTTAAAGTCATTTTTATCTTTTTTTTACTTTTACCACAAGGTTTGGAAGGAATCTTTTTTTTATTTACCATACGAGGTACTTTTTGACTTTTCTAAAAAAAGTACGAGAAGAATGTTATTTTTAACTTATATGGTGTGAACGGATTTTTACGGTTTCATAATGCCTCATTTTCATGAAGATTAATCTATAATATTTTATAACTACTTTCAACAAAATACTTTTATTTTAAAATTTCAAGGAATTTTGTGAAAAGAAAATGATTTTGAAGAAGAAAGGATATTTTCGTTAAGAATTCATTTCAAGTGTTTTATCAAAACCATTTTCCATCTAAGATGACATTATTTCATATGTGTTTGTTTCAATTATAATGTCTCTATTATTTACATGCTTTTACTTCTCTTATGATGAAATTATATCCATTTGTTTTATATGGATTGTGTTATGATGAGATGATGTTTATGAAACCTATTTCATTCTTTGGGTTATGATGAATGATTTATGTTAATGTTGTGGCACAAGTAAGAATGATTTCATTATGAGATGGGTGTGACCTATATCTCCCTCCAATTCATTGGGAAAAGATTTATATCTCATGATATAGACAAGGCTGGAATGGTAAGTTAATCTGGTATAGTGTTACAGGACTGAAACGAGGAGTGAACTTGATTCAGAAAGGGACTTTGTCCACTAAGATGGTCTTGGAAGCAATGCCTTGGCTACTATGGAAATCATATCATGTGATTAATGTTTTTCCACAATTAAAAGTTTTATTTTTAAGCTATTTTATCATGATTGATATTCCTTTATGATATATGCCTTACGTACTTCCAAGATTTATGTCTTTACACAAGATTTTGATGTTTAGATTTTATGGTCAAGTTCGTGCAATCAAATGTTTATGGATTGTTTTATGTTCTCTATGTTTACCCTTACTGAGCATTTGAGCTCACCCTTTTTATGTTTTCCTTTCCCTAGGATATAAAGAAAGGTTTTAGGTAAGAAAACCAAAAGGGGAATATCTTTTTGGGAGATGTTGAAGATCTTTCACCACGATTAGAAGATTATATTCTGAGTTTCCAAAGACACTAAACTAGTACGATCCTTATGTGTCTGTTTTCGTTATGTATCAAGTATTCTGCAAAAGTAATGTAATGTCTATGTACGTCAAGATTTGGGTCTCTACAGTTGGTATCAGAGGAAAGGTTTAGTCAACCATTGGAAACTAGGATGCGATAACTTTAGTGCAATCCCTAGAGATATTTCTAAGGTATGTCTTGGGATGTCCCTAAGGTTAAGTATACGTATAGGTTATAGTCCTAGAATTACAGAAACGATATTAGAATTAAACCTAAGATGTTAGATATCGAAGGTACTCCCCCTTTATTATGTTGTTTTCCCTATCATGATTTTTGCCTCTCACACTATTCTTTTGGGGTTTTAGACGATGGTTGGAACCCGAAGGAACCATGTTGATCAATGTAATGGGAAATGTAATGATTGTCCTCCTGAATAACCAAATTTGATGGGAGATGGAGTGCACAATCTTATTGTTATACTTACACAATCTATGAATCATTCTGGACTTCCAAATGAGTAGATAAGGGAACAATATTATATTGATTCCTTCATGAGGCAACGTCCAACTTCTTTTAGTGGGTCTTCTGATCCACTTGTTGCTGAACAATGGATCAGTACCAGTGAAAAGATATTTTTAGTTCTTCAATGTTCCGAACATGATAAAGTCATCTTAGTAGTATATCGTTTGGAAGTTGAAGCTGATCAATGGTGGAATCTTATCAAGAATACGAGGCCAAGAGATGAAATTGGGTCCATGGAATGGGATGAGTTCAAGAACTTATTTTTCAATAAGTACTTCCCTCATATTCTTCGAACAAAGATGGAGAAGGAGTTTATTGAACTAAATAAAAAGGATGATGAATCTGTTGGTATATACGAAGAAAATTTTACAAGGCTTGCAAGGTAAGCATCTGGCTTTATCATCCAACCTGAAAGTAAATTTGATCGATTCTTCAGTGGCTTAAAACCAAATCTTCAAAGGGAATTAGCTATAAGAGACTTCATTAGCCATGAAGAAATTGTGAGTTGTGCTATCAACGTAGAAATGGAAGTTGGTGTTACATATCCATCTCATGGTTTTGACAAAAAACGAAATATGGAGTTCAAGGAGAAATCTCAAATAATGGTGAAAAGAAGATGAATGTTTCCTTATGCTCAAATTGTGGAAAAATCATGGTGGAGATTATCTTAAAGGGACTAAAAAAATTTTTAAGTGTTGAAAAGAAGGTCATCGAGCAACTGAGTGTCGAAGTAATGAAAAAAGGGTTTCTAATGATGTGAATAAAGAAAATACTATAGAGAACGCACCACCAATACTTAAATGCTTCAAGTGCAATGAAATGGGGCATTATTCTAATAAATTCCCTAATCCAAGGGTTAATGATGATCTACATGAGCAACCACTTAAGGCAAAGGACAAAGGGAAGTCACATGCGATCACTATTGGAGATGTTGAATATGACAACGATGTGGTGGAATGATTAAGTGTTTATGTAATGGGATTCCAAAATAATGTTGTATATAGTATCGTGGAATATTGGAATATTTATGTATTGGTCTATTGTGGTTTTCAATAATTTTATAGTACTAGTAACCATGGAAAGTGATTGAGATATTTTTGGAAAGAAGATGATATGCTCATAATGAAGGGATAAGGAGAAAATGATATGTTTGACAGTATTCATGAGGTCATGACTGATATAAGGAAATAGTTATAAGATGGTTTGAGTATATAGAATTATGGGGTTTTGGTATGTGGAAAGAGTTAACTTTTGATAGCACTCATGTTTTCACTAATATTCAAGGGGTATTCATTCTTCAAGATAATACATGATTAAGGTATTCACATGTTTTTAATTTTACCAACAAGATATATCTTATGATATATGGGGGATAAATGATGGCATTCACATGATTGTTATGTGACATTTCAAGTAATCATTTTCTTTATACTATGAGCTTGGACCGAAGTATTTTAGATAAACCTAAAGATTGGAATAGATTATGTTGGAAATAAGTTAGTATTGTTTAAGGATAGAACTTTTTTCTATATTACTGATGGGATGTTATAGTAATGTAGTTTTTAAAAAGGACATCCTGCAAAACGAGTGACAACCCATCGCGTCGGACAAGGGTGTGGGAATCGAACACACAACCGAAGTGCGCCAGGCCTTTATCGCCTACCATTGGCCTACAGGAAGTCCCTGGTTACTAGAAACTAGTTTTATTTTATTAAGTGGTATGATAGATGAAGTATAAGTACGTTTTTGGAACGATATATGATAGATGGACTTATGTATATAACTATTTCTATCCTTTTGTTTGAGACAGATGGAATGACCCATCATTCTATCACACGATCTGCTAACACTTCACGAATGACAAATTCAGCTTCATTTCTTTAAAAGATGAAGTGGAAATTGTTCAAGGCACGAACAACGGTGAGATTATATTGAAATAATGTAAGTATTTATTCTAATTCAAATTCTTCAACTTTAGGGAAATGATCTTGAAAATCAAAAATGTTATCCTAGTGCCCTTATATCTGATGAATCAGATGCTACCTTAGATCATCACAAATTTATGGCTTTGTGATTGTTGTCTTTTTCATAGCCATGTTCTCTACCACTCTCCATCAGAACTTGATGGTTAGATTTCTCTTCCATATCCATATTTTCACCTTTTTTATCCTATGTGGAAACCCAGTGATTAGTTAATTTGGGTAACCGTTATGTTTCATACTTTAGTTTTTAAAGATAGGTTTTGGTATTCCCTTTTTACGATGTGGGTTTCTATTAAAGAAACTTTCAAGTATTAAACCTTTTATAACCCCAACGAATGTTGAGGGTGAAATTCATTTTAAGGGGGGTAGAATGTAACAACCTGAGATTTTATGAGAATTATTCTTTTTAATTTAATTGATGTCTTGTGTTGTACGCTACACCAAGATTACCTTGCGCTATACGCAACACCGTATTAGCTTGTAGTATATGCAACACTATTCTTGGATCATGTTACACACAATTTTGATAGTAGTTATTCTACGCAACATTAAATGTATATATATATATATATATTCAATGTATAAATGAAATATGGTTGGATTCTGTTATACAAAACAACAGAGGAGTCTTGCACAACACGCAACCCTGACTTGGCTTGCATTACACGCAATTGCGACCTTCCTCGATAGCATATGTAGTACTGAATACCGGGTTTCAGTAAACAACGATATATTGTTATAATATTATTATTGACTAGCCGTTATGAATAGTATTAAATAGATTTTGAATATTATAACATTATTATTTATCTTACACATTTTCTAGAATATGGTATGAGACCAAAATAATTTTTTCGTGTAAAATATGTATTTTTCAAAAATTGCAATTTTCCCGCCTTTTGATGGCGCACCCAACTTAAATCTTGTTTTCGACATGTCTATAAGTTTAATTTGACAAAATAAAATTCTTATTTGGAATCAGGATATAAATATTTACTTTGGATAAATTTTTCATATTATTCTGATAAATTTCATATTTTAATGAATAGTAAAAACACGCTATATTTTAATTAAAAACAATTTTTTTCACCGCAATAATTTATATGGTTAGATTATATTTTTAATTGGTTTAAAAGTGTAATTAGAATATATTTTTACCATTTAATCCCACGTTGTTCATTTGAATTAATTTCACTTTGAAATTGGATATAAACAAGTATGAATCTTTTGATAGTTTTTGTTTCTTAAAAACATGTTATTTGTTTTGATAACGGGAATTAATTTTAAAATTAATTAATGACACTTATATGTTTTGAATTTGGAAAAACAGAAATCAATTTTAAATTTAGAATATCAAATAATGCTTAGGCTGAATTTTTTGTATTTTTCTGAAAAACATAAATTTTCGATGAATAGTGAAATCACTTAGTGGTAGTTAAAAAAACTGAATTTTTCATGTAAATGAAATTTTACCACTTCTGTGAATTGAATTTTGAAAATCCGAGAGACATGGTTAATATCAAGGAATAAAATTTTGTACAATGAGATGAAAATAAATTTTGGTGAATAGTAACTTTTTACTTTTATTTACCACAGTTAAAAGTAAATAGGGTAATTAAGGGTACAAATGATATTAATATTTCCCTAACACATGTAATAATTCTATTGGATAAGTATAATTCGACCAAAAACAACCTTAGGAATTAAATATGACCATTTAGGTCCACTTGTATTAGATTAGTACATTTATTATTAATTTATTTAAAGAAGGGTTAAAATAGTTAAAATGAAAGTTTAATAACTAATTCACTTTTAATATAGGGTTATACATAAGATAAATTCGACTAAAAATATTCATTATAAATCTAAAAATATTTCCTAACTAATATTATTTTATTTATAATTTTTAGACATTTAATAATTTAAGTTATTTATAACACAATGGTGATGCAGTAATTACCTAAATAAAGAAATATTAAAATAATTGATATTATAAATACCCAAATAAATGTAATATGAGACTTTTTATGAATTAAACTAATTTTATAGGTTAATATGACATATTATTATTTATTTAATTAACTTTATTCGAACTAATAATTCTGTTATGATTTTCACAAAAATCAATTACCAAATAATGTCAAAATTGATATAAAATAGTTTTTTAAAAAAATATTATATTATTAATTGTTATTTTATTCCTAAAAATCTAATGTTTGGACAAATTACTTATATAAGGTTATATATATTTATAATAAACAACTTGGGGTTCGTTTGGCTTTTTATGGTAAGTTTATTAACCTTATAGTGTAAGAAAACAAGAAGACACGGTAAAAGTAAAATTATTTAACTTAAAGTTAAATCTAAATGATAAGGTTAAAATAGAAACCTAAACTTGTCTAAATTCTATTGGATGAGAGGATTTAGACCCGTCCCCACCTTAGCTTCGAAATAAATCAATTTGGAGTTATTAAAAACCGAATATGACTTTATAATAAAATAATATTTTTAGTTTTTTCAAAGGTGCCCCTCTCGTCCCTTATAAAAGGGCACCTCCTCCCTCTCTTCCTCACACCACTTTGATCCTTCAATATCGGCCAACACCTGAAAAATTCTCTTCTCCACTTCCCTATAAACATCGTAGAGGTCCTGGTTTTCTTCAAAGACCAATTTTAGTGCCCTAAGAGGAAGTCTCAAAGAGGCGCTTCAAAGAAGAGGTAATGTCCGTTACCGATTCTTTCAACTTTATTTATTCTTCCACTTATTCTTCTTTAGTTTTTCATTATGAATTAATAACATCAGTATCAATAATATACTTATATGTTATTATAATTATGAAACAACCCTATTTCACCATCTATCTATCCTACGAAAAACGAAATCACCGCGCGTGCATATGTACGGAATACCGTCTCCACACCGTGGTGTAATCTATTTTCCATGATCACCTTACTTGGATGGGTATAATGGTGTAAATAATGACTATATATAATTATTGAAAAATTATATTGATTATTAAATAGTATACATACACTCTAATACAATTCCACGATCATGGGAATGATTTCATCGCTCGTGCGTACGTACGGAATACCGTCTCCACGATGTGATGTGACTCGTTCTACATGCTTTTCATTGCATAATGATTACATAAATGAATTGAGTGAATAAATATGATATGTATTACACTAATACCATTCTTTAAATGTGGTATCTATAACATAAAAATAATAATATGAATTTATTCGACAAAACACGCATAAGAACAAAAAGCAATAAACACCCGAATAACAAGTAACAATGAAATATTACTAATAAGAAGCTACGAATATGACCATATATGATATCATAAAAATAATTATAATTCTTTAATAAGTAAATGACATTATTTAAATCATTATACATGAGGTTCGGACACTTACGAAGCAAATCGGACCTAAGTTAAGGGGCAATCTCGCAATCTCAATTTTTATCCGAGATTGTTTATACTTCAGAATTTATTGGGGTTATGTTTGTCATCCATGTCCATGTTCTCTAAAATTGTTTTCATAAAATGTTATTATTATTCCATGTTTTTTTAAATTCATTTTTACCCTTTTTTGACTTTTACCACAAGGTTTGGAAGGAATCTTTTTTTTATTTACCATACGAGGTACTTTTTCACTTTTCCAACAAAAGTACTAGAAGAATGTTATTTTTAACTTATACGGCGTGAACGGATTTTTATGGTTTCATAAGAACTCATTTTCAGGAAGATTACTCTACAATATTTTATGAATATTTTCATCAAAATACTTTTATTTTAAAATTTCATGGAATTTTGTGAAAAGAAAATGATTTTGAAGAAGAAAGGATATTTTCCTCAAGAATTTATTTCAAGTGTTTTATCAAAACCATTTTCCATCTAAGATGACATTATTTCATATGTGTATGTTTCAAGTATAATGTCTCTATGATTTACATGGTTTTACTTCTCTTATGATGATATTATATCCATTTTTTTATATGTATTATGTTATGATGGGATGATGTTTATGAAACCTATTTTATTCTTTGGGTTATGATGAATGATTTATGTTTATGTTGTGCCACTAGTAAGAATGATTTAATTATGAGATGGTTGAGACCTATATCTCCCTCCAATGCATTGGGTAAAGATTTATATCTCATGAGATAGATATGGATAGAATGGTAAGTAAATCCAGTTCAGTGTTACTGGACTGAAATGAGGAGTGTACTCGATTCAGAAAGGGACTTTGTCCAATAAGATGGTCTTGGCAGCAATGCTTTGGCTACTATGGAAATCATATCATGTGCTTAATGTTTTTCCACAATTACAAGTTTTATTTCTAATCTATTTTATCATGATTGATGTTCCTTTATGATATATTCCTTATGTACTTCCAAGATTTATGTCTTTACTCAAGATTTTTATGTTTAGATTTTATGTTCAAGTTCTTGCATTCAAATGTTTATGGATTTCTTATGTTCTCTATGTTTACCCTTACTAAGCATTTGAGATCACCCTTTTTATGTTTTCTTTTCCCTAGGATATAAAGAAAGGTTTTAGGTAAGAAAACCAAAAGGGGAAGATCTTTTTGGGAGATGTTGAAGATCTTTCACCACGATTAGAAGATTATATTCTAAGTTTCCAAAGACACTAAACTATTACGGTCCTTGTGTGTTTGTTTTCATTATGTATCCAGTATTCTGAAAAAGTAATGTAATTTCCAAGTTGTAGGATTGAAATAATGTTGTATATGATCAATATACAAGAGGGGGTGAATTTTATACTTTAAAAATTCCTTTGGAACCTTTAAAGTTAGTTATGAATAACTATGTTTTCCTTAAGAAAAGGAAAGGGCTAAGTTTAACAAAGTTAAACTAAAAAATTCACAATACCTCTAACTCCAAATAAAAACTTGGAATAAGGGATGAAGTTATAAACTTCAAGTCCTATGAAATTTCTTAAAACTAGAAAGAGATTCCGATAGTAGGTTCTGGAAATATGGTTCCAGAAATTGAAACATAACAAAAGATTACAATATGAGATTCTACCTTAAAGCGTATAGAATCTAAAAGAAACAGGGTACAAGTAAGGAAGTATAAGAAAGTTATACTTTCCTTATAATACAAAATGCAGCAGAAAAAAACGAGTAGTAAAACTACAAGTAACAAGATATAAGTCTTTTAACCCAAAGAGAAGGGTATCCAACAACCCTGGATAAAGGTCCCTTGATTTATAATTTCAAGAAAGTTTGTCTTAACCACACCAGGGTAAGCCCTCGATACAAAGATCGGAGTCTCTGTCTTGCTATCCCCGCAAGCCCTCAACTTTAAGGTAGTTGGCCACCTCTGTCTTCCTCAGCAAGGAAGCCCTCAACTTCAAGGTGTTGGAAACCTCTGTCTTCCTATCCACGGAAGTCCTCGAATGTAATCACTAACATTTGTAGTCGCACAAAGCTTTGAGAGTTAATAAGAGTCTCTCTCTCTAGAAATCACTTCAACAGCATGTATTAACAATATCGAAGAAGTCATTTATCAGTCATCCTCGAGCTCTTTCAAAAGCTCCTATTTATAGGCAAGGTCAGCCTCCTTTCCAATGGTCATATTTTCCTTAAAAATTGGAGGGACCTGTACACATGTAACTTAACCAATGGTTAGTTTTATAATATAATAGATGACATCTTTTTATAACAAAACAAGTGTAACAGTATGTATGACATTGTTTTAAGTCTAACTTAAAAAAGTTCGGAGTGAAGATTCGGAGTGAAAGAAAAATCTTAAAGAGTAGACAAGTTATAAAAGCGTAAGCAAAATGAAAGTTCGGAGTCTAACCAAAAATAATTTTCAGAGTCTAAATAAATTCGGAGTGTATAAAACAAAGATGATCAGATTCTATTTAATAGGTGAATTCGGAATGAGAATTCAGAATGAGAATTCGGAACGAGAATTCGTCATCAGAATTCGTAATGAGAATTTGTCATCAGAATTCATATTGAGAATTCATCATCAGAATTCGTAATGAGAATTAGTATCCAGAATTTGGATTAGAGGTTTATTAGAGTTCGTATCCGGAATTCGGAATGAAACTCCATTACAGTTCTCATCTGGAATTCTGTACTTAAAAACAGAATGTTTCATATCAAAGTTTCAACTGATTCCGAGAATATGGAAATGAATCTGAAACTTATACTTAAAAAATATATGAATGAAAATATGATAAGGATAATTTTTCTTACAAAAGAAATCTTCCTTATAAAAGTGAATTTTCTTATAAAAGCGATTTTCCTTATAAAAGCGATTTTCCTTATAAAAGTAATTTTCCTTATAAAAGCGATTTTCCTTAAAGAAATTTTCCTTATAAAAGCAATTTTCCTTATAAAATTTATTTTCCATAAAGAAAGGTGTTTGTGATTTTCAAAACAAGAAGGAATGGAAAAGTCATAAGGAAAACCTTATTGACTCAACAATCTCCCCCTTTTTGGAAAGCACAAACATCCTTACGAAAAAGAAAGTCTAAGAAGAAAGAAAACATTAAAGCTTATCTCCCTTTGCATATGTATGTTGATGAATACGACTAAATCCCCTTTAGGCTTTGAAACTCTATGGATCGTATTATTGATTTCTGGAATGAAATTTCATTAAGAATAAGAAATTATTCTTTAATGGAAAAATCCCCCTTAGATAAACTCTATTAGAGCTGGTTTTCTTTCTCACCCTTTGTTAAGATTCTTTTTCCCTTTTATTAGGGTTCTTTTCCTTCTCCCCCTTTTTGATTTTCAAAAAGAATTCAAGGGAATGGAAAATATAACAAAGTACCTGAAAAATTAGTAGCAACAACAAAAGAAATGAACAAGCACAAATTTTATTAAGTATGAAAGCTCGGCAACAAAGAAATTTAGATACAACAAAAGATCAGATCTATCTATTTTGGATCTTTTTACTTCTCCATGAGACCCTTAAGAATAGTCTTTATCTTCTTCAAGTCTTTATGGTCTTCTTCAGCTTGCTTCTCTAACACAACAATTATTGCATTTTGAGCTTCAATCTTTTCTTCCTGGGCTTTAAGCTTTTCTTCCTGAGTTTTAATCTTTTCTTCCTGAGCCTTCATATTTTCTTCAAACTCAATCTGATGATCCCTTTCAAATTTCCAGTTTTGAGAAACAGAATTCAGCTTCCCATTCAGATCTCTAACTTCTTGAATCCAGAAATTCTTTTCATCTGTCAACTTTTCTTCAAAGGATGAAGTAAGTTCATTTATTTTCCTGTCTTCTCTCTCAAAGGAATCCTTCAAATTATCTTGGAATTCATCAAAGAGCCTCATCTCTTCTACAGTCTTCCTTGACCAACTAGTCATCCTCTTGCAAGATCTTTTGTGGGCTTCATAGCTGACAAAGAAAGTTTTGAACTGAGCCTCTATCTCAACACATTTGTCCATAACCATGGATACGGAGTCTGTTTTCTGATTCAAAGCATGTTGGAGCATCTGGAATCTTGAATCAATACTTAAGAAAGTTGGAATAGTACCTACCAACTTCTTTAATGACTAAACAACAAATTCATGCCCCAACGAAGATGACTCTGAATCCGAGACTTTGCTTGGAGAATTTTCTTCTTCAAAATGCTCAACCTTCTTCTTAGAAGAACTACCCACTTCCCTTCTATTTACAACTACTGAGCTCGGGGTATCATGAACAAGTTGCTTTCCCTTGTCCTTTTTCGGAATAGAGTCCTCTTCTGGAGTTCTCTTTTCACTATCAGAAACTTGAACAACATTGTCTTCATCATCAGAAAATTTCTGAGCACCACTTTCTACGTTCTCCATTTGAGTAATATCATGTAGAAGTTGTTCTTCCTCTGCATGATAGGCTACTTCTTCTTCTCCTTCCTGCTCATACTTCCCTGGAGTGACTAACTTCGATGATTCAGCTTCTGAAGTTCAGAGCGATAAATGTTCCGAAGGTGTCCACTTATAATCATCTACTTTCTTTAAAACATCTCCGGTTTCACCACTTCCTTCAGAAACAACTCCTTCTTCTTCCACTTGCTCAATCTGCTCTATTTCCTCAACAGGCTTAGTTACTGCCTCTTTCGGAGCAACAAAGTTTCTTCCTGGAGTCTCGGGTAGAGATTCCAAATAAAAATATCTCGTAATAGGAATGTTTGCTGAAATTATCTCATTAAAATTTAACAAATCCTGAGCTACCTCAGCTTCAGACATCTTCTTCTTAAGCTTCTTTTCTTTCACTTGTTTTTCTAGCTCATCCGCAGTTCTTTCCTTCAAGGCCTTAGCCTCCGTAGGATCCAAGACAAACTGAGGCTCCCCTTGCACTCTATTCTCTTTGATTTCCCTCCACTTGGCAACTACTTTATCTGGGTAAGCTTTCTTCTTCTTTGGTTTAGGAGGTGCGGAATGAACTTCCTTAAATTTGGGATTCTCTGCTTTAACTACAACTTCCTTCAACTTCCTCTTCTTCACTGATTTAGAAGTTTCCGGATTAGCAACTTTCGGAACCGCTTCTTCTTGGGAAAGTAAATCAATAAACTTACCAGTCTTCTTGTCGAAAGCTATATCCATCCTTTTGATAGTAGCATCACTCACTAACATGATCTTGAAAACTCTTGGCTTAGACTTGAAATCCTCCTTGAAAGACTCAAGGCACCGAACTATCAACTTTGAGAGTATTGCTGGATACATTATGATCTAAGCTCTCAGATTCCCTTTCTTAACATTCTCAAGGGTAATAAGAATGTGTTTCATCAGATTAAACTTCCTCAGATTTATCAGAAAATCTAGGATGTAGATCTCACTCTTCTTCAAACTATCTTTGTCACTCTTTCTAGGTACGATAAGACCTTGTACCCATAATTCTAGGATCCGGAAATTTGTAGACAAAGAATCAATCTTCGGAGCCTTATCATCTTCTAGTCCGAGAGTTTCCAAAGCCTTTTCCATGTCGAAGCTTCCCTTTGAATCCGGAAAAACATGAGAAATAAACTCAGCTTCTCCTTCGTGGTTCAGCCCTACAAAGATGGCTGCTTTGGTATAAGAAAGCTTATAAGTCTTACCATAAGACTTAAAATACAACTTCTCCCTTGCATCTTCCTTAAGAAAAGAGACTGTCTCATAGAATTATATAACCAAATCTGAATAAACTTCATCTTGATTTCTGGGCTTGGATACAACAACATCTTCCCATCCGTTAAGCTTTATATTCTTGGATATAAGAGAATAATACTTGTTGAAGACATCAGGATAAACCAACCTTTCTCTATATACTAACCACTTGGAAATCGGCTTAGAGGAAGACATGTCTTGAGAAGCTACTTCCATAGACATTCGGATCTGAAGACCTCTGAGAAGTTCAGAATGGAGAAATCTAAAGTTCAGAACGACTTTAAAACGAAGAGGCAGAGCTTCGAGACGCTGGAGCTTGAAAACCGATGTGGGACAACCATTTGGGGACCCCTTTATATAGGCAATGATAAGACGGTTCAACTTCCTTAGTTGATCGAACGGTTGTGACAAGCTGAGATCAGATCTGACGGTTGAAAACCAATTCTCAAGAAAATTTGAATCTGATCTTTTGAGTTTTTTTTAAAAACAATGATTTAAGAAAACTATAATCCAAACACAAAATGTAAGAAAATGCCACCAAGTAAAGTATGACTATGAAAACATTGAGTAAAGAAATTATACCTTTCAGATTGGCTTAGGAGGATTATTCATAATGGGTAACGTTTTAGAAAAAACTATGAAAAATATTTATTATGAAAAGTCATAGTTCGCAAAAATCACTACGAAAAAAAATTCAGAATGGAAAACTCAGTACTAAAATTTCATTATAAGAAATTGAAAAAAGAAAAGCTCATTATGAAAACCTTGGTACGAAAATCTCATTATGGAAATACCAGTACGAAATTTTCATTTCGAAAGTTTTCAATATGAAAATATCCATTCCAGAAGTTTTTATATGAAAATATCCATTCTGGAAAATTTTAGTTCCGAAAATTATCATTCCAGAATTTTAGTTCCAAAAAGTTTGAAAACAAACTTTGAAAAACTTAGTTAATCTAACAATAAAATTTACCCCCCCCCCCCCCTATGAAAAGGAGTTTATTACTATAAGGATACTTTTTCAACAGAAAGTTAATAAAGAGTGATTACCTTATAGTTATCATTCCTAACTTTTGTTTAATGTATTCAAATCTATCAGAAGGAAAAGATTTTGTGAAAATATCAGCAAGTTGATCTTGCATTCCGATAAACTGAAGAATAATATCTCCTTTTTGTGTGTGATCCCTAAGAAAGTGATGCCTAATATCTATGTGTATTGCACGAGAGTGATGTGCATGGTTCTTACTAAGAGAAATGGAACTTGTGTTATCACACAAAATTTGAGTTTTAGTAAAACTCAATCCATAGTCTATGAGTGTGTGTTGCATCCACAACACTTGAGCACAACAACTAACAGCTGCTACATATTCAGCTTCAGTAGTGGAGAGTGCTACAGAATGTTGCTTCTTGCAGGACCAAGAAATTAATGAATCTCCTAAGAAATGACATGTTCTGGATGTACTCTTTCTATCCATTCTACATCCACCAAAGTCAGCATCAGAAAATCTTTTTAGAACAAAATCATTTCTAGAAGTATAAAATAATCCTAGATCCATGGTTCTATTAAGGTAGCGAAAATTATTTTTACTTCCTTTAAGTGAGATTCCTTAGGATGGGATTTATATCTTGCACATAAGCATACTGAGAACATTAAGTCTGGTCAACTAACTGTTAAGTAAAGTAAACTTCCTATCATACCTCTAAAATATGGTTGATCTACTGGTTTACCAGCTTCATCAAGATCTAATGAATTTGAGGTACCAATGGGAGTACTTATACTCTTAGTGTTTTCATAACCATACTTTTTAAGAATATCGTTAATATACTTATGTTGAGATATGAAGGTTCCTTCTGGTTTTTGAGAAATTTGAAAACCAAGGAAAAAATTTAACTCACCCATCATACTGATTTCAAAATCAGATTTCATTAGACTCGCAAAAGAGTCGGTTAAAGATTGCTGAGTTGAACCAAATATGATGTCATCAACATAAATTTGAACAATCAAAACATTTTTCTTATCTTTCTCTATAAAAATGGTTGGATCTGCATTTCCCTTAACATAGTTATTTTGAAGCAAAAATCCAATGAGTCTATCATACCATGCTTGTGGGGCTTGTTTAAGACCATACAGAGCTTTGGTAAGTCTAAAAACATGACCAGGATGTTTTGTAACTTCAAATATAGAAGGTTTTTCAATAAAAACTTCCTCTTGTACATAACCGTTAAGAAAAGCACATTTCCCATCCATCTGAAAAAGTTTAAAATTAAAGAATGCTGCAAAGGCAAGTAGAATACGGATAGATTCAAGTCTAGCTACTGGAGCATAGGTTTCTTCATAGTATATTCCCTCTTTCTGATTATAGCCTTTAGCAATAAGTCTAGCTTTATTTCTTAATATGACTCCATTTTCATCACATTTATTTCTAAAGACCCACTTTACTCCAATAACAGAAGTTTCCTTAGGTCTTTCAACCAAGGTCCAGACTTTATTCCTTTCGAATTCATTTAGCTCATCTTTCATGGATTTGATCCAATCATCATCACCTAAAGCTTCATCAGTGCTTTTAGGTTCTAATTGGGAAAGAAATTCTAGATGTTCTAATTAATTTATTAAGGAACTTCTAGTCCTTACAGGTTGATTTACATCACCAATGATACTATCACTGGGATGATTCTTAAGAAACCCCTGATTTGGGTTTTGAAAAACCTGTTCATCAACATAGGGTAGAAAGTCTTCTAGGGTAAATGTTTCAGAAATATCTTCTTGAACATTATCCTTATTAGGAAGTTCTTCTATCAAAGGTTGACAATCAGTTTTTGAAAACACATCCGAGGATGTAGGCTAGGTTGGTTTAAAAACAAAAGGATCAGACTCATCAAATTTTACATGCACTGTTTCTTCAACAGTACAAGTATTTTTATTAAAAACTCTATAAGCCTTAGAAGTTGTGGAATAACCTAAGAAAATTCCTTCACCAGATTTTGGTGCGAATTTATGTAAGTTATCTTTAGTATTCAAAATGAATACCTTTCAACCAAAAACCTTGAAGTAGGATCGTCTTGGTTTTCTACCATTCCATAACTCATAAGGAGTTTTATTAAGAAAAGGTCTAATCAAAACTCAATTTATAGTATAGCAAGCAGTACTTACAACTTCAGCCTAGAAATGTCTAGCTATAGAATATTCACTCAACATGGTTTTAGTTATCTCTTGAAGAATTCTATTTCTTCTCTCAACTACACCATTCTGCTGAGGAGTTCTAGGTGCTGAAAATTGTGAGTAATACCTTTTTTACTACAAAAAGTTTCAAAATAATAATTTTGAAATTCTCCTCCATGATCACTATGAATAGTTTTCAATGGAAGGTTTTTCTCATTTTTAACTTGAGCACTAAAACTTTTGAAATAAGAAAAAGCTTCAGATTTCTTTGCTAGAAAATAAACCCAAGTAAATCTAGTGTAATCATTAACTAGAACAAACACATAGTATTTGCCTCCCATACTTCCAGTTTGTGTTGGACCAAAAAGATCCATGTGCACTAACTACAATGAATCAGTTGTTGAGACTTCACTGATCTATTTAAAACTAGATTTATGTTTCTTTCCATATTGACAAGGATCACAAACTTTAGAAGAATAAAATCTATACTCCGGTAGATCCTTAACTTGTTTCTTCTTAGTGAGTTTACATAGGTTTCTAAGGTTACATTGACCTAGTCTTCTATGCCATAACCAAGAATGATCTTCCATTGCACTTAGGCAAGGTAAATCTTGTCTCATGAGGTCTTCTAAATTTAAGGTGTAAACATTCTCATTCCTATTGGCTGAGAGAATAAATTCTTCCTTGGAATTGTGAACTAAGCACTTATCATTCCTAAAATTCACAAGGTAACCTTCATCACATAACTGACGTATGCTAATGAGGTTGTTCTTAAGACACTTAACAAAAAGAACATTTGAAATCAATGTTTTTTCTAAAAGAACTATATTACCAATACCAACAATCTCTCCCTTAGCATTGTCTCTGAATGTTACCTTTCCTCCTTTCATTTTGATAATCTTTTCAAAATAGGTTTTGTTACCAGTCATGTGCCGAGAACATCCACTATCCATGTACCATGTATTATTGCTGGTACTCTCTTTATTTTACTGAAATAAAGAAGAGAATTAGACTTTCAAAATCCAAACTTTTTTGGATCTGAGATTTCCAGATAACACAATTTTAGGTACCCACATCTTTTTAGAAAAGTAAGATTTGTGAAATCCTAGAGATTGGGTTTTGTTTAAGGAACAATTCTTTTCCTAGTGACCACCACATTGACACTTAGTACAAAATGGGGCACTTTGAAGAACAAAATAATTGTTACTAAAAATTGGTTTTTCATGGGTATAACCAAATCCGGATTTATTTCTTAAAGGTCATATTTGGGAATACATTTTATCAAAATTTTCCTTACCATGGGTAAAGTTTGATAAAAACTTATTTAAGGAAAAAATTTCGAACTTGAGTTTTATAACCAAGTTTTTATCCTCAAAATCATTAAATTTAGAACTAGAGCTAGGCTCGAAAACATTTTTCTTCGAAATTACTTTTTCTAACTCTTTAAAAAGTTTGTTCTTCTCGGAACTTACTTCCTCAAGATTTTTTGAAATACTTTCAAAATCATCATTTTTCTTATCAAGATCTTTAGAAAGATCTGATATCTCTTTTGTAAGAATATTATTCCTAGAATTTGCCTTATCAAGTTTTTTATTGAGTTTGGAATTCTCAATTTCAAGAAGTTCAGCAAACCTAGAAACTTATTCATAAGTAGGTAAAGTATTTTCTTCATCAGAAGAGGATTCTTCATCAGAAGAGTTATAATACTTACTATCATTAGAATTTAAAGAAACATTAGTAAATGATTCAGAATTTCGTACCTTATCCATAAAACAATGATTATAAATAGGTAATCTGGCTATAAGACCAAGATTCTTCTGTCCTAATGATTCATAATTAGAAGATTCATCTGAAGAGTCACCACCACTGGCACTCCAGGTATCACTAGCTTTCAGAACTTTCTTAGCTTTCGCTTTATAATACTTATTTTTGTTCTTGTATGAATAATTTTCTTTCCTTTCTTTCTTTTTGAGAAAAGGGCAATCTGGTCTAATATGTCCTTCTCTCTTGCATTCATAACAAGTAACTTCTCCATCTTTCCTATCTTTCCTTTACTTTTTCTTATACTTGGATTGGAAATTTCTCTGACCAGCTATCTTGTTCATCCTTCGAACAAGATTAGCTAACTCACTTTTAGAGACTTCACTCTCACTAGATTCGGATTGGAAAATAATTTTCTTAGACTTGGATCTGGTTACTCTCTCAGGAGTCTTAGCTTTCATCTGATTTGATGTTGTTGTAAAAGAAACAGTACCATTCCCATTCTTCTTTTTGATGTTGTCAGCATCTCTCTTCATTCTAGTTTCATGTTGGAGAAGAGTTCCGAATAACTCATCAAGAGAAATTTGAGTGACCTTCCTATTCTCATCTATAGATGTTCTTTTGGATTCCCACTCATTGGGCATAATATCAATTATCTTATCCACAAGTGCTTCATCATCTAACCTTTTTCTCCCATAGACTGTAAACTGTTGACAATATTCATAAATCTTTATTGAACTTTACATATTGGTTCTCCATAAGGAAAATTGAAGCCATGATATTCAGCTCTAAGCATAGCTCTCCTAGTCTCAATCACTTTATAAGTTCCAAAGTGTGTAACCTCTAACTTCTTCCAGATACAATTAGCTGCTTCACAAGAAGAAATTTGGCTATATATATTTCTATTCATTGAACAAAGTAAGGTATTGCGTACCTTATAATTGAGTTGATACTCTTGCTTTTCCTGGTTAGTAAAAGTTCTAACTTCCTTATCAGAAATTTTATAATCTCTAGTAAGCATAACAAAGTTGTCCACTCCAGTATTGATAACAAAAGTATTCATTCGATCTCTCCAGTACTCATAGTCATTACCATCAAATATTGGAGGTCTTGTAGGATTTAAATTATCAATGGAACCAACATTGATTCCTGTCATACTTAAAATAACCTTCAGCACACAAACTTCTTAGTAGGAAAAAAAAGTTTGTAATAACAAAGTTCGGAATGAGAACGTTCGGAATGAGAAAGTTCAGAATGAAAAAGTGAGAAAGAAAAAACTTATACTTGAGTACAAGTATTTCAGAGACCTCCTCTAATACTAATTGTAGGATCGAAATAATGTTGTAGATGCTCAATATACAAGAGGGGGGGTGAATTGTATACTTTAAAAATTCATTTGGAACCTTTAAAGTTAGTTATGAATAACTATGTTTTCCTTAAACAAAGGAAAGGGATAAGTTTAACAAAGTTAAACTAAACAAATTCACAATACCACTAACACCAAATGAAAACTTGGAATAAGGAATGAAGTTATAAACTTCATGTCCTATGAACTTTCTTAAAACTGGAAAGAGATTCCGATAGTAGGTTCCGGAAATATGGTTCTGGAAATTGAAACTTAACAAAAGATTACAATATGAGATTGTACCTTAAAGCGTATATAATCTAAAAGAAACAGAGTAAAAGTAAGTAAGTATAAGATAGTTATACTTTCCTTATAATACAAAATGCAGTGGAACCAAATTAGTAGTAAAACTACCAGTAACAAGATATAAGTCTTTTAACCCAAAGAGAATGGTATCCAACAACCTTGGATAAAGGCCTCTTGATTTATACTTTCAAGCAAGTCTTTATTACCCACATCAGGGTAAGCCCTCAATACGAAGATCAGAGTCTCTGTCTTGCTATCCCCGCAAGCCCTCAACTTCAAGGTAGTTGGTCACCTCTGTCTTCCTCTGCAAGGAAGCCCTCAACTTCAAGGTGTTGGAAACCTCTGTCTTCCTATCCCCAGAAGTCCTCGAATGTAATCACTAACATTCGGAGTCGCACGAATCTTTGAGAGTTAATAAGAGTCTCTCTCTCTAGAAATCACTTCAACAGCATGTATGCCCAGTGTTGAAGAAGTCATTTATCAGTCATCGTTGAGCTCTTTCAAAAGCTCGTATTTATAGGCAAGGTCAGCCTCCTTTCCAATGGTCATATTTTCCTTAAAAATCAGAGGGACCTGTACACGTGTAACTTAACCAACGGTTAGTTTTATAACAGAATAGACGATGTCATTTTATAACAAAACAAGTGTAACAGTATGTACGACATCGTTTTAAGTCTAACTTAAAAAAGTTCGGAGTGAAGATTCGGAGTGAAAGAAAAATCTTAAAGAGTAGACAAGTTATAAAAGCGTAAGAAAAATGAAAGCTCAGAGTCTAACCAAAAATAATTTTCTGAGTCTAAATAAATTTGGAGTGTATAAAACAAAGATGATCAGATTCTTTTTAATAGGTGAATTCGGAATGAGAATTCGGAATGAGAATTCGTCATCAGAATTCGTAATGAGAATTTGTCATCAGAATTCGTAATGAGAATTCATCATCAGAATTTGTAATGAGAATTTGTATCTAGAATTAGGAGTAGAACTTTATCAGAGTTCGTATCCGGAATTCGGAATGAAACTCCATTATAGTTCTCATCTGGAATTCAGTACTTAAAAATAGAATGTTTCATATCAAAGTTTCAACTAATTCTGAGAATATGGAAATGAATCCGAAACTTATACTTAAGAAATATATGAATGAAAATATGATAAGGATAATTTTTCTAACAAAAGAAATCTTCCTTATAAAAGCGACTTTTCTTATAAAAGTGATTTTCCTTATAAAAGCGATTTTCCTTATAAAAGTGATTTTCCTTAAAAAAAATTTCCTTATAAAAGAAATTTTCCTTATAAAATCAATTTTCCTTATAAAAGCAATTTTCCTTAAATAAAGGTGTTTGTGATTTTCAAAACAAGAAGGAATGGAAAAGTCATAAGGAAAACCTTATTGACTCAACACATGTACATCAAGATTTGGGTCTCTACAAGGCCTCCCATGGGACCCCCTCTCTTTAGAATGTGGAGGAACATTCTCACCCTTCAATGATCATATTGTCGAAGTTACAACCCATGTCATTCCAAATACCTAGATCATTTTCGGCCTCACTTCCCCAACAGTACCTTGTATGCTTCCTCATTGTATAGACTCCACGATGGTATCCTTGATTTGTTGAATGAGTTGTCATTGAATCTCTTCTGGATACACTATTATCCAATGGTTGATGTACTCTTTTGATAGGCTGACATTAACATAAGTAGAGGAAAGAGTAATGATCTCACCAAATCTATAAGTTGTGAACATAGTCTACAATAGTAAAAGGACGTAGGGATATCGCTCCTCCCAAAATTTTGTATACACTTTCTTTGTAATTCGTTTCATGCACCTGAATTCCCTAGAAAACCTATTCGGTGCATAGGGTTCGTAAAATATTTTCCCATTGATCTGTGCTACCAACACACCACCCCTGATTCTATGAAAGTATTACCTCTGCTCCAATGGGTCTCACCCATCATTTACCATCTGGCCAACTGGGGTCCAAAACTGATGAAATTTGAATTTTTCATGGTTTCCAATCTTGAGTTTAATCCCATCTACATTGAGCATCAGTGGCCAAATTCTATCGATATTTATTGGGGACAACTTTAGACCGTCACCTAGAGGGTGGATGGAATTCGGGAAGTCATACCCACAACAATGAGCTACAACCCAACCATAGAGAATCTAGAATGGTGAGCATATTCTTATGGGCATACTTCCTCTTAAGATGTGGCCCAAAATATCATACATCCAAGAAAACACATGCACTCCCAGATTGACCTTGTTATTAGACTCCATGATCCCATCCATCACCAACATCCCCAAATGAACTCCCATCCTTCTATAATTTACTAGAATCAGCCACCCACTCAAGAATGTGGCAATAAATCAAGTATATAATGCATTTGGGTCTTGAATTTTTTTTTATGTTGAAGCCCCATGATCGGTACTCAACTGACACCATGAAAATCTAGTATGATCCTACCTTTCCCCTCTGCGATGTTTTCGAGTACTGCTTCTCTGAGCCTAGAATTTTCACTACCTTGTCCTATCATAGAGACAGACTGAATCACCCCAGATAGGCTATATCCTTTAGGATGTACATTATTTCTAGCTTCTCCTTATAAAACTCCAACATATTATATTTCACAATGGGGTTGTGTGTCCTATTCCCACAAATTTTCTCTGTTGGAAGGAAATCTTTAAACTGACACCCTTCTAGTGGAATTCCCCCAATGAAATGGATGTCTCAAAGGCTGAATCCCACTTCCCCATGGTGGAGGTTGAAACTGTTTGTGTCAGGGGACCACTGGCTAAAAAACTTTGGAACCTAGTCTTTCTAATGGTAGAAATGGAACTGGGATATCCACACAACCTCAAATAGCATGATAGACCATAGTTCCACCCCAAAATCTTCGCATGTCTGGCGTACCCAATACGCCCATGCCCATTAACTTGTAAAGTTTCCCCTTGACCTAAAGTACCATTTCTGCCAACCTTTGGTCTCATAAGTGATGTTGCTCCTAAAAGTTCTCATATAGTGGGATGGAGATTCATCAGGAGCCAGATCGCTCCCAAAAACAGTTCTGGTTTTAAGATTTAAGATGTAAATATCTATGTTCTGAGTTTCCATGGTGGGGTGACCATTGTTCGTGATGTTGTATCGTGGAAGGCTATCCTCGTGTGTCACCCATGACCGCAGTTCATCAGTCTCAAATCCTAGAATTATCACCACCTCCAGGATGTTGGAGTTCCATAGTAGGAGGATGTCACTCATAACATTATATTTTTGGGCATATGTTATCCTACCAAAGAGAATTTGATTATCAGGAATGACTCTTCTCACATGAAGAATCTTAGAGTTTGTGATCATCTGGGTCCTCTGAGGAGTAGCAACAGCTTACATATCAGTGTTGGTCTATTCAGTAGTCATTTATATCAGACCTTAGAATTGACAAAGGGGATTTCATGAAATAATTGGGCTCTAGTGTGTAAGGAAGAGGGCTACACGCAACACGGGTGTTAGAAACAAAAAAACCAGTTAAGTCAGGTGCACACAAAATTTCAAAGGAGTAGAAAAGAATACGTGGTTGTGTGTAGGAACCGAAAAAATTCAAGATCTTTCACACAGAATATATGATATTTCGAACATGATATCTGGATCACCTATAACATAGGAATGTCAAAGTATGGAGCCTTACCCCACCCAACCACACCTAAATATAGGCATGGGATAGGTCTTCCACGCATGCGAAAGGGTTTTGTGCATCATATCACCCTTTTTGTCTGCAGTTCCAAAATTCAATTATTTTCTTCAGAGTTACCCTCAAAACCCGACCTTATGGTCCCCCTTCAGCTTCAATTCTAAGGGGGAATTTGTTGGTGCGGGATTTTGGTTAACACCAGGAAAGGGCCTTTTGAGAAAATTGATGGTATATTTTGGATCAACAAACAATCTCGAGAAAACCGAGGGAGGTGTGCGCAATATCTAAGGTCAATGCCCAAGATAGAAATCTGCATGAAATAAATTGAATTTCCAATTCAATGTCTAAGAGGATTCTTCTGTTTTTACCTTCTAAAAAGTTTCTAAGTCAGAGGTGATAAAGAAATTTGTTTGGTGCATAAGAATAGGGATCACATGAAAGAACTTTTGCGCCCGATGCAACATCAAATTCCCCTTGAATGTAGGAAACCTTGCACACTTCCTCTTAAGTGTTCATATATAAATAGAAATTTACCCCTGCATTACGGGGTACCATTCCAGAAGATGAATTGTCACTCATGTGTGAGAAAGATGACCCCTTCCATGACCACATGAAAGACATGGCCTCAAGGTACTGGATCTTGTATGGAAAATCTCCAAAGTGTCCTCCTTTAGGTGGGACCACTATGGATTAACCCTCACCCATTTATTTTTACTCGATGGAAATTGTGCACAAAATATTCTTCTTTAGCAAAAAATTTCCATTGTGTCATGCCAATCTTACACATAGGGATCTATCTTGCACGTAGCCTCGTAACTTGCACGCAATCCATCAGCCTTTCATGTGCCCATCCTTATGTGCTCCATGTGTTGTCTTTACCCTAAGGCACCATGTCTGATCATCTATTTTGTGAAACACCCCAATCTTGAACACACTTCTCCCCGTGCAGCCCTCCAGGCTTGTATGAAGTAATTTCAAAGTTCCCTGAGGAGTTCTTCATGTGTTGTTTCCCTGACTCTTGCTTCTCCACATAGGAACACTAATGGATATTTCTTCTTCATATATCCACTCTAACATGGACTTCTCAATGGATCACTTAAAACCCCCATTAATTCATATAATTGTAGGTTTATTCCTTTCACTGAGGGTTAAAGTGCACCAGTTATGTAAGTCCTGGGGGTGAGGAGTGAATCCTCATCGTCCGAGCTACATAAAATTAAACTACTAAGCACCCAAATCCTCAACACATGATGATAAACTATGACCACCACTTATGGTATAGATTCAAGAGGACCAATAAGGGGTGTGAACCAATGCCCTCTCACTCCTTCTCTCCCTCTAAGCTTTGTCACCATGCACACCTCATGAAACCTCTGCATGATCCCCAACATAACTTGATTGGGTAATACTTGTATGAAGTCCATATCCACCTCATACATCTGGACATCCTCCTTGGGCGTCCCTCCTAGAGTAAGTCCCAATCTTCATTTCATGGGCCACTAACTAGGCATAAGTCCCACTCCACCCCTCACAGATGCACCTTTCATGATAAAATCATAAGGTATTTTTTCACCTCTTATTTCTCACACTGAGCATGACTCACATGGGCTTAGAGTAATCATGGACCATGACATCCCCTATGGGTTTCCTTAGCATATAAGCCCCATGCTCCTCTTAACCGAACTACGTGGACTTCGATATTTTCCCTTTTTGAGCAATGTATATAGGAAGCCTCTTTGAGGTACAAGACCATCACCTATCAGTCCTGACCACTTCACGTTGGTTCACCCTCATCCCTCATGATGTTAATCTTTATTCCCTTTTCATCCCACCAGACATAAAACTATATAATTTTGAACTATGTGGGTTTTGATCCCTGTCTCCTAGACAGTGTATATAGGAATCCTCCCTAAGGTTCAACCCTAAACACAGGTAAACTTCAGTGTCCCCTTTGTTTGGACCCACATCCTTGGTCTTACCCTTTTTAGTGTCAGAGTAGTTCCCTGTAAGCTAACCATGCATAAGACCCACAATTAACCCATACTCTTCCAACCAAGAGTGTCCCTCTTGTGATGGGCTGTTAATTACACGTAATCCCCATCATATGTTCAGGATGTTGTCCTTTGTCTGCGCCCCGATTCTGCACACTATTCTTGAACTATGTTGACTTTGATCTTTTTTTTTGATAAAGGTATATAGGAAGACTCTATAAGGATAAATCACATCTCTTATGTCCCATCCTGGTCTCTCCCTCAAGTATTTGTGCCTTGGAAAAATCATTCTTTACCTGTTGGTTTCATTTCCTTTGGGTCCCCATCCACACATCCATTCCCATCACTTGCCTCCTCAGGTGAATTATCGCCCCATCCTAAAACTACAGAGAATTTGATTCCTTGCCATTGGAATATGTAGAAAACCACTTTGAGGTTCAAGCCCATTACCGTTACCTTCACACCATTTTTTGGGTTTCATCCCCATTCTTTCCACCATGCGACACTTCATCCATGTCTATCCAGATTTTACTCAGGCTTCCACATCTTAGTGAAATCATGCCATCCATATGGGTTGTAAATGATGCATAATCCGCAACATGCTCTTGGGTTGTTGTCCTTTCTTTAAACCTAGAATCCACGCCCCCAACCTCTCAAAATGTGTGGGTTTTGATCTCTATCTTCTATACAGGGTAAATAGGAAGCCTCTTCGAGGTTCAATCCTATCCAATGGTAAACCTTGGTGTCCCCTTTGTGTGGAGCCATCCTTATCTCTAATCCACACTCAGGGGTGTCTAGATTAGCCTTGATGGTTTAAAACCCTCCCCTTTATGGGACATTCTATCCTAGGTCCATCCTAATTAGACATTCTAATCCACCCATTTGGTAAACATTATTGTGCTCCCTCCTAGAGATGTACCCATTTGATCCACTCCCATCAGTGTTCTAATCAGTCTGATCCATCACTATGAGATGCTAAACTCACGAAATACCCCATGTTAAACATTGGAACTAGAGGAAAACCTCAGAGAAATGCCTTCAGTATATAATTCCTCGCATTCAATGTGATATGCTTTGGGATTCATCACCCTAGAGAAGCCCTCCGATAATGGAAAATCTAGGTGTATAAGTGTTTCAGTGTCCAGACATTCCAATGATGCATCAATGTGACTACTCTCTTGACCAACGGTTGTTGCCCTAACTTGACCCCCATAGGAATGTCCTGGTAAAAGCTGTGTAATTAACTGTCGTCCACACAGATGAAGAACTAGGAAGAGTTTCAAAAACAACATATTAATATTTAAGGGAGACCAAGACTAGGCGATGAATTTTGAGGAGGAATCCATAGAAGGAGGGACCAACATCCCATCATCCCATTTATATCAAGGAGAAAAAATCTCTAAACAAGTGATGAATGATGCCTGCCTTTGGAAAGTAAGAATGAAGGGAAACAATCAGTGCATCCTCATAGACGATATGTGCCCCCAAAAAAGCAGCATAAATAATAATTTTTTTATTATATTTTAAATTATTTATTATCAAAATTACAAATGAATGTCGGTCTATAAACCAATTTTCATAAAATGTGGACCGAGTCAGACCCATTTTTTGGGAGACCATATTAAATATGGTCTTAAATAAACCTAAAATTTTTAGATCTTGTCCTTATGGGATTGGATTTCACTACCTCTGTCTGTCCTATTAAGAACCCCTGCATTTTCTTATGATCTCATGATAATTCGAGGTCATTAGATTAGTTTTTGATCATTTTTTATATGTTTTAAAACACTTAAATTTATAAAAATACACTCGCGATCACTCCAAAAACACTAGATATTGGATTAGTAGGATATTTGTTCCTTCATTTCACAAGTTTATTGAAAAGAATTGTCTTTTGTTTTTATGATAGTCCAACCTCATTTTATTCACTAGTGCAGAAAATATTATTTACGTCGGTTATTTTTCATTTTTTACGTCGGTTTTTAGCCGACGTTAATATGGACGATGTTATAAATAATTTTTTTTACGTCGGTTATTTAAAAATCGACGTAAAAAACATAAAAACGCGATGTTTATCACGTTGGTTAATTAATAACTAACGTGCAAAAACCAGGGGGTTATAACGTCGGTTATTATATAACCGTTGTGATAAACCGGGGGGGGTTATCACGTCAGTTATATAATAACCGACATTATAAACCCATTCGGGGGATGTTTATCATGTCAGTTATCTAATAACAGAATTTATAAACCAGTTCGTGGGGGTTTATCACGTCGATTATTTCATAACCGACGTGATAAAACATTTCGCAGGCCTCTTATCAGGTCGGTTATTTAATAACAGACGTGATAAACCATTTCCCAGAACTTTTATCATGTCGGTTATTTAATAACCGATGTGATAAACCATTTCCCAGGCCTTTTATCATGCTGGTTATGAAATAACCGACATGATAAACCTTTCTATAGGTGTTTATCACATTGGTTATTAAAATAACCAACATGATAAACCCTTCCCGATTTATTTATCACGTCGGTTATAAAATAACCGACGTGGAAGACAAATTTTTTTTAAAAAAATCTAATGTTGTCCTCTTCTCTCCCCCAGAAACAACCAGAAACAAAATCAATAATTTTTACCACAAAAATAGAAGTAGATCAAAACAAGAACTAAAGAAAAATTAAGCATTTACATTGATAACATATAAAACTTACCCCACTTGACAACCCACATCACACCCCTGGACTACCCCCCGACCCCCTGGACATCCCCAAACACCCCGGGACAGCCCCAAACACCCCGAGACAACCCCCCCCCCCCCCCCCCCCCCCCACTGGACTCCCACCACCCCCTGAACAGCACCCCTTCACCCCACTTGACAGCCCCCACCACACCCCTGGACTTCCCCCTGACCCCCTGGACATCCCGAAACACCCCGGGATGACCCCCCACCCTCCTGAACAGCACCCCCTCACCCCACTTGACAGCCCCCACCACACCCCTGGACTTCCCCCCGACCCCTTGGACATCTCCAAACACCCCGGGACAATCCCCCCCCCACCCTCGTGTATACCCCCCACACCCTGGACAGCCCTCCCCCACCCCATTGGAGCCCCCACCACACCCCTAGACTTCCCTCGACCCCCTGGATAGCCCCAAACACCCCTGGACAACCCGCCCACCCTCATGTATACCCCCACCCCTGGACATCACTTCCACACCCCTGGACAGCCCACCCACACCCCTGAAACAGACTAAAATGTTACCAAAAACAAACCAGAACCCCCTCACCCCACTAGACATCCCCCACCACACCCATGGACACTCCCCCCACCCTCATGTATACCCTCCCACCCTCATGTATACCCCCCCAACCTCATGTATACCCCCACCCCTTGGACATCACTTCCACACCCCTGAACATCCCTCCCACACCCCTGAAACAGACCAAAAAGTTACCGAAAACAAACCAGAACCCCCTCACCACACTAGACTGCCCCCACCACACCCATGGACCCCCCCCCCCCCCCACACACACCCCTGGACATCACCAACACCCCCTGGACATCCCCCACCCTCCTGTAGATCCCCCAACCCCTTGGACAACACTCTCACATCCCTGGACAACCCTCCCACACCCTTGAAACAAACCAAAAAGTTACCAATAACAGACCAGAACCCCCTCAACACACTAGACAACCCCTACCACAACCCCGAACTGCCCCCCACCCCATCCCCATAGACACCCTCCCCCCCCCCCCCACTAAACCCCCCCCCCTCCCAACCTCTGTAAACCCCCCTCACCCCACAAGACACCCCCACACCCCTAGACACCCCCTGGGCAGCCTCCTACTCCCCTAGACAGCCCTTCCACCCTCCTAAAAAAGCTCCCACCCCCCTGGACTGACCCCACCCCATCGGACAGCCCTCCCAGACCCCTGGACACCCCCAACCCTACTGAACACCCCCACACCCTTGGAACCCCTCCCCCTAGACCTGAATCCATACTAGAAAAACCATCATAAGTAGACCAAAATAAGAAGTAGAGAAAAATTAAACATTCACATATATAATATTCAAAACTTACACTTTCAACTTCAAAAAAAAAACTAATTCCAACCTAAAAGACTACCAAATACACAATTACAATGACAATATTCAAAATTACATTTTACATTACAAACAACTAAAATTCAATCAAACCTGTAAAAAAAATTGACCACTCCACTTGTAAGTGTTTGATGTCTTCAGTAGTATAGGGTTGAGGGTCATCAAAAAGATACAAATGAAAAGGATAGTAGTTAACGTGTATAAAAAATAAATCAAATTGAAATATTATGGCAAAGTTTAAGAGGAAATATTACCAGGTCAAAATTCACAACTGTCCCAATTGTTATTATTTCATACATAAATCTTAACATATAATATCCACATTCAATGACGCCTTGTTGGTCATGAACATTATGTTTGAATGAGAGTAAATTAAATGTCATATTTTTATGTAATAAATAAAAAAGTAAAAATTATAAATGGATATCTACCTTCTCATTTACATATTTTATCTTTTCACTCCTTTTCATTGTGTTTTTTCGAAAGTAGGCCCATGCCCTATTAGAAAATAATATTAATGGGGTAAATTTAAAATTCATTATAATATATAAAACTATTGATAAAAAGAAACTTACTTTTCCAATATATTCTTAACACTTTCCCACACATCATCATGGACAGAGCATATCCAATAAAGTGCTTTCTCCCTTGGGAAAAAAACTCCTAACATCCAATTATCACTGATAAAAGGAAACTTAATGTTAGTGGTTTTTTATATTAAAATATAATGAACACTTTGAGAGAGATGTGTTTCATACCTCTCACAAAAAGGCATCATCCAACATTGTGTGACTGTATTCTTTTCAAGTCTTTCATCAATATAAAGCATTCTTTGTTCCTCATCCAATGCACATGCTTCAGGGGAAATCAATTGCAGGTCCATGAATCCATATACATCTGTCAACTGATTCCTCTCACAAATTTTATAAAGATACATAATACAAAACAGACATAAGTATACCTTTTTAATAAATATAACACAGGGAAAAGGTGTTAAGACTTGCATGGAAAAAAATTTCACCACGTTGAAGCCCAACTTATCTCCAGTAACAAGCTCCATGATATCCGTTTTCATAATCCCCACACTTATTGCACATCCAAAAACATGAGCTTCCATTGGAAACTCATAATGAACCACCAACAAATTTGAATATCTTGATAATATGTCAAGACTACTAGAATCTATATCTTATGTCATAGCCATTTTCCTTTGTTGTTTTCTATACAGTATTTCTTTACCTTTGAAGTATTCTTGTAAAAATAAATATAAAAATATATTAGTTTTCAAATGATAAAACAACTTTAATAAAATAAAATAAAATAAAAGATATAACATTCATACCTCTATGGTAATGAGTCGAAGAAGTCTAGATGGCCAAATTAAAAAATGGATGATACTATGTCCAACTGTCCTCACCTCATCTGTAGGTAATGGTACTCATGCTGATCTATCTATAATATCCTGTACAGTGACCCTCTGATTATCTACCTCTAATTTTTGATGATGAACTGTATCTCCTATACAATATACCAACCCATATGCAACTATATGATGTTGAGGATTATCAACATACAACTCGCAATAAGTAGGAAGATGCGGCGGAGGAGTAGGATAAAAAATGGGGTCCGCAGACTGAGGTGGGGGAGTGGGAGCTACTGGTGGAGGTGGAGGATAAATAATGGGGTCTGCAAGAGGAGGTGGAGGAGTGGGAGCTACAGTCTGAAATTGTCTTTTCATGTCTGCAAACATAGACTGTACCGACGCTCTAATATTTTCTTCCATTGTCACATTAATATTATGAACTTCAGCCTCCAAGGATTCTATTTTTTTTAATAAAACCACTCAACGTTAGAATTTTAAGAATGTGGAAACACTTTTCTTACCGATACACCTGCCAGATATCCTCTTACACAACCAGGATGTTCAGGCTTTCCCAATGCTACAGATAAAATATCTTGCCTCCCAGTAGCTGTAAATGCCCCCTGTGAACTTTTCTCCTCAAGAGAGTCCTGTATTAATTAATTGAACATTTTTGTAATGATTGAAATTATATGAAGAAAATAGTTAACTTAAATAAATAAAATATATATCTTACAATCCTCTCAGCTACGATTCTTGATTCTTCTGAAAGATATTTCCCTTTTTTCCCTTTCGAGCTCTCTTCCATTTTTCATGTCTAGATGGAGGGGATGGAGGGGCCACCTCTCTAGATCTTGAAGAATCAGCTCTTAGTTGTTGAAATTTTTCCGCCATCATTTTTTCTTCCAAAAATGCATACCCTCCCCGAGATAAACTATGAGGGTATACATTTTTAGATTGGATCTCCTGATGAGATTTCCTTGTTTTCTGTAAATTAAGAATAATAAATCATTAAAAAAACATTAATAAGATCATTTATATAATAAATATTATAAAAGTTTACATTTCACTTACCAAAAGTGACTCTTTTCTTTTACTTTCAAAAAACTGTCTCCATGTATCTTCATCTATAAAAGATATATACGACATGGATTTTCATGACTCCTATGACCATAAATGAAATCAGATGAGAGGGTTGATTTTAAATCCCTCCATCTCCTAGAAGCCAATGATAAGAATTTCTTCCTGACTCCTCCAGTGTCAAGAATATCAAATTTCATCTGATAAATAGGAGGCTAAACATATTATATATACTAGAAACATTTAAATAATAGTCAAACAATAGCAAAAGATCTTACCAAAATCGTCTCCCACAACTGAGAGATTATCGCTTTATCCACACTTCTCCAGTCATTATGCAAAATGCTTAATTTTCTCTTAGCCTGATTTGCTACAAAACTCTTAAAATATTTTGCATTTGGACCTATAGGAATATCATCATCATCAAACAAAACGAGTATCCTCTGATCCTGCATACGGTCAAGTGCTAATTTTGGTAAACGTGTGCACCCACATTTACCAACCTTTGAACTCTTTGTCGTAATAGGAGCACATGAGGAAGATTGGGGAACATCAAGAGGAGCATGTGAATGTTCCTCCCCAGAGGTATGACCAATATGCTCATCCACAGAATCATGTGGTTGATCAACTGAATGATCTGTCATTATCCTTCAAATAAGAAAAACAAACATTAGTTGACAAATATACAAATTCAAATATTTTAATATTACTATAATCAGAAAATAGAAAAGTGTAATAAGTTACGTAATAGTAAACATTGGTAATATGGTAAGAATGTTAAACAATGGTAAAGATGGTAAAGATGGTCAAGATGGTAAACATGGTAAACATGGTAAACCTGATAAACATGGTAGAGTAATTTTCACTGAACAAAAATTATAGATATATAATTCATGTAATGGTAAACATGATAAGGTAAACTAAACAAACTTAAAACAAACAAAAACTTATACTTATTTTGTTGTAATACATGTTTTAATAAATAAAAAACTTACAATATCTTACATTTTATGAATAAAATAAATGTAAACAAGAAATAAACATATGTTACCTGTAATTTTAGGAATGTACAAATGGATTGTTTTCCCAAATTCCTTTGTCGTGATCATGCCTTATGGCACAAACCATGTCTTCAACATGATCATCATTATGGTATGTTAATATTTACATGGAAGTATGGATCTCACATAAATCAGCATCTTCATCAAGTTCATCCTCACCAACATATTGTTTTTCCCTTTTAAAACAGAAGCCCACTGCATATCTGATTGATCTATTACATAGAAAATTTGTTTTTCATGTGTTTCCATTATAAGAGAATAATTTGTGTCTTCCAATCTATTCATATTAACAATTTTCATTCCAAATTCATCATGTATGACACTATTATTACCGATAAACCATTTACAATTAAAAATAGGAACTTTAATTTTAAAGTAATCAACCTCCCATATATCTTCAATAACTCCATAATATGAACTTGATGCAGAAATTGGGTTTTTTCCTTAGCACTAAAAAATGCATTGCTTCTGCAAACACCAATACACCACTATTCTGAAATGCACTTCTGTTGTCCTGATCTTTCGTATGAAATGTATAGAAATTAATGTCATAACCGGATCATGTTATCATATTTAAACATAGACCACCCACTATCCATTTTAATGTCTCTATACATCTGATCTACTAAGCAAGGTCTTTTTAAACTATGAGAAAAAAGTTTTTTTGTACTCATTCAAAATACACACTTCTTTCTTCTTTGGATGACATTATTTCAACTCATTAATATGAAATGTGATATACGGTTGAGCATCAGCTATGTTATTCAAGATGTATGATTCTAACTTCTTTATCTGTTCATCTAACAATGATTTGACTTTCAAGCCACGAATCCCCTTTCCCTCATTATTAACTCATTCATAGCGAGATAGAGAAAAACCTATGTGTTGCGCCGCAGCCAAGTAGCTCGTAAAAAACTCTACTACCTCCTCAGAAATATAATTTTCAATAATGGAGGCTTTAGGTTGATATGGATTTTTAACATAACCCTTTAATATTTTCATATACCTTTCAAAAGGATACATCCAACAAAGATATAAAGGTCCAAAAATATTTATTTCTCGAACCAGATGAATCATTAAATGCACCATTATATCAAAAAAGGTGGAGGAAAATACATTTCCAATTGATAAAGTATAAAAATTGCATCCTTTTCCAAAATTTTCAAATCATTCACATTAATCGCCTAGTTACAAATTGAATTGAAAAATAACACAACTTCATTATAGTCATTCTGACATGGATGGGAAATATTCCACACAATGCAACTGGTAGAATTTGTTGCATCATGACGTGACAATCATGTGATTTCATACCTATCAACTTCAAGTACTTCAATGAGACAAAATTTCTTACATTTGAAGAATAACCTTGAGGCACTTTGATATCATGAAGACACTGACAAAAGCTAATTTTCTCCCTATTCGATAATGTTTGACAAGTCGGGGGAAGAAATTTTCGTCTTTCTTTAGGAGTGGGAGCTAACTCCAAACGTATTCCCATTGAAATTAAGTCTACTCTTGCATTCAAACCATATTTTTTATTTCCTTTAATATCTTACAATGTTCTAATAAAACAATTAGAGATATTCTTCTCCATGTGAATGACATCAATATTATGTTTAACTTCATGATACCTCCAATATGGTAGCTCAAAAAATATTGACCTTTTCTTCCAAATATGTCTATCATTACCATATTTCTGTGTCTTTCCCAATGTCACATCAAGGTTTTTCACCCTCTCAAAATACAGATCAAGGGATAAAGGTTTTGAGGCAGTATCACATTCTTGTGAGCCATTGAATTCCATTTTTAGTCTTCTATAAGGGTGATCCATAGGCAAAAACATTCGATGACCCATGTACACTATTTTCCTCCCATTATGCAATTGACAATATGACGTATATTGTTCGCAAATTGGACATGCTTTATTCCCTTTAACACTGTATCCAGACAAATTTCCATACGTTGGGAAGTCATTTATACTGAACAGAAGCACTGCATGCAGTTGAAAATATTCCATTTTATAAGAATCATACACCCTAATACCATCAGCCCATAACAGTTTCAAATCATTAGTCAACGGTGACAAGTAAACATCAATATCATTGTCGGGTTGATTTGGACCAGAGATAATTATACTCAACATGACATATTTGAGCTTTATACAAACTTTATGATAAAGGTTGTAAATTACCAATAAAATAGGCCTTGAACTATGTGTGCTAATGAGGGTTCGGTATGGATTCATTCCATCTGTGCACAACCCTAGTCTGAGATTTTTAATTTCATTTCCAAATGTAGAATATTGCGCATCAATTTTCTTCCATTGTGTACAATAAGCTGGATGACTTATTTTTCCATCACATACCCGATCATCATCATGCCATTTTAACATTTTCCCATCATGTGAATTAGCCAATAAACTTTTGAAACGATGAATTATAGGAAGATACCAAAATACCTTTGAAGGGATCTTTGTAATCTCTACATCAGCCTGTGATTTTTCTTTCACCTTATACCATGATGTCCCACATTTATGAAACTCTGACAGAAATTAATATTCCTTCCTATATTGTAATTCAGTCATTCAGATAGGCATGTATTTTCTTGTATCCCAATCCCATTAGGCATAATATTTTCTTGGCCTTACAATGTGAATCTAGAAGACAATTATCTTTTGGAAGAATGTCTTTCATCAATTGTAGCAGCTCTGTAAAACTTCTGTCACTCCATCCATGTTTTGCCTTTAGGTTAATCAATCTTAACACCACCGACAAAACCGTAAAATTTTTACAACTAGGATATAATGGTTTTTTAGCATCACCATATAGATGCACAACTGTCGGTTCTATCTGAATTTGTTCTGCTACAATATCGCGAATCATTTCTTCAATTCCAATGGAGTTACCATCTTATGAATCATCATCATCAGTGACATTACATCTAGTTTCACCATGCCAAATCCAAGGGCTGTAACTCGGATTAAAACCATGACAAATCAGATGATCTTTTATCTCTCTACTTTTCAACTTCTTCATATTCAAACATTTCAGGCATGGACAGAAAAAAATGTTACTACTTGGAACATTTCTTTTAGAAAATTCCAAAAAGGCATCAACACCTTCCTCATATTCATTCCTCATTCAATGTTCCGTAATCCAACTTAGACACATTATTACCTATAACAAAATATTAAAAATATATATATTTTTAAGATAAGACAGATATATTTTTATATGAAAAAAATCATAATTAGAATGTAAAACAATTTTGAAATATAAAATAAATCCATGCGTATTTAAAAAAAATATTCTTGAATATTATTTTAAAAACAAAATGTAGTTAGATATAATAGTTTTTAAATTCCATTGAATCAATGAAAAACCATGGGGCCTACAGTGGTTGATAGAAAATTGGAGAAAATGGAGTAAACCTGAGAATCAAACCAAATTTAAAATAAAAATTCAGATGGAGAAAATCACGATGTAAAGCCAATCATCACAGCACAATCATCATGTCATATTCTCGGAAACCATGATGCAGTATTCAATCCCAACTAACACTTATCCCCCACCACCTTGGAAACCCCCCTGGACACCACCACCGCTTTGTATAGCCTCCACCCCCTTGGACACCACCACCCCCTTGGACAGCCCCCACCCCTCTAGACAGCACCCCCCCCACCCCTCCTGGACACCACCCCACCCCCTACCCCCTTGGAAACCCCCTGGACACCCCCCAACCCTCTGGACAGCCCCCACCCCTTGGATAACCCGCAAAACCCTCTAGAAAAGCCCCCACCCCCCTCAGACAACCCCCCACACCCACCCACCCCCCTTGGACACCCCCTGGACACCCAGCAACCCTCTGGACAGCCCCCACCCTCCGGAAACCCCCCCCCCCCCCCAAACCCTATGGATAGGCCCCCACCCCTAGGATAGCCCCCCACCCCTCCTGGACACCACCCCCCTCCCCCTACCCCTTTGGACACCCCCCCTGGACAGCACCCCACCCCTCTAAACAGCATTCCCCACCCCTCCTGGACACCACCCCTACCCCCTTGGACACCCTCCATACACCCCCAACCCTCTAGAAAGCCCCCCCCCCCCCCCCCACCCCATGGACAACCCCCATCCCTCTAGACAGTACCCCCCACCCCTCCTGGATACCACCCCCCACCCCCTACCCCCTTGGACACCCCCCTGGACAGCCCCCGCCCCTCTAGACAGCACCCCCCTCCCCTCCTGGACACCACCCCCACCCCCTACCCCCTTGGACACCCTACAACCCTCTGCACAGCCCCCCACCCCCATGATTTCCCCCCCACCCCTCTAGACAGGCACACCCCACCCCTCTTGGACACCACCTCCACCTCGTACCCCCTTGGACACCCCCTAGACCCCCCAACCCTCTGGAAAACCCCCATCCCCCGGGACAACCCCCCAAACCCTCTGGGCAGGCCCCCACCCTCTGGATAACCCCCACCCCTCTAGACAGCACCCCCCACCCCTCCTAGACACAACCCCCACCCTACCCCCTTGGACACCCCCCAGACACCCCCAACCCTCTGGACAGCCCCCCCCCCCACCCCCTAGACAGCCCCCCACCCCTCTAGACAGCACCCATCACCCCTCTTGGACACCACCCCCACCCCCTACCCCCTTGGACACCCCCTAGACAGCCCCCATCCCTCTAGACAGCACCCCCACCCCTCCTGGACACCACCCCACCCCCCTACCCCCTTGGACACCCCCCTGGACAACCCTCTAACCCTCTGAACAGCCCCCACCCCCTGGACAGCCCCCCCTCCACTCTAAACAGCACACCCCACCCCTCCTCGACACCACCCCCACCCCTACCCCCTTGGACAACCCCCTAGACCCCCCCCCCAACCCTTTGGATAGCCCCCACCCCCCGGACAACCCCTCAAACCCTCTGGACAGGCCCCCACCCCCTTGGACAGCCCCCCCCCCCCCCCCACCAAGCCCCTTGGACAGCCCACCCACCCCCTTGGACCCCCCCCCCCCACACACACACATACACACACCCCTAGACTGCCCCCCCCCCCACCTCCATGGACACCCTAGAGAGCCCCCAACCCCCTGTACAGCCACCAACCCTCTTGACAACCCCCCAAAACCATGGGATTTTAACCTTAAGCTACTAGTTTTGGCATATCTAGAGATTTTAATCTCAAGCTACTAGTTTTGGTATCATTCCATTATTCAAAATGAGAACCATGAATTGTATCTTCTACTAGTCTAAAATGCTCTATTGTGCAATTAATCGGTTTTTAATAGCATATGAAGACTTATAATAGTCTATGAAAATAAGAAACATAAATATATTATGGAAAAACAAAAAGTGATACCCAAAATATAAACAACCAAGGATCCAAAAAAAACATTCCACCATGAAAAACAATATATATACTTATAAAATAAATCAAAATGGTACATGGAATGGGTGTATCACAATGGTTTACATATAAATTTTAGTAATATAGGTGAATGAGATCATTAGTTGTCAATGACAACAAAAATGACCATCAATGTCGGGCATTCACGAAACAAAAACAAACTAAATAGAAGTAGGTGAGGCTTATGTGAATATTGAGAGTTGATCTAATAGATCTGGGGATAATAAATAAAATGATTATGGAAAAGAGAGGTAAGAGGGTTCAAAATAAAAGAATCTTACATAGTTTAAACAAATAAATCGCAAAATGTGAATATAGACTATCTGAAGAAAAAAAAGAACGAAATAAAGTCATGGGAGGCTTACCTGAGTGTTGTGAGTTGAGATGATAGATCTGAGGAGAGTAAAGATGATAAAAGTTAATGGAAAAAAGATTTTAATGCAATGATATTGACAAGTCGATTAGGGTTTACCGCACAAGAGAGACGAGTCACCGGACTGTCAATCGAAAAATCGTAAACGACAATCCACAGGGCGTGTTAATTTTTTAAATGTTTTATAACATCGGTTTTTTAATAACCGACATTATAAACTGTTTTTATTACAATTATAATGTCGGTTATTATAATAACCAAGGTTATAAATTCATCAAATACAACTTTTCTTACATCGTTTATTTTATAACTGACATAAAAAAATCCGCGTGTTGGTTTTTTATGTTGGTTATTTTATAACCAAGGTAACAAATTCTACGGGTTGTTTTGTTACATCGGTTATCAAATAACCGACGCCAAAAAGGCCTCAAAAGCTGCTTTTTTACGTTGGTTATTTTATAATCGACGTAAAAAATTCCTAGATACCTCGTTTTTACGTCGGTTATTTGATAATCGACGTAAAAAACACCACGCTTAGGTTTTTTACATCGATTAATTTATAACCGATGTAAAAAACGAACACACGCGATTTTTAATGTAGGTTATTAAAATAACAGACGTTAAAAATTTACTCAACGCATTTTTTACATCGGTTATAAAATAACCGATGTAAAAAACCACGTTTCACATATTATCAAGTCGGTTATATATAACCGACGTAACAAATGGTGACGTAAATAACGTTTTCTACACTACTGATTATTTTTTACTATATCACATGTTTTTTATCACTTTTTAATCTAAAATAGTTGTTTCGGTAATTCCAGATACACTATATATTTAATTGATATGTCATTCATTCTTACATGTTACAAACTAATTAAAGATCATTTTTTAGAGATTCATGACAAGACAAAGTTTTCTTCTCAATATTAGTAGTGTGACACATTTTCAAATAAAAATAACTTTCATAACTAAAAACTAACATTATTTATAGTTTTAAACTGGAAAATTAAAGAAAACAATAGTAATTTACCATACCTTATATATTGGGTGAATCATATTATTTCTCATTTATAAACTAATTATTCTTCCCACTAGCGAATTTGGAACCTATAATAAATAAATATTATATACTATAAGAATATTAACAAAAATATGTGTAAATAAAATTTATTTCATTTCTTACTTATGATGTCTATGTTTGTACATCATCAATGGGTTTAAGTACCTGTCTATAATGTTTCATCACCACCTCCCCTAAACATGCCTTCAGACATGAATAACTCTACTCACATTCTATCTATATCATTGTAAATCAAGAAACTATATTGTGACACATAGACTGCATCAGTCCATCTACTTCAAATTCTATATGCCTCTCTAATTTTATCCATCACCTTCACTTTCATAACTATATGACATGTAAAACTACCATACATAAATTAATATCCATATCTATAAGGAACTTTATTTCATTGGAATATCTCATCTTTTTGCACCTAAATATGTCCATGATCCACTAGAAGCAATGCCAGATTAGTGTCAATCTATTATTATCAAACATACATAATAAATTAAATAAAAAATATGAATGTTCTATATTATATAAAAACATGTTTTTTTATAAATATATTTAATAATATATATATATGGTGATCATATAAGAAATTAAAATATGGAACAAAAGTCAAACAACAATATTTAACATTATAATAAACAAGAAATAAATTCAATTAATTATAAAAAACAATTATTATATGTTTTATATAAAATAATTGATTCATTAATGGAATTTATTGATGTGAGAACTATTATAAAAAAAATTCAAGTGAATAAATATTTCAAATTAAGTTTAAAATTTAAATACAAAGACATAAAATTTAAGGAAAAAATACATATACTAAAATCTTAGAAAATTATTATATTTATCATGATCTAGAGAATAGATGAAAATTTTATAGAATTAATTCAATATAAAAATTTTTAGCATCGTTACATTAATGAAAACTAGTGTATAGTACATTGAATAAATTCAATAAAACTGATTTTCATATATTTTTTGGCTCATGAAACCATAAATGTTAAAACATAATAATTGAATTCTCCCCAATATTTAAGAATATCCAATAAAGTAGATGTTAGATTTCAATACTATATTATGAATTATTTCATTATAAACTTGGAAAAAGGTTTAAAATATTAGTAAAGACTCTCTCCAAAGTGAGGGTTTTCACATTTTACTTATTTATTTAGTTTATTCTCATTCAATTTTTTTTTATTTCATCTTCTAAATAAACACTATTTTAAATTGGGTTGATAGGGAATCCTAGAATGGATATAAATAAAAAAATACATAGTTTGAAGGCATAGAGGCATAAAGTCCTTGAGTTACAACAACCCCTCCAACCATCATGTTGTCTGCCAACACCAGCCCTTGTCTATAAAGTCACATCTTAAGCCTGGTATCACCGCCTTGCATAGAATATGTGAGGCCTCCATGAAATGATTATATATTACTATTGAAAATTGAATTTTAAATTATCATTAGCTTAATATAAAATATATATGTATTTAAATGTAAATAATATACATTAAAAAATAAATTTTATAGAAAAATATTTTTTATTGTTTTTATTACTACTATTTTTTAATTTAAAATAAAAAAATTTAAAAATTTAAATAAAATAATAATAAATATGGTATAATTAATTAGTTCAAATCAAGTAACCTTACTATAAAACCCATGAATACATGATTAAATTATCTTTGTATAGAATAAAAATAATTTGGTAAATAAACCAATTAAAAACTAATCAACTTTATCTTGGAGTGGTCAAAACTAAAAAATTATATTAGTTCATCAATTTAACTGATTTTTAGTATGCATTGATTATTTTTTAAAATTATATAATTTTTTATATTTGAATTTTAAATAAATAATTTATTTATAACCGTTACCCTATCAAAAAATGAGGTTAAATAGAGGGCAAGAAAGGATAGGGGATTTTAATGTGGGAATAGGGGGATGGAGTAGGGGATGAGGGAAACTCCCATGGGGAAGGGGGCTTTGATGTAGGGGTGATGTAAGAGAGGAGGGATAAAAGATTAATATACATATGGTGGTAGTATGTATCCATGTGATAGGAAATGTCTGACTGGTGGTAGCAATAGATGATCTTGCAGTGATTGGTGGGGAACAAAATAAAGAGACAAGTTGTAGATAAAAGGTAAGCTTATTTTAGTTTTCATGTTTCTTGTGTGAAGTAGATATGGGATGTTATTTAATGGAAAAATTTCATCTCATATTTTGGTAAGAAATAATGGTCTAATTAATTATGATATTTTTCACATTTATAAAATATAGGATGGAAACCCACCTTATAAAATTTTTTGTTGCTATTTAAATTTGATGTAATAAATGGGTAAATTTGGTTGATGGTAATATTACAGGTTTTTGGAGTAGGGGAATATTCCTTTGATGGTATGACCATCTCATCTTTTAGTCTTAAATATCATGTATTTGTTAATTTAAATGATCAAAACTTCATGTATATATATTAACTTGAGTATATTTATAAACTAGAACCAAACAATAAGGTTCTTCATATTTAATTTATAATTAATTTGTGAAAAGATATATAATTATCTCGACTTGTGATTCCACTTTAGTTGATGATTTAGTTAAAAATATTTGGTCGCAATATTATTTCTCTGTATGATTCAAGTGAAAAATCCCCCTAACGGTGATCCACACATGCACCACAATATTTGATCAATTTCATATAATTGTCTGGTTCTAGTACAGGCGATCTTGATCACTTGTATTTTTTATTCTTATCTCAATAGTATTATTTATGAATAATAAAGAAACATTAGTATTATATTGAATTCCTGAAAGAGAATGAAGGGAGTATGCACTATATGGATTTAGAAAATCTTTCTTTATCCATTGTTCACACCAAAATTTAAATTAGGAAAGTGATATAATTATATATTTATTATATTTAGTTTAGTGATATCAGATCACACATAATCTCCATACCATATTTGATATTCTCAATAGGCATCATGTCCATTAATAATAATAATAATCACTTGAAATGCGACATTTAGAATATAAATAAATATCATTTATAACTAATCAACCCATTAGACTGAGTCCACTTTCCCTTGTCGACATTTATCGATTCTTGAATAATGACTATTTAATTAAATAATTTTCAATGCATTATTCTATGATAAATAAAATAAATATTATATTAACCAAACCTGAGAATACATATTTATTATTATTTAAATCAAATATTCTTTTAAAGAACTTGTGATTAAATTATAGTAATTAACCAAACCTAAATAAATACCATTTATTCTAATTTATTAAAACAATTAGTAGAATTTAACCAATATTGAGAATAAAATTATTGTGTGACCCTCTAGGAATCTTGTTGAGCATTTTTTGATTTTAAAAAAATAATTTCTTTTATATTTTGATGCTCACAAACAACCAAATATTTTACTGACAAAATTACTTTATGAGAATTCGGTAAATTAATATTATTTGAAATATTTATTTTCAAATTGTATTCTAGACTTTTATCCATGATGAATATTAATTTAATTGATCATAATATGTTTTAACATATTCTATAAACACTTTTATCAACCCTACATTGGAAAGTGTAACATAATAAAAAAACCATATGTTTAGAATAGTCTGTATGGTTCATCAACAGTATGTTAGTATGGAACCCTATGTTTAAGAAAGATGAATGTATGGTTCATCAACCCCACATTCAGAAGAAACCCTAAATTTGAGGGAAAAATTTATAGAGCATCACCCCTAATTTGGTAATCAAACCTACGTTTTCAACCCTACATTTTGTATTTTTTCGTCACATGAAGGAAACCTAAATTTCACTATTCAATGATGGTGTTTTAAATCCGTTATATTTTCTGAGGTTTTTAAAACAGTATTGAGAGAAATAAAGATCAATTCATAGATATTTTATGACTGATTCAAATCATCATTATTTTTTTAATGTCTCATATTCAACGAAGTAAAACATTACTATTATTACAAAAAGTTACGACTCCCTTGATTTTTTGGAATTAAAATATTTGTGATTTATTGTCAGATATTTCTAGAGTCGGTTGGACCTAGAGATGTTTGGAATACTATATAAATATATTGATGTTATTCATTGAAAGTATATTTACATATTTACTTACAGGATAATTTGTGTAATTTTCCTCTAGTTCTACACTTTGGAGACATGCATGTTTAGATCTATCTGATTTAGTCACTGTTTTTGTCATTGCTTCTACTGCATTTATTTGTTGTATCTTCTTATATAAGAGTTAAGAAGAATATATTGAAGATAAAATTTGGGTACATTCATGTTTTAACATATTTCTAGCATTTTATTTATTACTGTTTGAATAAATTATGTGCAAAAATTGATGATCTATATAATATTATGCTACATTGAAGATCTGATTTCATCTTTTAGCTATTTATATGAGCTGTGAAGTTTAACTTGTATCATCAGAAAAATAAAACTCTTTTAATTTTTTTTAGTTTCTACTGCTCTTACTCAGTCATGGTTAAGTTTTAGCTTCTTGTACTAAGCTAGGGATATTCATTTCATTGTAAAAGAACCAAAATTCTTTGTTTAGACTTATTGTAAGGTGTCAACTGCCTATACTCAGTTGTATATTTTAATGATTTTATGATAGGAGGGCCTAGTAAAATCACCAACCTCATGGAGTTAAGCATTGGTGGAGTAGACTAAGGGATATTTGTGCCCAGAACCACTATACATAATTTTTTTAATTTACTTTATTTATTTTTTCTAATCAATTATCTTTGAGAGAAAGGGAAAGTAACTCTTCTTACAAGAGATATGTTTTGATCTATTTGATGTTTTTGAAAACTACATTTCACCCCCCCCCCTTGTGTTTTTTTCTTAGTTATATTTATACTAACAAAAAATTTGGTATGAAATGAAGGTCTCTTATGGTATTCCATTTTTTTATCTATTGGATATCAACTTTTTTTACCTGAGGTTTCTAAATATTTTTTTACTGGCACTAAAAATCCAGAGTTAAAAATTCTACAAAAGATGTTGTGAAATGAAATATTCTAGAGAATTTATGTTAATGATTCATACTCATTATTTTAATAGTAATGATTATGGGTGCTAGAAATATCATATAATTATTTATTTGAAAAAATATTGGAATAAGGGTTTATTTAATTATTATTAAGGATTATGATATAGACAAATAAGATTTTAAAATTTAGAGTACTGATCAAGAATGATAATTTGATCTCAATTTTAAAACTATGAATGCTATTATGTGTGGTTTAGGAACTGAAGAATACAATCACGTTTCTCAATTTTGTACTACATATATAATGTGGAAGACTATTTCTATTTCCTATGAGAAAACTAAAAATGTTAGACAATTAAGATACACTACTTAAAAAGGTAAAGTTCAATAATTTTATAATGGATAAGAATGAAACTATCAATCAAATGGATGAATAGTTGATAGGGATTATCAATAATGCTACTACCTAAAAATATTCAATCTCACAATTAGATCAAACATTAAAAGTACTCAATGTACTGCCTCCTAAGTGGAATAAAATATTTAATACTATATAAAAGTCTACATGATTATGGAGTTTGAAAATTAAGGACTTGATTAATACTTTGATGATGTATAAATTCGATATATAGTTTGAAGCTAAAATTCATATAAAAAATGAACAATTCTCTCTCGTGACTAAAAATTATGAATCATTTGATTCAAATTGTATAGACCGAGACAATTATCTATTAGATCTTTCTAAAAAGAATTTAAATATTGTACAAAAAAAGACATTAAAGATAACAGATGTTGTGAATATAAAGAAATAAGTCATACAAAGGATAACAATTCTTTAATAAAACCTCAAAGGAAATCCAATTACGAAATGAAATATAATAAATCTATAAAAGCTACCTGGAGTAATAATTCTAGTTCATATGGTGTATCTTATGCAAATTCAGAAGCTGAGTATAAAGTTATATGTCTAATGGATGATGCTCATGAGGTAAAATTATCTTACTCTCAAAACTCTAGTTCTGAAAAACTTTCTTATGATGATTTAAATTAATATATTATTATGTTAAAAGAAAAAAATGAATCATTAAATAAATAAAATATAAAACTTAATAGGTCTTATGATAATATTCTATTAGATAAATAAAATTTATAAAAATAGTTTTTAGATTTAAAATCTAAGGCTTCTAAAAATTATTTTTATTTATATAACATTAATATTAAAGAATTAATAGATGAAGATTATGATTTTAAACAAGATTAAAGTATGTTAATAAAAGAAAAAATATATTTAAATCATATCTTCGAAAAAATAAACTACCAAAATGAAAATTTGGAATATTAAGTAATGGTAAATGGCTGAAAATTTATAAAACAATTTTTTTCATGGTTTAAATAGTAAAAACATGTCTGTTGTTAAATTTTTCTTTTTGGTACTAATATTCATTATGTGAATGATTTATCTTTTGTAAATCCACACAATTATAGGGTTAAAATTTATTATTTCTCAAAATATTAGTCAAATTGAATAATTTTTACTCAAAAAAAGTTTTGTTACCTAAAATTTTAATAGCTAACACTTCTGGACCCAAAATCATATGGGTAACAAAAAGAAATTGATTTTGATATTTTTCCGGATTATACCACTAATATATATCATTAAATATTTAAGTAGTATATTGATGAATATGTGTTAAATTATCTACAAGAGGAATGAATATATCGAATGTATCTTGTTATAAAAAATCCTCAGTACTAAATTCATTGATCCAAGAAGAATTTTATTTTACTATTCCTAAACTTCTAGTGCATTATTTGTGTTATTTAAGAGAATAAATGTATTTATCAATGTTTAATAAAGGATTATTATTTATATATAAATCAAAATTTTGTTCGTGTTAATCATAAATTATTTTTTCTAAATATTTAGATTGAAAATTCAGTTTTTTATTAAATGTTAATAACTTCATTTTCGAAAATTATTTTATTATAAAAAATTTAATTTGGGTAAGCATTTAATTTTTTTTCTTATGTGAAATTTATTTTTGAAATGATTTTTTTGTATTTTATTATCAAGGAAATGAAATGCCATTTATATTTTGTTAGAAATAAATATTTCATTTTCTTTTGAAAATAATTTTGTTCTTCTTCTTATCCTTCTTCTTATTTGAAATATCTTGTTCAAATTATTGTTAAAATCAGTCACATAAATATGAAGTGGTCAAGTAATTAAAGTTCATAAGAAACTCTTTCTCTCAAAATGATAAAAGTTAATCCTTTTAATCCATTAAAGAAAAGTTACTCTCATTTGTTCAATATTCTTGTGCAAAATCTTATAAAAGAAATAGAGAAGTAAATAGTTATAAATAACTATATGTTTATTCAATTCAATTATTTTATGATAGTCTTCTATTTAATTTTATCTCTTTGAATGAGGAAAATGAGAATCTAGAAGCTGAGTTCGATGTGTATAGAAATTTTTATGATGATTCAAAAAAATCATTAGTATAAAAAGTGTTTTTTGACTCATATCAAAAGTAATATCAGAAAAATAAAGATAGTTCGGTCTCAAAAACAAATTTTGAAACTTTTAAAGTTGAAATTATAATTAAAATATAGTTACACAAAAAAAATTATTTTTTACAATGTTTGATCTTGATAAAATGAATATATTTCTAGTTCAACAGTGTTTGTATTCTTCTTATCAAAGAAAAATAGATGTTAAAAATAGATTAGAATAAGTTTAAATAATTTTATCTGATTTAAGTGAATGAATTAATAGTTTGGATGGTTCAAAGGAATATTTTACGCTTTCTTAAACTCTTTGTTTTTTTTGTTCCTATAACTATCAATATTATATATTTTTGTAAAAATAGTGAAATTAGTTTCTTCGTAACTAATTTTTTACTTTTACCTATATGATAATGAACATCATTTTTGTCTTTAATTATGAAAAAATTTCATTAAAATATTATTCTATAATTTAGGGGGAGTTTTTAATCATTTATTTTCTTGAAATCACATGGTTTAATTTTTTTATCAATGTTAAAGATAAGCATAAATTTAAAAGGTTTTAATTACCACTCTTATATATTTTATGTCACAAAAATTGGGATAAGTTTTATGCTTTAATTTTATAAGTTTTTACCATGATCTTAAATTCAAAGATATTCATTATTTATTCTTGTGGATAATAAGAGGGGAGAATTTTATACTTCTCTACATTTTATACTCTAAAGAGAAAATATTTAAAAGGGCAGAAGTTTATAGACTTTATATTTATACTCATTTAATTTAATTTATGATAAGTTTTAATCCTTATATTTGGTGAGAAGTTTTATTTTTTGAAGAAAAAATATACAAAGAAAAAGGTGGAAATTTTATTTTTGCTTTATTATCCAATTTTATTAAGTTTATTTATGATTTTATGGGTATTATAGATTTCTTATCATCAAAAAGGGTTATATTTTTTACCATATGTTTATTCAACAATTTTTATAATTTCTTTCTTATTTTGATGCTCAAAAACACCCACATTTGTGTTATTGGTGAAATTAATTTATGTTAATTTCAAGATATTAATATTCATTAAAATATTTATTTCGAAATTATATTTAGGACTTTGATCTGTGAGGAATATTCTTTGAGGTGTTCGAGTGTGTTTTAGCATATTATGGAAACAATATTCTTAACCCTATGTTGGTAAGCATAATGTAAAAAATAAACCCAACATTTGGATCAATGTGTATGGTTTATCAACCCTACATTAGTATGGAATCCTAAATTTGAGAAATTGGAAAGTATGGTTCATCAAACCTATATTCGAAAGCAACCTAGTGTTTGAGGAAACAAACATATGTTACATCAACCCAACATTGGTAATCAACCCATCATTGTCAACCCTATGTTATTTATTTTTTCATCATGTGAATATACCCTACATTTTACTATTCAATGACAGCGTCTTAAATCCGTAATATTATACAAGATTTATGCAAAAATCTAGATGAAAATAAAGATCGATTCAAATCTATTTTATGACCAATTCAAAGGATTGTTTGGTTTTTTTAAAGTATTTTATAAAATGATGTAAAACATTATTATTCTTAATGGAAGTTATGACTCTCTTAAATGTTTTTGAATATTAATATTCACGATTTATTGTTTTGTATTTATGGAGTTGTTTGGAACTAATGTTTGACCTTATATATAAATATGGGGTCATTATTCATCAAAAATAGATGTGTATATTTACTTATAGGAGAATTTGTGTGATATTTTCATCAAAACTAAACTTTGGAGACATACATGTTTGGATATATCTGATCTATTCATTTTTTCCATGACTACTAAATTTATTTTTTTTATCTTTTTATGTGAGAATATTGAATAATCTGGCTAAGATACAATTTGTAGAAAATCTTGTTTGAACATCCGTATGGTGTTTTCTTTGTCACTGTTTGATGAAATATTTTGTAAATATTAAAGATCTATTTATTGTTTTGTTACATTGAAGATCTGATTTCATCTATTAGATTATAATGTTAGCTATAAACTTTAACTTGTATCATCAAACAAATCAATCTCTTTTGATTTATTTGAGTTTTGTATTCTTTTACTCAATCATTGTTAAGTTTCAACTTCTTGTACTATGCTATGGATATTCAGTTCCTTGTAAAAGAACCAAAAAGATATTTTTAGTCTTATTGTAAGGTGCCAACAACCTGCACTCTGTTGTGTATTTTAATGGTCTTTGGATAAGAGGACCTAGTAAAATCACCAAGATCATAGAGTTGAGCATTGGTGGAGTGGACTAAGGGATCTTTGTGCCATGAACCATAGTACATAGTTGTGTTCATTTCCTTTAATGATTTTCTCTACTCTCTTATCATTGATAGAAAATTAAAGGGACACTACTTTACAAGAGTTTTGTTCTAAATATATTGTAGTTTTTGAAAACCACAATTCACCCCCCCCCCCCTCTTATGTCTTTGTCTTCATTATATCTATCATGACCTAACACCTCTTTCTTAGTGGAATTAGTTATAATCGCCTAAAGTCTATAGTTATCATCTAAAAACAAACCAAGAAACCCATATATAAATAAATTAGTGTTAAAATTATTTCTAACCTTCTATAAACTTTTACCATGTAATATAATCCTTTCGTCACAATATCTCAAATTAAGCATGGTAGCATGTTGGTGCTATAAACCTATAAGATTGAAGTCGCTTTCTTTTAATTTTTGGAAATGAACACACCCATAAAATTCCATGTCTATTTATTTATTTAGGCAATTCCATCCCCATCAAAGAGACTTAGATATTAAATTTCATCCAGAGAAAAAAGGGATAAATAATTTATCACATTATCCATTTATGCTTTATTACTCGTGACATTTCCAATGTATCCTAGTTCACCACAAACATATGTCATCATAATTTCCATCAATACATATAAGTACATAGGTCATGATACACATTAATGATAACCTTAAATTATAAATATCAATACACAAGACCAAATTTATGAATATCCAATAAGACAGAAATATGAATTTCTTATTAACGGGTTTGTTCTCATAACCTCCAATCTTAGATATTACCAGTGGAGAACACTATGAGAAGGTGTCTCAATGTCTCATGAGCCTCCTACCCCTAATAGAATGTATTTTCTATGTCCCATCATAAAATATAATCCATCCATAGAACAAGCTTCATGAATAATGTTGTGGAATCTCTAGGTTTTTATTATAGTGGGGAACTACTATAACCTTTTAGCACAATATATATTTTATGGGAATTATCAAACAAAAATATCATGTATAAGAAAAATTAATATGTGATAATAAAAACTTATTTAATAGGAAAAAAATTTAATCAAGTACTAAATGAGTTAGTTCTAGGGAACCAACTCGATAGACTCCCACTTGCACTAGTGCCAACTAAAAACATATTTCAGTCCACTAGCTCTCACATGATACTCATTATTCTACTGGGATAAATCCTTTATTAAGTGGCCTATAATTTTTTCCTCCATGGATAATCTTCTCACTGAAACTTTTCCTCATTGAGAAAAATCCCTTATGAGATGAAACTTCTAAGTTATGTGTTTTGTCCTTTGGTGTGATATTGGATCCTTAGAGAGAGCCATCATTTTAGTTTTATCACTGTAAACTATGATAGGATATTTACTGCTTGGTACCACATTAAGCTCTTGGACAATGTTTTGAATCCAAAATACTTCCTTGGATGCATTGAAATTTTCAATATATTTGTACTTTGCTATATAATCAGCAACAATTGTCTTTTTTAGACCCGTCTAGCTCACAACTCCTCCATTGAGACAAAATACATATCCAGAAGAAAATTTCTAATCATTATGATTAGTTTGAAAGATATAATATATAGAACCCCTGATTAATATCTCTTTAACTCCTGTATATTTCAATGAATATATCCTTAGTTCGCATCAGATATGCAAAGATAATCTTAACATCAGTCTAATGTTTTTTTACCAAGATCTTGTTGATATCTTCCTACCATTCTCAAAGCATAAGCAACATCAACCCTCATATATAACATGGTATAAATTATATATCCTATCATGGAAGTGTGTGAGATATTAATCATTCTCTCTCTTTCATTTTGTGTTTGAGTACACTTTTTCTTGGAAAGATGCATACTATGTTACACTATAACCAATCCCCTTTTGGATTGTTCTATACTAAACCTATTCAATATCTAGTAAATTTATGTAGCTTAACTTTTTTCAATAATCCACTTAGATCTATCAAAATTGATCTTGATCCTAAAAATATAATCCAATACACCTAATAACATCACGGAGAAGCACTTTCTTGACCATTTCTTGACCTCCTATAAGGATAGTGTATTGTTTCTAATTAGTTATATGCCATCAACATACACTAATATGAAAATAAATATACTCCCACCAAACCACTAACAATCAAATGGATCGCATTAATTATTAATGAAACCTAATTCATTTATAGATTTATCGAAACTAATTTTACATTTCCTAAATTTTTCTTTAATCCATAAATAGATATTTGTAACTTTCCTACAAATATGTCATTTCCTAGAGTCATAAACCCTTCTCGTTGTGTCATTTATACATCCTCTTAAAGGTTATTATTAAGGGAAGATTTTTTGATATCCATTTTCCAAATCTCAAAGTCAGGGTAAGATGTTATAGAAAAGAAATATGATGGATTTAAATATGAAAACTTCAGAAAATGTCTCATCGTAATCAATTACTTTATGTTTTCTAATCCCTTTAGCCGCTATTTGTTCTTTATAGGTATTCAATTTACCTTCCAGTCCATCTTTCTATTGAATACACATTTACATCAAATTGGATTTACATCAATTGGTGGATCAATCAAAACCTAGAATTGGTTTCGATACCTAGAATCCATATTAAAACTCATAAATTGTTTCCACCATGTAACTTTTGATCTCTCTATTGTCTCTTTTTATGAAAGAGGGTCATCATTTTCCATCAATAATGAGTCATTGTCATCATTTTCCAAAAAAACATATCTATATAGTACTCTCACCTCTCTATCACACTTATGTAGAACTTGTGTTTCAAGAACATATTCATCCATGGGGATATATGGAATCAGTTCCTATACCAACTCAGGTATATCTTAATCATCAACTTCATCAAAGTAAATTTATAAAATCCTTTAATTCCTTGGACACACGTTCTTATTTAAGTTTTAGTTTAATCCTCCTAAATTTGGTTAATTAAATGTTTATTGGGTGTATGAGGAGTGTTGAGGGGTGTTTTGGGGGTTCAGGACATGGAAGAGGGGAGACAGTGGCCATCCAATGAGTTTTTCATAGTTGGTGCATTGTTAGTAGTAACAGTGCACCCAAGCCATTATTTTCTAAATGAAGGGAACACTGTTTATGAAATCATGCAGGGGGAGTCCAAGAAATGTGTTCTTGGATATATCCATCCCACACAGTCACCACATGAGTTTTCAAACCATTAAGGCTCCCCAGGAGAGACCGTACGATGTATCCCCCCACTTGGATAGAGGTTGGCGTGTGGTTGGCACACGGTTTGGCCTACCATGTGGTCAAACCTTGCACCCCATTAAAAATTTGGGATTTTACTATTTACCCCCTCAGGATTTAATCTTTTTTACTAAACATTATCCCTTATTTCTCCTCTAGTAGTGATCCAAACTGTCTTAGACTTCCCAAGTATCAATATCCCCCATTTCTAATCCATTTAGAGTTCCTTTCGGTGAAGATAGAAGCTTTGGGTGAGTCTAACACTTTTCTTGGTTTTATTTTCTAGATTATGGATTTTGGAATCATTATTCTTCTTTAAAATATCTAAAACACTCTTTTTCTATCAGATCTTAGGCTGAGGATTTGAATGGTTTTTGTTTCTAAATCAAATGTTAAGGTTAATAAACTATTCATCTAATGATTTGAGTTAGGTGGTATACAAGTTATATCTCGCAGACTTTTTGATTTTTTTAATGTGTATGTGGTTATGATTTTATGTCGTTGTAATTTCCATTTGGTTTTTCATGGTATAAATGATGAATTAGTTGGTTAATTGATGAATTTGAACCTCTCATGATCCTGGTGGTATGAATTTAGGTGGATTTGTCTAGGTTAGGGTCACCCATAGGTTTTGTCACATTTGTTAACATGGGTTTGGGTCATTTAAAATGAAATTTAGAGGGGTTATGAGATATAATCTATAATATTTATGTTTATCATGTAAACATGGGTTTATGAAAGTAAACCAATAAGAATTATATTTACTTTGTTAACATGGATTGTGAAATAGAAATGAGGTTAAAATTTATTGGGTGATAAATTGGAATAATGGGTTGTTAGGTATAATGTTGATGGGTTAAATGAATTAAATTTATTGTGTTAAAGGAGTTATGGGTTGTAATCAAAATGTGTAAATGGATGAAGGAATGAGAACGAGGAATTTTTTAAATGGTTAAAGATATGAAAAGAGAAAATGCATTAAAGGGATAAGGCATGTAAAAGGAAAATGTAATAATGGGTTAAGGAATGGAAAATGTGTTGAATAAGTTATTATTGTAAATGATTAATGTGTTTAATGGTTATGATTTATGTTGGTAAATGTGATATGGTTAAAGAATAATCTACACATGGATCAGTGGTACGTAAGGTATTTAATCGAGGTTCTAAGACCACAATTCTGGTAAGACTGAGGCTATAAACCCTACCCCTAAAATGCATGTTCTTTGGATTCGAACAAAGGTTTTATTCCCTTAACATATGTATGAGATATTACTACCTTGATTGAGTCTATCAAAAAAGTGTTGCATATTATTTGTGTTAGGTTTTCCCTAGTTATCTAGGGAAAGAAATTATATCCCATTATGGATAGTTTATTTTATCGAAATTGACTAAGGTGTATATAATGAAAATTCTTAACCCATGGAATAAATGAGGATAGTTGATAAGGTGAAACTTTTTAATTTATGTAACCTTGTTTATATCTTGTTTATCTTATTATTCATTATGTACTTGCAAACACTATTTGTTTATACTGGATATTTTGTAGACCCCCTTAGTGTTGGTCTACTGAGTTGTACTCACACTCATCTCAGGCTGTCCTTAGGCACATAAGAAGACTTCATTGTTGGATAGTAGGAAAAGGGAAAGGGCCCTATTCTAGATGGTTAAGTTGGTCTTGGGATGTTCATAGAGGATAGATACAGACAAAGAGTTAGGACCCGTTTTATAGATTCTTCAATTTGTATTTATTTTCAAATTTTCTCCCACTTGGGAATGTATGACATGCCTTAGAATATTTACTATTTAGTTTTGGTCTTATACCCAGTTTTGAGAAATGTAATTGTGATGCATTCTGATTATTTACTTATTTCCATTACCTTGTATTCTATCTACAATGGATTACTCTGATAAAGAGGTTATAGTCTCCCCATATGTTATATTACACCCTCAAAACTAATCAACATCATTTGGTATATTAGGAGATGAACCTAAGGTCATGTGGTGACCTGACTTGGGGAACCAGATTAGTGGCTACTAGGTTAAGACCATTAAAAAGAGGTATCAAATGGGTTTTTTGTTTTTCTTTTGTATTAATATTTGGGAATGGTATATGGGATGCTAGGATGCATCGATACTTGGTAGTAATCTCATGCATGGTAGTATCTAAATCATGTGTGAGGGAAAACCCAAGTACCTTGGGTGGGAATATTTTTCTTAATTATTATTGTTATGCTTGGATGATATTTCACCATTATCTGATGTAATTTTTGTGTGGTGTGACTACATCATGGAATTTTTCATGTGGTCAAAATGGAATGGGGTTGTGAACACATGTATCATTTTAAAAACCTAGGGATATAGGTGAAATGAATCATGGTAGGAACACACAAGGAACATATACAGGATGCAAGGGATATAATGATTTTTATTTCATGGAAAAATTTAAAGAAGAGGTGTCTAAGAAGATGAAAAAACAAGGTGATTTAAAAAATGTGATAAAATGGTTGAAGAATAGTGTCTAATGAATATTCATAAATGGTTCTATTTTTTTTTGACAATTTGGAAGGATATAAAGGTTTTTAAATGAGAAATATATATATTGTGAATGTGAAATGGTTGAAAATGATGTCTAATGAAAGACATGTGTTTATATAAGTTAGTTTAACCCAAGTTCACTATGACCCATGGTAAGGATGGTTGAGGGTAGTGATAGATATGTGACTATATCCATTGGGACAGTATATGTGAAATGGGTTGTTCATGGATAGTGGATATCCTTATTTTTTACAGACTATGGAATTTTTATGTAATGTTTTTTGATATGCATGTTTGGAATTATAAAGGGATGTCATCGTGATGATGTGTGATGGTTGGGTGATAAGAGGGTATCGCAGATAAGGATCCTCTAGTGGCAGTGTAGAAAAAACCATTAAACCAGGGTAACATAAGAGAGTAGAGGTTTTAAGGGAACTTTGTTTTCTTTAAGAAGCTGATGGAATGATACCCAGGTAGGGGCGTACCAAGTTTGTTTGACCTAGCTAGAGATTTACAGTTATAGCACCCTTTAACATTTTCTAGAGAAGGTGGACCTGACTTAGTTGATTTATATATAGAGTTCATCCATAAGATATTGGATCACTTGGAGACTCCTACTAAGAAGAGAGAAAATTTGGTGGATTATATGTTTAGAGGAACAATGAAGCGCTGGTGGGATATTCTAGTTCAGGTCGAGTCGAAATAGGGTATAATGTGGAAATATTTCCAAGAATATTTTCTGTAAAATTTCTATATGGAAACATTGATGTAGGAGAAGGTTGAAAAGTTTATGAGGTTTGCCCAGGGGACTATAATAGTTATGGATTATGGTGTCAACTTCACCAACTTACAACACTTTGTTCCAATGTTAGTAAGGGATGAGGCGGCAATGGTGATATACTTTTAGGATGGGATTATATTGAGATCAAGTCCTAGGTGAATTTATTTTGTTTAAAGAGGTTTTTTGAGTTGGTGTACCAAGATGTTATCTTAAAAAGAAATATAAATGAGGCTTCTAGTTGTGGACATGTGGTTCTATTTGGGGGGCCCATTGGTAAAACTTTAGATATTAAGAAGCATGGTTTTAGGGGTTTTGACCAGGGTAGTGGGGGATAGAGTAGTCAGAGGAGTGGAAAAACCTCTCAGGGTAGTGATTGAGTTTTCTACTATCAGTGTGGTGGGTCGGGACACAACCACAGTCAGTGTCCCAGACCACCAGTTGAGTGTCAATAATATGAAAATATGGGGAATTTGAAGAGGTTCTGTAGTAACCCATGATAGATGGGTGGTGATGGAGGATTGAGGCCAATCCCGAGTATAGGTTGGGGTTAGCTACCCTATATCAGATAAGTAGTTGGAGTTCTACTTGTCACACCAGTAGGGCTAGAAGACGTAGTACTCCAGGAGAAGGGTATCCTTATCAGTAGGGCAGTGCATCACTAGGGACTCATACAAGAGACCAATGTAGAGAGGTAGGCCAACTCCATGCAATTCGGCATGCATCGATAGGTGGTGAGGTTTGATCATCGATAGTTTGAGGTACGATTCATGTAGATTCCACTCTTGCTAGTTATTTATTTGATATTGGTGCTTGGAATTATTTTATATCTTCTCATTTTATGAGTTTTCTAGGTCTAGAAGTGGAACATGTGTGTGGGGTTTTTTTAATTAATACACCATTAAGGGTGTGAGTAGAAAATATTTGGCAATGTAAGGAGTGTTCCCTTGAGTTTGGTGGGTACCAATTCCTATGAGATTTATTTGTGATTGAGATGTTGGGTTTTTATATAATATTGGGGAAGGATTGGATAGTGTTGTATCAATCCCATATTGAGTGTTACCATCGTAGGGTAACATTCACATAATTGGAGAGGAATACTTATGTTCACCTTGGGGAATTGGATATATGAGCAGACCATGTAAGAAAAGTTTTTCATCTGTTGGGTGATCTCATATCCTTAGTGGCTTGTCTTGTGCTTGATGATGGGGGGTAGAGAATCTTGTTTTTACTCTTATAGTGGATCAATTTCAGGATATGTTTCCTAAGTAATTTTTGGTGTTGTCTCTCGATAGATGTGGAGTTCACAATTTAGTTTCTTCTTAGATTAAAACCTATTTATATTTCTCTACATAGAATGGTGTTAGAGGAACTTTAATAACTTAAAAATCAATTGGTGGAACTTGATAATAAATGGTTTATTCATCTGAGTACTCCACCTTGGGCATCTATAATTTAGTTTTCTAAAGTCTAACAGATCATTATAGATGTGTGTCGATTATTAGAAGATAAATCATATGAAAGTTAAGAATCAATTAATCTTACTAGAATCGATGTCCTTCTGCTTCAGCTCGAGAAACTCCTTCTCCATTATTGTTCTCATGGAATGAGGGAAATATAAACTAAAAAAGATCCTTCTAAACTCTTACCACTCTATAGCTTCAACTTCCACTCTTGTCCTTGTGTTCTTTTTTACTATGATTTTTTTTTGTTGTTCAGGTTTAACAACACACCAATAGTCTTTATGGACCTAATAAACTGAATATTTCAACTATATCTAGATCAGTTTGTATTCATTTTTGTGGATGACATCTTGGTGTACTCTAAGACACATGAAAATCATGAAAAACATATTGAAATAATCTTGAGTACACTAATAGATCATAAGATATATGCCAATATATCTAAGTGTCATTTTTGGATTGGAAAGGTTCATTTCATGGATCACATCATCTCTAAGGATGGTCTGTCAGTTGACCTATAGAAAGTTAAATTATTTATGTCTTGGTATAATTCCAAGATTTTTTTTGGATATCCAAATATTTCAAGGTTTAGAATACTACTATAGATGATTCATCAAAGACTTTACAAATTTGAAAGTCCTAATCAAGAATGGAATAGAGTTTCAATGGTTTGGGGCATGTGATAATTATTTCCAAGAGTTAAAGAAGTGGTTAATTACTACACTGATCTTGATCCTACCAAAATCTGGTAAGGGTTATACCTTGTTTTGCAATGCGTCCAATTTTGGGCTTGGGGAAGTGTTGATTTAGGATGATTGGGTTGTGGAGTATAGGTCATGGAAGCTAAGGTATCATGAATAGAATTACCCCACACATGATATTGAGTTGTCTGTAGTGGTTTATGATTTAAAGTGTTGGTGTTATTAATTTTTAGAAGAAAGTTTTATCATTTATATTGATTATAAGATCCTTAAATACATCCTTAACTAGTGTGATTGGAATATTCAATAGTAAATTTGGGTGGATTATAAATATTATCTTCATTTTTTTCTAGTCTATATGTCAGAAAAGGGAAATAGTGTTATAGATGATTTGAGTCAAAAGACTAAAAATCAAGCAATTTAAGAATCTAGTTCTGAGTGGAGGATGATATAATTGTTTACAGAGATGTACCTAGAGGTTTTTGGATAGACAAGGGATGATGACCCTTTCACCATTCATAATTGAGTCCATTCTTCTGAGCCAGATCAACCAGAATAGTATGAGGATCCTGAGTGTTTTTCCATGAGAGAAAAACCTGAAGGTGGGGAGTCTCATTTAGATTGTACTGCTAATGGAGATGATATCATTTATGTTTTCAGTTTTGTTTTTTTCTTTATTGTATATGACAATAGTTGATTCATGAGTTTTGTTCATTAATGTGGGTTGTGTATCATGGTTTGACCAAAATGTATCATGATCTTCATAGTTGGTGTTGATGTCTTGGGATAAATAAACATGTTGTTGGTTTTTCAATGATTAGAAACACTTGTTAGTACATGAAAGCTAAGAATAATCAATTTGTGGTTTTTTGCAGCCATTTCCAATTCTATAATGAAAGTGGGATAACGTTATGATGGATTTTGTGGTGGGTATTTTTAGTAAGACTTAAAATAATGATGAAATATGGGTAGTTTTGGATCATTTAACATGGTGGAACATTTCTTACTAATTTTAGAGACCTTCACCATTGAACAGATGGGTGAGTTGTATATTGGGTAGATTGTGTGGTTTCACGGGGTGCCACAGACTATAGTTTTAGATCCTGACATGTGTTTTACTTTTCACTTATATAAAGGGTTAAAAAAGGTTCTTGTAACCCATGTATTTATGAGTACATAATTTCACCAAAAAATAGATATGTAGTTAGAGCATACTATTCGTGTATTAGAGGACATGCTGAGGGAATGTGTCATAGACTTTAGATGATCTTGGGAAAAACACTTGTCACTTGTTGAGACCTCCTATAAAAATAGATATCAAGAGATGATTTAGATGTAACTATATGAGTCAATCTAGGTAGACTATTTAGATCTCCTCTATGTTGGATGGAGGCTGGAAAATTAGATTTGTTGAGACTAATTCTTTTTTAAGAGACATCGTAGTAGGTTTAGTTGACTCAAAAACATATAGATATGGCTCAGAGTAAGAATAATTTGTATTTAAATTGATTTCATCAACCTCTTGAGTTTATGGTGGGTGATCATGTGTTTCTTTGGGTGTTTCTAAGGTTGTGTCACCATAAAATTCGAAAACAGGATAAGTTGGTGCCCATGTATGTGGGGTCGTTTGATATTTTAGATAGGATCATACCATTAGAATACTGATTGGATATTCTATAACAATATAGTGGCATGCATGATGTTTTTTATGTGTCACAGCTTAGGCGGTATCACCCCAACCCATCTCATGTGATATATATTGATGATGTTGACCATGAGGATGATGTATCCTTTGAGGAGAATCTAGTTTGTATTGTGGATCATGGTGAGAAAGACTTGTAGGGAAAGACTATGTCTATGGTTTGAGTTTTGTGTAAGAATGGTAATTTACATGAAGATAATTGGGAGATGGAGACAGACATGCGGTCATAACAGCTCGATCTTTTTTACTTTGATATCTTGGTGATTCTTGGGGTGCGACATAAGGAAGGTACATTATAAGGTGGGGAGGTTTTAAGATCCCAAACATCTATAGAGGTACATTCTTGTTTAATTTCTGGTTTAGGCCTCCTTAATTTGGTTAATGAAATGTTTACCATGTGTATGAGGAGTCTTAGAGAGTGTTCTAGGGGTTAGGTACATGGAATAGGGGTGAAAGTGGCTATTTAGTGAATGTTGCATGGTTGGCACATAGTTAGTAGTAATTGTGCACCATAACTATGCTTACCTAAAGGCAGGGCACATGGTTTATGAAACCATGCAAGGGGGGATTCTAAGCCATGTAGGCTTGAATAAAGCCACCTCACATGATCACCACACAATTTTTCAAACCGTGCAAGCTTCCAATGAAACCGTGCAACCTCACCTGCCTCTTGGAAAGATGCTGGTGCACGGTTAGTGTTTGGGTTGGCCAACCATGTGGCCAAACCATGCAACCCATTAAAAATTTGGAAATTTAACATTTTCCCCCCAGGGGATTTAGGATTTATTACTCAAATTTCTCCACCATTTCTTGTAACGGCCTGAAATTTTGAATAATTTTTGTTTCCTAATTTTGTGTGTTATTTTATTTTATACACAAAAAAACTAAATTCTTTAATTAAAAAAGTGAGTATAATTAAATGAGAATATTGGGTTTCAACTATTATATGACTATTGTTCAATATGACTATTGGAAACTAAACGCTTAACATTATAATTATAGTTTATAAATACATGTGATTTTGGTTAATTAATACAGAAAGAAGATTCGATGGCCTCATCCAGTAGACTCGGGCCGTTTGAATCCCATCTGATAGAACTTGTGAAAGAGGTAGCACCACTGGGACTTTTTCTGGACTAAGCCAAAGTTGAACTTCATAATGTGAATCTTGAAAGAAATCACCTACGAGAGATGTTCAAGCTGATATAGGTCAATACTAGGGAAATGTTTGCTGATCCGCCCCAAGATTCTATCACCTTATCACACCTTACACTTAGGTCCAATACTGTTATTATAAGGGGCTATATAATGAGACCTTAGCTAATTTGTGTAATCCTTTGATATAAATAAAATTATTATTTCTTCTTACGGTAAAGTTTGTGAATTTAAAATGTCCAGATAAATATAAGATGTATATTATTGATGAATTTTGGAAAAATGGATATTTTAAAATATTTATGTAAACCTTAAATAATTAATAATGTGTAATGATTTTCAAAAAATGGTCTTCTACGGTTGTGTTTAGTAATAAATTTATATTCTAATAAGATCAACTTAATTTTTGGTGAATAGTAAATTATGACTAGAAATTTTGTGCTTATGAATAGTAACGTGACTAAATGGAATAGTAAACTCACTTAATAAAGTATTAAAATAATTTAGGCACCCTGATTAAGTAATATGATTCAATAAAATAAGTAAAAAAATGTTTCAGAAATTATAAGTTAAATATTAGTTTTTTCGGGTGAATAGTGGTTTTATTTAAAAATTAAATTACAAATTCATTAAAAATTATTTTCATAAAATGGAATTCATTTTTGAATTCAGAGCATTGATATTAGGTTAAGGTGAATTTTGGGGATTTTTCTGAAATAGTTGAATTTTCAGTGAATAGTGTTTTTACTTAAAAATTAAATATCTATTAATTAGAAAATTATTTTCATAAAATAGAGTTCATTTTTGAATTCATAGCATCAATATTATGTTAAGGTTAATTTTTTCAATTTTTCTAAAACAATTGAATTTTCAGTGAATAGTAAAAATACAGTTGTGAGTTTCGGGTGTTTAATGACATCATTAAGGATGTAATAATTATTTAATCATTCTAGTATACTTATTAATAGTATGATATTCTACGAGGTGTCCCAAGTGACCAATACCATGGAAAAATACCAAAGGAAAGACAATGGTTTTGCCAATACCACCGATGAGGTGTCCCTTGGAAATTAATGATTTGTTACCTCACTTCTCCTATAAATACCAAGGCATTCCATCAATAATTTCCTTTAAAAATCCTCCCCAACAAATTTATGGTCTCATTACCTCCCAAGGAGTTATCCCAAGGGGCCCTCAAGCCTCCCAATGTCCCAACCTTCAAGATTTCGTAGTAACTCTTCAAGGTAAGGAAATCATTCACCCTCCTCTTTTAAGCCATGACATCCTTTATGTTGTGTCTTCTAGTTCCCATATCTTTATGTTGATGGTATGTTTTTATATGTTATCATTACTATCCATTTCATGTCTAATTATTTAGAGACCCTTTCCTCTCTCATCAATTTTTTTTCTAAATTTTTAAGTGTTGTCGTTTGGTTGTCGAATTTCTCATAAAAGAAATCACATCTTCTCTTTTCTTTCATGTTTCCTTTTCATGTGGTATGCCAGTAAAATATCTATACCATGATATTATTATGTACCCATACTATATTATAAATTATTTCTTAGTTTGTGACCCTTGTCTCATCTCTTTTCAATGTTTTCTAAAACCATGTTATATAGCCGATAGGCTGCAGAAATTTTGCCTCAAAATTTCTATCTCTTTCTCTCCATAAATTATCTTGTTTTATTTATGTGAGTACCCAGACCTATTTAGTTTATATGGGTATTCATAAATATATAAATATGATATATTTTATTCTTTAATTGACATACATATAACCCTCAGTCCCTTTCCATGGGTTATAAATGACATAATGATATTATTTTTAAGAACTTTTAAAACGTCACGATCTTGAAATGAAACCCATTTCTTTTATTCTCCATGGGTTATTTATGAAATGATTTATTATGATATATGTGGATAACATGAAAATAAATACATATTAAGGGTTTTCTATGATAGTTCTTCAATGCATTGGGTAAATAAATTAATTTCTAGAGATGACAAGTTTCATGATACCTTAGTGAGTAACCTTGGTAATTTTTATGACACCTCAGCGATAAACCTTGGTGATATGTTCATGAATATATAAATGAAATGTTGTTGACACATATTCAAGTTATGATTCATGTTCTTTTTATTATGATATGCCTATTTTTCTATTTCTCATGTCATCATATTTTTCATCAAGTTCTTATTGATATCACAAGTAAACTTTACCGCTTACTGGACCTTCTGGTCACCCCTTCCTTTGATGTATGTCTCCAGGATATGGGATACAGTAATTTTACACCAGATGAACCTATGATGAAGCCTTACAAGTGTTTTAGAATAATTTTTTATGTTTTTTTTTCATTTATTATGTTCCTGATTTCCAAGACACTTGACTTTAAAAATCCTCTGTTTGTAAAATGTAATGAGAAGTTATGTAATAAAAAAGTGGGATTCCATAGTTGGTATCAAAGGATAGTTTAGTTATTTATGGAAATTAGGATATGAAAAATTTAGGAAGAACCCTATGTAAAACTTTAAATATAGGAAAACTTCCAGGTATTTTGGTGAGTATTGAGTACGTGGTTTATCAAACAAATACATCCCTGTCTAGATACGAGAAGGTAGAGGTGGCTCTGGCACAGATGTACATAGGGGTAAAACCCAAAAACACCGATTTGAGCTAGACTCAAACAGGAACTGGTACACGACAATGGGCCTTGTTTCACTCTTGGTTATGACACTCTCGGGGGATATGTTTAGTTAATCACAAGATTTTTATGAATAATTATGAAAAATTATAGAGAAATGTAATTGTCTGATCATGAAGTTTTAAGACATAACATCCTTTATAGTTAAAATATTCGTAAATGAAATATGTTTCTCACTATGGTTTTATTCTTTTATAAAATGGTGGGAAATATGAGGACCTGTGAAAATGGTGACCGCAATGGACCATGTGCTGACGGCCCTCCAATGGAAGCTGGAATGGAAACATTCATGCGAATGATGAACCAACTGACTCAAGTTATGGGAAATAACTTGAATCAAGATGAGAGACCAATATCACTGTGAAGGGAACAAAATTCTCTTAATTCCTTTATGAATCAACAACCACCAACCTTCAGTGGATCGACTGACCCATTGATTGCTGAGTAGTGGATCAGCTCCATCGAGAAGATCTTTTCTCTGCTCTGCTATTCAGAGCAAGAGAATGTCACACTAGCTATCTATCACTTAGAAGGAGAAGCTGATCAGTGGTGGGAACTGATTAAAAACAAAAGGACAGGAGTGGAAGTTGAATCTATATAGTGGTAAGAGTTCATAAGGATCTTTTTCAGTAAATATTTCCCTCATTCCATGAGAACAAGAATGGAGAAGGAGTTTTTCCAGATGAAGCAGAAGGAGAATAAATCCATGGGAAGCTATGAGATTAACTTCACAAGGCTTTCATGTTACACATCTAGCTTTATCATGGATCCAAATGGTAAGGTTGATAGATTCTTCAGTGGACTGAGACCTCATCTGTGGAAGAATATAGCCAACCGAGACTATGATAGTTATGAGGAGATTGTGTTGAGTGTGATAAAAGTCTAGATGGAGTTTGGTGAGATGTAATGGTCTCATAAATAAAATGACAAGAAGAGATCGATGAATCCCTACTTAGGGTGGACTTTTGATCGGGGAAGAGGAGGCAATCAAGTACAACATTCCACATGTAATAAATGTGGGAAGAAGAATTCAGGTAACTGCTTTATCAGGAGCGGGAAATGCTACAAGTGTGGAAGAGATGGCCATATTGCGAAGAATTGTCATATTAAGGTGAAACCTCAACTTCCTAACACAAAAGATAAGGGGAATATGGTGCAGGACCTACCTGATGTCCAGTGTTTTATGTTTGGACAACTTGGGAACTTTTCCAATCATTGTCCAAATCTGAGGGTAGTGGAGGGGAACCCCCATCAGCTTCACCAAAGGCCAAGGGAAGAAGGTCATGCTTTTTCTATCATGATAGCTGAAGTTGAAGCTCTGAATGATGTGGTATTGGGTACTCTTGTTGTTCTCTCAAAGCTATCAAGTACTTTGATTGATTCGGGTTCTACACATTCCTTTATTTCTTCCAAGTTTTCAAAGAATTTAGAATCAACCCCCGATTTTCTAAAAGTAGAGTTATCAGTCAAGACTCCTGGTGGGATTATCCAACCATCATCAGTGTTTAGAAACTCTAGTATTTACATTAGTGAGCACAATCTAATCACAAATCTATTAGTCATTCCCATGCTATAATTCGACATGATACAGGGGATGGATTGGCTCTCAAATTATAACGCTAAGATCAAATACATAAGTAAGGAAATATCAGTAGTCTTGAATGGAAAACCTACTCTTATCTTCCAAGGAGGGATATCTCAACAGGATCTTTGTTTAGAAGAACCCCATATATCCTTCATTATAAATTTTATCGGTGAAGAAGAAGAAGTAGATGAGAGTTTAAGGATAGAAAATTTCCCCATCGTCCAGGAATACGTTGACATATTTCCTGAGGAGTTTCCAGGACCTCCCCTAGAAAGAGAGGATTATTTCTCCATTGAACTCATATCGGGATCTTATCCGATATCAATGACCCCCTAGAAGATGGAAAATGTGGAGCTAGAGGAATTAAAGAAACAACTCCAAGATCTTTTGGAGAAGGGGTTTATCTGAACGAATGTGTCTCCTTGGGGAGAACCAGTTCTCCTTGTGAAGAACAAGGATGGATCGATAAGGCTATGCATTGATTATAGAGAACTGAATGGGATCACAGTGAAAAAAAATACCCTCTTCCAAGAATTGATGACTTATTTGACCAACTTCGTGGGGCTCAATTCTTCTCTAAGATTGATCTTGGATCTAGTTATCATCAATTGAGAGTAAAGAATAAAGATATTCCAAAAAGTTCCTTCTGATCATGATATGGGAATTATGATTTTGTTGTTATTCCATTTGGACTAACTAATGCAGCTACTATTTTTATGGATCTGATGAAAAGAGTCTTTAAGGACTACCTTGATAACTTTTTGGTAGTTTTTATTGATTATATTCTGATATATTTTAAAAGTCGTGAGGAGAATGAAGATCATCTAAGGGTTGTTTTAAAAACTCTATTAAAGAAGAGGCATTTTGGAAAGTTTAGTAAATGTGAATTCTGGTTACAATAGGCTGATTTATTGGGGTACATTGTTACCAATGAAGGAATCACAGTTTACCCTGCAAAGACAAAAGTTGTAGAGGAGTGGCCTCAACCTACAACAATAACTAATATTTAAAGTTTTCTTGGATTAGTAGGATATTATAGGTGGTTTGTGAAAAACTTTTCATAACTTTCTAATCCATTAACCAAGTTAACTCGAAAAGGGGTCAAGTTCATCTGGACAAAAATGTGTGAGGAATGTTCCAAAAAGATGAAGAAGAGATTGGTTACTGCACCCATGTTAACTCTTCCCTCGTGTAGAGAAGTATTAGTTATTTTTAGTGATGCATCTCGCAAAGGGCTTTGGTGAGTCCTCATGAAAAATGACAAAGTCGTTGATTATGCATCTTGATAGTTGAAGACTCATGAGTAAAACTATCCTAAGCATGATCTGGAGCTGGTTGCGGTCATTTTTTCTCTGAAAATATGGAGGCACTATCTTTACAGGGAGAAATATGATATATACACAGACCATCAAAGTTTGAAGTATATTTTCACAAAAAAGAAATTGAACATGAGACAAAGGAGATGGTTGGAGCTTCTTAAAGACTATGATTTTCAATTCATTATCATCCTGAAAGAGAAAACAAAGTTGTTGATGCATTAAGTAGTAAAGACCCAGTTGTTATTTCCATTATGAGGATTCAAAAAGATCCTTTGATCAATGAACTAGTAATGCTATACATGGGAATTATAAGGGAAGGTACATCATCAACCCTAACCCAAATGATTTCATAAACGTAATTACTAGAGATGATCAAGAAAGCTTATAAATAAGATCATTTGTTATAGAAGAAGTTTGAATCTGTGAAGGATGGTAAGTTTCCTAAGTTCAATATTGATCAAGAAGGTGTACTGAAATTTCATACAAGACTATGTATTACATCAATTCTGGAAATAAAGAAGGTGTTGATGGATGAATCCCATAGTTCTACTTTCTCTATACATCCTAGAAGCACAAAAATGTATAGGGAACTTCGTGATCATTTTTGGTGGGATAATATGAAAAGGGAGATTGCTAACTATACTTCAAGGTTCCTCGTATGTCATCAAGTGAATTCAGGGTGACAACTTCTTAAAGGCGTATTGCAACCACTACCCATACCAGCATGGAAGTGGGATAATATCACTATGGACTTCTTCACTGGTCTCCCAAGAACTTCCAAAGGAAACAATGTGATATGGGTTATTGTAGATTGCCTCACCAAGACTGCCCGTTTTATCTCCATTCGAGAAAGATTTCTCTCTTGATCAACTTTCCATGATTTACTTGAAGAAAGTGGTAAGGTTGCATGGAGTTCCACTTTCAATCGTATCTGATCGTGATCCAAGGTTCGCATCAAAATTATGGAGAAGTCTTCAACATGATTTGAGCACTGAATTGAATTTCAGTACGGCATATCACCCCCAAACTGATATTCAATATGAAAGGACTATTCAAACACTCTAGGACATGCTAAAAACATACTCAATGGAATTTAAAGGTGGATGAGATCAACATATCCCATTAGTTGAGTTCTCTTACAACAATAGCTTCCACTCGAGCATTCAAATGGAACCCTATGATGCTCTATATGGGAATCGATGTATAAATTCTACGTGTTGGCATGAAGCTGGTGAGGGAAAGATTCTTGGGCCTAATCTTGTGTAAGAGATGACAGAAAAAGTCTACACCATCCAACAACACATTAAGGCTTCTCAGAGTCAGCAAAAGAGCTATGCTGACAACTATCGAAGGGACTTGGAGTTTGATATTAGTGATAAGTTCTTTCTTGGAATTTCACATCAGAAGAGAGTCATGAGGTTCGGGAAGAAATGTAATCTCATACCTAGGTACACTAGCCCCTATGAAATCCTTGATTGCGTAGATGTAGTGGCCTATCAGCTTGGAATTCCTCCAAATCTAGAAAAATTTCATGAAGTCTTCCATGTATCCCTCTTGAGGAAGTATACACCTGACCCTTTACATGTACTAAACCCAGAGGTGGTACAACTGGAACATGACCTCTCTTATAAAGAGCAGTCGGTGGAGATCTTGGACCGTAGAGACCAGGTTCTATGCAACAAGACTACCCACCTTGTCAAGGTGCTGTGGAGAAACCACAAATGTGAAAAATCCATGTAGGAACCAGAGGATCCTATGAGGTAGAAGTACCCACACCTTTTCTCTTCTTAAGGTATGAGTTAAAATTTTGAGGATGAAATTTTTTAAGTGGGGAAGAATGTAATGACACGAAATTTTGAATAATTTTTGTCTTCTAATTTTGAGTGTAATTTTATTTTATACGCAACAAAACTATATTCTTTAATTAACAAAGTGTGTATAATTAAATGAGACAATTGGTTTTCAACTGTTATATGACTGTTGGTCAATATGATCATTGGAAACTAAACTCTTAACATTATAATTATTGTTTATAAATACAAGTGATCTTGGTTAATTAATAAAGAAAGAAGATTTGATGGCCTCATCCAGTAGACTCAGGTCGTTCGAAGCCCATCTGACAGAACTTGGGAATGAGGTAGCACCAATGGGATTTTCTCTAGACCAATACCATGCCAAACTTCATTATGTGAATCTTTAATAGAATCTCCAATGCTAGAAGGTCAAACTGATAGGGGTCACTACTCGGGCAATGTTGGCTGAGCCGCCCCAAGATTCTGTCACCTTAGCACACCTTACACTTAGGTCCTATGCTGGTATTATAAGGGGCTATGTAATGACACCCTAGCTACTTTTTTTAATCCTTTGATATAAATAAAATTGTTCTTTCTTCTTATGGTAATGTTTGTTAATTTCAAATTTCCGGATAAATATAGGATGTATATTATTGATGAATTTTGAAAAAAGGAATATTTTAAAATATTTATGTAACCCTTAAATAATTAATAATGTGTAATGATTTTCAAAAAATGGTTTTCTAGAGTTGTGTTCAATAAGAAATTTAGAGTCTAATAAGATCAACTTAATTTTTGGTGAATAGTAAATTATGAATACTAATTTTTCATTTATGAATAGTAATGTGACCAAATGGAATAGTAAACTTATTTAATAAAGTATTAATATAATTTATACACCTTGATTAGGTAATATGATTCAATAAAATAAGTAAATAACTGTTTTAGAAATTATTAGTTAAGTTTTAGTTTTTTTGGGTGAATAGTGTTTTTATTTAAAAATTAAATTAAAAATATTTAGAAAATTATTTTCATAAAATGGAGTTCTTTTTTGAATTCAGACCATCAATATTAGGTTGAGGTGAATTTGGGGGATTTTTCTGAAACAGATGAATTTTCAGTGAATAGCGTTTTTACTTAAAAATTAAATATCTCCTATTTAGAAAATTATTTTCATAAAATGGAGTTCATTTTTCAATTCAGAGCATCTATATTAGGTTAAGGTGAATTTTTGGTATTTTTTTGAAACAATTGTATTTTTGTTGAATAGTAAAAATAGAGTTTTGAGTTTCGGGTGTTTAATGACATCATTAATGATGTAATAATTATGTAATCATTCTGGTCGACTTATGAATAGTATTATATGATATGATTTTTCTCAAGTGGCCAATACCATTGGAAAATACTAGGGTAAAGCCCATGGTTTTTCCAATACCACCGATGAGGTGCCCCTTGGAAATTAATGATTTGTTCCCTCACTTCTCTTATAAATACCAAGACATTCCCTCATTAATTTCATTTAAAAATCCTCCCCAAAGAATTCCTTATCTCTTTACCTCCCATGAAGTCCTTCCAAGGTTCCCTCCAGCCTCCCAATGTCCTGACCTTCATGTTTTCGATGTTACTCTTCAAGGTGATGGAATCTTTCACCCTCCTCTTTTAAGCCATTACTTCATTTATGTTGTGTCTTCTAGTTTACATCTATTTATGTTGAGGGTATGTTCTTATATGTTTTAATCAATTTCCATTTAATTTATAATTTTTGAGAGACCCTTTCTTCTCTCATCAATTTTTTTCTAAATTTTTAAGTGATGTCGTTAGGCTACCGAATTTCTCGTAAATGAAATCGCATCTTCTCTTTTCTTTCATGTTTCCTTTTCATGTGGTATGTCATTAAAATATCCATACCATGATCTTATTATGTACACATATTTTATTATGAATTATTTATGAGTTTTTGACCCTTTTCCCCTCTATTTTCAATGTTCTCTAAACCTAAGTTATATTGCTATTATGCTGTAGAAATTTCACCTCAAAATTTCTATCTCTTTCTCTCTAGAAATTCGCTTATTTTGTTTATGTGAATAACCAAACTTATTTAGTTTCTATGGGTGTTCATAAATATATAAATATGATATATTTGATTCTTTAATTGACATACATATAACCCTCACTCCCTTTCCATGGGTTATAAATGTCATAATGATCTTATTTTTATGAACTTTAATAACGTCGTGATCTTGAAATAAAACCCATTTATTTTATTCTCCATGAGATTTTTATGAAATGTATGATTATGAACTATGTAGATAACATGAAAATAAATACATATTAAGGTTTCTCCCTAATATCACTCTAATGCATTGGTTAAATAATTTAATCTCTAGAGATGATATGTTTCGCGATGCCTTGGTGAATAACCTTGGTAATTTTTATGACACCTCGGGGACAAACCTTGGTGATATGTTCATGAATGTCTAAATGAAATATTGTAGCCAAATATTCAAGTTATGATTCATGTTCTTGTTATTATGATATTCCTCTTTTTCCATTGCTCATGTCTTTATATTTTTCATCAAGTTCTTATTTATATCACAAGTAAATTGATTCCCTTATTTACCCCTTACTGGGCCTTCTTCTCACCCTTTCCTTTGATGTATGTCTCCAGGATATGAGATACAATAATTGTACCTAGAATAAACATATGATGATGCCTTACAAGTGGTTTAGAAGAATGTTTTATGTTGTTTTCATGTATTATGTTCCTGATTTCCAAGATACTAGACATTAAAGATCCTCTATTTGTAAAATATAATGAGAAGTTATGTAATAAAAAGGTGGGATGCCATATTTCTCCTCCAATAGCATGAGTGATGATATAGACCCTCATAGACTTCCCAAATATTTATCTCCCTTTTTTCTAAGATATTTTTAGTTCCTTAGGGTATGGATCAAAGTTTCAAGTGATTATAACACTTTTATTTTGTTCTATATTCCAGATTATGGATTGTGGAATTTTTATTCTTATTCTGGATATCTAATAACCTCTTTTTCCAATGGATATTAGATAGAATATTGTAAGGGTGTTTGTTACAGAATTAAAGGCTAATGTTAAGCAATATTTCATCTACAGATTCGAGTTAGGTGGTATATAAGTTATATCCTATAGTCTTTTTATTTTGTATGTGTATGTGGTTATGATTTTATGTTTTTGTGATGTCTATTTAGTTTTCAATGGTATAAATGATTAATTAGTTGGTTAATTAATGAATTTAAATCCCTCTTGATCCTTGTGGTATGCATTGATATTGATATGGGTTGGGTTAGGGTCACCCATGGGGTGTGCCACTTATGTGAACATGGGTTTGGATTATTTTACATGAAATTGAGAGGGGTTATGAAATAGAACCTATGGTATTTATGTTTATCATGTTACCATGGATTTATGAAATGAAACCAATGATAATTAAATTTAGTATGTTAACATGTATTGTGAAATATAATTTACATTAATTGTGTTCAGGTGATAACATGGCATAAGGGGTGTTTGGTATAATGTGGATGTGTTAAATTAATTAATGTAAATGTGTTAAATGATTTATGGGTTATAATGGAAATTTGTAAATGTATGAAGGCATTCAAATGAGTAATGTGTTAAATGGTTTATGTTATGAAAAGAGAAAATGGGTTAAATGTATAAGGCATGTAAATGGAAAATGTACTCATGGGTTAAGACAGAAAAATGGAAAATGTGTTGAATAAGTTATGATTGTAAATGATGAATGTGTTTAATGGTTATGATTTGTGTTGGTAAATTTGTTGTGTTTAAAGAATAATTTTCACATGTCTTGGTTGTATGTGGGTTATTTACTTTATGTTATACACACATGGGTCATGTTAGACTGAGGCTCTGATCCCCACCCCTATAATTAATAGGTTTGAGAGTTGGAATAAGGCTCTATGCCCCTAATGGATGCATGTGATATGACTATCTTCACTAAGGCTTCAAGATAAGTGTAATGGAAATGATTAACCCATGGAATAAATGATGATAGTGGCTAAATTGAACCTTGTTAATTTATGGCACCCAGTTTATATCCTATTTATCTTGTTATTCATTATGTACCTATATAAAAAATTTGTTTAAACTAGATATTGAATATACACCATTGGTGGTGGCCTACTGAGTTTTACTCACACCCTATTCAGGCTTACTTTAGGTACCTAAGAAGACTTTATATTTGCATGTCAAGACAAGGGAAATGGCTCTATGTTAGATGGTTGAGTTGGGCTTGAGATTTTCATGGAGGATGGATTCATACTTGGAGTTAAGACCCATTTTGGTGGTTCTTCAGTTTTTATTTATTTTTGGAATTTTCTCACACCTAGAACTATATTACATTGGTTAGCATATTTTTTATTTAGTTGTGTTCTTATACCCAGTTTTGGGAAATGAAATTGTGATTCATTCTTATTGTTTACTTATTTTCTTTACCTTGTATTATATCTATTTTGTATTACTATTATAAAAAGGCCATAGTATACCCATGTGTTATATTATACCTTCACTACTATTTCGCAGCCTCTAGTGTACATGGATATGCACCTAAGGTCATGTAGTGACCCAACTTGAGTCAATAGATTAGTGGCTACCAATCTAGGGACGTTATAAAATATTTCTCTCACTATCCTTCTTAAGTGTGTACTCCCTCAAAAGAAATATTGGATATCTTGAAAAAAATCACATTCTTGTGTGATGAGTTTTACAGGAAGTATCCCCTGGTTTCCTCGGGATACCCTATAAAGATACACTTTGTTCCTTATGGTGCTAATTTTTTTCTTTAGATAGCCTTAATAAACACCTTGCAACCCCAAGAACAGAACTGTGATAAAACACATTTCTTTCCACTCTATAACTCAAATGGAATACCATTTTTTTTCTTTTTTTGGTACTTAGTTAAGTAAGTATAATGATATATTTAATAAATATCCCCCAAAGGATAATGAAGTACTTGAATGACTCATCATTGACCCTACCATGTTCAATAAGGTATGATTCCAGCTTTCACTAACACCATTCCACTATGGTGTATAAGGTGGAGTGAGTTGATATAAAATCTTATACACCCCTAGAAAGTCAATGAATTATTGGTTAAGATATTTACCACCTTATTCCAATTTTAGTTTCTTTATCTTCTTATCGAGCTAATTCTCAACCTCACTCTAGAACTATTTTAACATCTAAATGGATTCAAATGAAGGTTTTGGGAGCAGCGGAAGAACGTGGGTGGATTTTACCACTTGGATTTTCATCATTAGCAATGATCAATCCGGGATCAATACGACGATAAATGCCAGTCTCCACGGATCGATTCACAAAAATAGACAAAGAAGAAGAAAGGTCCCGGAACCACAAAAGTGGATCATCACATGTTGATTATAATTAATTTAATTAATTGAAAAGATGTACCTTTTGGGTGTTCTTTCTTCATTGATATTTTTAGTCACGTTATGATGCGATTCGTCGTTGCGTCGCAGAATCCAAGGGTAGACTTCCTCTAGCGGTGATCAACATGTGCACCACATATCTCTGGACATCGCCAAAGGTGTCTCCAGGTGCTATCTTATAGAAACATTCGCTTGTGTTGTTCACCTTAGATTTTCTTGATCCAATGGAAGAGGATATCTCTCGCTCTTGAGAGCGTTCTTGGAGGAATAAGTTCTTTCAACCTTGAATTAATTCTCCAAAATTGTTGTGCACAACGATTCTCTTGTGTGAAAAGAGTCGGGGTTGTGAGGATATTTATAATCGGGTTTATTGTTGTAGAGTTATGACAATAAATAAACACATTACTTGTTTTATTTATTTCATTGACTATTATTAAAAACCCCCATGTCGAATAATTAATTCCTTGACATATGCCCACGCTGATTATAATAAATATCATTTAATAAAACAATATTATATCCTCAAAATCCCGAATGGAAAACTACATAGCTTGTAATCATTAATACATGGCGTGTACTTTTTTTCCATAAAACTACACGACATGTAATCATTAATACATAGAGTGTACTTGTTTTTTTATTTCCTTTACAAAATGAAAACTACACAGCATGTAATAATTAATACACAGCGTGTACTTGTTTTCCATGAAAAACTACATGGAGTGTAATCTTTAATACATGACGTGTATATATTGTTTTTCATTTCCTTCTTCCTTAATCATTAAAACGATTTAGTCTTCCTTTAATAATTATTAAACCATGTATGAGAATAATATTTATTCTAGTTGAGATACTTGTATACACTTAGTGTGTGACCCTCTAGGCCTCTTTCTCATTGGCATTAGGCAGGCTTGCCTAAAGTCCAATATTACTGTCTAACAATGGGTCAAGGAACCCAAGAGAAAGAAGTTGATGCCGCATTGATGTGTCACCTCATACGAATGCTTACTATGTAATTTAATCCCTTTATCTCAATATTTCATCAAGAAGGTTTCATTGAAGTGTCATAAACCTATATTCTTGATCCGTCATTCTTTGACTACCTGAAATAAACTCGTCGTTTCACCATGTCCATGGAATTTCATGAGACAGTTCTATTTCAATCAAAGGGTCGAGATATAAACTTCCATAAAATGAAGGGACAAATCCTTCCTCGGCTTATCCATTAACAACATGTCATTTGTGACAAACCCAACGTACCCTACTTACCGCCAACTGTCTACGTGGCGGTTTTCATCAGTAAATCTATGTGTGTGGGTCATGACATGAGTTAATGACAATATTCTAGTTTAAGGACCATTACATAGGCTCGCAGATAGTAATATTTTATGACACCAAGGCATGCGTAATTACTACTGGTGGGTCTCTTCTCATAATCTCCCATCTAGGATATTACCAAGTGTGAACTCCTTGAGAGAGAGTCTCATATTCTTACGAGTAATCGCACATGAAGGTCTGTATACTATGTGTCCTATCATAGCGGGGATCTTCCATGACCATATTAATGCAACAAATATTCCAGGACATTATTATATTATATTCATGAAGAACAATGAAAAATATATAATAAGAGTACATTCATGCAATCAAAGTACAAAACAGTTGGTTATCAGGACACCAACCCTTACAAACTCCCACTTGGACTAGAGCCAACTACCTATGACTTTTAGTCCGCTAGACCTCACATGATGATCATGTTTATGCTAAGTCAAGGCTTTAGTCAAGGGGTCTGCCATGTTGTCTTCCATAGAAATACTTATCACCGAAAATTCACCTCTCTGAGAAAAATCCCTCAAGAGATGATACTTCTGAAGTATGTGCTTTGTCCGCTGATGTGACCCTGGTTCTTTTGCGAGTGTCACCTCTGTAGTATTATTATAATAGAGTGTGATAGGATCTTTACTTCTAGGTACTACATCTAACTCTTGGACGAAGCTTTGCATCCATACTACTTCTTTAGTTCCCTTAGAAGTTTCGATATACTCGGAATCTCCTGTAGAATCTGCCACCACACTTTTCTTTGATCTCTTCCAGCTCATTGTACCTCCATTCAAACAGAAGATATATCCAGTCTATGACTTTTTATCATCTTGATCAGTCTGGAAACTAGAATCTACATGTCCTCTGATGAAAATTTCTTTATCTCCTCCATAAACCAGGAACATATCCTTAGTACGCCTCAGATACTTAAGGATTGTCTTTACCACCATCCAATGTTGGTCTCCTGAATCAGATTGATATCTGCCTACCGCAATTAATGTATAATAAACATCTATCCTTGTATATAGCATACCATACATGACTGACCCAATCACGGAGGCTTAAGGGATCCTTGCAATTTTCTTTCTTTTCTCATGTGTCTGAGGACACATTTTTTTGGAAAGATGAATGCCATGTGACACTAGCAACAATCCCGTCTTGGATTATTCCATACTGAATATCTTCAGTATCTTGTCAATGTATGTACTTTGACTCAGGCCCAGCATTCTTTTGGATCTATCACGATGGATCTTGATCCCAAGAATATATGCTGCCTCACCCAAGTCTTTCATGGAGAAGAATTTATCTAACCATGCCTTAACTGACTGTAAGACAGGTACTTATTTTCCAATTAGTAATATGTCATCAACATATACTATTAGGAAAATGACTGCACTTCCACTAAAACTCTTGTAGACACAAGGCTCACATTCATTATTAAAAAAGCTTAATTCTATTACAGCTTCATCAAAATGAATGTTCCATGACCTTGATTCTTTCTTTAATCCATAAATGGATTTTTGAAACTTGCATACCTTGTTGGCATCCTTTGGAGTCACAAAACCTTCAGGTTGTGTCATGTAGACATCTTCCTGGAGATTCCCGTTAAGGAATTCTGTTTTGAAATCCATTTTCCAAATATCATAGTCATGGTAAGCAGCAATGGCCAATAGGATTTTGATGGATTTCAGCATCACAACCGGTGAAAAGGTTTCATCATAGTCAATTCCTTGACGCCATCTAAAACCTTTGGCAACCATTCATGCCTTAAACATGCTGACTTTCCCCTCCATGTCTAGTTTCTTCTTGAATAACCGTTTATTATCAATATTACTTACATAAACTAGAGGATCTACCAAAATCTATACTTGGTTTTGGTACATGGAATCCATTTTAGAATTCACAGCTTCTTGCCACTTGGCAACGTCTGTTCCTTCAACTGCTTCCTTGTAGGTAAGAGGATCATCATTGTCAACCAGTAATGAGTCACCATCCTCAGTGACAAGAAAACCATATTGTTCTAGTTCTCTCACCTCTCTCATGCTCTTATGTAGTTCTTATGTCTATGAAACATATTTTTCTTCCACGGGGCTTTGTGGAATCTATTCTTTTACCAACTTCTATGTATCTTGAGCCTTGACTTCATCGAAGTCTATCTTGCTCACACTATCTATTTTGAAGATGTGCTCCCTCTCAAGGAATATGGCGTGTCATTCCACTGTAACATTTTTTTCTAAGAGGTTGTATAGGTAATATTCCCTTGTTTCATTGGGATATCCTATAAAGATACACTTTGTGCCTCGGGGTGCAAGTTTGTTACCTGAAGAGGCTTTAACAAATGCTTTGCTACCCCACACATGTAAATTTGATAACATGGCTTTGCGTCCACTCCATAACTCATATGGAATACCATTTATCAATTTAGTTGGTACTTGGTTTAGTATGTGTGCTACTGTATGTAATGCATATCCCCAAAAGGATAATGGAAGACTCGCATGACTCATCATTGATCTCACCATGTCCAACAGGGTGCGGTTCCTCCTTTCACTTACACCATTACCATGAGATGTGTAAGGAGGAGTGAGTTGAGATAGAATCCCAAACTTCTGTAAGAAATCAATGAAGTCCTGATTAAGATATTTTCCTCCTCTGTCTGATAAGGGTTTCTTAATCTTATTACCAAGATGGTTCTCAACTTCATTCTTGTATTCTTTGAACCAATCAAAAGAATCTGACTTATACCTCATTAAGTAAATATTTCTATATCTACTAAAATCATCAGTAAAAGATATGAAGTACGAGAACCCACCCCTTGCTTCATTGGATGGGTGCAGCTTTTCTTCCAGTGGCCCTTCCTTCCACATGCGAAACAAACAGCCTCCTATTCTCTTTCCTCCCCTTTGATCTTCTTTTTTCTTGTAAGTCCTTAAAAAATCTTTGGGCATAAATCTCTTATCCTTCCCTTTCCTTTTATTCACAATGAGGATATAAGGATTTTCACACTTCATGTCATTTTCCACTTGGCGAATGAGGATAAGAAGATCATACAGAGACTTCTCAATGTTGTTCATGTTGAAGTCCACAACAATGTTTGAGAATCTCTGGGGGAGTGATGCAAGAATGAGATCGGTACCCAGTTCTTCAAGTATTTTAAACCCTAGAACCTACTAGACCTCAATGTATCTAATGATCTTGACTACATGATGCCCAAGTGGGGCACCCTCTCCAAGTTTTCTCTGAAATAGAGCATTGGAGATCTCAAACCTTTCATGTCTTTCTCTCTCCTGGCATAGACCACAGAGGTTCTTGAGCATGCTATAGGCATCCATGTATTCATGAGACTTCATGATATCACTAGAAATTGATGATAGCATCAAATATTTAATGTCGAGTGTGTCGTTCAAATGTTAATCATAGACCAGGAAATATTCATCACTCACCCCTTGGGTAGGCGAATCAGGAAGTGAGGACTCCAGCATGTACAACTTTCATTCATGGTGTATGATAACCCGAAGGTGCCTAAACCATTCCTGAAAGTTACTACCAGTGAGGATATTATCTTTTTCTAGAATCGATCACAGAGAAAATGTGGTTGATGATTTTTTCATATTGATTCTATAATTTAAAAGAGAAGATTTATCAGTACCTTTTGATTACATTTTATGAAAAATAATAAATGAATTTATTAAGTCTCCCACAATTTTATCAAGTCCCAATGGCCCTCACCATTGAACCTAGAATGTCTATTTTCTTTTACATTCTAGTTTAAAGGATCCATATTTCCTTTTACATAACCCCAACAAGGGTTTTTCAAGCTATTTGAAGGTATTTAGGTAGGCAGGTCTTTGCCAACTGTGATCTTACAGTTCCTTGATCTGTTGAGTGGACTCCCCAATCCTAAAATCCTGAATTGTATTTTCTCAACACTTGCCTCCATTTTACAACAAGTATAGCAAGGGCTACTTCTCTTGATGTAAAATGTTTAAGTCAACCCGAAACATTCATAAGATCTTCCTTTATAAAAGTATGTGTCCCAACAAGGGTTGGTCAAACACATAGTTTTATTGAGTCTTTCCCATAATCAACTAACGGATGGATTGGTCTAACTTAATATGGTATTTGAGGGATTTTATTCATTATGCGTAGTTTTTTACTATCACATGCTTGTAATATTAAGTGATGCTTGCTTAATTTATTAACCATGTTATGATAATGCTTACACAAAGTCCGGTTTTTATTTTATTCCATATTTTCATGCTTGTTTATTTCATTAATTATGTGATCACGAAAACACAAACATAATAAATAAACTATGAAATCAGAAATAAATAAAATAAGATGTCATGATCATGAGCTTCTATTGGTTAGCATATCAAGTAGTTTGATAAGCTAGCCCTGACCTATTGAAAAACACCTTGAACTGATGGTTCGTGTTTTGCAAGTCCCACCTGTCCACATTTGTATCTTCTTGGGTTGGTTTTTCCTCAGCTTCGGGTTTATAACCATCTCCTCTGGCTTGGGAGATCCTCCATTCCATGGAGTTTTCATTAAAGAAACCATGGGCATACATGCCCTACATTTTATTGGAAGAAGGCTCGCAGGCTAACGAATTTAATTTAAACAAATTTAAATGAAACCAAACACACATAAAAAGGGTCCTTGGTCTATCACATGATCATCCATAACATGCAATGACATTTATTCATATTTAGAATTAAAATTATTTTAATCGTTCTATTATTTAAGATATGTCGCACTTGAAATTAATTAATTATGATCCTATAATTAATCAATTATTTATCTTAAATTCCTTTTTGAATTTCCTCAAGATTCTTATCATCCATATCCCTTGTACAGGCCTCTGTACTTTTGGAGGAAACCTGGTGAATTTTTATTTTTAGAAAGTACACAGTGTGTAATTTATATTTACATGGCATGTATTTATTTTCACCTTTTATCCAAAGTACATGCCAGGGGATTTTCCGTGTTTTCTCTACTTTGGAAATTTTGGAGTACACGACATGTAGATTAATCTAATAGGGCGTGTACTTCCTTATTACATGGTTACCTTTCTGGAAATCCCGTGTATGCAGAACACAGCTTCTCCTTGTACACGGTTTCACTTGGGCCAGATCGGACTACACGGTGTGTTGATTTAATATACACTACGTGTATTTTGGTTCCATGTTCCATTCATTTCTGGTCAACACAGTGTAATAAAACTCAGTTATACTAAATTCACATGACATGGTTTGGCGGACCAGTACCGGTTCATTTAACCTAAGTACACGGCATGTAGTTTTCATTACACGTCGTGTATTCCCGTGTTGTACAGACAGAAAGAGCGACCCCTTCGGATGAGTTACTCATTTTTATTTTAATCAAAATTAAAATTAAAAGATCATTTCTGTTATGTGAATCAAGAAATGAAGGAGGAAGAATAGATCTCTTTAATTCAGTTTAATATAATTATTTATCATGAAATGAGTCAAATATAAATGTGTATATTATCAACGAAAATTAAATAACTATACTCAATGTTGTAACCTCCCTCTGATACCAATTGAAGGTTCCAGGTGCAGCGGAAGCGCATGGGTGGATTTTCCCACTTGAATTTTTGTCATTAGCAATGATCAATCCGGGATCAATACGACGATTAACACCAATCTCCATGGATCAGTTCACAGAAATAGACAAAGAAGAAGAAAGTTCTTGGAACCACAAAAGTGGATCATTACAGGTTGATTATAATTAATTTAATTAATTGACAAGAAGTACCTTTTTGGTGTTCTTTCTTCGTTGATATTGTTAATCACGTTCTGATGTGCTTTTTCATTTTTCCGCATAAGCCAAGGGTAGACTTCCTCTAGTAGTGATCCACATGTGAACCACGTATCTCTGGACGTCACCAAATGTGTCTCTCGGTGCTAGCATGGAGAAACCTTTGCGTGCATTTTCTGACTTAGATTGTCTTGATCCGATGGAAGAGGATCTCTCTCGGTCTTGAGAGAGTTCTTGGAGGAATAGGTTCTTTTGGCCTTGAAATAATTCTCCAAAATTGTTGTAAACAATGATTCTCTTGTGTGAAAAGTGTTGGGTTCATGAGGATATTTATAATCGGTTTTGAGGTTGTAGATTTATGAAAATAAATAAATGCGTTATGCATTTTATATATTTCATTGAATCTAATTAAAAACCCCCATGTCGAATTATTAATTCCTTGACATGCGCCCACGCTGATTATAATAAATATCATTTAATAAAACAATATTATATCCTTAAAATCCCGACTGGAAAACTATATGGCGTGTAATCATTAATACACGGCGTGTACTTGTTTTCCATAAAAATACATGGTGTGTAATCATTAATACACGACATGTACTTGTTTTTTATTTCCTTTCCAAAATGAAAACTACACGGCATGTAATCATTAAAACACAGCGTGTACTTGTTTTCCATGAAAAACTACACGGCGTGTAATCTTTAATACATGACGTGTATATCTTGTTTTTCATTTCCTTCTTCCTTTATCATTAAATTGATTTAGGATTCCTTGAATAATTATTAAACCATGTATGGGAATAATCATTATTCTACTTGAGATACATAGACACACTTAGTGTGTGACCCTCTAGGCCTCTTTCTTGTTTGAATTAGACAGGCTTGCCTAAAGTCCAAGATTATTGTCTAGAAACAGGTAAAGGCACCCAAGAGAAAGAAGTTGACGTCGCATTGACATTTCACCACATACAAATGCTTACTATGTAATTTAATACCTTTTTCTAAATATCTCATCAAGTAGGTTTCATGGAAGTTTCATAAACCTATATGCTTGATCTGTCGTTTTTTTACTACCTGAAATAAACTGGTTCTTTCACCATGGCCATGGGATTTCATGTGACAGTTCTATTTCAATCAATGGGCCGAGATATCAACTTCCATAAATGGAAGGGGAAAATCCTTCCTCGACTTATCCATTAACAACATTTCATTTGTGACGCACCCAACGTACCCTACTTCCTACCAACTGTCTATGTGACGGTTTTTATCAGCAAATCTAAGTGCGCAAGTCATGACATGAGTTATTGATAATCTTCCAGTCTAAGGACCATTACACTCGCTCATAGATAGTAATATCTGATGACACCATGGAATATGGAATTACTAATGGTGGGACTGTTCTCATAATCTCCCATCATGGAGATTACCAAGTGCGAACTCCATGAGAGAGAGTCTCATCTTCTTACGAGTACTCACACATGACGGTCTGTATACTATGTGTTCTATCATAGTATGTCATCCAACTGTAGAACATTATTTTTTAATATTGTTATATAATTTCAAGGTTCTCATCATAGCGTGCATCTTCCCTGACCTTATTAATGCAACAAATATTCCAGGACATTATTATATTATTTTTCATGCAGAACAATGAACAATATATAATAAGATTACATTCATGTAATCAAAGTACAAAATAGTTGGTTTTCAGGACACCAACCCTTACATCAAACTTATACCTCATTAATTATATATAACCATACCTACTCAAGTCATCATTAAAAGTAATAAAGTATGATTATCCACCTCTATCATCTACTTTAAAAGGTCCACACACATGAGTGTGTACCAAATCTATAATACATGTGGTCCTTTTACCTTGACCTCTAAATGGTTGGTCATATTACCTTGTAAACTGGAATGACAAATCTCTTGTGGATTAATATTAAAATATTCTAAATAACCATATTCATAGAGATTTTTCAAACACTTCTCATTTACATGATCAAGATAGTGATGCCATAACTAGGTGTCATATTTGTTTCTCTATAACTTTACAATATTAGGTTTTCATAGATTAGTAAATAAAGTCTATTATTTAATTGTTCCATATTATGGAATATTCTATATTTATAATGGTATCAACCTTTATTTCTAGAGAAAAAATAAATCCATCCATATATAATAAAATAAATTAAAATATTTTTCTTGGAAAAATTAGGTCTGTAATAATAATTATTAAAAAAATAATAATCATGTCAATAATGTGATATGGTAGTCTCCAATTGGAAGATAAACTAGACTTACTCTATTGGCATCCTGAAGATCCACCTCACCTCTTTCAAGCTTTCGAAATCTACTTGTTTCCTATATGTGGGTATAAATTGGAACACCAAATGAAGTATCTAATACTCAATCTGTAGATATAAAAATATTACACTCGATAATGAACACACTTGATGATTCCCCTTGCTTGTTTGGCTGGGTGAAATTCCTCTTTCAGTGGCCCTACTTGACATGTGCAAAACATACTATATATTGTTCATTTCCATTCCTTAGGTTATTCTTCTTCTTATAGGGATGGTTCTCTATAGCCTTACACTTATAATGACTCTTTGACCCCATTTCCTTATTCCCCATCTTCTTATTTGGTATATAGATAAAAGGATTTTCATAGACCGTGTATTTATTAACATGGAAGATAAGAGTAAGAAGTTATAATAATTATTTTTCATTATTTATCATATTTTAATTCACAATAAAACTAAATAATTTTTTGGGTAGTGGGGATTTAATGAGATCTGTGTTCAGATCATCAAGGATGTTAAAACCCAAGATGTCTAATATTTCTATATAGCCAATTATCTTGACTAAACAATGCATAGCTTGTGTTGACTCTCAAAAATTGCACACAAATAGGGCATTGGATATCTCGTATATCTCTGAACTCACATTATCTTGATAGAGATACAGATAGAGAGATGTTATGTTATACACATCTATATCCTCATATTAACTTAAATCGCATTAGACAAGGATAACAACATAATGTATTTGGAATACATTGTGTAACATCTCAAAATTTTATGAAATATTTTTTTCAAATTAATTTAAATTTTTGGATAGCTTGTGTAACAGGAGTCACTATGTTTTTCTTGCATTACATGCAACACAGATTTTAAATGAAAAGTGATATATCATTAAAATATTATTATTTAATATGATATTTATCACATAGCCATTAGAATATAGGGTATGCATAATATTAAATAAATTATGAAAATATGGTTAACAAACATATATAAAATTAATTATTTGGTGACCAATAAATTAGAAATGAAAAAAAACCATTTAAAAATAAATAAAATCTATTTTCGAAAAACAAATTCTGTGAAAAAAAAACTTTTACCTAAATAAATTAATAAATAAAGTTAATCTGAATGATTTTAATGAAATTTTTATATTATAACATTCATATTATGTGTTTTAAAGATAATAAATAATAATAAATCTAATTGTACACTTAAAATTGTACTTTTTTCTACATAATTGTTCAAAGGAATTTTGAGAACTTATTTTAAAATTAATGTTTGAAAATTTTATGAAATTAATTTGATAAAATAAACTTCAATTTTTAAATAATAATGTAAATATTATATCATGGTTAATATTTTAAATTTTTCTGAATTTTTTTTGATAAATAGAGAAAATTACTGAATTTTAATTGAAAACTACATTTTTTGTTTAAATTATTTATAAAGTTAAATAATATTGTAATTTTTTAAGTAGAATTAGAAAAAATATATACATATTAATCTAATTTATTTCATTAAAATCATTTTTATATTGAATTATTATATAAAAACTTTGTAAACTTTTGAACATTTTCTCTTTAAAAACAAACTTTCTCGGCGCATTTGCGAGGTTAATTTTAAAAATAAGCTTTTCCACTTATATAAATGAAATTTAAAGAAAATGGATTCCATATATTTTATTTTTATAATTTTTATTATCTAATAATTTCAACTAAATTTTTTACCAAAATGAAAAGTTATAACAATAAAAAATATTTATCATGATAAAGGTAAATTCTGATTTACGAGGGGTTAAACTAAGAAGATAAGGATAAAAATGAAATACCAAATTTTCAAACACCAATTTACTGGACTTATTTATACCTCATATATTTTAGGATTGATAATTGACTATTTTGGATTCTTATGGCTTGTGAAAAATGTTAGTACACAATTTTCTTTCAGAAAATTCTAAGTGTTCCACTCACGCCAATTACAAAAGGACACCCCAATCCAATATTATTCAGACCTTAAAACCCATTTAGTTAATCCAAAACATACCCATATCACATATAAACTTCTAATATCATCTTATAAGCCTTATTTTGGATATAAATCCAACCTAGGAAGGCTTTTCAGGAAAACCTAAAGAGGATACCCGAAGAAGAGATAACGTTCATCAACAAGATTTTTTATTTTAAATATACCTCTACGTCATTAAATTATTATTATACCATGTTGATATAGTAACCTCATTATCTTACATATTTTTATATGTTTTTATGCTAAGTTAATAACCTACAACCATCTCCACTTCCATTAAACGGGTTACCAAATCATTGTTCGTGTAGACGACAGACTACCGCATCGTGAACCGATGTCATTATTTTTTCCATTACCACATCTAAAGGTTGGACATAATGATGGATTTTTTATTTATATATGATATTTATGACATTATTATTCTTCTGTAATCGTTATATTACATGTTCCTTTTTTTTACTTTCCATTTCATGGGAATACGATAATGTCGTTTGTGTGTACGGTGGACTACCACCTCACAATGTAATGAGATTAATTCACACTTTACATTAATGGTAATAAGGATGGGTTTAATGAGAATATGTGATATATAGGACATTAATATGATTATTTAATGATATTATTTTATTTACCTTTCATTATTTCAATCCTTTGATAAAATGGAAACAATGTTCCTGCATACGTATAGCTTACCCTCTCTATAAACAGGGTATTTAATTTTCTATCTATAAATTTTATGAATTACTATAAATAAATATATGATGAATATATATGATATTTATATAATGTTTAATATTATGTATATTATGTAACTATGATCCAATTAAGAGGACCAAGAATAAAAAATTAGAACATACATGAAAAAACAAAGTTGTTATTACTCGAAATGTGATTTTAACAAGCAATGGTTAATAAACTAGTAATAAAAATATATAAGTAAATCATATATGGTATAATATATATTAGTATGTTTTGATAATAGATTTATAATAAATTTATATTTATTATATATGAGGTTCAAACTTGTATGAAGGATGTTGAGACTTATAGTAAGGGATATGCATCTCACTTTTAGTTTATATAAGACAAATGTCATATTCACCACATGTTTCTTTTGTGTGGTGTATATACTACTCACCTGATTATCATTGAAACTAAGTCAAAAATTAAAATTATTATTTTCCTACATACTATAGTTTAGTGGCATGTATGTTCGAACTCAATAGAAGGAAAAGGTATATTTTAATTGACCAATTTTCTTCAAAACATTCCCACTGTTGAAAACAGTGGGGTGAAAATATATTTTTTTATTTTTTTTTAATTTTGTGTTTTTGTTTTTTTTTTATATGAATAAAATCACAAGAAAAAAAGTTTGAATAAGATTATAATAATTAAACTAGAGTAATAATGAAACTATTGGAATAATATTGAACTAAAACACATAAGTAAGGACTAGGAGCAACAGATCAAGTAAAATACTTGGTAATTCTAAACTTATAGTTAAAAATGATGACTTCTTAACTAATTTTTATTGAATCACACATGAAATAAAAGTTTAATAATCTCCCTCTCCAGGAGATAAAGAATATTCAAACTAGAAATTCACCACTCTAAAAATCAATAAACTCTAAAGGAATTTTAAAAAGAAAACAATTTGAATAAAACTCATTAGAAAATTCCACTATTTATGACATTAGAACATTGATAAATGCATTCAAGATCAATTTAACTTATCTATCTTAAAGTTTTGAATTTAAAAATTTTGAGGTGTGAATAATTAAAAATAGATTTAGAATTAGTCTCACTGATTTTTTCTAATTTTATAAAAATTAAAACATGGGAATAAATATAAATGAAAACCTAGTATGATTTCAATTCCCAAGATATGAGTTTTCAACTAAAATCATATTGATGAATTGAAAAATGAAAATAATTCAATTATAGAGTAAGGAATTTAAAATAAGGGAGAAGAAATCCCCCTTCAATCATAAACTAATACTCTTTTCACCAGCTCCTCCAGCTCCTCCTACTCTATGAGGTCTGTAAGTGTACTCTGAAGGATCTCTTGGAAGCACTACAAGTGTCGTTAGAATGATGATTTTTGAATTCATGTTGAATTATATTCCCTCATGTTGCTTTGTTTTTAAATTATCTATCATCTAATGCAAGTCACCATCAATCTCCAATGACTTCAGTAAGTTATTTTCTTTCTCAATGCGCATGTGCACTTTTTTTTGTAAAAGGCTTATCATAATATCTTAACCCTTGTAACTAATTCAGCTAAACTAAACATGGTGAATTTGGATGTAAAACAAACTCGGGAATGAATCTACAAAACAAAATAGAGATAGGTTAAAATAGTTTGACGAAATGATAAGAGTTAATAAATTTCTACTTAGATGATTAATTATTTATAGATTAATGTAAAGATTAAATTTTTTATAATTAGTTGTTATCAAATATTATTTTAATTGATTTTGATTATTTTATTTTATTTAAAATTATTATTATTTATTAATTATAAAATTATTTAATTACAATATTAAGGTTAATATTTTAATAAATTTATAAAAAATTATTATTAATGTTATTATATAAAGATTAACAGTTATTATATTATTAATTTAATTATTTATTTTATTTAATATTATCATTAATGTTTATTTTAATTAATATAATTAACAAGTTTATTGTTATTCTAAATATAAAAGTTTATTTTAATAATTAGTTTTATTTTTTAATTATTATTACTAAAATTTATCGATTATATATTTATTTTAATTTATTTATTTTATATTTTATTAAAAATTAAAATTATTATTATTATTATTATTTATTTTATTATTATTAGTGTTTAACATTTTTTAATTCTTATTCCCCCTTTCCAATTTCTCTTATATTCGCAAGGGGAGTTTATAGCGTAGAGCAAGGAAGTCGCATGGATCTCGCGGTTCACGGCTCCATCCTCTGGTGGCTCGCAGCTACATCTAATGGCAGCATCCAGTTGTGACGGGTTCGAATCCTCCTCCTACGATAACACCTTAATAGTTGTGGATTTCTGGTCCTGCTCAACGATTTCCCTCTTCTCTATGGTGGTATAAAGGGTTTTCGATAGCAGGATCATTTGGATCGAAATCATGGGTTTAATCACAGAGGTTTTGAGATTCAGATCTGATGAAGGGTTTCTTGTTTATGAGTATTTAATTTGTTCTAGTTTGGGTCTAATTTGGTCTGTGGATCTATGTTAGTAGGCTATGGGAGTGTGGGTGTGTCGGTAGGTGGAAAATGGGGTATCAGTAGCTTTTGGAAATGGTGAGTGAACTAGGGAAACAATGCAGGAAATTGACAGTGAGATAGAGCAACGGTGAGACAGTGGTGTCGGTGAGATCGATGAGCTGAAGTGTTGGTAGAAACGGTGAAAGGGGTGTCGATAGATCATGAAGGCATAGGTGTTTGTGTGTCAAAGGGAACCTATCAGTAGGTTGAGCTACTGATAGGTGTATTAGTAGGACAACTGGGTATTAGTGAGTAAATTTTTCACCAATGGGGTGCAACAGTGACTCAGCATTTAAATACTAAAATAAAAAATAAAACAATTAAAAAAATTAAATAATTAAAACAATTAAGAATTAAGAAAAAGAAACATAAAAACATAAATAAATTAATGAATCAAATAGAACATAAACTAAAATTTTAAATTAATAAAGATTAAATTAATTATATAATTAATAATTTTAAGACATAAAACCTAAATTAAATTAATAACTAATTGAATTATTAAGTAGAACAATTAACTAAATTGACACAAGATTATAAAATTGATTTAAAATAATAAACTAAAATGATTTAAATTTAATAAATGAAATCAAATTAAATAAAGGATGTGTCATGGGTTTCGCGACAATAAATTTCAGTGATGGTGATTCAAAGGGATCTGTATCAATGGGACACATTTATCGGTGAGACAGATCTATCGGTGACTCAAAAAACTGCATAAGAAAAAATAAAATAAAATTTAAGGACAAATTACATATAAGAAATCAAAAATATAAAATATAAAGATCAAAATAAACCTAATGAAATTGTTATTAAAAAATTAATTAATAAAGTCTTAAAATATTTGAATTAAATAAAAATGAAAAGGAGAATATAAATAAAATATTAGACTAAAATTATAAACTAAATCACATTAACAAACATAAAAAATAAAAAATAGGATTTATAAAATTGAAATTAAACATTCAAATTACTGAATTAAATTATCAATTGTACTTATATTCATTAATGAAAATATTAATGTTAAACTAATTGAAAATATAAAATATCAAAATAAAAATTAAAGATTCCATTAATTAAGTTAATTGATTAAATGTTTTAAAAAATATAAAATAATAATGTCAAGTAGAAAATAAATAAAATTAAGAACTTGAAAATAAAGAAAGATGAAAAAAATATTCTAAAATGATAAAAATACCAAATTACTTATAAAAATTGATTAAATAATACATTTAATTATAAAAATACTGAAGTCCAAATTATTAGCAAAAAGTGGAACAATAATTAATTAAATCAGTAAAATATTAATAAAAAAATGTGACAAATCTTTATAATTTTGAGCCACAAAAAATTCTCCCACACATAATCAGTGACTGTCCTAAATCAATTACATGCTTTATTGTTTTATTTAAAATAGGAAAGTGTTTCTATTAAATAGATCATAATGAAGCATGTTAAATAGTTTAAAAATATAGGAACAAAAACTATAAGTAAGGCTTTTGAAATGTAATGTTCCAAATAAGTCTTTCCCAATTTCAAATACTCATTGGATGATCAAGAGAGCAAAAAAGATTCCACTTTTGAGGATTTTTTGGCTCATTTATGAAGCTACCTACTGATTTATTTCAATTTTATCTTAAGTTCTAAGTTTAAGAGTGACAATAAGTTAAAAACAAGTGGAATTAAAAACTTAACCAAAGGATATTTATACATTGACTCTCACCTAGGATCCAAAAATAAAAAATTAAATTAATTTTTTTAATCACCTTATTGATACAATATAAATTATTTCATACAAATTTAAGGTCCCCATCTTCATTTAGTGTTCATTATTCCCCTCACCTTAATGAAATCATTTCTTTTCCTAGACACAATTTTATTTTTACCAGCCATATTCATTGTGAAAAGTACAGTTCATTACACTTATTCAACTTGAAAATTGGATTTTATTTAATAGAAACACACCCAGTGCCTAAGGTCTCAAATTTTCACCATGGGTTCCCAAATAACCATTTTACTCCAGTTTCAAAATATTTATATGAATACTATTTAAACTATCTCACTAAGGTGATTACTTTTCTTTATAATTAAAAATAATTTGCATCCCCTAGAATGAATTTCAAACTTACATTTCCTAATGTTATGATCTCAATTCCCCAAAAAAGTATATTATATAACTCTAAAAAATATTTCCTAAAAAAATTTATAAAATCACTAACCATGTTTACTCAAAAATCAATCATCTTTAAAAAATTCATATTCAACCAAATTGTAACTACCAGTAAGGTATCATCCTTAGGAAAGACAGAATTGAAGTTCAAGGTAAATATTAAAGAGATTAAAATTGTTAATGAATTTTGAAATATTTTAACCATTGTTTTAACAAAAAATTTGAAGATAGAGGGATTTGATGGGATTATATTAAGGAACATCATAGATCAAAGTATGTTTATCCATACCCCACACTTAAAACCCAACTTTTTTCTCAAAGTTGAATTGAAATATGGAGAAGACAATATAATAATTTAAGTTTAAAATATATTTTCAATTTAGTAGATAAATAACATATTTAAAGGGTCTAATTAAAGTTCAAAAGTAAATTTTTTTCCACAATAATTATTTTACAGAAAAATTACATGCAATTATATTTATGCCAGTGAATAAATTTTTAATAAAGTTCAAACAGTTTCATGTAAAACATGTGGCTACACTGTGAAAAATGTGTAAGAAAGATTAACATATTAGATTCAATTATATGTTTAATAAAGAAAAAAATGAATGCTAAAACACCCTAGAAATTAATGAATATTCAATAAAAACACAAACAAACATATTCAATAACCCCCCACACTTAATTTCACACAACGTAATTGTTTATAAGTCAATATAAACAAATTGTAACACTAAATTTTCAATACTAAAGCTCGTGAAATAAAAATTCCATAAAAAAATCTCATGAAACAATATTTTTTTTGTATACCAACATAAGATTTCATTGAATAAATGACACTACCACCATTGATTCACTATTGAGTCACTTACCATTAGCAGTGTAATGGTGACTCAAGTGCATCGCTGATTCAGGGACTCACCGATAAACTATTTATTAGAAGTGAATTTTTTTTTACGTAACAAGGAGGAGAAACATGAATGAATTAAATAAAAGTAAGTAAATTACCTAATTAGATGAATCTTTCACATGTAACTTGTTGTGATTTAAGAAGTGAGTGAATTATACTACTTATTGACACCAATAACAACATGCTTATTACTCTAAAAATAAGAACCAGGAAGACCAAGATAGATCCAAAAGAAATAGAGAGTATAAATAATAGTAGCAGTAGCACTTTATTCAAATTAAAACAATAAAAAGTAGAAAATTAAAAAAATATATCCCATTGGTTGACTCCCCTGAAGAACTGAAATTTAATTATTCGATTAGAGATTATTGAAATTTAGTTTTCCATTATAGTGAAGGAATCCAATCTATTTTGTTTTCTTCGGAATAGGGCTTAACCCTCTTCTAATTAATAATAATAGGTTTGTTTTCTTGTCCAACAATCTCAACAACACTATTCTTTAAAACAATGAAAACATTAAATGGTCTAGACCACTTGGATTTAAATTTTCTAGGAAAGATCCTGAGTCTTTAATTAAATATAAGGACCTTATTTATTGGTTTAAACTCTTTATTTTTAATTAAAAAATCATTAAAAACTTTATACCTCTATTTATATATCCTATAATTATCAAATATTTCTCTCCTTATCTCGTCTAACTCACTCAGCTTAAGAAATATTCTCTCTCCAAAAATCTTAAAATAAAAACTTTAGGCCTTAACTACCTAATATGACTTGTGTTGCAACTCCAGAGGAAAATGAAAACATTTCCTGAATAATAGCCTATAAAGATACATACCTATTGGGGTTTTAAAAGCTGTTCTATAACTTAATAAATCTTCATCTAATTTATGAGGCCAATCCTTTCTATAGTTTGAGATAGTTTTCTTTATTATCTATTTCAACTCCCTATTTGAGATTTATACCTGTCCACTAGATTTTGGATGGTAGATAGTACTAGTTTTATAAGTGAAACCATATTTTTCCATTAAAGGCATGAATTTATAATTTTTAAAGTGTGTTCCATTATCTGTGATAAAGGATTTTGGTACTCTAAATCTTGAAAAGATATTCTCTTTAACAAATTTTATTAAATTAATTTCATGATTATTGGGAAGAGCTACTACCTCAACCCATTTAGAAACATAATATATAACAAAAAGAATGAAATAATTCCCATGAGATGATGGAAATGGGCCCATGAAATCTAAACACCAAATTTAAAAAAAAAATATTCCTAAAATAACCTTTTTGGGGTAACTCTTACATTCTCCCAACATTTCCTATCATCTAGAATCTATCACATCCTTCAACAAAGCTCCTAAAATCCTTGAATAAGGTGGGGCAATAAAAACTAGCTCGAAATACCTTTTGGGTTGTCCTCTCACCACCATCATGTCCTCCCCACTGTGAGGAGTGAAAACTCTCAAGAATAGGTAACATCCCTTCCTCTGGAACACACTTCCTTATAATTCCATTAGCACACCTCTAAAACAGCAATGGATCATCCCATAGATAGTACTTAATCTTATAAAAAAAATTCTTCCTTTGGTTATTAGATAAATCCCTAGTGATGATACTATATTCGAGGAAATTGACATAGTCTAAAAACCAGATAGACCACCTTATTAGAATAGTGAGTAATTTTTCACAAGTTAAGAGGATTTTAACTCCCTTGGTTCTTCACAGTGAGTGTGAGGAAGCCTAGAAAGTTAGTATGCTACTAGGTTTTCATCTACCAACTTATCTATAATTTCAAGTTCAAACTCTTGAAACAATATAATCCATATAATAATCCTTGTTTTTTCTTATTTCTTAGATATAAAAAATTTCAATGCAGAATAGTTTGTGAAGAAAGTGACTTTAGAACCTCAAGGATACTGCCTAAACTTCTTTAAAGAAAATACAATAGCTAAAAATTCATTTTCAGTGGTGGTATAATTCCTTTTATATTCATCTAGAAACCTACTAGAATAGTACGCCATATGCAACTTCTTATCCCTCCTCTTTCATAGGATAACACCAACATCCCTATCACAAGCATCCCACATTAATTCAAAAGGGAGTTTCTAATTAGGTATAGTGATGATATGTGATGTAGTGGGTTTTTCCTTAATAATATTAAATGGATTTAGATATTTTTCATCAAAGAGTTATGGGGAATCCTTAAAAAGGAGTGAACACAAGGGCATAGTGATTTTTGAGAAATATTTTATAAACCTCTTCTAAAACCCGAAATTCCCTAAGAAATTTATAACACCTTTAACTTTTTTAGGAGGAAGTAGTTTTTTAATAACTTCAATTTTAGCATTGAAAACCTAAAAACCCCTCTTAGGAACTTTATTTCCTATAATTATCCCTTTAGTGACCATGAATTGAATTTTTTTCCAATTAATAACAATGTTAGTCTCCAAACAACTCTCTAACACCAATTCCAATTTTTTTAAGAAAGTATCAAATGTACTACCCACAATAGAGAAATAATACATGATAAACTCTATGATCCTCTCAATAATATTAAAAAAATATATCCATCATACACCTTTTAAAGGTAGATGGGACTCTACATAACCCAAAAGGCGTTTTTTGGTAGGCAAATTTCCCAAAGGGGCATGTAAATGTAGTTTTCTCCTGATCCTATAGAGATACTAAAATTTGGTTGTAACCGGAATACCTATCTATAAAATAGAACAACTCATTCCTAGAAATCCTCTCAATAATTTGATCAATGAAGAGAATTTGAAAATGGTTCTTCTTAGTGGAATAATTGACCTTCCTATAGTCTATATAGACTCTCTATTTGGTAGCTTTTCTAACTTGAATTTCTTTATTTTTCTCATTAGTGATAATAGTGAAACCTCATTTCTTAGGGGATATTTCGACCAAACTGACCCAAGTACTATCATAGATAAGTTAAATGATACCAGTGTCCAATAGTTTGATAACTTCTTCTCTAAAAACCTATTTCATGTTAGGGTTTAATATTCTACTACATTCTACTCTAGTTATATGATCTGGCTCCATAGAAATCTTATGAAAGAAACATTAAGGACTAATTCCTTTGATATTATATGTGGTCCAACCTATGATATATTTTAATTATTTTTACACATTTACTAATATTTACTCTTGGTTATATTTTATCTCAACAGATATAAAAATAGGTAGTGTATAATTATCACATAAGAATGCATAATTTATATGTGCATGAAGTGGTTTTAGCTTAAGGATGGGTGCCTTTTCAGTTTAAGGATGGCTCTTGGTCCTAGGAGGTACATAATCTCCAATATATCTCTTATAAGGAATTTGAAAAGATGGATGATTTTCAATTTCTAGATCAGTTTCAGAATTGACAGTATTGCTGTCTAAAGTTAACAACTCACTTTCTAGATTTTCCTGATTTGAGTTTAAAATATTTATCAAATCAAAAATATCAATTTGTTTCATAATCTCTGCATATAATTCATCAAAATGTTCATAGATTTAAGTGAAAATAAAATCACCATAAATTTCACTCAAAAAATTTCTTAAGTTCAGAAACAGATGACACATCTCCAATAGAAGTAGGAATTAAATATTTGTCCAGTTCTGGGAAATTTTCCAGATTGAGTGTTTGAACAACTTAAATAGTTTTTTAGAAAGGTAAATCAATATTTTTAGCTTCCAAATTAATTTATTCAGTAGATGATTGTTCTTCATATTATTCAAAGCTTTCAATTGAGTTTTCATCTTCTAAGGAATCTACCATCAAACAATTTTCATAGAATATTGATCCCTAAACATTATTAAAAACATTAAACTCTTATTTTTGATCTCCAATTTTAAAAATTAAATGACCCTTATACGCATCAATGACTGCACCACTAGTGGAACAAAATGGCCTACCCAGAATGATGGGAACCTCTTGGTTACACTCTATATATAAATCTAAGAAGTATGTAGATAGAAACAACTTCCCAACAACAACTAGTAGGTTATATACCCTTACTATAGAAAGAGTGAAATAACGGTCGGCCAATAATAGGATGACTGTGGTGGGTTGATGATCACCCTATCTAAACTATTGGAACAGTGAGTATGGAAGTAGGTTGATACTATCACCTAATTCATATGGGAAGTTGAGTTGACAATAATTTTATAATATATAGGGAATGATGAAGCTACTTGGGTCTTTAAGTTTGGGTGGGATTTTCTTTTGCAGGACAACATTGCACTCTTTAGTTGATCAATAGGTTGAAAATTAGTCAAGATTATTTTTTTTGGAAACAATATTTTTAAGGGATTTGAAATATGATGTGTTTTGGATTAAGGATTGAATGAATTGAATGTTCACTTGGATCTTGGTAATAATTCCAAGGAACTAAAGGATTTAATCCTTTGTATTACATTGGGGTTTCAATTTTTCAGGGAAAGGGATAGGTGGGAAAAAATTCCTAAGAATAGCAGGTATGTCTATCATTTCAGCTATAGTTTTCTCCTTACCTTTATTCATATTATTTTCATTAAAATTTACAGTTTTATTTCTAGGATAATAATTCATATTTTCTTCATTTTCAAGACTATTCTGTTGATTTCTAAATTCTATGCATAGTAAATTTTTCTTTCTAGATTCTTTGATTTTTCCATTTTGAGAATTTGAAAAGTCTTTTTTAGTTTCATTTTGAGTGTTTATCCCACTTTTAGTGACAATAGCCATGAAATTCTCTCTAGGGTTTAATTCAATTGTGAAAGGTAGCCTACCTTTATCCCTAGAAGAACAGTCTCTAGCTATTTTGCCGAGTTGAGTTTGCATATTTTTCATTCTTGAATCATTTCTAATTTTATCAAATTGATATTTGGCATGTTTTTTATTTAATTGATTCATGAATTTTTCATCGTGAGAGTCCATTCTATTTAGGGTTTGATCCAATTTTGAAGAAATTCACCCTCATGGTTCCCTTATGAATAAGATTATTACTCTCTCTATTGGTTTTTAATGTTTTTTCTAGTTTTGTTTTCGTAATTAGGGGTAGTGGGTTTTTTATCATTAATTTATTTTTCCATGAGAGATTTAGATGGTCCTATAGCATTGGTTGTAATTGTTTGAAAATGGGTTGTCCATTACAGGAATCCTAAGTCCATAATTAAAACAAATTAATTTTCTTGTTGAGATGGCATGTTAAAGTTTGTACAGAAATTCTCAGTATACCCAAACATTCCACACTGGTCACACTATTCTCTAATTGATTGGTTTTCATTTTTGACAGCCAACTAGGATAACAACTTGTTTGGAATTTTGGTTCATTAATGATTGAAGTTCTTTGGTTATTTCAGCAAGTTGAGCTAGAGTATCTTTTCTTAAACTAGTGTTGACATTTTTATTTAGTCTTTTTCTTATTGAATATTTATGTTGAGAGTTCAAAGAAATGTTATTGGAAATTTTTCTTAAATCTTCATCATTTTTATCATTATTGTTTCTCCCAGCAGTTTAGTAAACATGATTTTGACCAGAGGAGGTAATCCCTTCATAGAAGGTATCCATGAGAAGATGAGATGGGAGTTGATGAGGGGGGAACTACCTATGTAGGTCCCTAAAACTATCCCAAGCCTCATGAAAGGATTATACATAATCTTGATAAAAACATGTTATTTCAGTTATCAATTATCCTTTAAGTCCTTGGGGATAAAATTTAATCATGAATTAATTATACACTTCATCCCAATTCTCAAAAATATTCTCATCGAGACTCAAGGACTAATTCATATCATTTAATTTAAGGAAAAACGGAAACACTCTCATTCTTATCTCATTTTCAGTGAGTCTTAATAGTGAAAGTTATTGAGGGAGTTGAAATTCTCTCATCCTAGGCCTCTCATTCTACTCTAAGAGTTCATGGTGATAGTTTTTCATATTATTATGAGGAGGAACTCTATCATCTAAATTTTTCATTTATATTTTCTTTATATTTTTAAGAGAATTAAGATGTTTATATATTTTTAAGTTCAATGATTATAGTATAATAGTTGAAGATGTTGTTCTCATAAAATTGATAGGACAAGTTGAAAATCATCACATACAATAGTGAACAGTAACTCAGCACAATAGTAGAACTATATAGTAAAAAAAGGGAAAAACTAATCATAAGGCACAAAACAATTATAGCAATTTTCAATTTTAAATTTTTTTATTTTTTTTTGTTAATTTTTTTGAAATTTTTTTTAATTAAAAAATGTTTTCTCGAAGCCTTCTCTGGCAACAACACCAAAAACTTGACCCAATTATCACTTAAACTGAGTCATAGTTTAAGATTTTTATTTTCCTACTAACTATAGTTCAATGTAAAGTTGGGTTGAACCCAAAGGAATGAAAAGGTATAGTTGGAGTGACCAATTTTCTTCAAGACATTCTCATTATTGAAAATAGTGGGGGGATGTATTTTTGAATTTTTCTATTTTTTTAATTTTAATTTTGTTTTTTTTATATGAATACATTGAGAATAAAAAAGTTTGACTAAGAGGATAAACCTTAAACTAGATTAATGATGAAACTGTTGGAATAACAGTGAACTAAAACACAAAAGCAAGGACTAGGAGCAACATATCAAGTAAAACACTTAGAAATTATAAACTACTAGTTAAAAATGATGAATTATTCAATAATTTTAATTGAATCCCAACTCAAAGAAATGTATAATAATCTACCTCTCTATGAGTTACATAAGACTGAAACTTCGATTTCGCCACTCTAAAAATCAATCAACTACAAAGGAATTTGAAAAATAAAACAATTGGAATAAAAATAATTATAAAATTATAATGTTTATGAAATTAGAACTTTGATAAATGCATTTAAAATCAATATCACTGATTGATCTTGATGTTTGAATTTAAATATTTTGTGGTGTGAACAATTAAAAAGTGAATTTGAATTAGAATCAGTCTCATCAATTGATTCTAATATCTTAAAAAGAAAATCATGTGAAGAAATATAAAATAAAAAATAGTATTAGTTAAACTATAAAGTTAAGAGTTTTAGCATATGACCATATTGATGAATTGTAGAATGAAAATCAGTCGATTGTAGAGTAAGGAATTGAAAATAATGGAGAAGAAATCACCCCTTAAATCATAAACTACTACTCTGCTCTCCAACTCCTCACACTCCATGAGGTTTATAGGTGTACCCTGAAGGATCTCCTAGAAGCACTCCCAGTGTCGTCAGAATGATGATTGATGGATGTCTGGTGAATTATGTTCCCTCATGTTTCTATGTTTTTAAATTCTTTTCCATCTGATAAAAGTCATCATCAATCTCCACTGACTTAGGTAAGTCCTTTTCTTTTGCACCATGCATTTGTGTTTTTTGTAAAAGGCTTGCCAAACTATCTTAACCCTTGGAATCTGGACAAAAACCCAACTCTAGAATGAATTTGCAAAAGAAAAGAGAGATAGGTTTAAATAGTTTGACAAAATGATAAGAGTTAACAAATATTTACGTAGATGACTAATTTTTATTAGATTAATGTAAATATTAAATTGTTTATAATTAGTTACTATCAAATATTATTTTAATTGATTTTGATTATTTTATTTTCTTTAAGATTATTATTATTTATTAATAAAAAATTATTTAATTGTAATATAAAATTTAATATTTTAATAATTTTATAAAATATTAATATTAATGTTATTATTTAAAGATTAAAATTTATTACATTATTATGTTAATTTTTTATTTTATTTAATATTATCATTAATGTTTATTTTAATTAATATAATTAATAATTTTATTATTATTATAAATATTAAAATTTATTTTAATAAATACTTTTATTTGTGAATTATTATTATTATAATTTTAGAATAATATATTTTACTTTATTTATTTATTTTATACTTTATTAAAAAAATTAAATTAAATTAATTATTAATATTTATTTATTTATTAATAATAATATTATTATTTATTATTATTATTATTATTTTAATTATTCTTCCCCCTTAATTTCCCTTAAGCGCATAAGGGGTTTTGCAGCATGGAGCAAGGAAGTGTAATGACTTTGGCAGTTCGTAGCTCCATCCTCCAGTGGCTTGCAGCTCCATCTGATGACAACATTCAGTGGTGGCGGGTTCGAATACTCCTCCTACGGAACCACCTTAACAACGGTGGCTTTCTGGTCCTTCTCAACGATGGTCCTATTCTAAACGGCGATAAAAGGTGTTTTTTAACGATGAGCTCATCCGGCTCGGGATAGTGGATTTCAATACTATAGTCCTGAGATTCTGATCTAATGAAGGGTTTCTTGTTTATTATTATTTGATTTGTTCTGGTTTGGGTCTAATTTCTTTTCTGGATCTGTATCAGTATGTCATTAGAATGTGGGAGCATCGATAAGTGGAAAAATGGGGTGTCGGTAGCTCGTGGAAACGGTTAGTGAAGAGGGGAAAAGTGAAGGAAAGTGATAGTGAGATGGAGCTTCAGTGAGATAGTGGTGTCAGTGAGACTGACGGGCTATTGTGTTGGTAGGAAGGGTGAAAGGTATGTCAGTATGTCATGTAGGCATGGGTGTCAGTGAGTCAGAGGGAACATTTTGGTAGGTTGAGCTACCGATAGGTGTATCGGTTGGATGACTGGTTATCGGTGAGTAAATGTATTACCCATGGGGTGAAAAGGTGACCCATCATTTAACTTAAAAACTAAAAAATAAAATAGTTAACAAATTTAAATAATTAAAACATTTGATAATTAAGAAAAATAAACTTAAAAACTTAAATTAATTAATGAAAAAAATAAAACTAAAACTAAAAATTTAAATTAATAAAGATGAAATTAATTAGATAATTAATAATTTCAAAACATGAAACTTAAATTAAATTAACAACTAACTGAATTATTAAGAAGAACAATTAACTAAATTGATACAATATTATAAAACTGATTTAAAATAATAAATTAGAATTATTTAAATTTAATAAATGAAATAAAATTAAATAAAGGATGTGTCATGGGTTGCACATCTATAAGTTATAGTGACAGTGAGTCAAAGGGATTAGTATCAGTGAGAAAAATCTATCACTGAGAAAGATCTATTAGTGACTCAACAAACTGCCTTAGAAAAAATAAAAACAGATTTAAAGAAAAATAAAATATAAGCAATCAAAAAAATAAAATATAAAGAACAAAATAAACACAATGAAATTGTAATTAAAAATTGAATTAATAAAGTCTTATAATATTTTAATTAAATAAAAACTAAAAAAGTAAAACAAATAAAATTATAGACTAAAATTATATATTAAATGACATTAACATACAAAACAAATAAATAAATTAAAATAGGATTTTTAAAATTTAAATTAAACATTCAAATTACAGAATTAAATTATTAATTATAATCACATTTATTAATTAAATTGATTAATTTTAAACTAATTTAAAATAAAAAATATTAAAACTAAAATTAAAGATTCAATTAATTAAACAAATTGATTAAATGTTTAAAAAAAACTAAAATAACAATGTTAAGCATAAAATAAATCACATTAAGAACTCGAAAACAAATTAAGATGATGAAAATAATCTGAAAGGATAAAACTAAAAAATTACTTATACATATTGATTAAATAATAATTTTATAGTAAAAAAATACAAAAGATAAAATTATTAGAAAAAAGTGCAAACATAATTAATTAAATCATTAAAATACTAATAAAAAGATGTAGAAAAGATGTAGAATTTAGAGCCACATCAACTACTCATGAATACATTTTATGATTATTGTAATTAATATTATTGGTATTTATATATCCATTTTAGTATCTCTCTTTCATTGGGTCTACATTTCAAAAGTAACCAATGAAATAAGGTATTTTTATCTCAATTTTTCTTCTTTGAGACGTATGTTTTTTTATACACCTATATTATTTTACAAGGTGTATATATAGCCCCTTTGATATGTAATATCATGAATATATTTATCCTCATGATTATTTAGGTTTCATTTTATGTTATTACTTCATGGATATTATGATTTAATGTTATCAAAGTGGTAAAGATTCTATGTTACAATCTCATTGTTTATTGAGATTGTTTATGATTATGTTTATAGTTAGAAAATATGATGATACATCTCTCAAGAAACTCACGATATTTGTTATCCTATAGTTATTCATGATATTTTCAATAAATAGTAACATTTTTACACTCTTTTTTACTTAAAATAATTGAAAAAAGTTTTTTAATAAAATTTGAATTTATTTTTTTCTTTTGCCGAAAATGTGTTTCATTCCAAAACAATATTTTTAAAAAATGTTTTCAAAAATGTTGTATTACACTCTTATGATTTTTAAAAAGTTTTTTTTCTATGTTTGAATTTATAAAAAAAATTCTTGAGAGGAACATTCATGTCCTTTTTTAAAAAAATCATGTTTGGCATTTAATGAAAATGTGAAAAGAATCTTCATTTTAACATGTATGACATAAACAACATTATCTAAAACCATGACCAATAATTTCTTTGAAGACTGCTTTATAATTTTACAAGGTTTTTTTCAAAGAAATGTATTTTAAAAATAATTTGTGGTTTAATAATTGTTTTCAAAGTGGAAAGTATAATTTTCTTAAGAAATTTTTTAAATTATTTTCAAATATTCATTTATAAGTTTCAATTATTTTTTAAAAAAAGGATTTTGAAAATATTTTTTGGATTAAAATTTACTCTCAAAGAAACATTATTTTCCTAAATAAATGTTCTATGTAATCTTTCAAAATAACTTTCTATATAACATAGAATCCTTTTATGTTATGTATTATTTACTGGGGATATAATCAAAGGACACCATTTCTTATTCCCTTTCTAAATGGTTTATGTTTATAATAATGATATGTTTACAAAACCCAATTCTCATCTATGGTATATACCATGATAAAATTATTATAAAATCCAATTCTTTTCCATGAGTTGTTTTGTGATTAAATTATAAAATTATTATGAAACTTATCACTTTTACATAGGTTATGACATGAATAAATGTTTATGAAACCCATTTCATTTCATGGGTTATGATATGATGAATTTCTATATGATCTTATGGAACACATATGTATGATTTTAATTATTCTATGGGTGGGACCTATGTCTCCCTCCAATACATTCAGTAAATATTCATTTCTTGTGATATAATAATGTGAAATAAGTCAATGGGACTGGTCGAGTATGGTATATAGGTGTGTCATAATCCCCTATAGGAAACATGTGTGTCTAGATCCACAATGGGAAATAGGTGTGTCCTGATCCGAAATGGGAAACAAGTGATAATCCTTGATCTACTATAATGATGGTCTTGGTAATTAACATAGACATATAAAATGGTTTTCTATATTTATGATGGTTCTACACTTTTATGGAATGAGCTTATGGTTCATGATTTATTTATGTTGAATTCTCAATATAATGGTCCATGTATTAAAATATAATAATTTTTTATGCTATGACTCATATATATGATCCATGACATGTTGAGAATGATATTTTTAAGTTATTTTCATGATCTAATGACCATATGGTTATTTTATTCTTTCATATGATCATGGATTAATATATCTTTTGTTTACCCTTACTAAGTATCTTATATCACCCTTTCTTATGTTTTTTCCTCAGGTTATGAAGAAAGGTTTGCATAGGTAATTACTAAGAAGAGTATTAAGTGAGAAGATATTTATGGGAGGCACTAAATATATTTCATGAATTAAGAAGAATGTGTTCCCATTATCCTAAGGCAGTAAACTATTATGGTCCTCAAGTGTATGGGTGTAAGGTAATGGATATTCATATAAATAGATGTAGTATCCATATAACAAAAGCATGAGAATCTATATTTGGTATCAGAGTAAGGTTTAGTTAACCTTTGAAAAGTAGGATGAGAAAACTTTATTGAGACCCCTAAGAATATTTCTAAGAATATTTCTAGAGATGTCTCTAACGTTAATTATAATCATGAGTTATAGTATAGAAAAACATCCCAAAATTTTAGAAAAGGATAGGTAATGTGATTTCTATGTAATTACATCCCTTTCTAAACACTACAAGTGAATTTGGATCTAGAATATAGGCATCTAGGGTTAATGAATCTGAAAAGGGAACGTTGAGTTGAACTCAATTGTCACATGGAACACAATAATTATCTTTGTTTCACACTTCGCTACTAAAAAACTATCCTTTAATAGTGTTGGTATTTATCAGCGCTACAAAAAAATGCTGATAAATGACATATTTATCAGCCTAAGGAAATAGGTAATAAATTTAACCGTTTATCAATGATTTTTTTTGTGCAGATAAAGTGAACCTTTATTAGGGCTTTATTTTTCGCACTGATAAAGGGTAACATTTATCAGTGCTTTATTATTAGCACTGATAAATATTTATTTCATTAGAACATTTTCTTGCGCTGATAAAGGTCTGAATAAATAAAATGAAATAATTAAATAAAAAAATGAAAAATGATTTTATTAAAAAATTATTTCAAATTTTATTAATTAAATAATTATTGATAAAAATGAATAAATAGATTATACATCATTAAATATTAAAATTTTAATTAATTAGATAATTATGATAATTAATGTTATTAAATTTTATTTATTAAATATATATATATATATATTAAATTATATAAATATGATTTAAATATTACAAAATATTTTTTGCGCTTTACATGAAATAGTTATATATTTATTGAATAATGGTTTATAATTGAAAATTAATATGAATTAAAAATATTGAATAATTGCATAGTACACAACATATAATTGAATATCTTTGGATTTTTCAATTTAACATAGATCAAATCTATGTTACATTGATTTCACATATACGTAATTAATGAATTTTTATATACAATGGACACACATAAAACTTATCCAATTTTTAAATATTGTTAAAGTGTAATTATTGTTAATTTATTCAATTTCACTCATTTTTAACATATATCCATGCACTTAAAATTAGATATTCATTAGTATTGATAAAAATATATTTGTAAGAAAATATCTGTAAATATATATATTTACAAATGTACCTTTACCATATTTATAAAATTATATATTAATAATTATAAATACATATATATTTTTTAAAAAGTATTTATAGAATTATAAATAAATAATTACCTATGTTTAAATAATTATTAAATTTATAATAAATATACTTAAATAATGAATATATTTACTATATTTATATTTATATATATTTACTATATATATATATTTATAATTATATATATATAATGATATATATATTATTTTTTAAAAATATTTCTATAATTAAAAACAATTAATTATTAATTATTAATTATTATTAATTAGTTATGAATAAATAGTTATAAAATCATAATAAACATATTTAAAGAATTAATATATTTTATATATTTATTTTTATATATAATTATTAAGTATATATAATTATTTATAATATTTTTATTTATAATTATAAATATAAATACTTTAACATCGCTTAGGTAATAAGCACTGATAAAAGCATCTTTATCAGTACTTTATTCACACTGATAAAAATGAGGCTTTATCGGTGCTAAACAAATCACTGATAAAATGAAAATTTATCAGTGTTATAAGTTTAGTGCTGATAAATATTGGTTTTATCAGTGATTTTTTATGAGCACTAAAAAAATTTTCCCAATATAATTTAAAACCCTAACCATTTACGAACTCATCACAATATTAGAATCTTCCCATGGAAGCCATCCGTTATTAGCACTCCTCTTGAGTGAATTGAAGCTTGAATCATATTACTCAACCACCTCCAGTTACCTGAACATCTCGTCCTACATCTAGTGTTCGATTGCAATTAGGGTTTCCAAAGAGGGCCTCATATTTTATTCAATCTAGCGAGGTAGTCATTATGATTTTCTTTGTGTATTTTTGGTTTCATTTTTGATTTATTCTTTGATGGTTTCATTATATATAATCTAGTGATCATATACTAGGGATGTAGGCCTTCCAATTTTGTCTATTTCCTATTTTGATTCAACTCTTGATCGCTCATAGAGAGTTTATTATTTCTGGAATCTATGTTGACACATGGAGTCACGTGACGTTTAGATGGTTGTTTTATTTTGTTTACATTTCCCAAATTGATCTCCCAAATTTATCATACAAAATTTTTATTCTTTATCTTATCAATGTATTCTATACATGTGAAATTTTAGATATTGAAATTGGGGATTTCTTGTGTGAGGGAGTTGAAGATAGGTTAAGGGATTTATTTTATGTTATATTTCTTCATATATTATTTTTCTCTATATATTTGGTTTAGTGTGATAATCTAATGTATAGATGCATCATGGTTGATTTTATTTAAATTTTATTTCTATTATTTTAATTTGTTTTTTGGGCCAAATTATTCACGTTGTTTTGTTTTTTAAAACATGGTGCTTGTTTCCAACCTGAGGGGGGTTGAGAATTTCCCTTGGACACTATCATGATATAGATTGAAAATCCACCCACAACATTTGAAAATTTTATTCAATTTTCATTGGGTGTGAACATGGGCTTTCAATCTTCCTTTGGAAATCTATAAAACACTTCCCTTATATAAATGTATTGGGAAATAAATATCCCATGACTTCTATTATTTGTCTATAAATGAAAAAAAAAATCAACTCGCTAATCATCAACAATTAAACATTAGTCATTGTTAATGTAGAAAATTACTATCATCATTCATCTCTTGAACCTATAAATATTTTGTCATCCACATCGATAAAGTCTTTAAATCTATCCATAAAATTATTTTTTATGTAATGACTATGATCAATTCCTAATTTTTTAAATTAATGTTTCTTTAATAATTAATCTAAAATTCAATACCAAGATCTTAGTGATTATTTCAATTCACACTTCACCATTTTAAATTTAAAAACATTATTCTCATATTAAAGAATGAGAAAAATATCGATTTGTTTGATTTAATTCCTATTCATATAATCCATTTTTAAATACTAATTTTACATCTATTTGAAGTACCTTATATTTCCTTGGGATGATTCAATGTGGTGATATGACATCCTAAGAGTCTTGAGATGTTTTAAAATATTTATATACATTTATTTTAAATTTAATAATTCTTTAGGTTGCAAAATTACTTGTTCTAATACATTTTTATATATTCTAGTTGATTGAATGAGAGTTTATTATTCTTGTTTATCATACTTTAGTTTCATGTTACTCCTAAATTTCATATATTATATTTTCATTTTTTAGGAGATTTAAGAAATATTTAATGTGGGGTAATTATTTTCTGAAATTTAATTACCCATTTTCTTTAACATACTGATTTTTTTTAAATAATAAAAAAATTAGGTTCTCTTATTATAATTTTCTATAACTTTTAATTTTGATATAGAATATCTTATGTGTATTTATTTATATGTTGTATAAAATTAATATTCCATAAACCCGCTATGATGGATATGAACTAAAAATGGATGCACTCTAATCGTTTTACAAACAAATATATATGTGAAGTTAAAGAGTTCATAAAGTTTTCAAGAGAGCATACAAATGACCCTTATAAAATAATATGTCCATGTTTACGTTGTTTTTATTCAAGACAAATTAGTTCAGAAGAGTTGGAAGAATATTGAGGTTTATTTGGATATATTGATCAATGAAAGAAAAATAAGTATTGGTAGTTCATCACTCACAAATCTAATAACCAAAATAAGGATTCTCTTTACACTTCACTATTGTTTGTTAACTGCCGCTTACCATAGCATCTGAACTGAACTTCCTACCCGGTGTCCTCATGATGCCCTCATCTCACACATAGAGAGAAAGAAACTAATTATATTCTTGAACATATAGAGAAAATTTTATATAATAATCTAATTTATTGGTAAATGGTTTTTTTAAACACAAAGGATTAAAGAAGAAACCTGAGAATTAGAAAATGCTATGAAGGAAAAATATTCCCACTTGTTTAAATAATGAATAAAATTTTGAGGAAGATAAATAAAGGTTAATGTTGAATGGTGATATGATAGAGATGGTGGAAATAATGTGTGGGATGAGAGAATCATGGGGACGCTGGACAGGAAGTTTAGGTCAGATACTATGCTAAGTGATAGTTAACCAACAGTAGTGAAGTATACAGATAATCCTATGTTTTTTTATTAACTTTTTGTGTTATATACATCCAATCCTTGTTTTGGATCCATTGATCAATGGATCCAAAAAGATATTCAATATAATTAATTGTCTCATGGTTTCATGATATCCATATAGTCTTCTAAATTGTAATAAAGTGTATAAAGAATCCTTAGTTTTGTTATTATCTTATATTGGGACCAAAGAAACCCTTTAGAAAGATGTAAAGGTAATGTTATGATATACTTTCTCTATTTTACTAAAAAATTATATAATGAAATGTTGATTTAATTTTCATTATCCCTTATAGATTTCATTTATCTTATATGAATTTTTTCCTTGTGTCATGCCATTATAAGAAGATAAATGACGCTATTTCTACTTAATCACAGAGGTAATCTTGATGTTTGCACAAAAAAATAATTATCTATAGAATTAATGTATTGTTTCAAATATATTTTTAATTCATTTCTTTTTATTATTACTCACATAATAATTTTTTTTTATACATGTGGATTCTTTTGTTCGAGTTGGGGAACTCTATCTAACTTTCATGATTCTTCTCCCTTAAAACATTTTCACCCCTATAGTGGTTCATTTATCACTTTCATTCAAATTAAATCCACTTCCTTTGTAGTAATAGAAACAATTCCACATATCCTCAATCATAGAGGTAATCTTGATATTTTCACAGTAAAATAATTTTCCATAGAATTAATCTATTATTTCATCTTTATGATTAATTTATTTCTTTTTAGTATTACTCACATAATAATTTTCTTCTTATACAGGTGGATTTTTTTTTGAGTTGTGGTGCTCTATCCAACTTTCATACTTCTTCTACCTTAAAACTTTTTCACCCCTACAGTGGTTCATTTATCACTTTAATTCAAATTATGTCCACTTCCTTTGTAGGAAGAGCAATGATGTCGCCTCTGCTCAATTACAAAGGTAATATTGATGTTTTCAAAGTAAAACCATTGTCTATATAATTAATTTATTATTTCATACTTATATTTAATTTATCTCATTTTATTATTACTCACATAATAATTGTTTTCTTATATAAATGGACTTTCTTTGAGTTCGAGTGCTATATTCAACTATTATGCTTCTTCTCCCTTAACACCTTTCCACCCCTTTAGTGGTTCATTTATCTCTTTCTTACAAATTACCCCCACTACCTTTGCAGGAAGGGAAAATTCACTTCCTCTACTTAATTAGAGAGGGGATATTTATGTTTTTCATAGTAAAATCATTTTCCATAGAATTAATGTATTGTTTAATATTTATGTTTAATTTATTTATTTTTAGTATTACTCACATAATAATTGTTTTCTTATATAGGTGGATTCTTTTTCTTGATTTTGGGTTCTCTACCCATATTGCATTCATTTATTCAAAAAACTTCTATAGACTTATTTTCCCTCAAAACCTTTTACCACTACAGTGTTGACATTTATCACTTTCCTTCAAGTTCTCTCCACTGCTCAATCACCAAAGTAATCTTTATATTTTCATAATAAAATCATTGTCCATATAATTAATGTATTATTTAAAATATATGTTTAATTTATTTATTTTTAGTATTACTCATAATAATTGTTTTCTTATACATTTGGATTCTTCTTTTCGAGTTGATGTGGTTTTTTAGAAGCTACTCATGCATTGTTGGTAGTTCAACAAAGAAATTCAATGGAAATCATGGTAACATTGATAGTTAAGATTTTTTGAGTCTTTGGGACGTGTATAAATTAGCCATACCTAAATATGACAAATTATTTTACCGACATGACTCTAAACACTTATTTATATCTTAAATTGACAAAAATTATAGTAAAAAGGACAAATGACTCATTATGTCTGTTATAAGTTTAGAATCAAAATTTGAGATTAAAAGGTTTCACTCACTAAAAATAAAGAAAATGCAATCAGATTTTCTTGATAATTTTGGGAATAGATTCATAAATAATATCTGATATATAGGAATAGGTCTCATGTCAAACCTATATATGATGTGATACTTATGAGTCAAAGTGTGTGTTTCAAGTTTAAAATGATATTTTAGTAAAAAATACAAGTGACATACCCAAAACTAAGAAAACACCTTAAGATTGTTTTAATACTTTGGTAAAAAAATCCATAAGTTATTTAGAACAATTAGGAATTAGCCGCACCATAATATGATGCACAGTGTGACCAATATGACTATAAGTGTTTCCTTATTTAAAACTAACATCAATTTTAGTAAAAAAAAACTAACCGACTCAAAACTGAACAAACACGTTCATGTTGTTTTTATAATTTACGTAAATGATCTGTAATTGATTTGAGATGTATATAAATAATACTCACCTCAATCTAATGTATGGTGTAACCAATATGTCTCCAAGCGCATGTTTTTATTTAAAATTGACATCAATTTTAGTAAAAAGGAAAACTAACCTACTCAAAACCAAGAAAACCCATTAATTTTTTTAATACTTTAGTAAAATGATCCATAAGTCATTTTTGATGTGTAGGAATCAGCCACACCTCAATCTGATACACAATGTGATTGGTATGAGTTAAAGTGCATGTTTCAATTTTAAAATGACATTTTAGTAAAAAAGAAAAGTTACATACTCAATAATAATAAAACACAATCAGATTGGTTTGATACTTTAGGAAAATTATCCATAAGTCATTTGGGACATGTAGGAATCATACAAACCTTAATCCGATGCACGGTCTGACCAATATGTCTCAAAGTGTGTCTTTTTATTTAAAATTGTCATAAATTTTCATAAAATGGACAATTGTCCTACTCAAAACTAATAAAAAAAATTCTGTTAGTTTTGATACATTACAACAATGATCCATAAGTCATTGGTGATGTGTAGAAATCATTTGTACCATAATCTGATACATTATTTTCCTATTATGACTCAAAGTGTCCATTATCATTTTAAAATCGACATTTTAGTTCAAAAAGTGTCACTCGCTAAAAACGTATCAATTGCACTCGGATTTTCTTGATAATTTAATATAATTGTTAATAATTAATTTTTGATGTGTAGGAATTGGTTTCATTTCAAACTGATACTTGATGTGATCAGATGAGACAAAAGTATGTGTTTCTAGTTTAAAATGACATTTTAGTAAAAACGAAAATTGACATACTCGAAACTAAGAAAACATGTTCAGATTGTTTTGATACTTTAGGAAAAAAATCCATAAGTCATTTGAGACATGTTGAAATTATTCTCACCTTAATATTATGCATGGTGTAATCAGTATGACTCCAAGTGTGTATTTTTATTTAAAATTGACATCAATTTTAGTAAAATTAACACTTCTATTAATTTATTTCTTTATATTAATACTAAAATAATAATTTTTTTCTTATTAAAGTGTTTTATTTTTCTTGATAAGAGATGTTTTTTCAGATATAGAATGAGTTAGGTTAGGATTAAAAGGTAAAGGGACATTGATGTTTTGGAATGTATGTAATAATTTTTATTTATGTAATTGTATGAACCAATGTTTGAAATGCATATAATATAGTGTTTTGTTCTTGTGTTTATGTTGTAAATATAATCTTATTTAAATCTTATATTGTGACTTGTTATTTTTGATATCTGGTGTGTTTATAGTGTTGTGGTGTGTTGTAATAGCGCACTATAGTGTGGAACCTCATTAGCGCTTTCAAAAGCATTGATAGAGTCCACATTTATTAATGCTTTTAAAATCACTGATAAAGGAATACTTTATCAGTGCATATAGAAGCATTGATAAAGGTTCATTTTATTATTTCTCCAAAAGTACTGATAAATGGTTCCTTTAGTGGCACTAAATTAAAGCAATGATAAATGGTTCTTTTATCAATGCTTTTAAAAGCACTGATAAAGGTCTCATTTATCAGTGCATTATTTAGAACTGATAGAGGATCCCTTTATCGGTGCTTTTTTATCTTTGATAAAAGACCAAGGATTTAAATTTCACTCATTTATTCAGTGCTTTTCTAGCACCAATAGAGGCCATTTCTAGCACTGTTGAAGGCTAGTTTTTTAGTAGTTCTTAGTCCGACACTTTTGGGGGGTATGATTTGGAAATTCAAAAATTATATAAAAAATATTGTAAAGGACTTAAATAGATGATGACTATGAATATCACAGGATAAAAATAAGGTGTCATAAAATAAAAATATGGTTTCATGATTTATAAATCCTATAAGTGATTTCATAATTATTTGGTTTCCCATTATGATTATCATTTCTCTCACTATGCTTTTTGATTTTAATGAATGGAGGGAACCAGAAGGAACTAGTATTAAAATGAATGTAATAGACAATTTTATTATTAGAATATAAGTAAGATGATTACTAGAGAATATTGTGTTTATTCATAATTGGTTATCACAGAACATGATTAATAACGTGCACCTTAATCAAATATTAGACTCACCAAAGAAGGAAAATATTGATTTTTCTAAGAGTTCAGGTAGTGTATACCTTGGAGGAAAGAAGATTATGTTTCTTATATGTTGAGAATATGTTAAGAATCACTCAAGTTAATGTCTCATAGGGAAGGTAAAATGTTTTGTGTATCGAAAATAAGGACACAAAGCTAGTAATTTTAGAGGAAAATAAAAATTCAGGTTAACTCAATGGATGAAAATAATTTTCTCTCTAATATATAATTGATGTTTCAATGTAATAATTGTGTAAAGTATGGACATTACGAAAATATATTCCCTAAGGGGAAAGATCATGAAGAGAATCAGTATGGTTTTACAAGTAATGGTTTTTCTATTGATGATGAAGAGACTAAAATGGTATATGAAAGGAAGTAGGTATTAAGGAATAATATGATGAAGTATAGTTAATGGTTTAAGAATTCATTATAATGATTAATTTTTTAATGTTTTTGAATTCAATAATTATGAAATATATAAGGATTTAACCGTATAAGTTTTTCATTAAAGATATCCAAGAATATGATGAATGGTAGTGATGACCTAGAAAAATGATTTAATAGAATTTTGATATTCATGGAAGACACATTATTATGGGAATATAACCCTTGATATTTTCTTGTGGTTGAGATAATTATGTTTGTATAATGTGATGATTGGCATGGATAAAGTAAATTGGATAGTACTGAAGAACTTGGAACTGATTAATTATTTTTGGACAATGTGGTTCATTTTATCATTGAAGTATTTTACAAAATTATTGTATTTATGAAGTATATTCAATAATAGTTATTTTATTAAATTAATAAGTAAGCATACATGTTTTCCGAAAGGTTTAATGGTAATTCAGGTCATTATGGTAATGACCAATGTCATCACAGGTTGTGAAAAAAGGTGAAATCTAAACCTTTTTGTTCCCAAAATATTTTTAGGGGAAATGGAAATTTATTCTACAATAATATCTCATATAATTTTTCTAGCCACTCCATTTGTCCCAAAATAGGGTGTTTACTCTAGGATAGAAGTTTGGTGGAAATCTGCGCAGTTAGGATTTTTGTAGAATATTTAATATTTAATAAATTAAATATTAATATATTCATAAATGTTCATTACATAATATATTTTAAGTTTAGAATCATATTTATATTTTTTATTTATGGTTGAGTCTAGAATAGATGGTTTTTCCTAGGTGAGGCATAACCTTGTTTCGGGCACCAAGGACGGTCTCGAGCCCCTTTTATTTTCCTTTTTTATTGATTTTTCTTTTTCCATTTTTATTTTTTATTTATTCTTTATTTCCTCCTGGATTTTCATGTACACCCATTGTGTATTCCTTCCATGTTTCTAAGAGACTTTTACATAGATAAGAATGAGAGGGAGAAATGGAGGTGCACTACAGAGCTTGGGTCATACTGGATTGTTGTACAACAACTGCAGATCACGGATTAGACTAAAGCATCAGTGGATTATTCCTAAAGGTAGTTAGTTTTACATTTTATGCCACAAAACCATATATTTTATGTTTTTTTCATTTTTATATCCTTTAATGGATTTTCTGTAACCCCTTGTTGGTTGACCTGGTAGTTTCAGGGAAAAATTGTGTGTTTCAGGTTGTTTCAAGGGATTTCTATTTAGGAAAACTAGTGTACATGAAATTTTGGCTTCATGAACACATGTTATGTGTTCTTCCAATTTTTGGAAGATGGTTTTTTGTACTACACACAATGTAAAGAAGGTACATTCCATGTGTTGGGATTGGGCGTGTGGCCAAGTACTCGGGCAGACACCCCATATCAGGGAACATGGTTGTGTAGGGTTACAACTAGTGCCCGTGTGGGGTGCATGCCATGTAAGAGTACGCAGATATGTAGGGTACATGGATAGGTACATGGGAGGGAACCCCATATGGGGTTACATGTCGTGTGCTGGCAGTACATGTCATGTACTATGGAGTTCTACACAACGATTGGGGATGAGGTACAAGGGTAGGTACCCATGTTGGGGCACACACCGTGTATAGGGTCCACACACTATGTAATTTGGAAAATTATATGACGAGTGGCCTAATGAACATATCTAGGGACTAATTTTGGAGTTAAACTTCATGTACTCCAAGTACACACCATGTACCCCAAGTAAACAACATGAACTTTTCCCTCCTTGGATTGTTTTTCTAGTTTTCACCCAAAATTTAGAGTTGGACTTGTGAGTAGTCCATTATAAATGTTTTTTCACATAGATAACGATGGTGATATCATTTTTTTCTTCAAATACCATCTATATGGTGTTTTATAATTTGAGGGTTCAGTAGGAGTATTTCTTATGGTTGTTCCAAATTCCCCTTAGGTTTGGGTTGTGAGCTACGATTCCTACGTGAGGGTGTGATATCGTTAGTTGGACATGTATTTTGAATGTTTTATAGTGTTAGTTGTGGTTATTTGGATATATTCTAGTAGTTATAATTGATTAGTATCTCTAAGTAGATCTTGGTTTGTCCATGTATATTGGGAATGGTTGCTCGAGGTTAGAGTTGCTGAGGTTTATCTCTTAGGTGTGGGGACTAAAGCCGCTAGAGCCTTTGTGATGTGTTGATGCCTTTGGTCAGTGGTTAGAGTATAGTGACATTAATATTATAAGACTATTTTAATGTACTCTTAATGATTCCCTTATGGGTTAGTTCCTAATCAAGTGATTAGTGGTCCTCATAGTCAGTTGTTGAGAATTTCCATGTGGCATGTTTTGTTTTGGCTTGTGCTAAAAAAAACCTTTTAGAGGGTATCCTACTTTTGATATGGTAATAAGAACCATTATAAATTCCCCTATATGTGGAATTATTCTTCTGGATTCCTACTGATTATGTTTTTCATCAAGGATCGTTTGGAGGCCATTGGAGGTTGTTTTCATATGTTTCTCATATTGGTTATAATTGTGTTCTTGGATGAGTTATAGGAACCCCTTATAGGGTTTCCTACTCCCATTGTTCCGTTTGGGCTATTATATATTGTTTCTATAGGTTTTTTTCAGGTTATTGGGTAAAACAGGGGAGTCCCATGGTGGGTATTGCTTTATGTTGTGGCCCCAGAGACTGTGTGGTCCCTGAGTTTGGTTTGACCCTAAGGAGGGTCATGGGGAGATTATGGTGTCTATTTTCTTTTTATGTTGATATATAGGTATCATTATAGGCCCCATGTTTTTTTATTAAGAGTGTATTGGTGTTAATAGTTCTGCTTTTTGGATTGTGTGTTTGAGGGTGGATCATCCCATGTTCGACTAGCCTTTGGTCGTGATGTTTGTAGTAGTTGTTTCTCAATGATATAATTTGATGAAGAGACCCTTAGGATATATTATATTTTTTCCCTTATTTGTGATCTGGTTCTCTCTTTTATTGTATGAATGTGGTTAGACGGGCCTAGGGAGCTTATAAAAGATATGGATGAGTTCACCCCTCTGGTTGAGTATTTTTCCTAGCTAGAGTTTATATATCATAGATAATGTTCATGATCCTCTATTCTACGGTGGGGCCTCTGGGAAAGTGTATTTTTTAAGAACATGAAGTTAATAATGTCCCCTGAGATAGTACATTTATTGGACCCACATTTGGAATTGTCCCCTTAGACGGTTTATACCATCAGGCCATCACTCAGAGACTCTTTCATTTCACAGGACTTATGGGTTCAGATGGTTTCTTAGATGTGTGGAGTGGAGATATATTCCCAATTTGATTATTCTATTAGAGTTTTAGTTCTAGATAGATGTACATTTTTTGTTTGGACACTTATGGTTGTGCCTTGGGGTTCAAATTCCATGATTATTATGTTTATATGTCTTGGATCTCCAATATATATATGGGAAATGCACTGGTTTTCATGTGGAAGGATGAGACACATATTTTAAATCCTATTGAAGGGGGAAAAGAGGGGGTAGATGTATTATAGGAGTCAGGCTAGAACCTACTAGTTAGTTGTTTTCCTTGTGTTTATTACCCCTTTTTTAGTTTTTTCTTTTATTTTAACTGGTTTTAGTTTTCAGCTAGGATAAACATATCACGTGTGCATGAAATTTTTATGAAAACATACATATAGTTTCACCATTTTGGGTGGACTAAAGAGATTTATTTCTCACCCCTACACATCAACCTAAGTGGGAATGAAATTCTGATATCTGGTTTTAGTTTGGAGCAGGGTTTTCCTGATTGATGGGGGTCGATTCCCATGTTTCTTGACCAATTAGAGACATTCATGTGGAGTCTCAGAATCAAGCTTTTATAGATCAATCATTATAGAGACCAAGTACATGGTTTGGTACGGTGTCAGTAGTAGTGTTTATTGTATTTATTTTTATTTTATTTGTTTTTTCATGTGGTTGGCCTAATGGGGGACTGACTGTTATATGTTATTCATGAGTTGAGATTCTATATGAATGTATGATGCATTTTATTTATTATAGCATGATTTCATTAGTTTAATTTTTTTTCTCTAATTTTGATCCCATGTGTATGTATTTTTTTTATGCTGTTATTTTACTTTGACTATAGGGTATAGTCTCCTCACTAAAGTATTTATACCCTCACTATAAGAACATGGGTTTTCACTCAGGTATGGATCCCTTAAATTTTGGTCTAAACATTTAATTTGGACCTAATATAAATGCATGATGGTTTATTAGAGATTTTAGGGGTGGTGGGGTCTTTTTTAGAGCCCAGAACACATCTTTTTGGGGAAACTGGCCAAGTCACATGGTTGGCGCACAATTTTCCTAATCATACGGATGGTTTTTTTCTGGATAGATCCACCTCACATGGTCAATGCATGATTGTGTGGCCTAATTGTAAAATTTCCCCATCTTCCTAGGTAACTGTACATGGTTTTCCCACAATTTTTTAAACTGTGCGGAAAAACCATGCACATGCCATTTTTCTATGTAATTTTACAAATTTAACCTTAATGGTCTATTACCCTCCTTCTTCCTCCTAATACAAGAGTCACCAGGATTAACCCATTTTCCTTTAATTCTAGAGATTTTTGAATACCTTAGGTAGGAATCAAGATATATCCTTCATTCGGAATCCGATCAAGCTTTCATTCATCATGTTGGATGCGCAAGAGTAAGTACTCAAGTTTAAGCCTTTCTTCTTCTCTCTTTCTCTCGACCTAGTTATCAAGGTGTGAGAGTTTTCCCCTTTTATCAGATATACACTTTTCTAAGCTAAAATTGAGGCCGATATTAGAGGAGAAGGATCATACAACCCTAAATTGGGTGGTCTATAACTCATCCCCAAGTTCGTTGATTTTGGATTTTTCCTATGGGGCCCACCGATTTCATCGGGTGATATTTATATAATTTATATGTCATGATTATAATCATTAGAACTGTATGGATATTCTATTTCAATTTATGGGATTAATTTTTTGTGGTTATTCCCATAAATCCATCCATTATATATAGGATGTTATGTCATAGTTAGGTTTTTAGTATTTGACATGTTTTAGCCACTACTCAGGTGTGACATTTCTTGAACCTTCTAAGGGTATGATTTTATATATAAAATGGATTGATTTATATTTTTAATTTCATAATGGAGAGTACCATGTATGCTCACCACTTTACCCACCCAAGGTAAGTGCTTCAATTGATAATTAAATGTTAAATGGAAATTGGAAAGTATACTATGTAAATGACTTTACCAGATTAATTGTATACTATTAGTATGCTACATGTCCATAACACCCCTTATCATATTAATGGAAGATATAGAAATGATCCTTTTATAAGTAATATGATTTAAATAGATTAAATGAATGGTTTCATGTTACTTGGCCTTATCACACTGATGAAAGGAAAGGCATGAACCAAATAACTTGATTAAATGGATGACTACTACTTGAACTTACCACACTAAGGAAATAAAAGGCTTGAACTGAATTAAATATTACATGACTTCATACTTAAATAAGAGTGCCTTGACTCAAGCCTGCCTTGGATTCTGATTGGAGAATTCCATGAGCACTCAGTAACCCCATTTCGATTCAAGGATATGGCTTGCGTAGGTTGATACCCACCTAGATCTCGATCCTTGTATATTCTTTGGATGCCTGATATGACATCGTAGGATCCCTTGCCTATCATAATAGGATGACTCAGTTACACTCTTTGGATCCATCATTGAAAAATAGGTCCCATGTTTTCATCCCATAAGTCCTTGTCATTGCTTAGCCACATTTTACCTTGGACAATCACCTTGGATTCGGTAGTCACCTTATTGTGGAATTCCATGGAATATGCTTCTTGGATTATACTCTTATCCATGTTAGGTTATACTTATTACTATGTTGGTAACCCTTGAGGTCTACAAATCCTTGGTTATTACCTTATAACTTCACTATTTGATATCATTAAAGGTTTCATTGTTACAACTTGGAACCTTTTCAATTACAAACATGTGACTTGTTTATAAATTAGTAATAATCAAATAATGAATTGTTTACATGTTCATACACCAACCAAGGGCTGAAGCAGGTACTTGGGTATTTAGTTACATTGTACTACTTTACTTTATATATGAATGTTTTCATACTATTACATTTACATTATAATGGGTAGATGGTATAGACGCCATTGGTGGTGGCCAAATGAGATTAATCTCACACCCTCTCTAGGCACCGTTTGGTACCAGGAGTAGATTTCATGGTTACATGTGTTGACAAAGGGAATCATACGGCTTCAAACACTTTATTACTTGCTGTTTAGGATATATATTAATATAATATGACCGAGACGGAGCTTCGGATTTTTGGGATAGTCTTTGATTTCATTTATACTTTTGTAAAACATGTTATTTCTACGCTCTTGTATCCATGTTTTCCAGTTTTCTAGTGACATGACATATCATCAATAGTTGTTAAATGCTGTTAAATTTATTTTAGTTATTTCTACTATTGTCCCTATTTTCTATTGTGCATTTTGTTTAATTATATTTCTTCCACTATTTAACAATGTTTAATTTCATCTGTTGTGCTACACTTTGGTAATGAGGATGTGGTCTCCCCATAGACACACCTTATGCCCTCGCTACAAGTCACAACCTATGGCATTCGGGGAGATGCACTTAAGAACCCGGTTTTTAACTCAGGTATGGATCCTTTAAATTTTGTTCTAAATATTTTCTTTAGACCAAATATGTATGCCTAATGGGTTAGCAGAGGTTTTAGGGGTGTCTGAGGCTTCTTCAAAGCTTGGAAAACATCTTTTTGGGGAAACTAGCCAAGTCTCATGGTTGACGCACAGTTGGTGGATAGTTTCCTAACTATATGGATGGTTTTTTCCAAACAGAGCCACCTTACATGGTTGGCACACAACTATGCATCCTAACCGTGCAAGTTCCTATTCCACCCAGGTAACCATGCATATTTTTTCAAACCAAGTGAAAAAACCGTGCATAGGCCATTTCTTTGGGTAATTTTATAAATATTCCCTTAAGGATCTATAAACCCTCCTTCTTCCCCTCATATGAGAACCAGTGGGATTAACCCATTTTCCTCTAATTTTTTTCTTTTTGAAGACCTAAGGTAGGAATAAAGAGATCTTCTTCATTTGGGATCCAATCGAGATTATGTTCATCACATTGGATGTGCAACCGTAATTAATCGAGTCTATTTAAGCCTTTCTTCTTCTCTCTTGCTCTCAATCTAGTTATCGAAGTGTGAGAATTTTTTCCATTTTCTCAGATCTTCAATGTTCGAAGCTAAATTAGAAGCCTATATTGTAGGAGAAGTATCATACAACCCTAAGGTGGGTGGTACATAATGCATCCCTCAAGTTTGTTGGTTTTTGATTTGTCGTTTGGGGCCACCGATTTCATCGGGTACCATTTAAAGAATTTATATTCCATGATTATAATCATTATAAGTGTATGGATATGATCTTTCCATAAATGTGATTAATGTTTTGTGGTTATTTCCACAACTCCACCCATCCCAAATAGGATGTTATTATATAATTGGGTTTTTAGTATTTTACATGTTTGAGCCACCATTTGGGTGTGACTTTGCTTAACCCTTATAAGGGAAAGATATTCTATATTAAATGTATTTATTTATATTGTGAATTGCATAATGAAAATTACCATGTATTCTCACCACTTGACCTGCCTAAGGTAAATGCTTAAATTGATAATTAAATGTGAAATGGAAATTGGAAAATATATTAATTATATGACTTGACCGGAATAATTATATATGATTAATAGGTTTCATGTCTATATCACACATTACTATATTAATGGAAGGTAGAAGAATGAACCTTTAATATGGAATATGTTTTAAATGGATTAAATGATTGGTTGAATGATACATGTCTTTATCACACTAACGAAAGGAAAGGCTTGAACCAAATGACTTGATTAAAAGTGTGAATACTACTTGACCATACCACACTAACGAAAATAAAGGCTTCAACCGGATGAAATATTACATGACTAAATACTTAAAAAGAGATGGACTGACTCATTCCTTCCTTGGATTCTAATTTGATAATGCTATGAGCACTTAGGAACCCCATTCTGATTCAAGGATATGGATTTCATAGGTTCATACCCCCCAAGATCTCAATCCTTGTATATTCTTGGGATTCCTAGTATGACATCGCAGGATCCCTTAAATATCGTCATAGGATACCAAAGATACACTCCCTAGATCCAGCATTGAAAAGTAGGTTCCATGGTTGAAACCCATAGGGTCATGTCTCTGTTTAGCCCCATTTTACCCTAGACAGTCACCTTGGATTTGGTAGGAACCTTATTTTGGAATTCCTTGGAATATTATCCTTGGATTACACTCTTACCCTTTCTAGGCTATAGTTATTACTGACTTGACAACCCTTGAGGTCTACGTCGCCTTAGTTATTACCTTGGGGACTTCACTATTTGATATCATTATAGGTTTCCTTATTACAACATGGAACCTTTGTAATTTCAATCATGTGAATTATTTATAAATTAGTAATAATCAACTAATTAATTTTTTACATGTTCAGACACTAGCCAAGGGCTAAAGCTGGTACTTGGGTATTTAGTTACATTGTACTACTTTACTTCATATATGATTGATTTCACATTGTCACATTTCCATTACATAGGAAAGATGTGGTAGACATTGTTGGTCATGGCCCACTGAGATTTATCCCACACCCTCTCCGGGCGTCGTTTGGCATCGAAGTATATTTCATTATTGCAAGTGTTGAAAAAGGGAAGCATATAGATTCAAACACTTGATTTATTTCTGTTTAGGATAGAGCTTGATAGAAGATGACTGAGATGAAGATCGAGATTCTTGGGATTGTATTTGATTTAATTTATACTTTTTTGGAACATGTTATTTCTACTGTATTGTATCCCTGTTTTCTATTTTTCTAGTGACATGGAATATATTCATCAGTTATTGAATTTTATTATAGTTATTTCAGTTATTTCTACTATTTTCTGATGTGCCTTTTGTTTAATTATATTTCTTCTGCTATTTACATATGTTTACATTCATCCTGTACACTACACTTTGGTAATGAGGGCATAATATCCCCCACGGACACATCATAGGCCCTCACTGCTAGTCGAAAACCTCTAGTGTTGGGGGAGATGATCTTGAGTCCATGTGGACCACTGGGATCGGGGCACCCATTAAGTGGTATTAAGGTCTTGTACATCACAAAGTAGTATTAGAGGAGGTTCTTTTATTGCTTTACTATTTTGAGATAATATATTTGAGATTAGTAATGCTTGGGAGTTGGTAATAATCCGTGATTAGGTATTGTGAAACCTTGTTTGGTGTAAAAACAAAGTTTCCTAAATTATATTTATTGTTCTGATTTTTTCTATTACAGTTGATATTATTTTACCATTGGGTGACAGACATGATTTGTGGTGTTTTTTGTTATTAATCTGTTTGAGAATTTTCTTTCATCCTTGGCTCGATGATATGATGGAAATGAGCATTGTTGCATGCATCATTTTAGGAACCTATAGTTTTCATTTCATGCATATTGTCTTTTCATATAGGTGAATTTCACTACTTTTCATTTCTTGATATGCCTGTGATTACTGAGTGATTTTTTGATAGTTATCTTCTGATTTTATTACTCTTGGTTGAGATTGATGGATTTATTGTCTCATCTCATGAGGTGTATAGTCTGTCATGGGTTTGGATGAGTAATTTACCAATTCGATCCATTATGCTATAAATAATTGGGTGTCATTTCTAGTGATAGGTGTATGGGAACTGATTCAATGGAAATGGATATCCATTACAAAGTGAATAATGACATCTAAAATTAATTGGTTGCACATCCTTATCCCATCGTGTCATGTTTATGGAAGGTAAAGGAGTAAACATAGTAATTAAATGTAAAATTAAATGAAACTTATACTTGATCACTTACTAATATCTGGTCGTCTAACCACCTTATTGGGGTAGTATTACTTGGGTAGTGAGTTTTCTTGCATTCATATTCCTCTAGTGATTCTATATGTCTAATTATTTTTGTTCTAAGGCATGTGCTCAGAATTTTTAGACCAATGTCATCATGAAGTCCTCCTGTCATATGCCTGGAGGGTGGTGATGGCCATGATCCAGGCATAGTGGTCCCTAAGATACTAGTCTTAACTCCAAGAGTGACACTCGAGGCACTGCCTATTGTAGTTTAATTGGAAAATAATTTCCAAGTTCATGATAGTTTCCTACGTCTGATCCATTCCATGGATGGTGCTCCATGTCTTTAACCTACGATGGATGATTTGAATCGTGAGTTCCAACTGCAGTATCCTCTAGACTTTTCACGGTATGGCAGTCTACAGGCTTTTGAGTCTTGGCTAGAAGCCACCATATCTATCTTTGAGCATCTGGAGATGCCTACATATAAGAGGTTCAAGATTTCTACTTACAGACTTCAGGATTCGGCCAAGTGGTGGTGGGATGTGATTACCCAGGCCGGTCATCATTAGGGCATGTTATGGGTTGATTTTTAGACTACCTTCTATGATCAGTTCTTTCCTTATATACTAATATCTAACAGATCTAGAGATTACATGCATCTTGATAAAGGTTCTATGCCAATTATAGAATATTCAGTGAGTTTCATGGAGTTACAGCACTTTGCATCGCTTCTAGTCAGTGATGGGATTTCATGTGTTGGACGTTTTGAGGATGGGATCCTATATTCCATTCATACCCATGTGAATGTCTCTCACCTACCTAACTTTTTGGCAATATTCAATCAGGATATTATCACTAAGCGTAACCTGAGGGATGGAAATAGTATCGGGAATAGAGGACCAGTGCCGCATCAGGCCAGTAGTTCTCCTGGTGGCAGGAAATGTTCTCTCAATGATTCTCACCAGGGAAATGATCACCAATGTTTCTGTTTCGATAGGTCAATAAAGTGTCATCAGGGTGGAATATGGGGGAATAAGAAGCCTCAATGTGATAGATACCCAATGGAGTGCTGGGCATGTGGTCGTATGGTGAATCTCCAATGTTTCTGAAGAACTTTTCCACCAACCTCAAGTGGAAAAGGATTTTCACCAGCTCCACCTTCATAAGAAGGTTATTTTGTACCACGTCAGTTAGTGAGTTGGAATAGCATCGGTAGGTCTGGTTGAGTAGGAGGTCATGGTCATGGTAGTCATACCCCTAATCACCAGAAATATCAATAGAGTATTTATGATCGTGGTAGTCTATCTATTGAACATGGTCATGGATCAGGTTAGTTTCATGCACTATAGATGATACCCAAGGATCAGGATGTGGGATCATCTACAATATGAGGTACTATTCTGGTGGAATCTACCATAGTATCTACTTTATTTGATACAAGTGTTTAAAACTCTTTTATTTTAGTAACTGTCATGGAAAGTCTTAGATTAGAGATACAGTATTACTATGGTGCAATGATCCTAGATATATCGTTAGGGGTATAAGAAGAGGGTATACACGAATGTAGGGATTGTCTCATTAAGGTAGGTAGTTACCCTTTCTTATGGGAACTCTTTTTTCTCAAGATGATGGGATTTGATATCATTCTAGGAATGGATTAGTTGGTTCACTATCACACTTTTATAAACTTCTATCACCATAGGGTATCATTTACATCACCATAGGGCAACCATTATCTATATAAGGGTGTCTGAGATGTCCAATATGGTAGATCTGGACAAAGAATCATGGGCTAAGTGGAGTGACCACCCAAATTTAAAATCTCTTCGTGGAGTATTAGGGTTTATGTAATGTTGATTTCCCTCTAGTAGTGGATCATTATAGGGATTCCTTTACCAATGATTTTCTATCTCACCTCCTAAGAGAGAGGTAGAGTTTACTATCAAGCTTGTTCAAGGAGAATCTCTAGTTTTCATTCCTCTATATAGGATTTCACCAATAGATCTTCAAGATATCAAGTGGAAGATAGAGGTTTTAGAGTTTAAATGTTTTATATAGCCCATTACATCCTCTTCGGGTTCGCCTGTTCTTTTCACCAAGAAGGCGAATGGAACCTTACGTCTATGCATGGATTACAGATGGTTGAACAAACTTACCATCCTAAACCGATATCCACTTCCTTGAATAGATGATCTCTTCGACAAGCTCCAAGGAGCCAAGGTCTTCTCTAAGATCAACCTAAGATTTGGTTATCATCAAGTATGATTCATACCATTAGACATACCTCATACAACTTTTGGTAGCAGGTACGGTCTATATGAGTACTTGGTTATGTTTTTCGGCCTTAAGAACACACCCTCCATTTTCATGGATCTAATGAATAGAGTGTTCCACCCCTATCTGAATTCTTTTGTCATGGACTTTGTGGAAGAAATCTTTGTTTATTCTCACACTCATAGTGATCATTCCAAATATCTTGAAATTGTTCTAATTACACTAAGAGAGAATCATCTCTACACTAAACTTTCTAAGTGGCACTTCTGGATCGACAAAGTCCACTACTTAAGACATATTATCTCAGAATCAAGTGTATATGTTAAACCTGAAAAGGTTAGTGTTGTAGTTTTGTGGTATTATCCCAAGAACATGTTTGATATAAATAGTTTCTTGGGGTTTTCTAGATATTAAATTCATTTCATACAAGACTTTTCTCACCTTTATTCACATCTTACTGGTCTTACAAAGAATGGTGTCAAGATCATATGGTCAGAAGCCTATGAGGAAGCCCTTTAGGATCTGAAAGGGAGGCATGTATCAGTACCTATTCGGAATCTTCCAAAGCTAGGTATAGCTTACATCATCATCTATTTTGCATCAAAAAATTTACTAGGAGAAATACTGATGTCGGAAGACAAATTTCTTGCAAATAAATCTCGGTATTTGAGGCATCCTGAGAAAAATTACCCAATGTGTGAACTTGAGCTATAAGTAGTTTACCACACCTTACAATGCTAGAGATATAATCTCTTGGATGAGCACTTTGTGGTTTACATAGACCAAAAGAGCCTAAAATATATATTTTCTCAGTGTGAATTGAACCTCAGACAGTGGAGATGGTTTGAATATCTAAAATCCTTTGATTTTGAGCTTGAGTATAGGCCTGTGAAGGGAAATTTAGTTGCAGATGTGCTGATTTGTAAAACTCAAACACAGGCTGTATGAGAATCCAGGGATGTATGAATGTTAATGACCCTCTTTTCTGAGTTGCATCTAGAGATTCATGGTAATCACGATTAGTATTATCTCTCATCCTTGACAGTTTCCTCTTCTCTCCACGAAAAGGTGAAGGGTATACATTTTTTATATCTTGAATGTTTCGTACACCATGATAGTATATCGAGAGTTAAACCACCTTCAGATTGGTCTGTAGATAGAGACGACATCTTGCATCTACATGGATATATCTAGGTTCCTACATATATGAGATAGGAGTTGATGAAAGAGTCACACTTCTTATTCGGAAGTTCATCCAGGAATCTCGAAGATGTATCAAGATATGTTATGCTAATATTAGTGGTTAGGGATGAAATTTTAGATAGTATGCTTTATCATTAGGTGCTCCACCTTTTAGTAGGTGAAGGAAGAGAACTAGAAACTTACAAGATTATTACATCCACTTTAAGTCCTGGAATGGAAATGGTAAGACATTGCTATGTATTTTAAAGTCATCTTATCAAGGTTGCCAAGGGGTAGCGATGCTATTTGGGTAAACGTTGACCAACTAAAAAAATCATCCCACTTCATTCTTATTTGGGAGACTTTCTAAGTTGATGATCTAGGAAAATTGTATGTTTGTAAAATTATATGACTCCATGGGGTCCCTCATACAATAATTTCAGATAGGAAAGATCATTTTATATCACATTTATAGAATGTATTGCAGAAGGATATGGGAACACATGTGCTTCTAAGAAAAACCTTTCACCCTCAGACTGATAGAAAATTAGAATGGACAATATAGGTTCTAGAGGACATTATTTGATCATGTTTCTTTAATTTTGAAGGTTCTTGGGAAAAGTATATCCCTCTGGTTGAGTTTTACTATAATAACATCTTTCATGAGACATTTCAGATGGATCGTTTTAAGACATTAATGGTAGGTCATTCCATTCAACCCTATATTGGATAGAGTCGGGTTAAGTATCCCTACTGGGTCCTCATCTTGTTCAGGAGACTTCAAAGCAGGTTCAGCTGATTAGAATACATATGAATACAGATCATTCTAAACAGAAATCTTATGTCAATCAATATTATCGACCTCTAGATTTTGAGGTTGGGGATAATGTTTTCCTTCGCGTATCACCGAGTCATGGGAATAGGCAGTTACAAAATAAGGGAAATTTTTCACCTCATTATGTAGGGCCTTTTGAAATTCTGGAGAGAGTTGGGCCGGTAGATTCTCGGTTGCTATTCCCTTAGAGGTACCATTCCATGAACGACATATTTCATGTTTTAAATCTTTTCCAATATCATACCAAGCCTTATCATACTATTTATCTTGAGTAAGTTGAGTTATATGTTTATTCTGCCTTTGAGGCGTATCTAGTATGCTTCGTTGACTAGAGCATGAATGTTCTATGAGGTCGGTATGTCCCTCTAGTATGGGTTCTATGGTAGAATGGTTGTATGCAGGATGATACTTGGGAGATTAAGACCAACATACATGATTAATGGCCTTATTTCTTCTTTGAAATTGTTTCTACACAATTGGAAGGTAAACTTAGGGATGAGTTCTTTTAAGGAGGGGGAGATTGTAAGAACCGGGATTTTCACTCATGTATGGATCCTTTAAATTTTGATCTAAATATTTACTTTGGACCTGATATAGATGACTAATGGGTTAGAAAATGTTTTAGGGGTGTCTGGGACTTGTTCGAATCTTGGAACACATCTTTTTTGTGAAATTGTCCAACTTGCACGGTTGGCATACGGCTGGTGCATAGTTTTCCCAATCGTGTGGATGGTTTTTTCTCAGAAAGAACCACCTCGCATGGTTGGAATAGGGTTGTGCGGCCTAAATATGAAAATTCATTTTCTTTCTAGGTAATTATGCATATTTTATACAAAATTTGTCAAATCATGTAGAAAAACCATGCACAAGCCATTTTTCTAGGTAATTTTACAAATTTTCTCGTAATAATCTATTAATCCTCCTTCTTCCTTATAATAAGAGAACCAGCGGAATTAACTCATTTTCATATCATTTTGGATATTTTTTAAGACCTAATGTAGGAATAAATATATCTCTTTCATCTGGGATCTGAACAATCTTATGTTCATCACGTTGGATGCACAATAGTAAGTACTCAAGTCCGTTTAAGCCTTTCTTCCTCTCTCTAACTCTTGACCTAGTTATCGAGGTGTGAGTGTTTCCACTTTTTCTTACATATAATCCATTATAAGATGAATTAGAGGTTGATATTGGAGGATAAGGATTGTACAACCCTATGGTGGGTGTTCTATAACTCATCCCTCAAGTTCATTGATTTTAGACTTTTCATGTGGGGCCCACTGAATTAATCAAGTGTCGTTTATATAATTTATATTACATGCTTATAATAGTTAGAACCATATGGATATTATATTTCTGTATACGTTATTAATTTTTTGTGGTTCTTCGCACAACTCCATCCATCCCATGTAGGATGTTATGTCATAAATGGGTTTTTAGTATTTGACATGTTTGATCCACCATTTGGGTGTGACTTTTCTTGACCCTCTAAGGGTAAGTTTTTTTGTATTAAATAGATTAATTTATATTTTTTATTTTATAATGAAAAGTACCATGTATGCTCACCAATTGACCCACCTAAGGTAACTGCTTCAATTAATAATTAAATGTGAAATGGAAATGGGCAAGTATACTAAGTATATGACTTGACCGGATTAATTGTATATGATTAGTAGGTTGCATGTCTGTATAACCCCTTACCATATTAATGGAAGGTGGAGGAATAAACCATTAATATGGAATATTCTTTAAATGTATTAAATGAATGGTTACATGCTACTTTCCTTAAAACACTATTGAAAGGTAAGGCTTGAATCAAATGTCTTGATTAAAAGGTTGCATGCTACTTGAACTTACCAAACTAATTAATGGAAAGGCTTAAACTGAATGAAATATTACATTAATTTATACTTATTTATAAATCACTTGACTCGATCCCACCTTGTATTATGATCAAAGAATGCCATGAGCACTCAGGAACCCCATTACGATTCAAGGATACAACTTTCATAGGTTGATACCCACCAAGATCTTGATCCTTGACTATTCTTTGGATGCCCCATATGACACCATAGGATCCCTTAAATATCATCATAGGATGCCTCAGATACACTCCTTGGATCCAGTATTGACAAGTAGGTTCCATGGTTGCATCCCATAGGGCCCTATCTCTGTTTAGCCCTATTTTACCTTGGATGATCACCATGGATTTCATAGGCACCTTATTGTGGAATTCCTTGGAATATTCTCCTTGGATTACACTCTTACCCATGGCAGGATGCAGTTATTATTGAGTTGGAAACCCTTTAGTTCGATGTCACCTTGTTTATTACCTTGGGAATTCACTATTTGATATCATTACAGGTTTCCTTGTTACAACTTGGAACCTCTGCTATTGCTAAATTTTGACTTTTTTATAAATTTTTAATAATCAAAGAATGTATTTTTTACATGTTCAAACATCATCTAATGGATGAAGTAGGTACTTGGGTATTTAGTTACATTGTATTAATTTACTTTATATATGAATTCTTTCACATTATTACATTTCCTTTACATGAGCCAGATGTTACAGACACCACTATTGGTGTCCCACTAAGATTTATCTCACACCCTCTATGAGTACCGTTTGGTACTTGGATTTGATTACATGTTTGAAGGTGTTGACAAAGGGAAGCATATGGCTTCAAACATTTGATTTATTACTATTTAGGATGGATCTTGATAGCAGATGACCAAGTTAGAGCTTTTGATGATTGAGATAGTCTTTGATTTTATTTATACTTTTATTGAACATGTTATACCTACTATCTGGTATCCATGTTTTCCAGTTTTCTAGTGACATAAAAAATCATCATCCACTGTTGAATGTTATTATAGTTATTTTTTTTATTACTACTTTTTTCCCAATTTTCCATTTTTTCCTAATGATTACTTATATTTATTATGCTATTCAAATATGTTTAGTTTCATCTGTTTCACTACACTTTGGTAATGTGGGCATAGTCTCCCAACAGACACTCCCTATGCCCTCACTACCAATCAGTATCCTCTGGCATTTGGGGAGATGCACTTGAGGCCATGTGTTCCACCAGGCTTAGAGAACCCATTAAGTGGAATTCGGGTATAGAATTTCACACTCACTACTTGTCTAAATCCTCTAGAATATGAGGAGGCATTATTAAGGCCTTGTGGTGGACCATATCAGTTGATGTGTCAGGTCAAAACATGTTAGTTCATTACAAAATGGTATCAAAGACATTTGGTTTTATTATTTGTGGAGTTAGTGGACAGGTGGTCTAAGAATGTGTTAGAACTTATGATGGATATCAGAATGGTATGAACACCTTTATTGATATAAAGCCCAATTTTCTTGGGAATAATATTTTTTGTTATTGTATTTTTTTTATAGTTTCATTATTTCATCTAGAATGTTGAAATTTAGTTTGTGGATTTATGGTTTATTCTGGTTTTTGTCTCTTCAACCTTGTGTAAGAGCCCAGTGTTCATAAATCACCCTAATCACGTAGGATTCACATTAAATATGCATATATGTGGTGTTTGTGGTATATTTTATTATGATTATAGGGCATTTGGATCATGTGATGAGGGGTTCTCCGATGGTGGAGATACAGTCTCTTCGATGAGGGATACATAGAGACCTGTGTGGGTTAGATTTGGGCACTGAGTGCACTGTTGGTGACTCGATGGGGGTAAGGATTCCTAAGGGTTGTTTAGTTTGGGATTTATTTTCACTAATATAATGGTTCCCTTGATGTACCAGGTTTGTGTTTCTTAGATGAGATTTTTTCTTTCCACGTGTTGTCTATCGGGTCATGCAGTCGGGCCAATGTGCTTACTCTCGCTGACGACTTATGTGGGTGTGGTAGTTTTTTCATAGTGGGTTATTTGAGGTACTCTATTGCCAGGGTTTATTCAAGCCTATAAATTCTTCATGTTTGAGAAGTGGAGTGCCATGAGTACTCACTATCTCGTGGTTGTATTGAGAGGGTAGGTTTCGTTAGACCCCTATCCTCACTTTTTTTTGGTGTGCATTGGGTAATATAGTGATATCATGGTTAAATGATTGTGGTTTTGGTTTGATTCCTATATGGAGGGTGTTTGGTAGTTTTAGGTGTGTTATCTCAGTTTTTTTTAGGACTTGGACCATATGATTTTGATCCCTATTGTGTGCTTGAGGAGAAGCATAAAGAAAATCATTGTGGTGGGGAATGCACTATAGTATTTTGGAGTTTGTGAGCTTCTTTTAAGTGGTTTTTTGAGTATGGATGTTTCTGATCATTGTTTTAGTGCTCAGGTGTGAGCAGTTTGGCCATGTCTATCCACAGCATTTAGTGATGTACATAGTGTAGGTCATGTGGTGTTTCCTAGGGAATTGGGATGATGATAAGGATATTCATGTGGCGGGGATAATCATATTGGTCATTGTTGAATGTATCTCATGTTAGGAGAGAGTTTTAGAAATTGTAAGACCAACCCTTGGAAGGTTAATATGACATTTGTTTTTCTAGTTCTTTGGGTAGAGCATGGTTGTTGGCTATCCATTGAGGCTTCTTAGGGGAGAGAATCATTTGTAGTGGGGATTTTATGATAACCCGTATTGTCACTGGTTGTGAAAATCATAAGAAATTTGGTCCTATTTGTTCAAAAATTATTTTAGGGAAAAAATAGAAATGTATCCTATAATATATTCTCTGATAACTTTTTTGACCACTTTTTTGGTCCCGGAATAAGGTTTTTACTCTATAATACAAGTGTAGTGGAAATCCAAGTCATTTGAATTTTCACATAATATTTAATATTTAATTAATAAAATATTAATTTATTCATTTGTGTTCATTCATTCTTATATTTTAAATGAAGTGTCGAATTGAGATTATGTCTCCATGGTTGAGTCCTTAATGGAGGTTTTTCCTAGGTGGGGAATAACCTCATTTCTAACATTAGGGTTGGGCTCAGGCCCACTTTTCTTTTTCTTTTCTTTTTATTATTCCTATTTTATTTTATTCTTGATTCCTTTTCCCTCCTATATTTTTATTTATGACCATGGATGATTCCTTCCACATTGTCAAGAGAGGTATAGAGATAGAGAAGGGAGAAGGAGAAAACAAGGTACCACCACAGATCTTGGGTCATGTTGAATCTTTGTGCGGAACTTACGGATCATAGATCAGACTCAAGAGTCAAAGATTTCTACCTAGTGGTAGGATAATTTTATTTTATTTTTGTAAAAAACCCACTTAGTTTAAGTTTCATTCATTTTTTAATGCCTTAATGGGATATTTGGGACCCCTTGTGGGTCAATATAGGAGTTTTGGGGAGAAACTGTGGGTTTTAGGTCATTTTAGGGGGTTTCTATTTAGAAAAACCAATGTACATGGAATGTGGTTTTATGAACACATACCATGTTTATTCAAGGAAAATGATTTTTTAGGACTACATGTCATGTAACAAGGGTACACACAGTGTAGTGGTCTTGGGCGTGTGGTTGAGTACACGGACAGACACCTTGTGTGGGGGAACATGGTCATCTAGGGTATACGACCAGTTCCCATGTGGGGTGAACACCATGTAGGAGTACAATAACCGGTGGGGTACATGGCTTGGAACATTTTTAGGGCCCCATGTAAGGGTACATGTCGTTTATTAGTGGTACATATTGTGTACTCGATCATTTTACATGATGAGTGGGGATAAGGTACACAAGCAGGTACCTGTGTTAGGGTACACACTATGCGAAACGTCCACACACCATATACTTTGGAAAAGTAAATTCCAGGTTTCTTGAGGCACACACTTATGGAGGACTTCTTTGGTTACATGTCGTGTACCCCAAGTAAACATCATGTTTTTTCCTACCTTGGTCCCTTTTTACCTCTTATTCACCCCAAAGTAAGAATTGAACTTGTGATTAGTCCATTATGATTTTTCCAAATAGATCATGATGGTGTATCCTTTTAGTGTTAAGAGATGATATGGATAGTTTTCCAGAACATGAGATTTTAGTAGAAGGATTTCTTATGGAGGCTTAAAATTCATCCTATGTGTTTTATTGTGAGTTGTGATGCTCATGTGAGGGTGTAAGATCATTAGTTAGAATATAATTGTAGATAATGGCCAGTTTTTTATGTTTTTCATAGATATTTTGGTAGGCAGAATCAAGTATTTTCTATGAGGAGATCTTTTTTCCCTTATATATTGGTACCGGTTTCTCGAGGTTAGAGTTATTCAAGTTTAACTCTTAGGTGTGGGGACAAGAGCTACTGGAGCCTTTGGGCTATGTTGAAACCTTTTTTTGGTGGTTATGGAAGGGTGTTGTTAAGATTATGAGATGATTCTAAGGGACTCATGAGGATTATCTTATAGGTTAATTTATGATCAAGTGATTAGTGGTTGTTGTAGTTAGATGTTGATAATTCTCGTGTGGCATGTTTTGTTTTTTCTTGTGCTAAGGAACACTTTTGGAGGGTCTCCTACATTAGATGTGGTAATTAGGATCATTATGAATTCCCCTATAGGTGTTCTTATACTTTTGGATGCATGTTAGGTGCATTGTTAATCGAGGATTAGTTGGAGGCCACTAGGGGTGGTTTTTGGATGTTTCTTGTGTTGTTTGTGGTTTATTTCTTTAATGAGCTAGAGGAACCTTTTATACAGTTTCCTTATATAATTTATCCTTTGGGATGATTGAGGTTGTTTCTACGGGCATGAGCTGAGTGATTTGGTGCGGCAAAGGAGTCTCATAGTGGATGTCACTTTATGATGTGGCCCTAGGGACTGTGGGAGCCCTGAGTTTGGTTTGACCTTGAGGTGGGTCATAGAGAGCCTATGGTGGATGTTTGGATTGAATTATGAGATCCATGGTGTTTTGATAGGTCTTATTATTGTTGGATAATAGTTTATTGGTGTGGCTACTTCTTATTTCTTTATGGTGTGTTCCAGGATTGATCATCTCATGCTTCGTTAGCCTTTGGCCATGATGTTTTAGGCAGTTTCTACTCAAGATTATAGTTTTAGGAGGATACCCTTGGGATATCTTCGATTGGTAATTTTCTAAGAGTTTTGTTCTAGTTCTATCCTCAGTTGGCTGGTTGTGGTTATATGGGACTTGGGATCTGATGGATGATATGGATAAGTTCACCTTTTTAGTTGAGTATTCACCCTGGATAGATATTATATATTGTGGATGTTGTTCACACTCATTTATACTGGTGTGGGATCCTTGGTTTAGTGTATTTATTTGGATCATGGGGTAGACAGTGTCCCCTGGAACATCACATATGTCAGGCCCACATTTAGAGGTGTCACTTGGGATGGTTTATACCATTGGGCCTTCAATTAGAGACCATTTCATTCTGTATGATTTGTGTGACATGACAATTCCTCATTTGTTTAGAGGGGAGATTTGTCACTAGTTCGATTATTCCATCAGATTCATAGTGCCCGATAGATTCACAATGTTCATGTGGACACCTATGGTTGTACCCTAGGGTTTAACTTTTTTTCCTATTGTGTTTTGACATCTTGGATCTCCTATATAGATATGGTGGATTCACAAGTTGTCATGTGGTCGAGTGAGCCACATGCTATAAGTCATCTAGTAGGTTTCATATAGGGGGTAGATTTACCATGGGTGTTAGGCTAGATCCCATAGGATGAATATTTTACTTGGGTCTGTTTCCCTTTTTTATGTGTTTATTTTACGCTATATGCTATAAGTTTTTTTATATGATAGAAATATCATGTATTCATGCACTTATTATGATATCATATTTATAAGTTCTCCATTAGGGGTGGCCTATTGGGATTTATTTATCACCCCCTATACATGCACCTCAATGTACATGAAAACATGATGTCTTCTTTCATGTTAGACCATAGGTTGTGCAATGGATGGAGGTTGAGGCTCAGTATTTCTAGATCAAGTAGATATACTCATATGAAGTCTTAAGATCAGGTTGGTGCAGCTTGAGCATCATGGAGACTTGGTTTGTGGTATGGATCGATTTTAACAGTAGAGCATGTTGTATTTATTTTTAGTTTTTTTATTTATGTGGTTGTCTGAGTGGGAGACTAGCTGTTGTATGTTTTTTATGCCTTGAAGTTTTGTGTGACTTTATGATGCATTTAATTTATTATATCATGCTTTGTTTCGATTTATGTATTATTTTTTCTCTGATATTGATCCCCTGTGTATGAATTTTGGTTATTTCCATTATGACTACACTCTGACCATAGGGTATAATCTCCTCCCAAGATCTTTTATACCCTCTCTACTTGTAAAATTCCTCTGGTATATGAGGAGTTTTTCTTGAGTCCTTGTGGAGGGACATATTGGGTGACGTGTCTCATGGACACAAACTGGTTCATTTCAATTACCATGTTTCAAGATAACAAAGGACGAAGGTATTCACATGTTTTGTATCTGAAAATTGAGAGCTACTTTATGTTGTTTATGAGACTAATGTTATGTTGATTTTGAGGAATTTAGTGACCTTTTTTATAAATTTTAATTTTATAAGGGATATAAAGTTAACCATTTATAGAATTGTTTAAGTCGAATTTTGGATGAGGTTTTAAAGAATAATGTATTATTTCATTATATGTGTATTTATTAATAATGTATGCCAAAAATTTTGTTGTGATGATAACTAAAGATTGAGAGATATAATTATCATTCTATTTGTGGATCTTATGATCTGATAGTGCTTTAGGAATAACGATTCACCTTTATTTCATGGAGTAAGATATGAAGTGGAAATTGATCAAGACACTAGAAAAGGGTTAGATTTTGATTATGAAGTGGAATGAAATAATGTAAGTATATCTTCTCATGAAAATTCATTAACTTTAGGAAAATGATGTTGAAATAATTTTTTTTTTCATATTATCATTATTTTTGGTGATATCAATGGCATTCCTCTTTTATGGTTTTATTGTCGTTAACCTTCTTTGGACCACCCACTCTCTTCTAATTAATTATCTTTATTACACTCTATAATTATTTGTTCTTTCCATTCATACCCCAATATTTATTTCTCACCTGTGTTATCTTATGTGGAAAATTAGTTATTATTTAATTTATGTAACCATTATGTTTCTAATTTTCCATTTTTAGGGTAATTTTTATTATTTATTTGTACGATGTGGGTTTCTATGAAGGAATTTTAAATGTTAAACCTTTGATTATAGAGAAGAATTTATAGGTTGAAATTATTTTTAAGGGGGGTATAATGTAACATCCTAATATTTTATGAAATTGTTTTTGAATATTAATTTCAATTTTTGGATATCTTATGTTACACGTAACACTGAGTTTATCTTGTGTTACATGCAACACAGAGTTAAAGTGAAATGTGGAATATTATTATAATATTATTATTTAATATGATCGTTATCACATAGCAATTAGAATAGAGGGTATCAATAAGAATAACAAAATTATAAAAATATGGTTTATACATGTTTATAGAATTAATTCTTTGGAGACCAATTAATTAGAAATGAAAATAAGAACCCATAAAAATAAAGAAAATATTTTTCATAAAGACTATTTTTCTGTTCAAAAACATGTTTTAACTGAATAAATTAAACAAAACACATTTTTTAACAAATTTTAATGAATTTAATATATTATAACATTAATATTATGTGTTTTATAGACAAAAAATAAGTATAAATCCAATATTACACTTAAAAAGTGTATTTTATGAAAAATAGTTTTGTTATAGTTTGTGTACTTATTTTAAAATTAATTTTTGACACTTTTAAAAAATTAATTTAATAAAATAAAATAAATTTATGAAATAATAATTTAAATATTATCTTCGGGTGAAATATTGGTATTTTTCTAAAAAGATTCATTTTTGTATGATTAGTGAAAAATATTGAATTTTAATTTAAAAAATTTTTTTGTTTAATTTATTTATAAATTTAAATTGTATTTTAAATTAATTTTAAAGAAAAATTATTTCAATTATATATTTATTATTTCAATTTTTTTCCATTGGAGTCATTTTTATGTTGAATTCTGATATAAAAACTTTGTAAACTTTTGAACACTTTCTCTTTAAAAATCTGCTTTCTTATTGTGTCTATGTGATTAATTTTATTTTAAAAATTTTAACTTATGTGAATTTAATTTGAATAAATGGATTACATATTTTTAATCATCATAATTTATATTATCTAATAATTCCAACATAATTTTTGACCAAAATGAATAGTAAAAAGTAAAAAATATTTACCGTAGTTAAGGAAAAAACTGATTTCCTGGGGGGTTAAACTTGGAAGATAAGGATAAAAAATGACCTAAAAATTTTCCAACACCATTTTGATGGATATATCTAGAAATTATCTATTAAATGTTTGATAATGGACTATTTTTGGGGCTTGTGACATGTGAAAACATGGGTACATCTTTTTATTTCAAAAATTTACAGGTGCATCACCCACCTCACTTATAAAAGGCTACACCCTATCCTCTATTCTTCACACATTTAAACCCTTTTTTTGACAAATACCTTCTCAAATAACTTTAAAACTTCCATAATTTCATCCTATATTCCTTATTTTGGATATAAAATGAACCTAGAACGGATTTTGGTGAAAACCTAAGGAGGGTACCCAAAGAAGAGGTAATGTTCATCAACAAGCATCTTTATTTTATTTCTTCCTCCACATCCTTAAATTATTATTATAACAAGTTGATATAATAACCTCTATATAATATATATAATTATATGTTTTTATTTCAATTTCATTACCTAAAATCATCTCCACTTCCATCAAATGAGTTACAAAATCATCATTTGTGTATACGGAAGACTACCACTTCACAAACCAATGTAATTTTATTTTACATTACCACCTCTCAAGGATCGATATAATAATGTCATTCGTGTGTATGACAGACTACCACCTCATAAAGCAATATGATTCATTCATACTTAACATGGAAGGTAATAATGATGGGTTTAATAAAAATATGTGATATATATGATATAAATATTATTATTTAATTATAATATATTATTTACCTTTATTTATTTAAATCCTTCAAGAAAATGGAAACAATATTCATGTGTACATACAGCCTATTGTCTCTATGAACGGGGTATTTAATTTTCTATCTATAAATTTTACGAATTAATATAAACACATATATAATGAATATATATAATATTTATATAATTATTAAAATTATTAATATTATTTAACCATGATCTAATTAATATGACTGAAAATAAAAAATTAAAACACACATGAAAAAATAAATCGGTTATTACCCGAAACATAATTTTAAAAATGAATAGTTAATAAATGGTCAATAAAAGAATATAAGTAAATAATATATGGTATAATATATATAATTATGGTTATTTATTATATTTATAAAAAACATATATTTATTGTATAGGAGGTTCAAACATGTATGTAGAAGTTGGTACTTTTGACAAGGGATTTTCATCTCACTTTTATTTTCTATGAGACAAATTTCATATTCACCACATATTTATTATATGTCGTGTATATACTTACCATGAAGATATTTTATGATAATTATTATTAAAATTATTTTTATTTAAAGATCCATTTTAGGATCTCTATTTCTTGGGTTTTATGGTTCGAAATTTTCTAATGCGGTAAGGGGTTTTTTCCTCAATTTTCCTTCTTCTATACATTTGTTATGTTATGCACCACTATTAATTTATGAGGTACATATACAACCTATTTGACATGTAATATAATCAATTTATTGATCCTCATGATACTTTCAATTTCATTTTATGTTATTAGTTCATGGGGTTTAAGATTCAAAGTTAGAAAATTGGTAAATATTTTATATTACAATCTCATAGTTTATCAATATTGTTTAAGATTAGTTTTCTGATGATAAAATATTACAACTCATAACTTAAGAAAATCATGAATTTTATTATCCAATGGTTATTAAGGATATTTTAAATCAATAATACCATTTTATACTATTTTATACTTAAAATAATTGATAAAATGTTTTTAATGAAATATGACTTTATTTCTCTCTTTGGTTGGTAATCCGATTTATTCCAGAACCAAGTTTTCTAAAAAAATAAAAAATATTTTATTACTCTCCTATAACATTAAAAATACATTTTTTAAACATCTTTTAATTTTTTAAAAAATTATTTTAATGGAATATTCATGTTTTTTTCAAAACAATGCTTATTTGGATTTTACCAAAAATTTGAAAGTAATATTCATTTTAATTTGTACAACATGAATAGAATTATCTAAATCCATGACCAGTAATTTCTTTAAATATTCATTTAAAATCATCCAAGGTTATTTTAAAAGGAAATTATTTTGAAAATGTTTTATAGTTTATAATTTTTTTAATGTGGAAAGTATGTTTTCCTCAAAAAAATGTTTTTAATTATTTTTAAAGATTCCTTTATAATTTTCAAAGTTTATTTTCAAAGAAATTAATTTTCAAAGTGTTTTATGTTTTAAAAAATTATTTAAAAGAAAATTTATTTTCTTCAAGAATTTTTCCAAGGGATATTTCAAAATAATTTTCCATCTAAGATTACATCCTTTGATGTTACTTATGCTTTAGTGGGGATATGATCCAAGGATACCATTATTATTCTTTCCCTGAATGGTTTATGTTTATAATGACAAGATGTTTATAATACCCATTTCTATTCCATAGGTTATATAATGGTAAAATTCTTATGAAACCTATTTATTTTTCCATAGGGTTATGCTATAATGAAATGATGAAACGATTATGAAACCTATCTTTCTCCACAGGTTATGATATGATGAAATGTTGATAAAACCTATTTCATCTCATGGGATATAATATGATGGATGCTCTATGATATTCTTGAACACATATGTATGATTTTAATAATGTGATGGGTGGGGCCTATATCTCCCTTCAATGAATTTGGTGAAGTTTTATATCACATGAGATAATATTGGGAAACAAGTCAATGGGATTAATCCACTATGGGAAATAAGTGTTCCCTTATCCACTATGGGAAAAAAGTGTATCTTGATCCATAATGGGAAATAGGTGCATCATGATCCAAAATGAGAAATACGTGATAATTACTAAACCAATATGTTAATGGTCTTGTTAGTTATCCTTGACATATGAAATGGTTTTATAAATTTATGATGGTTCCAAACTTTTATGACATGATCTTGTGGCTCAGGATTGATTTATGAGGATTTCTCACTCCTATGGACCATGTTTTATGAAATGATAATGTTTTATTCCTTGAATAGTTTTTATGATTTATGATAGGTTTTGTATGATAGTTTTAAGTTATTTTCATGATCACACACCTTATTCGTATCTTTTGCTTCTATATGCTCATATATTGATATCTCTTATATTTACCCATATTGAGCATCTGATCTCACCCTTTCTTATGTTTCCATCTTTAGGTTATGATTAAAGATTTAGGTATGTTATTCATAGGAGTATTACTATGATAGAAGATCTTTAAAGTCATTTAAGATCTTTAATAAATTAAAAAGAGTGTGTTCAAAGTTTCTAAAGGCACTAAAATATTATGGTCCTCAGGAATTTATTTGTTTAATGTAACAAATATTCATCGAAAAAGATATAATATCCACAAATGAGTACCCTAGTTTTCTACAAATTATGTCATCCGCATTTTTTAGATATAGAGACACCTCTTCCTTACTAGCTTATTTGTAAAGCACCTCAGGAAGTGGGGTTTCTAGCATGTACAATTTCCCTTTGTGGCATAGTATAAAATACAAGAACCTATACCATTACTGGAAAATTCACACCAGTGAGAATGTCATCCTTCTTAATTATGGATTGTGGTCATATTTTCATGGTCAATTTATTTCCATTTCTAAAAATTAAGAGAAAATATTTATTATTTATTTCGATTATAAAATTATATTAATAATTTTAAATTTAGTTAAATTATTATTAATCTCCCACTATTTTTTAAAACCTAATATCCACCACCATTAGTTTTGTAATATATTATATCTTAGATATTATAGTGGAAATGATCCATATTCCCCTTCTAATAACCAAGACTTGGGCATGAAAATAGATTTAAAAGGTTTTAGGTAGGTGTAACATGTTGAATATATTAACTTGTAGTTACTTGATATGTTGAGTGAACTCCTCAATACCATTGTAATGTTTTAAAATTTCCTAAACCTTTACCTCTTAGTTAAACTAATTCCAACTTGTAAAGTCAACCCTTGTTGTAAACTATATTAATTTAACCCAAAACTTCAATCTATATTTTCCACGGTATTTGAAATCACCCTAACATGGGTTGGTCAAGTACTTTAAACTATAAGGTTGATCATAACTTAAGTAGTGGAAGGCTAATCTGACATAATATTTTAATTGATTTATTTTTATCTTTAGGTGTAATGTCCATTTTATCCTTTTACATTCCTTATTAATATTAAGTATATTTTACATAACATATTAACCATGTCAGATATAACATTTTTGAATAACCGGATTATATTTTATTACATCTTGTAGGATTAATAATTCATTTAATAGATGATTGCACATCATTCATAAACATAAATAATTAACCATGCAATTGATAGAAATAAATATAAGTGTCATGATCATGAGATTATATAATGGTTAGTTTATCTAGTGTATGATAAAATAACCCTCAACCTTAGGGGAAAACACAACTTTAACCATAAATTGGTTCATGTTGCAATAATCCCTATTTGGCCTTATGTATCACATTGATTGGTTTCACCTAGGATACTTGACTTGGATAGCCTCCACTTGCTTGGGAGATCTATCCTTACATAAGATTTTACTCACACATAGTTGAGGGATTCAAATGGATTTAGTAAATGGGGTTTACATAAAAGAAACAATAGACATGAAGGACCTTACATAATGAAGAGGAGGGAATGACTCGCAATCCATCAATAATAATTAACCAAAATAAATAAAATAAACCAATCGCATGCAAAGGGATGGTCTAATCTCATGATCTTCCAAATAACATGCAATGAGAATAGATTTTTAATCTTGATTTCAATTACTTCGATTTGTAATTTAATTAAGATAATGAACCATAAATTAATACAATTGATTTAATTTTATCTTAATTCCATCCAATTTTCCTTAACTCACCAGCGTCAATAATTTTAATCAAAATTAACTTCATTTGAAATTAATGTATTGAACAAGTGTACTTAGAGGAAAATTCATCTGTTTATAGAAATTTTAACATGAAAATTTATTTAATATATATATATAATCCAATGGAATGGCATTTATTGTCAAATGAATAACAGATAGAACACATAACCAATAGGTTTAATTATATATTTTATTCTTTTTCCTATGAGAATTTGAGAATAATTCTGGAAACAGACTACATGGCATGTAATTTTCTTCTTCTCATGTCTGTATCACACACCATGATTAGGTTGTGTTTATTTCCTTGGATGTTTTTGAGTTACATGGTGTGTATTGGGACTACACGGTGTGTAACCTTAAATTTCATGACATGTATATCCCTATTTCATGTATCTGATTCATAGAACAATGGGATACCCTGTGTTCTCAGTTATGAGAATTCAAGGACTACACAGTGTGTAAGAAACTAACATAGAATGTTGTTATACATCTCATGTGCTAGTATTTCCTAATACACATGTCGATCCAATCTATTTAGATTTTAGATCCAGCATTTTTGGATTTGAACAGGTAGAGCTAGATATGGATGGGAAAACAAAACTACACAGTGTGTACTCTAGGATTACACAATATGTAATTTTTTTCTCTAGGAAGAGCCTTTTGCACCTCTAGTTGGTAATATCTAGATGATTCTTTTTATTTAATCTTTAATTAGTTACTGGTTAGGTTATCAAGAATGAAAAAAATGAATACAATATAATGTCATATTATTAAAATGAATTATTTTATGTAATGAAAAACATATGAAATCATCAAACAAATAATATATAATTATAAATTAAACATGTAAGCTCCCTCTAATACTTCTTGTAGGTTCTGGGCATAGTGGAGGCATCCTTTCATGGTATGAACAACTTGGATTTTAGTCTAAAATCATGTGTAATTGTTTCTTTACATAATCAAAACATCATATCAAATGAAAATAGTAGATTAACTTGAATATATTAGTATTCCAGAACTAAAATCGAAGGATATTCACATATAATTTATGAGTATATATAGATTTACCTCAACTTCTAATTATTATTTTATTTATGATCTGAATAATAAGATCTGGTCAAACTATCATAGAATTGTAGGATCCAAGTGTATAATCCATCTAATGGTAATCCACATGTGCACCATAATCTCTGATCATTATCGTAGAATCATTGCATACAAGCATGTCTGATCCCGATTGCTCGCATTATTCGTGGATAATTGTAGCAGTATTATTTAAAAAGGATGAAAAACCCTTTTTGTTGTCTCAAAGGCTTGAGAGAGGATGAAGAGATATCAAACTCTAGGGATTGAGCCAATATATCCTTATTTTTTGTGCATATAAAAATTCAAATTTGGATAATAATATAATTAGATATTTATTATATATGGTTTAGGGTTAGAAAATCACACAGAAGCCACTAACTATCTATGATATTCTTAATTTAACCCATTTTCATTAATAATAAAAATATTATTATTAATCATTTGACATGTGAAACACAATAAGAATATAAATAAATATCATTTATAACTAATCAAACCATTAAACTCGGTTCTCTTTCCCTTATTGAAATTTATTGATTATCAAATAATGACTATTTAATTAAATAAATGTCACTACATTATTTTAGGATAAATAAAATATATATTATATTTTTCAAACTTGAAAATAAATATTTATTATTATTTAACTAACTATTCTTTTAAATAACTTATAATTAAATTACGGTGATAAACCAATATAGAATAAATATTATTTATTTTAACATTTTAAATTCATTATATGAATTTAACTAAGATTATGGATACACTTAGTGTGTGAACCTATATGCCTTTTTCTCATTTTCATTAGTCATAACTGCCTAAATTCTTATTTCATCATATAGAGACATGTTAGGCACCCATAGAGAAAGAATTTATCATTGCAATGATTTCCAACTTCCTATTAATGTTTACCATATAATATAATCCTTTTATCACAATATCTCAAATCAAGTAGGTTGCATACGGGTGCCATCAAGTTATATGTTTTATGTATCTTTCTTTGACTTTCCAAAAATGAACATACCCATTTAACACCATGGACATGGATTTATTTAGGTGGTTATATTTCCATAAAAGGGACCAGTATATTAACTTCCATCATGAGAAAAAATGGATAAATCCTTTCTCATATTATCCATTAGTGCAATATCACTTGTGATTTACCCAACATATTCTACTTCACTGAAAACATATATTGTCAGGTTTTTCATCAATACATCTAAGTACATGAGTCATGATATTAATTAATGATAACCTTAAATTATAAGGATCAATACACACATCCATAGATAGGAATATCTAATGACACATGGAAATGTGGATTTCCTATTAATAAGTATATTTTTATAATCGCATATCTTGGATATTACCAAGGGAGAAAACCATGAGAAGGCGTCTCAATGTATGATGATCCTCCTACCCCTAATAGTATTTTTTGGTCTTGTTAGACAATATCATCCATCCATAGAAAAAACCACAATAATAATATTGTGGAACATCTGGGTTCTCATCATAGCGAGGAAATGCTATGAACTTTCAGCATGAAATATATTCTAAGGAAATTATCACGTTAAAATATCATGTAAATGAAAAATTAATATGTGATAAAAAAATTATTTAATAAGAAAAACATGTAATCAAGTACTAAACCAGTTGGTTCTAGAGAAACAACTCCAAAAAATATCCTTCTTACCCTTTTATATTCTTTATTCTTATGTAATATTATTTATGTGTTATAATAATAGTAATAATAATAATAATAATAATGTTTTAAATATTCTTGTTTTTATTTTTTTATGTACTAAAATGAAAACTTTTAAAGAAAATATATATATATATATATATATATATATAAATGAATGAATAAATAGATAAAAATTTATATTTATGAATATGAAATATAAATATCATATTTGTATATAGTAATCTTTATATATTAGAATTTAAATATGTTTTTTATGTATTAAAAAATTATACAAAATAAAATTTTAAAGAAATATTTATATACACATATATATTGATAAATGATAAATAAAAATAATGAAATTGATGTACTCTGATCAATTAGTGTACCATAGAGATGAGGGTGAATCAGTGGTAGTTTTTTGTAAACTATTTTTTTTAAGAATTAACCCCTCAAAAATGTTTACAGCCACGGTCCAATTTTAATATAACTTCCTCACCATAACAGAAGAATAAAAATAACATGCAACACACATTAATTTTTAAAAGGTTTGGCCTCAATGTGAGGGCCCAATCCTTGTTAGTTTTATTTTGGTTCTAATACTTGGATTATCACACATATAATAATGATTACAAGAGAGGGGTTTTGTTGATCTTTGAATCTTATTGATTTATCTAACATACAACACAAATTAAGTGCGTATGAAAAAATTTAACTTTATCAATAGTAGTAAATGAATGAGTTTGTTTACCCTAGAACCATCACCCTTGAGAATTTCCTCCTCTATCTTGGATGAATTAGATCATCCGAGAGATTCAAGATTTATTTTCATAAGTTATAAATCTACTTATTAAAGAGAAATAACTTCTTGAATAAAGAGAAATGGTAGTACACACACATAAATCTCTACTAACACTTCTTTGGGATAAACTACCATATATGATTGAATGAACACATAAACATTTCATACTTCCTCCTTAGAAGAGAATTCCTAGATCAATAGAAATTATATTATCTTTCCTCAACCTGTTCAAGAATAAAAATTCATCATAGTTTTTTGCTCCTAAAATTATATCTCTCTGATATAACATAGTATATGTCTCTCTCAAAACTCATGAAAAAAATAATTTTCTTTGTTTCTCATTTTTTATATCCTTTATAAAATACTCTAAAATATATTTACATAATTTTTATGGAAATTTCCCATGAATTTTGAGTTTATGAGATATCTGGTTACCACCTTCAACTTTATTTCCTTAATAATTGGTAAAGAACGATTTCAAATATTCAAATTTGAAATCACCAAGAATATCACATGATACTACTCACTTTAAACCTGATCAAAATAATTTTAAAATCTCAAATAAACTTGAAATAAATATCCCATCAAACGTTTCTTCGAAACTCATAGGAATTCAAATTTTATTCCTACTAACATGGTAGTGTGGCACGGAACCTTCCTTTCTGGGTGTGAAACACACTTCAAACACTAATTTCATCCTTGGTGAGCTCCCCTTTAGTCTCAGATGAGTCATGATCCATATAAATGATCATGATGATGAACTTATAACAAAAATAATATTAGAATTATCTGAATAAATTCCCCTTTTATTCAAAATAAATAATTTGGGAACTATCACAATTTATATTTATCATATGAATTTGAAAATTATGTTATATGTAAAGTCGTTTGATGAAGTATTATGATGAAAATCATACAACACCTCAATGTACTATGATAGAATCAAAGCCACATGATCAAGTCATGTGATGAATTTTTATGATCATTCAAGGCCATATGGTGAATAAATGTTGTATGATTAAGTCTAAAAATGGATAAAAAAGTTGTTCAATTGGCTTAAAGTCTTATGGTCAAGTTTTATGATCCATCAAAGTCTGATGATAAGGAAAAAGTCATATGATTAGTTGGAAAAGTTATATGTTCTAAAAAAATTCTATATTTTCAAAACTAGTATAAGAATTACATATTTCATAAAATGACTTAAAAAATTCTCCAAATAAACTATTATCCTTCTCAAACTTATCTAAAACACTTATTTTATAGCTCAACATGTTCCTCATGTATGTTTAATAGTAAATAAAACTTCATAAATAAGTATAAGGGAAACTCAATATCCCCATTTGGATCTATTAGAAACCTGTGAAACTCTTTCTCAACATCATCTAGAAACTAAATATCCCATTCAAGAGACACCAAATAACAAATTTTCCAAAATACTAACATCTTGAAACCACACTATTGGTTAGAATAGTGTTTTTTAGAGAAATTCATCTCTTATTGTCAAGAAATAGTTTTGTTCAAGTGATAAAATGCTCCCCCTAAAAGAGAGAACCTATTTCTCTAAATAAAACTCCTGCTTTTCACAATAAAAAAATTCATGGAAACATACGTATAGAAATACACCTCTCACCCTCTGAAAAAAAAGATATCAAGAAAATATTTTCATACTTACTCTCCCCCCTGAAAACATAATTCAAGGCCTAGTGGGGGTCTCTCCCAAATACTTTTAATGATGTGGCAGTGGATGAACACCCATTATCAGCCTCAATGTATAAATATATCCTTAGAGGTAGCCTTGGTGAAAATAATAGCTAATATACAAGAGTAAAAAAACTCTAGCTTGATGTCTCCATTGGACACCTTCTCTTTAATAAAATGAAATCTGATATCAATATTCTTAAACCTTAAGTGTTTTATAATATTTTTAGAGATTTATATATAACTTTGATTATCATAATAAATTCTGAGAGATATTTCAATCCTCACCCTCAAAACATACAACCAATCCATTATCTAAATAATTTGAGTGTAATCACTAGTATTAGCTACATAATCAGCTTCTATAGTACTCAGTGTGACTAAGTTTCACTTCTTATAGTTCTAAATCACATAGCAATCTACCAACAGAAAAATTATACCTAAAGTGGTTCTTCTATTATCACAATCACTAACACAATAAACATCTATAAACCCATATAGATTAAAATTATTTCCCTTTTTATAAAGTATCCCATAGATCATAGTACCTTTAATAAATCTTATAACTATTATAGAATCCATAAAATATGAATTCATTGGGTCACTCTAATATCTGGTATATAGACTCATAGCTTATACAATATCTGGTCTATAAGATGTGAGATAAATTAGATTCCTAATCATTATTATAAAATATATATGTTTTAAACTATTAAATTTATCATATTTAGATAGTTTTAGTCCCACTTAAATGGGTGTAGATACTATATTTTACTCCTATATATCAAAATTATTCAACAGTTCTCCATAACACTTCTCTTGGGATAAGAAAATGAAATTCTCTCATTACATTAATTGTAACCCCAAGAACTATCTTAGCTCACCCATCATAGAAATTTCAAAAAAATTCTTCGTTTGATTATAAAATTCTTGGAAATCACTATCATGATAACTTATAAAGATAATATAATCAGTATAAAATATTAAATTTAGAGTATTTGGCATCATTTCTTTGATATATAGGATGTTATCCACTTTTAATTTGATGAATTTTAACTCCTTTAAGTAGTTTTATATCCTTGAACACCATATCACTGGGCAATGTTTTAACCCATTTAATTCCTTATTTAATTTTCATAGAATTTTTCTCTTTTTATCTAGCATAGAACCATCAGGTTTCTCTTTGTAATCTTCTTCCAAATCACTATTCAAAAATGTATAATTTTTGTTTATTTGATATGTTTCTTACTACCCAAAATACTTCACAACAAGTAATATAAATATAGCTTCAAATATTTTTATAAGTGAAAAATTATCTACAAAGTTAATTCTTTTAACCTATAAATAACCCATCAAACAAGTATAGCCTTGTTTCTTATTACCTCTGTTTTTTTGTTTAATTGTTTTTTGAATACCTAATTGGATATAAAGGAATTTTTATTAATAGTTATTAGAAAAAGGTCCCAAGTATCATCCTCTAAATATGATTCATCTCATCATCCATAGCTTTAATCAAATATTTATATTGAATGGATTCATCAACTAAATGTGACTCAATCAATGAGAATGATATTTTTTGGTTTTTAGAATACAAAATTTTCTTGTTTTTACTAGAGTTCTCTGATGTTCAATAATTCTTTTTGTCTCCGCATGTTTATTTATCTTTTGATACTAATGTTTTTCATTCTCATCAACTTTTTCCTCGTCACAAGTATGATCTAACATAACTTCAAAAACCTTTGGTTCATATTATACTTGTATAAGACCTTATTTTTTATATTGTAACGTCCCAGTTCCAAAATCCACCCAGAGGTGCCCCGTACCCGGTTGGTCACACGGCCTCAAATGCATTTCCCCAAATTCCAGAGGCTACCAACTAGAAGCGAGGGCCATGGGTATGATATTGGGGAAACTATGCCCTCATTGGCAGAGTACACAGAGGAAGTTAAATAGATATACAATAGCGAAAGCAGTAATAAGGTCAAACAATAGAAAACAGCAGAAGACAGGTAAAGAGAAAACTGGAGAACATATATAAATGATGTATGATATATATATATATCTTTGTGTGTGTGTGTGTGTTAGGGAAAGCATCCAAACATGTCACAATGTTGAATACAAAAATAAACCAAAGTAGAAAATAAAGAAGAAAAAATACCCCAACATCGCAAGCCTCACCTTGGTCCCATGCTCTCCAGTTCCTCAACAATCAAGTACCCAAAGTATAAGGTCACTTGCCCTTATCTATACCTGCAGAAATATAATATATTTGGGCCAAAAAGAATGACCCAAACAGGGTGTGAGGCGAAATCCCAGTAGACAAATACCAAAATATCTATCCCTAATAGTCAATGAGTATATAGTAGGTAAAAGTAAAGGAAGCAGTAAACAAGGAAGTAATCAGTAGTAACAATCCACATTTTCAAGCATTTATTTCCACATAGAAAGTAAGTAGCTAATCAAAGAAGGTAACCTTCTAGGAAGTACAAACAGCCTATCCCCTCCGGTCCAGTTATAAGGATATAACAAAGACTCTCTGAGGAAGCACTCTAAGTCAATTCCCCTTATAATCAAAGTGATTAAAGTCTCTATGAGGAATCTCACATAGTCAACTCCACTTAGTGTCAAAAGTGATTTAAAGACTATATGAGGAAGCTCACATGGTCAATTCCCCTTCTAGCCTACTACACCAAGTTCTCACAGCCTTTTGTAAGTCAAACGAGCATAGCAATGTAATATGATCAAAGTAAACCTCAATAACTACATTGCTAAATAGTCTACAACATATCAAGTATGTTTGAATAAATAAACACACTCCATCCTATAATACTAGGCATGGAAACAGGCAAAGAAGCCTAAGAGGCTAAGCAAGACTAAATGTTCATAAACAGAACATTCATGGACAAACACTTCCAAAGCATAACAATTTACCCTATTCACGTCCAATTAACCTCTACTCACACATACCATTATAGCAGGAATTTAATAGGGTTAAAACAGTAAACATGCAATACCCATTCAAGGGTATTGGAAAAAATTATACATGTAACTCAAAGAATTTCAACTGAAAGGCACAAACCACCTACCTTGGTGTTGTAAGATCGCTATACATGAACCTCGAGCCTTGAATCACCCCAGAACACTGTAGATATACAAAAATTACTAAAATATTCAACTGAGGATAACATGATAAAGAAGAGAATTTTGGGATCAAAGCTCTAGAAGAATGAATTTCTTACTGAGGCGATCCCAACATAATTGACGGCGTTCGAATCGGAGATCAGATGCTCACTCAGGGGCTCGGGGAAGAATCACGACCATATAGTTTCTTCTGGACGAACTAGGTCGAGAGGGAGGTCATTCTGCCAATTAGACGTGACCCCGATACATTTAATGAAAAAAAGAAAGTACATGGTGTGTAATTTAGAAGTACATGGCATGTACTTGCAGTTTTCATACTCCTCTTTAGGCAGCCTCTAGGTCACCACCACATGGTCATGTGCACGGCCGCTACATGGCCAGAAAACGACTACCCGTGGTAACCGAGTACACGGTGTGTACTCGTAAAGTACACGGTGTGTACTTAAGAAATTTCTAGAAATTATTCTTTTTCCACAAAAACACCGGAAAAGAAAGACATACCTGAAAAAAAAAGATTCAGGTTCTTACACAAACTTTTAGTATTTATGCTCATAAACTACTACATCTGGAGCATTAGATGTAGGTTTATTCTAAATAATTATTACACCATAACATTCAATAACTTTAAGTTGACTTTTTCATTTGAGTGATATAAAACCCTAAAAACTATCATGCCTTAAATTTATGATAACTTTTTTAACATGCAATGTTGAAAAAATTGAACTGAATTATAATTAAAATATTATTTTTTTAACATATATGTTGAATTAGTAAATATATATATAGGTAACCATATTATGAAATCAATGTCATAAGTATAGGTTAGGATGATATAAATAATTAATTATTAATATAATAAAATATATCATATATATTTTTGTTAATTTCACATTTTTTCATTTTAAAATAAAATAAAAGATATTTTAAATATAATTGTATTGATATAATTCCATTAAAGTAGCTAATAAATTAATAAAATAATTTTTATACTTAAAAATGTATTTTCAGTAAAAATTATCATTTATGTGATTTGATTTTTTATTTTAAGAAACTAAATATATCATTTTTAAATAATGATTAAATATATAACCAATATATTAACATTAATTTAATTAGTAATTGATATGAAATTGGAATAAAAACACCTAACGTATAAAAATTTGTTTTTCTATAAAAAAATATTCTATGTCTTATGATTTCATTTAAAAGTTAATTTCCTAATATTTAGAAGTGGAATTAAATTAAATTGAGTCCAATTTTGGATTCATCACATCAAAATTATCTAGGCATTATTATCTTAAATTTTTAGTAAATAATTAATTATTGTGGTTAAAATTTAATCAATGTTAATAGGGGTAAAAAAGGGAAACTTAAAATGAATCAAATTTTGATTTCTTTACATTACACTTAGAACTTATGGATGTCATTTTTTATGTAGTAAATTTATTCCCACATTTATCATGAACAGTTTTTGACCTAACTCACCTAACTCCCCTGTGATTGTATCTTTACCCCTTACATAACTTTTGTTCCTAAGGATTTTTCCCTCTTTTTCACCAATAAAAGGGGATAAATTCCACCCACTTCAAGCCACAACTCTAATTAAAAATTCTATTAAAATCCCACCCATTTCATCCCCCCCCCCATATTCATATTCAAATTTTTTCATCCCTTGATTACAATATTGTGTCACAATCCCTCCATTTTGAAGAAGTATTTCAACAGAAGACTCAAGTCCTCAACATAAGTATTATCCACTCCCTAACCATTTCTTCTTTATATTTATCATTCACCCTACTCAAAATATATTCTAAATATAGTAATATAATTAAATTATTATTATTATTATACTAAAATTTTATTATTATTGTGTAAAAACAATTTTCTCTCACCATCTAATCCATTCAAAAAAATGAAAATGATGCTCATGTTATGTGTAGACTATCGCCTCCATGAATGGTGCATTTTGTTTTTTATCATAGCTCTTTATAGATGGTTTAAAATGTATTAAATGAATAAAAATAATATTTAATATATGATTATTTTTATTATTCATGATAAAATATTCATTCTATTAATATTATTAATAATAAGTGATCATTGTAAATTTAACCACCTAAAATGAACATACTGAGAGGAAAAATGATTTATTCGTTGTAATAAGTAGTTTATTATCAATTATGTTCTTTTTAAAATGCTTAAAATTTAGGATTTATCTCATTAATAAAACCTAAATAATATATACTTATGTAATAATGATATTATAACTAAATTTCTTTATAATCATACTTATCTATTACACATATCATGTTCTTGTTTAGGTTGGTTTAACCACCAATATAGAAAATGATATAAATTTATAACATTGATAAATATGGAAACATAATTACTTTTATAATATGATATTAATATGTAAATAATATATTTTTTGTCTCTTTATAGGTAATATAAATATTTAAACTTGTTATGATATACAACCTTTTGTTCATTAAAATTTACTGAAACTAGCTCCTCACTGATTCCATCTTCAGGAATCATAACTAAAATTCTCATGAAATTAAATTAGAACATTATATATAATTATGGAACATATATCCTAGTGAATTAAATAATATATTAAGGATGAAATTCTTATCAAGTAAGTGGTTTTACATCAACATTATAAAACTCCTAAAAAACAATCAAGGGTACTAACATTTGATGAAGAAAATAAACAATAACTAGTTAATGAATGTAAAATGAATGATTATAATTAAATTGTATAAAAGGTGATAAATATTTAAAAGTTTATAAAATAATTTACTAAAAGGTTAATTTTTTTTATATAGTATTTTAAATAAACTTTTTATAAGTAAAAATTAAAGGTAACAGTTTCTTGTCTTAATTTTCACTTTTTGGGACATATGCCCTATTCACCACCTGTTTTGACTTATATGGTGTATATAATGTTCCATTGACATATTTTACCGTTATAATATTTAATTTAATGTTTTTTAAAGTTAAATTTCAATTTTTACCGTTAAAAGTCTTTTTATTCAAATATTTTTAAATTTCTACGGGTTTTTATAAACTCAGTTCACATTCATTGAGTTATGATCATTATTATTGAACATTATTTTTATATGTTGGGTTAATTATACCTTATTATTTAATTATGGTTTAATTATACATTAGTTTCCATGGATATAAAAATATTTATCATGAAATTATTTTTTAAGAATTGTTACATCAATTCTTATCCTTTGATAGATTTCAATCTTTATAAAAATGCAATGATGTTAAGAATATTCATCATACTCTTTGATGATTATTTCTCCTTCATTTACAGGTTCATTCATTCCAAAAATATTTTCCTTTATTATTTTGAAACCCAAATATTTATTATCATTTGTGATCTTTATATTTCTATTTACCACTTTTCAAATTGATGTTTTACTGTTCTTTTTACAATTTTGGTTTCAATAATTTTATTAAAAAATATTAAAAAGGATTTCCCTTTCACATTAATAAATTTTTTATTCCACACCACATTTATTAGATTGGTATTTATTTCCCTTCAAGTATCCATTATTAGATATTTTTTTTAAAGTATATATTTTAAAAACTCTTCACATCACCTCTTTGAAAATGTATTTTGAAAGTGATTTATATCTTTGACTTTTAAAAAAATTATTAAATTTTTTTTCCAAAGACTCTCTTGAAATTTTGATTCTATTCTTTCCCTTTATCTAAAAATGATTTATCTTCTTGAGAATTATATTTCATGAATTATACTCAAAATTCTCTTATATTATTTTTCTTTTCAATAATTAAACTCATGTTATCAAATGATTTAATTTTTTATTTCTTTTTTGTGGTACCATTAGAGTGGTTCTATAAAGGTGTTTTTCATCCGCATTAATATGCTTCAAAATTATTATATTTCACTAGGTATATTCTCCAATAATACCATCCAACCTATTTCTATAGATATCTTATGATCATGTTATTTCATTTATTGACCAGGGAAATTATTTGAATCCTTTATGTTTATTTATTACCAAGGCAAGTTGATTATGCATTATATAGTTATGAATTTCTTTTATATAGTAAATTCATTGAATTTAATTAATTAATGGGTGGGACAATAATTATATATCTTTTTTATGCATTAGAAGGTATCATGTGGAAAATTAGTCTGGTAATTTAGTGTATACCTACCTATTTATTAATAATGTCTTATTTGAGGCTTTGAAGGTAAGAAGGATGTCTTATATAAGTCCTTTATGATATATAAGATTTCTTGGCTAAGGCCTTTATGGTATGTAATATTTCTTGTATGAGACCTTGATGGTATGTATGATTTCTTGGCTAAGACCATGATAGCAAGTAAGATGTCTTGTCTATGTCCCTGATATTAATATTAATTTGTTTGACATTATTCATTCCATCACCATGAAATAAGTTATTGGTATCCATGTGATTGTTTATATAGTTATGTCATATTTGGATTTATTTCAAGATCATGTGACCATTTATAATAAATTATTTTATTCTTATTTATTCCCACCATATTATTCTTGTATTGTTTATACTTTGATAAATTTTATTTTAAATGAAAGTATATTGATAAATTTCAATTGATGTTGCTAATTAACTAATAAAATCATTTTTATGCTTAAAATGTATTTAACTAAAAAAATTATTTTTATTTTTTATTCATTTTTATTTTTAGAAACTATATATATTTTGGTTAAATTATGATAAAATATATTTTTAATATAATAAAAAAAATAGTAATTGATAGGAAATAGGTATAAAATCTTGTGGTTTATTTGTTATTTTGGTGGAAGTGTATTTTTCTTGTTGGAGTGTCATATAGAGAATGTGTGTGTTGTCAAACCACTATTTTAGGTTAATTCAAAATGGTGGGGAGACTCTTATGGGTATTGGTGTTTAATTGGACTTTTATCCCTTGTAGCTTGGTTGGATTATACTTTAAGATTTTGGTTATTTCTTGAGGATGTGCTCTATGAATCTTGGATAATAGTTTTGTTAGTGGTCTCTCCCACTAATATTTGATCTAGTTTCCCCAGGTCTCTTACTATTTCTCTATAGAAGTTAGATTTTTAATTAATTCATTTCCTTCCATCCGTTTTCAATGAATTTATAGGGGAAGTATTGTATTAGAAAGTTTTATCACACCCAGAAATTTTATCTGTTTATAATTTAATTTATTTAAATATTATTTTAAATTTTGGTAATTTTGGGGCTTGAAATTCTTATAATTTTAAGAGTTTTAGAGGGGTGCACAGTTAATCTAAATGGTTAGTAAACTATGTTGTGACCATGTTTTCAGCTCTATCCTTGGTCATTAATATTTTTAAATGTTATAACATGGTCTTTAAATACATGTGGGGTACTAGGGACAACTGTATGGGGACCCTTTTTCTTAGGTAGTTCGGGTATCATAGTCACCACATGGTTTGGTAAACCATGAAGGTAAACCATGCGTTATTCCCTGGGATTTAAATTTTTTTTTAAAAAAAATAAAACCATAATATACTCTTCCTCACCCATATCAACCTTGGAATCATAAGACACCCTCTAGGGTTAAGCACTTCTCCCTCATGAGTGACCTCCTCTCCCACAGCCTCCATCACATGCACCCCCTCTCCCCTCTCCCTTACCTCATCTACAACCCCTAATAAACTACCCCTCTCATGTTCATGTTAAAATTTCACATATAAGAGAAACTTTGGAATATATATATGGTGGTATCTTTAGATTTATTTTCAATTAATGTTTGGGTCATCTAGGTAAAGTTTTATCTTCCCTATATTCCTAATTTCATCATGGTTTTCTTCTTCACCTCACCATGATTTGGTTCATAAAAACCTTAATGGTACTAGGATTGATTAGTTATTTGATGTTTTTATGAATTTAGCATTCATGAGAGTCTACTATTTCTCTTTTGATCCTTCACCATTAATTTAAATTCATTTCATACCACTCACCATCGATTCTATGTTGTTTTTACCTTTTCTGAACCTTTAATATTTGAACCATTGATTTCTTAATCATTAAATTCATATTTTAATTATTAAATGATAGTATTAAATTATTTCTATTGAAATTTTAAATAGAAAATCTGGTTTTAAAACAATTTTCATATAAATATATGAGTTTATTAATTTTCAAAGTAAATTTTAAAAGTAGTTTAATAAACCATGCACACTGGGTATTCTATAAATTTTCCAAATGATTTTCAAAATATTACATATTATTTATAATGATAATTTGGATTTTTATAGTGATTTATCAATGTTTTTCATTGTAATTTAATTTTGAAATTGAAATTAATATCACGAATTTAATTATTTAAAGGTTTAATTTAAAAAAGTAATGGTTTAAATTGTTTGACTCTATTTGGGTCAAGAAAAAAATTGAAAAGATTTCTTTTTGAATTTTAGATACATTGAACAAAAAGAGAATTTTTTATTTAATGGATTTTCAAATTTATTTTAGTATATTATTTTAAAAACATTTTTTTAAAATATATTTAAAAGGTGTTAGTTTAAGAATTTTTTTTAGTATAACTTTGTTTGGGTTTTAAAAAATATTTTTCTAAAAAATATTTTAAAATGCATAATATTTATCCATTTTAAATAATTAAAATAATGCCTAATGGGGAATATTTTAAATTAAATTTATTGATTATATACCAATAAATTTTAATTGAGATTCATATAATGATTATTGTTATACATAGAGTTAATACAAAATCATTTTATGCTTGAAAAAATACGCTTATTGAAAACCCGCTTTTTCATCGCATATACGGGTTTTGTATTAAATTTTATTTTTAAAAAAATTTACAAGATTTATTTATAAAAAAGAAACTTCATTTTTGAAACCAAGTTTTTGAAATTATATAGGGGTGATATTTTTTATAATTCTCTAAAAAGTTTCATTTTTTGATGAATAGTCAAAATACCAAATTTTAATTTAAAACTATATTTTTGTTTAATTGATTTATAAAGTTAGATTATATTTTAAATTATTTTTAAAGATACATTAGATAAATTATTCATCCATTAATACAATTTAATTCATTGTAATCAATTTAATATTTAATTTTGATATAAAAACATTGTATACTTTTAAACATTTTCTCTTTAAAAAACATATTTTTCATCACGTCTACAGGATTATTTTTTAAATTAAAATTTACCACTTCTATGAATTGATTCCATATTTTAAATTAAATAACTTTTATTATATAATAAGTTCAACTTAATTTTTGACCAAAATGAATAGTCAATGTAATAAAAATTAATTACCACAGTTAAGGTAAAAATGGGTTTACTAGGGGTTAAACTAAAAAGATAAAGGTAAAAATGATTCAATGCGTATGAGAGGGAAAGTATAAAAGATATATCCATGAATTTTTGTTTTAATTTCTTTCCCTCTTTCTATCTTTAATTTATTCCCTAAAAGCAGTATCTCATCCTCATTGTTTTGTTATTTTGATTATAAATAGTCATAGTTTAGTATAGGTTTGAAACACATGAGAATCTATTCTCTTACCCATGTGAAAGACCCTTGGTCAATATCCATAGATGAATTTCAAGGTCTATAAAAAGTTCCTTTTTTATTTCAAGTCTACCGATAGCCCTCACATAACCCACCATTATATTCTTTATGTTAAACCTCTTTAGAACTTTACTAAATATTGTGTTCCAAATATAACAGTAGTGGCCTGAGGAATACCGCGGTTAATTTTTTTCTATGATTACTATGGGTTTATAATGTTTCCTTTGATCGTTATTTTTGTCACATGGATCATGATTATTTATTATTATGAATCATTACTTCTTAAATCCATAATTCATGTTTCATGATTGATTGTTTAGGTATTGATGGGTATAAGTTCTTTTATGATGTTATCATGCACTCTGATTATGTCATCACACCCTTATTCACTTATTATTCTCATTGATGAGATTTAATTGTTAATTCTTAAGTTTACCCTTAATGAGAATTTTAACTCACCCTTCTTATGTATCATTTTTCCATGAGTTATAAAGAATGACGTTGAACCAATTATAACTAGAAATGTATCTTATATGGATGATGATGGTGACTTAATGTGAAATAAAAAAAATTGTTTAATTAAGGGAAATGATCATTTAAGAAAATGGGTATTATTTATATAGGAGTTTTCCCTCATTCTAAAAAATATAAACCTAAAAGTTACATGAGAATATAAGTGATCCTTTTTTTATTTTATAAGGTTTTTATGGTAAAAAATAGGTCACAATTATTAGTATCAAAGCTGGAAATGTAAATTTTTTAATTCCATCCTATAATCTATAAGTACACGTTTTGGTTATAATATTTTGGGTATATAAGTGACTTAATATCTGTTAGTGATATTTTAGTTAAGTATATTTAAGTTTGGGACACTTAAGTTGATTTAAAATCCAATATGTAAATGGATATTTTTATTATAATTGGATCTATGAGTATAGGTCCAAGGCATCACAATAGATATCCCAAAAAGATATTATCCTTGTTATTATCATCAAACATTTCTACTTTTGAGATTAAATATTTTATAAGGGGCTACTATACACTCTGATGTAATCCATAGTGGGATTCTTTTTTGTACCTAATCTCACAGTAATTCATGTTAGAATATAGTCTTAGAAAACATCTATTATGAATGTGAATAGTTTTGTATATAGCCTCTCTCCAAAATAATTTTGAGAGACCATATTTCATTAGTATTTTTCTCCCCATATCTACTAAGATCTTATTATTTCCCTCAAAAACTCAATTTTGTTGTGGGTTTATATGGAGTACAATACTAGGGATTTTCCATTTTTTCAACATAAGATGAAAATTTCCTACCTATGAACTCTTTCCCATTATTATATCTGAATTTCTTAATGTGTATCCCAAACACTTTCTCTACAGTTCTTCTAAAACTTTTAAAAATTGTTCATTCCTCATAATCATTCTTTAAAAATATCACATTTGATATTATAGTGTAATCTCCAGTAAATATGATGAAATATAGATTACTTTAAGTGGAATTAATTCACATGGGTTCACAAAAGTTAGAGTGTATCAACTTAAGAGGTTGTGTTGTCTGAATTTTAACTATTTTTCCTCCCATGAGTGATTTTCTATTTCTAGCATGTTTCATAAACCTCTTATATTTCTATATTAAGGTAATGAAATTCCCTTAATATATCACATTTAAAAATATTTATCAAGTTTCCCTAATATGGATGACCCAACAATTTATTCCATAATTTATTTTCATCTTTCTAACTTAGTTAGTAAAAACTTTTTGAGTTTCCAATCTGAAAAATATTTCTACTAGACCTCTCACCTAAAGTGATAATCTCTCCCTATTTTATTATCTTAACAAGGAAAGTTTTAATACTAAAAATAAATTCATTACTTTCATCATATTTTTGGAGCACACTTAAAAATTATGTTTAACCTCGTTAATAAATAAGACATATTTTGAATTTAATTTTTTGGCCTCAATTTTAGTTATTCTAATACCTTTGATCTTTAGGGATTTTTCAGTACCAAATATGGATGCACCACTATCATGTTATTACATATCCTTTAGGTTCATTGCATCTCCAATCATGTTTGATAATCATACACTATCAAGAATTCAAGGATTTCTCCCTTTCTTTCTTTGAGAGTCACTTTAATAATGAGTAACATCTGAGCCTTGGTTTTCTTATGAAACACCATTTATTTAGCCAACTATTATTTTTAACCTATAAAAATTGTCATAAATTCTTAAATATGGTTACCTTGTCATCCAAATATTTTATAGGTTACCTCAATCTATTGAAACTTTTTTGGACACACATCATATATGAGTTCTCTTTTTTTTTGACTTCTTACGTATCTATTATTGTTTTCATCTGAGTAGATCCCCATAAACTCCTTTCTTATTTTATTCTCATGAAGTGACATGTTTTACCAAAATACAAATTCCATGTTTCCATAAGATCCACAACACTGTCAGTATACCCTAAAACTAGATCTTTTATAAATCTATTAGGTTTTTCTCTAAAAGTATTTTTGTTGTCTTGATTCACTATCAGCCTTCTTTTGTGTAGGCTTTGAGTAACATTACTTATTATGATAACTCTCAACTGCGTTATCTAAAGTAGGATTCCTATATATTTTTATCTCAACATTGGTTTTCTCAGTTTAGTTTTTAGGACCAAAATTATTAAATAAAATAGTTCTGACTATTTTAGAAATAGTAGATGTAGGTTTTACATAAGTTGATGAAAATGAGTCCTCAGTACACTGAGATGATTCAAACTTTACTTATATATCCTTCTCAAAACTATCTTTAATTATTTTAAGGAAATTTTCAGACTTATTAAACCTTTATTTATCCTTATTAATCACTTTATATGGATTATAAACCTTATTATCAAGATCATTCATCATTTTATCATTCTTAGCCACTTTTACTTTGAGGAGATTTATCTCATTAATGTGATCATTTTATCTTGCATGAAAATAATCTTTATTATTCTTTAATTTTCAACATACTTATTTAAATTTTTTACTTACTAATTAATCTTAGTGTTTCTTTCAAGATAGACTTCAAGATTTGTTTTTAATATATGAATAATATGTGATTAATCTTATTCTTCTTCACTCTCTGGGCTCTCCCCTTTACTTTCAACATGTACAATAAAGTTAGTGTATCTTATAGAAAACTTTCCTATGATTCACTACTTAAGGAAGTGTTTTTTTCCTACATACTTAGCAATATTCTTTTCTTATTTCTTTTTAATATTTTTTATTACTTCCTCAAATTTCCTGTAACATCTACCAAATATTATATTATAATTTCTTTGAAATTACACTTAACCTTATTCATCCTTATATTATACATTTTTATTATTTCTTAGAAAATTTTCTAATACCTCCACATCCAAAACATTTCAATATAAATTTTCCTTATATTTTCCTTTTACTTTATTGAGAATCTTAGATATCAGAGATATTTTTTTCTTATGATTTTTATTACTTTATATATTTCTATCTGAGTCACTTAAGGGGTTATCATTCTTCTCTTTTATCATAAATTTATTCAAGGATTTGAAATCCTTCTCCTACTTAGATTTTTTCTAAAATATGGGTGATTTTCTCATTTTATAATTCAATTGAGTATTATTCCACTCATATAGGGAATGATCTTCCCCATATTTAATGGTTTAAATATTTGGATCAAATATATTTGGAAAATTTCTCATTTATTTTTTAACCATAATACAATATTGTAGATTGTCTCCAAATTCCCTTATATAACTAATAATATCATTTACCCTAGTAAAATAGTCATCAATAGTTTCATTATTAGCCATCTTAACATCTTCGAACTTATCTCTCCAAAGCTATAATTTGGCTTTTTTGATCTTGATATTTTCTTCATACATATTCTCAAGTTTACCCCACATTTCTTTGGAATTATGTAGACCCATAACTTTAATATAAAATTTTTTCAAAAAAATATTATTAAATGAAATTATTATCCTTTTTATCTATCTCAAGAATCATTTTTTTAGAAAATATAATTTCTTGATCTACTATAATGGGTTTGAATCCCATAGTAATGACATAACTCCCTTAAAAAACCTTGTGAAATAATAAAAGGAAAAATTAAATTCTTCCAACAATGAAAATGTATCTAGTATTCTATGAATAACATAAAAAATATGGATCTTAGGGAGGAATACACTCTAACTCAACTTTAAGTACCCAGATCAATTAGTGCATAATTGAGATGGGGGTGAATCAATGTTACTTGTTTTTAATAAATTCTTTCCTTCTAACAATTAAACTTATTTGATGTGTTAGATTCATGACCCACTCTTAATATCCCTCCCATAATAGTATGAAGGAATAAAAAAGGACAAGTAGTATATAAGAATATTTATAAGTCAACCTCAAAGTGAGAGCCTAAACCTTTCTAAGTTAAATTGGGTTATGAAACCTATATTAGACTTAATATAACAAAAATTACAAGAGATCAGTAGTGTTTATCCTTGACTCCTAATGAGTTTCATAATGGATAGTACAAAGTATAAGTAGTTAAAATCCTTATAATTACATTGAAATAACAATCATATGCTATTGTTTACCTTGGAACCATCAGCCTTCAAAATTTAATCCTCACTCTTGGATGAATCAAATATTTAGAGACCTTAAATATAACTTTTTATAAATTATTAGGTCTTATTTATAATGAGTCTTGAGTTCTTAAACAATGAAAAATTTTAGAACATGCATGTCGGTCTCTTATCAAACTTTTTCAAGATAAACTATTCATTTATGAGAGAATGTAGACATGAACAAGTCTTTGCACTTTATTTTAAAGATCCAAAATCAACCCCAATTATATTATTTTCCCTCAACCTCTTCAAGAATTAGAATATAGCACAGGTCTATGATCCTTATATTTTATCTCTTAAATACACCAAAGTATCAGTCTCTCTCAAATATCATTAACAAAATCATTTTCTCCATTTTTCATTTTCTTATATTCTCTATAGAATACTTGAAAATATATTTCCATAGTTATCATAAAAATTCCCCATCATGTTTGAAAGCATAAAATCTTTATTTAACACCTTCAACTTTCCATCTAGGAGGATAGATAAAGAATGATTTCAAAAATTCAAATTTAAAATCACAAAGAATATTTCATAATCCTATTCACTTTAAACCTAGTAAAAACTTATATCCAAATATCTTAGAAACTAATAGTAAATATACCCTAAAAAGTATTAATGAAACATGTGGAAATTCAAATTCAATTTATGTTAACATGTCATTGTGATGTGGAACCTTCCTTCTGCAAATTGGAATAAATCTAAAACAAAAAATTCCTCATTTTTTATCACCCATTTAATCTAAACTTGAATCCTGATCCAAAAGATTTATCATGAAGATAAATCTATTATGAAAAATATATGAGAATAATTTGAAAAAAATATCCTTTTATTCAGAATCTAGAATTATAGAACTCTTATAATTTTAGTTTATTATATGAATTTTAAAGTCATATGATCAATAAAATCATTTGGTGAAGTATTACAATGAAAATTCATACAATTCCTCAAATCCATGTTATGTCCTCAAATTTATACGATCAAGTCATATGATGAATTCATATGATCATCTAAGGTCGTACTATGATGTTATAAAATGAACCAAGATCATATGATGAAGTCTAAAAATGGAATTCAAAGTCGTTATATCAGCTCAAAGTCTTATGTTAAAGTCATAAGATCTAGAGAAGTATGACTATATAGCCAAGTCCATACGATCAATAGGAAAATTCATATATTCTGGGACTTTTCCATTTTCCCAAAATAAGAAAAAGAATTCTAGACTACATGAAATGACTTCAAGGCTTCTTCAAAGTGAATCTATCCCTTATCAACCTTATCAAAAACACTTCTCAAGTATCTCAATAAGTTTCTTATATATAGTTGAAAACAAAGACAATTTATTCAATAATTATAAGGTAATTTCAAAAATAAATATTGTATAACTGTTAATAATGTATATTTTTAAATATATCTTTTTAATACTTTATATATTTTAGAATATTAACATTAGATATATATTAACATAATTATATATTAATAAATATATATTAATAAATAAATATAAATTAATTTAAAAAATATTTATTTATTTTGTTCAGTGTAGGCGTGTATATATACATGCATTAATATGTATATGTGTGTGTGTATATATTCGTGTATTTATATAAATAATGTAAATAAATAAATATAATGAAATTAAAATATCATATACATATTAGTTTCAATATATACATTTATTACTTATATAAATTATTTAAATATATATTATTTATATAGAAAATTTTCAATCTAAATTTTCACTTAAATTTCATGTGTATAGTAATTTTATAGTGTAAAACATTTACAACAATAACTAAAAAAATAACTATAAATTTTCAATGAAAATTTATATTATAATTTTGGAAGTCCATACTAAAAATTAAATTTCATGTTGGTAAGTTCAATGATAACTTAATACTTCTATACAAGGTGTAGAAATACTATACATTAGAAATTTTCATTCTAAATTTCCATTGTATATTTTTACTATGAATTTCCATTGATAATATATAATTTGGTATTCCTAGTGTTTCCCTTGAAAAATAAATATTCTGTATAAATTTACACTAGAAAATAAAACATTCCATATGTTGTTTGGTAAATATTCACTAGAAATATTCATTGTATGTTTTTAGTGTAAATTTTCAATATGAATTTTAAATGAAAATGACTAGTGGAAAATATAAATTGAAAATTTTCATTGGAAATTTGATTATAAATCTATATTAAAATTTTACAAGGAAAATTTCTAATAAAAATTTCTAGAGTAAATTTTCAATGAAGATCTTGGGTGAAAATTATATTTTTCATTTATATATAAATATATCTTAATTGTAATTTTAGGTGTTAATTTTCATTGAAAATTTCCAGTGGATGTTTGTAGTGGATATTTCCATAGGAAATTTATAGAATAAATTTTTAGTAAAAAATTAAATTTTTTATTTATGTTTAAATATATTTTAATATAAAATTTAAACATGCATTTATTTTAGAATTTTTATAAACAAATTTTGCTCATAATTTTAAAAAAAAATAAGTTGAAATTTTCACTACAAGATTATGTAGAAATTTGAATAAAAGGTTTCTAGCATAAACTTTCACTCAAAGTCACTATTGAAAATTTTAAATGTGATTTTTTAGTGAAAACTTAATTATTTATTTTTTATTTAATATATTTTTATTATAATTTCAAGAATTGAAATTTTTCACAATAAGTTCCCTAAAGAAATTTCCACTGGATATTTATAGAGGAAATTTATATTATAAATTTTCAATGAAAAATGATGTTGTTTCTTTATGTATTAATATATTCATACTAAAAAGTTAAACTCTTAATTATTATAGAACTATGGTAATAAAATTTATAGTATACATTTTTGTTTAGAATTTTATTTCAAATATTGGTTGTAAATTTACACTGAAAATTTTAAAATTCCCATGAAATTTGATAATTTATTCTTATATGTATGCATATAATTATATTAATATGTCTATAAACTTATTAATTATGGGCATAATTTTCCACTAATAAAAGTAAATTTGTATTGTAAATTTTCATTTAAAACTTTCATTGAAAAGTTTCATTGGAAATTTATATTGGGGTTGTGTGAGTTTCTATTAAAAATTAAATTTTGAGTATAAATTTTCATTAATGGCTAAAAACATTTTCATTAAATTTCAACAAAAATTTAAATATATGTTATTAAATTTTCTATTAGAAATTTTAATTGTGAATTTTGTTTAAAATTTCAATAAAAATTTACATGTATGTATGAATATATGCACTTAAAATTTCCAAAAATATACATGCGCTAAAAATTTCTAATATAATTTTCCAATGTGAACTTGTAATGTAAAATTTAAATAATAATTAATAATTGCATATTTCTATTAGTGTTTGTTCCCATTGAAATTTTCAAATGTAAATTTCCAATCTAAATTTTTTATATAATTTTATAGAATATTTATAGATGTATGTATTTCAAACAATTATTGAAATTATTCAGTGTTACTTTTGTTGGAATATGATTTGTGTTCTAGATTTTATTCATTGGAGATTAAATTCTCTGTTCAAATTTCGACTGGAAAAAGAAAAATTTTAGTGTATATTTTTATCAAATATATCTGTTAAATTTTTAGAGGTAATCATTTAAAATTGAATTTTCTATCAAAATATCCACTGATTATGGTAAATTATCAATGTTAATTTTCATCAAAAAGTTTGATTAAATGTGTGTGTGGTTGTATTAATATATACATACATGTACATTTAAAAATATAAATATATATACCTAAATATATATATACATATAAATAAATAAATATAATATATATATATATATATAATAAATGTGTGTTTATCTATATATATATATGATTTTCTATGCATAATAATAGAAAATATATAATAATTTCATTATAATAAAAATTATTATATTCATATTAATTTAAATTGATATAATTATATTTCATGAAAATTTATATTATTAACAAATATCATAAAATTAATATTATATATAGAAAAATATTAGTAAATATATGTATAATATTATATATATGTATATATAGTAAATACAGAAATATATACAAGAATATTGAATGCACCATAAGAAAATAAATGATGAGTGGGATGGTATTTTCATCTAGAGAATCATTTAGGCATCCATGTTGGACCCCCTAACCTAAGAGAATATTAATTAGTTACTTTATTTCATGAATTAAGTTGAATAATATGTTAGGGGTAATGGTTACATTATTATTTTTTATTATTCTTATTGTTATTATTATTATTATTTAAAATTTTTGTTTATTAGTAATGGGGAAAATGTTGCACTTTTCATGTATTTTTTCTTATGTGTAAATGTCATGTAAAGTTATATTTTCAACCATTAAATATATTTAAGTTCCAATATATATATATATATATTTTAAAAAGTTAATGAATAAAACTAAAATAACCTTTTACGATACTTTTAGTCCTATAAAAATTTAATAAATTTTCAATTAAAATCATGGATTGGAAAATAATATCAAAACAATATTTTAAATATTTTAATAATATAGTTAAAAATATTATTAAATTTCATAAATTATTAATGTGACTAAAATACCAAAAAAAAATATCCTAAATTATCATAGAATCACCAATTTAACTCAAAAACATTAAATTCGTGAAACAGTTATTATTATGTGTATTTCTCACATTAATGATCATATTAGTTATAAAAAATGATATGTTATTAATATAAAAAAATTAGTAATGAAATACTCCCACACTTAAGTATTTCTATTTTTCAAAAAAAATATCTTAAAAATCATCATAAAGAAAACACAATATGAAAATGTCAACATCATTTCATTGAAACTCAAGTAAATATCAAATATTTATAGCTTTTTAATAAAAACATGGGTCAGTTGGGTCCCCCAACCAAATTTAAAAATGAGGAGTAATGGTGTGTTTATGGTTGGGTCCCCCAACCCAAACAAAAAATGGGGTATTAATAGGGTGTTTTTCTATGTGTTGTAACCAAACAAACACCATAAAAAGGGATTTAACCCCATGTTTAAAAAAATATAAACATAGAAGAAATTATTTTAATTTTTCTCTTCTCAAATAAATCAATAAAACCAAAACAAGCTAAAAAACTCAATTTCATATTTAAATAATTTATCAATATTAAGAATTATAATTATTTATTTAGTATATAAAAATGTCGAATTTTTCATTATCACCTACAACTCAATAAACCACATGAAATACATTTTACTTAATTTTATATACACCTTTTTTGTTTTTTATGAAATGTGGTCTAGATTTTCACAATCCTCAATTATTGTTACCAATTTCCACTCATGAGTATATTTATTATCAATAAGAAAAGGAAAGGGGAATAGTGATGTTTTTTCATTCCAAATCATAATTTCCAAACTAATCAGAACCAATAAATCCAAATTTAATTATCTCTTATGACTATTTATTATAAAATGAACACAAAGGGGGAAAGTATCATCGATGCTCAATAAATAATAAAAAATTACTTTAATATTTTTCTTTTTTATATTTTTTATATAAATTTTTTTACTCATAGAATTATAAAAATTATGTTGAAAATTTTTAAATTCAATTCATTACATACCATAACTACTCTAAGAAATTCTCACATCAATTTCAAGTTAAAATTTAAATCTAAAAAAAGTAATTGTAAATACTCATCAACTCACTCAATTCATGGATTATCAATTAACTAAATCATTTTATGGATATAATTCACTAATTATCAATTAATTTAAATTATAAAAAAACACGGTGTTTAAAATAAGTCATTAGGTGGATCATATGAGAAATAAGAGAACTTAATCAAAAAAATAGCATAACTTAACTATGTTTTCACTATCTATTCCCCCCCCCCAACTAGCTAAAGTATAGATCCTATATTTTTAAGGTGAAATTTAGAAATAAATATTCTTTAGAAAAATAATATTCAAGGGGTGAAAATATAAATGGATCGATAAATTTTGTTTATGTGAACTGTAAAACCTTATACCTTTGTGGTTTTGGAATCCTTGAGTGAATTTGATTTTTTGAGTTTATTGAACGGTTCATTTTGTGAATTTGGACTAAAATAAAGATTTTGCATGTTATTACATCACAAATAGGTGTTTTGGATACTATTTGAGGATCATTATATGCCTTGGGTTTTTGGGGGTGCTAGAGCAGTGATCAGGCGGTCAGACTACTAAACTTTTCAATAACATTCCATTCACGACCTGATGGGTGGAATTCACCTAATGAATTTACTCTACACTTCCCTTTCAGACTATCAATGAGGTACCTAGGGGATTATTTCCTTAATTTATCTATTCACATCATGAACTAGGGTCTCACAGTGTTAAATTTTTGAGGTAAAGGGATGTCTCCTCTTCACATAGTGATTCATTCCATGAACCTCTTGGTTTACATCATGAATGGCTATCTTGGTGTGATATGAGGGAGATGATGAATTGTTTATATTGGGATTTGAGTATTTTAGGTGGGTTTTGAGTGAAAATAAGATGAAATTTCAACTAGTCTCTCCATTCAACTTTCCTCTCTAGATCCCCTTCTATTTTGGGTAGATTTGGGTGTCTTTCAACAATGAATTGAGATAAGATCATTTTTTTCCTTTTATTCTCCCTCATTTATGGATGCTAATTTTTTATGATTCTAGTATAGCTATTTGTGTTTATTCGAACAAATTATTGTGGAATTGACTAAAAATGATGGGTATTTTTCATGTTGTTGATAAAGGATGTCCCAAGATGGTGTTTTCATGTTGTTTCACATCATTGTAATTCAGTTATGTCATCATATATGATTTTCTAGGGTTTTAACATAAACTAAATTAATTATCAAATTTAATTGAATTATTTTTTGGGTTTTATATGGTTTTTTGTGTATTTTCCATGAATTTGGTTTAGTGTTTTGTCGGGTGTTGTTTCCACCCCATTGCTCAAGGTTTTAGTGAGTGGTTGAGGCTCAATGAGTTTTTAGAAATTATACCTATTTGGTTTAAATTTGAAAATTAATTATCATCTTAAATTAATTATAATTTGATTATAATTAATTAAATTGGATTTTTTTGTGTTATTTAGAGCCTCGTGTGATTGGATGATAACTGGTTGGAATTAGAATATCCTAGATAAGGGATATTATATAGTGATTCAAAGGAAATAACTCTATGGTTGATGTAATTGGTCCCTTAATCATACCTCTATAGTATTTTAATTTAATTATATATGTTCATAATATGGTATGTGGCATTTCCCCTAAGGGATATTGAACCCTTAATTTTTTTAAATGAATTGTTCCTTTAAAATGAATTTTATAAACAACACAAAGTGCCAAGGGTGATGGCGATCTCTTGTGCAATGTCTTAATTACCTTGGTTGTCATTGATTTGGGTCTTGATTTTAATTTCATGGTCTGTGACACTTAGACCATGATGGTTGTAAATAAAGTTAAGTGAAAGGAACGAGATGTAGTAGACCTAGTGAAAGGTTCCCTTAGAGACCTCTAAGTAGATGAGGGTGTTGTACTAGAGTCTCCAGCCCAAGTAGGCCATGTGAGAACCTTTATATGACTTAGATTCTTCATGAAATTTAATGTGAGCATGGGGTGTGTTTCCCTCCCCCATTGAGATGTGATTATATGGGTGGTTTGACCATATAGAGATTGATGGTTATGTTGGGTATGAGGACAGACCTAGGGTGGATTTGGAAGGGGATTTTCTTGAGGATATCTCCCTTATATGTTACCAATACCATATTACCAATGAGGCCCAAAAGGCCATTTGATGAGATCTTGATGATACAAAGGGTTTTTATTCCCTCTAAGTGATGGGTGTCAACCCGAGAGATAAGAACATGATAAAGGATCCCATGTGGATATCCTTGTAGAGATGAAACCTAGGGGACCCTGATGGGTTCCCCACTTAGATGTTGACCCTAAGGATGTAATATATGGGAAATGGGTAGTAATAATCATGGGGTCACCTAAGAACCTAGATAAAAATGTGATCCCAAAGATTTTATGTTGACTATGAAATGAGATGTTTATTGTGGGATATAATATCCACTATGATGTATTGAGATACATGGGATACCTAGGGCATTATCTTAGGATCTGACTATTAAGATTAAAACTATTGAATTACTAGGATGTGCTCCTAGGATCTGGTTGTTGAGCTTTATGAATTTAGAAAGACTTTTGGAATCCCCTTAGATTCTAACTTCAAGTTTATATGATTTCATTGGATCTCCTCCAAGGAATCAGTGAAGACACTCGATAACTATGATTACCTAGGATAAACACTTAGGATTCATTGATGACATCCGAGGACTATCATTTCCTAAGACCACTTCCTAGGTAATTTGAAATGATGCTTGATGACTATTTATTTCTTAGGATCATCTCCATATAATCAACAATGATTCTCTATGATGATTGACATCCTAGTATAATCTCCTAGGAGTTGTCAAATATTATTTATGACTATTGATCACCAATAATTACCTCATAAGGATCATCCTTATGCATAATACTATTAGTATTCCATTGGATAATTCCAAGGATATTTAATTTAGGCCTATTATTATACTATCATTGGGAATGATATTGGTTTACTTGGTTTTATGACTTTCTTAGAGTCACTATGGTACTGGATGAAGATGGTTTGGTTCAATACTAGGTGACATGTTAAAACCCGGTGATCAATAGTTTTAATTTATTTATTCTTAAATGGTATATTTTATTTATATTTTTATCATATAACATGTGTAAACTTATTTTAATGGTTATGTATGGGTCTATGTTTGGGTTATCTACTAAGAACTACTCACACACTACTCAGGTGGTGATGACACTGGGGGGCCTAAGTAAACTTCACTAATTATTGGTATAGGTTAGACAGAGGAACGATGTTGCATGATCTAGTCGGATTTCTTGAGAAGGATTATAGACTAGGATGAGGTGAGAATAAGTGATGGTATTATAACCTTGGTTCCTTTTATTATTTTATTTATCTTGTATATGTTTGATTGGCTCAGTGGTAAATGAATTCTATTGTATTCCAGCATGACGATGAGTCTATATGACTATTTTCTTATGTAATCATTTATTACTGATGGTTTTGTATTATTTATTATTTTTTTATCTATTTTGTAGTGATAGATGATATTTAGTTAATTTTTAGCTATTATTTCACACTCTGATATGAGGTTATATTCATCCCACAATAACTCCCTAGACCCCTACTACTATTTGGTAGCCTCTGGTGCATGGGAAGGCATGCCTGAGGTCCCAATGAATATGAAGACCATACATTGATGAGTGGTATTGGGATATGGATGTTATATTGTGGTTTTAGGGATTTTATGTGACTATTATCAAATATTGTATTAGATTTTTTGATTTTGTCTTACTATTTTGGGATATAGTAGATAAGTGACATGGGAATGTGTCAGAGCTTGTGATAAATATTTGACTAGTGTGTTTTAACATAATTACCTAATGGAATTATAGGTTACATGAGATATGGGATTTATGTTCTTGGATACTATTTTTAAAGTTATTTTATTTCACATATCTTGAAATACTTGTCTTTGAGATTTGTGATTTACAGTTTTTTTTGTCCCATTGGCAAGAGTCGATCTAAATGAATCATATTTGGCATGTGGGATTCACATGACATATGTGTTCTTGATTTTTATTGATATCACTGACATTATGGTTTAGTTCCTTAAAGTGTTAGTAATAAATTATATTGATTTTTTTATATAATTTTTTTGTGGCATTCTACTCAGATGAACCAAAGTATATTTTCTTACAATGAGAGGTCATGTGGATCTTACAATGGTATGATCCTTGAAGATGGATATGTTGTTTCTATTATAAGTGAAACATAGTGACCCTAGTAGGTTGGAATAGGCATGTTATTCCTTTGAGAGAGACCCCTTGTGAGTTATTATGATACTGGTTCCAAAAATAAATAAGTATGGTTATTTAATATTTCAACAATAACCTATATGGTTTTTTTTAATATATATTCTTAGTGGAATTATACTTAAATGAACCATATGAATCTGGTTTAATCAATATGAATCCTCATGGGATGATTTTGTTCTGTGTACATAGGTGAGGTAGTGATCCTCAAGGGGTGGTTACTATACACAGAGGTCTTATAAGGATCTACCAGAGATTTTGATCCTCAAGAGGGTAGTCATGTATGTGGATGCTTGGTCAGAATCAATGCCCTAGTAGGTTGATGATTTGGCATGTGATGTCCAGGACATATATAGATATGAGAACCCAATATAATGGGTAGTTTGGAACATGAGTTTTCATGTGATATTTTAGATGAGATCATATATGTACCTCATGATTTGTGACTTATATGGGACATGGTTTATGGAATAGCTAGGTGTGACTACTGCCTTCTGGATATGACTTGGGATATTGGTGAGCTGAGTGTTGCGGTTGAGATGAGCTAGGTAAGGGTAACTCGAGTGAGGTGTTATCCTAGGTTTATGAGTAACCGAGAGATGGAAATCATGGGTAAGTAAATTGGGTATGATATTGTGGCATGTGTGTTACTAATGGGCATGTGTTATAGGCAAGGAGAAGCCTTGTGTTTTTACAATGAAGATAATGTGAGGTTTTTTGGTATCAACATATTATTTTAGTGGGAAGGGAAGATTTATTGTCTAAAACTTTTTTTAGGTTCAAATCATGATCGTGGTGAGAGAATTAGTGGATTCTAATGGTTGTTTGGAATGGTGTTGTGTTTTCAGGTGGTCATGTAATAGAACTTTCCATGGGTAAATGCATCGATTTTGAAAGGAATCACTGAGGATGCTTCTGGATTGATGAGATAGACATGTTGAGGAGCATGGTTAGTTTTATAGGTTCATGATCCTATTTTCAAGAATGTTAAACTAATGGAATCATGAGTAGGGTTATGTGGTTTGGTGGTATGGGAGCATACTCATATTAAATATAGATAAAATTGAGTTAAGTGTGTTTTTTATACATGTGGTGTCCTTGAATTGTAAATTGGAGAGTTGTCATGTGTAGGATAAAGACTAATGGATTTGATGAGATTCATTATTGGTTTCCTAAACTTTAATCAAATTATAAATTCCCCATTGTGGTTATGGATGTCATTAGAATTTGTTTAGAGTGTAGTAGCATGGTCAATTCACGCTTAACACTGGATAGGTGTTGTCTGGGATGAGATGAGCATTTCTCATGAAGAGTCACATGTGTGTAATGAAGAAACCTATCGAGGTTACACTCAAGGAGAGGTATAATGAAATCTATATGATGGAGAGTTCATCATTTTTTGTTTGATGGTATGGTCATCATTAATGATATAAATTACATAGGTGTCAAGGAAGACATTCCTGATGAGTTAGTAATTTTTAGTAGAAGGTTTTTTTACATTATAACTTATTTATGATCTATAAATTCATTCCCAAACATCATTTTTTGTGATGGATAAAGCGTTGGCCATAGATATATGACCCTTATGTCGGTTGGGTCGTGAGAATGATAGAATAGGTCATTGGATGATCAATGTGGCATCTAGATGTAGGTGAGTAGGTGAATATGATTTTATCTAGTTTTGTTGAAAATATTAGATTTGATGTTTTGATGTGTTGTTAGATAGACTCTTTGAGTAGGCACTAGGATTTGGTGGTTTTGATGTGATCCAAGGGTGTGTCATATCGATGGTGTATTGATGCTCGGGGTGAGATCAGAGTGGTGGGATTGATTATTCAAGGACCCAACCATAGAATTACATTGAATTTCATGTTTATACATCAGAGGGAATTTTTATAATCACCACATCATGCCTTAAAGAGTAAGAGAATCATAATTTGGTAATGGCGATAGCATGCCAGTTGGTGCGTCTGAGAATTTTTAGAAAAGGTTAACCAGAGGTTCGACCAATGATTTTATATATAATTGGACATGGTTAGTTAGAAACCACATTAGACACATCATATTAGGAACAAATGATGTTTTTTGAGGATTACTCAAAGATTTATTAATAAAGGTATATGTGTTCAAGCATTATATTTGGATAGTGTAGGATTATCCAATTCAATTCATATTTACAGATAAGGGGAAATTTCTGGTATTAACAACTTTTTATATGTGTAATTAGGTAAAATGGAATATAAATCACACCAATCATGTCGATGGAATACTAGGATTATGTTTAGATAGAAGATTCCAAGGGTGGGAAGCATCGTGGCTCTGGATCAGCCCGTGAGATGAGGCATATAGTAGGTACTACCTTAATCTTATGGAATAATATATTAATAGAAATGTGTTGTCTTGGGTTACATGGGTGTGGGTAAGATTCATCTCAGTGTTTCAATGAAGTTGATGAGTAGTGGATTAGTTTTGGATGAATAGTGTGCCTCATTTTTAGATTTATATAGTATGAGATCATTTATCATTAATAGATAGAAAACAACTAATTGAGTGTGAATTGATGATCAAGTTAGGTCTAGATTAATGATTAAAATACCATTGAGGATTTTTGGGATGATAAGTGATATGGTAGAGAGGTTATAAAACCCTATTCCTTTTTAGGTTGGGAATTCCTAAGGGAATTTGAATTTTGGAGTTTGGTGAGGGATTCATTTGAGATTTTGGACTCTGATTGGGAATCCAATTATTTGAACATCTCATAGATCTATTTTTAGACTTGTTTTGGGCTTGGTGGATGCCTCAGGTGTTCGGGTGGCAGTTAGAGCAGTGGTTGGGTAGTCAGGCTATTCAAATTTTCAGCAGCAGGCCATTCAATGCATGATGAGTGGAATTAACACCATTAATAGCCTTCTTACTAGCCCTGTAATCCATTAATTGTGTATTTGAGATAGGATAACCTATTTTCGTCTATTGGAATTCATTCCAGAAAATTTTCTGAGGTAAATGGATATCACCACTATTTGGAGGGCTTTACACTTTGAACCACCTAGTTCACCCCATAAATTAGTGTATGTGTGTGTTTTTTGATGGGGTAAAGGCCATTATTTTCTATCTATCTTTGGGGGTTTGGTGTATTCAAGGGGTGGGAGGAGGCCATTTCAACTGTACACTCCCTAAACTTTTCCACTCTTAATCCCCCTCTATTTTGGGTGGATCCTAGTGTGTTTTAATGATTAATTCAGGTAATATCATTTATTTAATTTCATATTCTTCTCCCTTACTGATGGACATTAATTTCGTTGTGATTTTAGTTTTGATTTTGGTTTTGATTCCACCTGGTCATGGTGTAATTGACCAATAATGATGGTGATTTTGTATCTGGTGGATAGAGGATGTCTTGGGATGGTGTATGCATGTTGTTTCTCATTTTTTGAGATGGAGGTATTTCATTGTATGTATTTCATTAGGGTTTTAACATAAATTAAATTTATTTTATTTTTAATTGAAGCCAGTTTTTTGGGATTTTTTGTGGCTTAGGTTAGAGGGTGTGTTGGGAGTGGTCTGCACCCGTTACGCAATGTTTTAATGATCAGTTGAGGATCGTTGAATTTTTAGGCATTATGTATATTTGTTATGAATTTTAAAAGTAACTATAATTGTTAATTAATTATAATTTGATTTTAATTAAATCAATTGGTTGTTTTTATGTGATTTATGGCCTTTTGTGGCAAGATGATGGCCAGTTGGACTTAGATGAACCTAGGTGAGAGTTTTCAGGTGGTGATTTAACATGAATAACTTTATGTTTGAAGAAGGTGGTCCCTTCAAAATACACCTTCGGTATTTTTATATGATTATATAGGTTTGGAATATGGTTTGTGGCCTCACTCCAAAGGGGTATTGACCCATTAAATTTTTAAAATGAATTATTCCTTTAAATTCAAATGCATGGACTACACAAACTTCGAATAGACAAAATAAAACCTTGTGCAATGGATTCATTATCTTGGTCACCGCTAGTTGAGGTCTTAATTATAATTTCTTAGACTATGACACTTAGATCCTAAGGGGAGTAAATTTAATGTAATGAAATGAACAAGACATATTGGGCATATCGATACATTCCCTTAGTGGCCTTTGAGTAGATGAGGGTATTAAACTATATTTTTCAACCCAAGTTGGACTTGTGCGAACCTTGAGATACATTGGATCCATCAGTCTAGTTGATACGAGCTTGGGGTGAGTGCTCCTTCCCTACTAAGATGTGGTTACCCGAATGGACTGAAGGCCTTCTTTTTATTTTATTATGGATAATCCCCCTATTAAGGGTTGAAGGGGAACCCGTACATGACCCATAGGCCCAAGGTACATGGCTCGACATGACTTGAAATGCATGACCGAAGCCCTAGTGGCATACCATTCCCAATACATAACTGGTAGGCCCAACCCACTAGAACTGTCCCTCCCCAGCTTCTACATCATTGATCATATATCTCCCCGCCTTGAATTTCTGATCGTCTAGCATTTCCCCGTACAAAGCTGCATGGTGCCTCATCCCAATGGAAGTTTTCATACCCTCTCATTCTTCAAATCCGGTTATCTCTGCTTCTGGTGACTGCTATTATTGTTTCTCTGATCCTTTTTCTAGGGAATTCTCTGTGTGAATTAGGCTACTCTATGGTCTCAATGTCTCTAAGGCCCTGTGGCTCGAAAGCATTTGATGGCCCGAATGTCCTTGAGACCCATAGGCCCAAACTGGTGGCCCGAAGGCCCAAATAGGATGAATAGTTCTAGTTACTATAGTACCGAATAGTAACTACTACAGTACCTACTACTATAACTGCTATAGTAACCTAGAAATTCATCTCCACACAGTTTTGAACCTGGGTCTCTTGGATGCCATGCCAGAGCCCTTACCACTCGGGTATGGGCTCATTCGCTAAGATGTGGTTACTAGGGTGGTTAAACCCTATGAATATTGATAAAAAAGTTGGGTGTTAGGACTAACCTAGGTTTCCTTGATAAGTTAATGGGATTGAGGCCATCTCTCTTGTGTGATACCTATATGGAATCACTTATGAGGCTCATAAGTCCATGCGATGAGATCTAGATGATTCAAAGGGATGATATTCCCTCTAAGTGAGTCTATTGACTTGAGAGATGATAACATAATAAATGAGCCTATATGGGGTTTATAGGTAGAGATTATACATAAGGGACCCTAGTGTGTTCTTTATCAAGGGTACATATAAGAAATTGGTAGTGATAATCATGGGTGTCACCTTAGAACCTAGATTGATTATGTGAGCCTGAAGAGGCTATGGTAACTATGACATGTGATGGTTCAGGTGGGATGCACAGAAAAATGATATGTATTGAGATATATGTAATTTCTAGGAAATTCTCCTAGGATCTGGTCATTTATCCTGATATTATTAGATGCATAGAATGTTCTCTTAGGATATAAATTTTTTTCCTGATGACTTTATAATCCCTTGTTAAATCCACTTGGATTCAATCTTCATGTCTACATGATTTTGTATCATCACCTCCAAGTAATTGATTATGGAACTTGAAGACTATGATTGCCTAATATTTCCTCTTAGGAATCGGAGATGGTGCCTAATGACTATAATTACCTTATATCACCTTCTAGAAATTGGTGATGATGCATGATAACTATAATTTCCTAGAATCATCTTCTAGTAATCATTGATGAGGCATGATGACTATTGATTACCTAGGATCATCTCCTAGGAATTGGAAATGATGTCGGGTGATTATTGATTTACTAGGATCATCTCATAAGAATCGGTGATGATGATTTAAAACTATTGATCACCTAGGATTACCTTCTAGAGATCATCTTTATGCCTACTAATATCAGTTTTTCATTGGATATTTCCAAGGATCTAGTTTTTATTCCTACTACTATATGTTTATTGGGGTTGTTGTTGGTTGTAATGGTTGTATAATATTCTCATAGATACTCTAAGACCATCCAAAGAAAGTTTATATTGATCCAAAGTGTAATTCTACAACCTAAGTATCAACAATAGTTATTTATTTATGCTTACATACAATTTTTAATAGATATTCATAGCATATAACATGTGTACACTATTTTTACTAGTTATGTACAATACTACATTGTAAAGTTCCCTATTGAGTAGTATGAACACCCTACTCAGAAGACCATGGAACTTGGGTACCTAAGTAGACTTCATTAATACTAGGTATTGGATGGTTAGAGGCATAGTGTTACATGATCATGTTGGATTACTTGGAAAGGATTGGAGATTGGGACAATGTGAGGTTTGGGGATAACTGTAGAGCCACCGTGTCTTTTATTTTTTATTTATCTTATATATGTGTGTGATCAACCTAGTGGGTGATCACTGTTCTTGAATACCAATATGACCATTAGTATGTATGATTATTTTCTTCCTCATTCATTAATTATTGATTTTTTTATTAATTATACTTTATCTAGTTTATTGTGATAAATTATGTGTGGTTTATTTCTATTTGTTATTGTCCACTCTAATATGGGGGTATATTCTCTCGATAGAAACTCCCTACACCCCCACTGCTAGTTAAAATCCTCTAGCATTTATGGAAGAATGATAGAGTTCCTAGTTAATCTTTAGTCTAGACATCAATGAGTTGTATCAGGTCGAGAATGTTATATGAACCAACAGCTTATTTGGCCTTATAAAGTCAGTTTCTTTAACTCTAAAAAAAATTCCTATAATTGAATGAAATTTGATCAATTTTATTGGATATTTTATATTTAAAATATAATTAAAAATAAAAAAAAATTGTAATAAAAAAATAGAATACATAAAAATTTTAAAAAATCATGGGTTTTCTCTAAATAAGTGTTATGTGTATAACCTTTAGCCAAGTATTTCTCAAAACAAATATTCATGGTTAAAAAAGTGTGACTTCATATATTTCAAAAACCATATGCGGATTGGTCCAAGGATCCTTAATATAAAAAATTACCATGATTTTTCAAGGAAAGTTAGAAGCAACCACAAATTAAATGAGTTAAAACGCACCTTTTCATATCATTTTTTTTAATTAAAAACAAACCTTATTTACAACACTACTTTTAGGTAAACAATTATCCATTTAATGTTTACTAGAGGTGAAAAGATTATATATAGTCTCTCTTTTGGTAAATAAATGTACTCATATAAAACTACAATTGTTGAAACACCATATCTTACCAGAACCAATGAAAAATAAATGAAGAAGTTAGTATAAATTTTGGAAATATATATTTCTAATTAATCAAAAGAAAAATTTAAATTGTGAATTTATAATTAAAATTATTATTATATTTTTTATAAGATTTGGATTAATTTTTATCACATGTTTCTTTTAAAAACAAGATTATGGAAGGTTTGAGATTAGATAAATCAATAATAATGTTATTCTCAACCTTCACTAACTCATCATCATTAAATATTCAAAAATATATATACACTCAATGGCTCAGGTAGAGTTGAATATTTTTTATCCAGCTAATTACCATATGTTGAGTAAGTTTCTAATTTGTATTTAATTATCTTTGAATATTCTCTTAAGATTCGTGAGAAAATTTATCATGTATATATTTACCCTCAGTTTACTAATCGAACTGAACATGAAAAAAATAATTATATTTCTCCATTTTTCCCTTAATATTTTGAAATTTTTTTAATATTTTCATAATATTTGACATTATATTAATGTTAGGTATCAAACATATCTAAACATGTTTGTTCCTATAAACTACATTTAGGGTTTTAAGTTATAACTCTTTGATCATGTGGATATCATTAAGATCCTTTCTTTAACATTGATTGCATATCTCAAATTTCATTCTAGGTCATTAATTGAATGGGTGAAGGATTATACCAAGTGTAATTTTAGTCATTGCTTTGATATTTAGGATAAAACTATTGACATTATCCCCAATTTATGTTGGTTCCATACATGTATTACCTTGTTTATTATCTAAATACTACCAAAAATGATTATTTCTCTACATATTGGATCACACCCAAATATATTTTATCCTACTATAAAGTAATTAAAAATTTAGTATAAATTAATGTGGGTAGAGTTGTAATGTATTAAAAAATATACAATTTATTTATTTATATAAACTAACTTGGAAAAAATGTAAAAAATTAATAATAATAATTATAAAATGATAAAATTTTAAAAAAAAAGTTAAATATTTTTTATTTTTTATGTGTCTTTATTTCTTTTAGTTTAATTAATTTTTCCTATTATATGGTGTTTTATGTTTTTTTTTACTAAAACTCGGTATAAACATGATATTTTGTCACCAAAAACAATACTAAAATGTTCATATTCAATATTTATATCATTCATAAGGGTAAAAGATCAATTATATCACTAATAAACTAGTTAGAAGATCAGTTCCACTAGAGTGATTTCTTAATATGTTATATAAATGAAATTAAATTTAAGACCAAGATATATTAATAAATATTATAAAATATGTTAAGTATCAATCACTAAGATTTGAGTAAACTCCCTTTGAGATAAATTGGACTTCCTAATTTGGTTACTCACCATCATCTATAGTCATATGTTGTTATAGATCTCATTATAACTTCCTTCCCTTGGTAACGTATGTTCACATCATTATGTGTTGATTGAGCTTCAATAATTGGTATACCACTCAATACTAATTAAAAATAATAATTTGGTGATTATATAACATATTCTTCTTGATGATAAAATAATTTAAATAAAAAAACATTAACATAAATATATCAAATAAAATTTAATCACAATTTATGGTGAAAATTGAAGTCTCAAGTTGGTTGTTAAGACCATGGAAAATCGAATTCCAAAAAATAACATCTTTATTCTCAAGACTATATTCATGAATATTACCCAAGGATTTTATGAGGGAACAAATTATGTAAGTTTCATGTCAATTCTTGTTTTTTCACTAACTTATCTAATCCTATAGGGACATCTTAGATAATAATGGTTGTTCAGATACCCAAATGGGAGGACCCATGACTAGAGTTTTAACGGGAGTTCCAAACACTATAATGTATGTGGGGGACCCATAAATTCTCATTAGTGTGTTTTTAGGGGCGAATCAAACTTTTTTCCTTTTCTCACTATCATTCCCAAACTTATTCATCATCCCTATGGAGATAAAGAAATCAATTTTCCCAAAAACATCTCATAAATTGACTCTAATGGTTAAGAAAATTTCACTATAAAATTATACATAAACAAAACTCTTAGAATGGATTACTCATTGGTTTCATTCTAAAACTTATGTTAAAGGAATGAAAACAATTAAAAAGATGCACACTAGACAATGAGATGGACCATAAGACATGAAATGTGGTGCTATTAAGAGGGGGACAACATGCCACCCAGGTTCATATCTGCATGAAAATATGGAGGGATTGTGGGAATGTTGTGTTACATTTCCCTCACTTGAGGTATAAATATGGTTTGTGCAGGCTCATTTTAGGGCCCCACATCCCTACCAAATCAAATTATTATGCCAATCCAAATTAATATATTGGCCTATAGGTACTAGAATATTCACACCTAAAATTATACACAAAATAATGTAATGTCCTGGATATTCAGTATAAATTTTTTTTTATTATATGGAATTATTATGAGACTGTGAAAATTTAAGGCATGTGATTTTGAGGCCTAAAGTTCCTGGATTGATCCGTTAAAAAATGTTAAGCTTTAAATAATGGGTGTGAGAAATTTTCCTAAAAAAGGGAAATAACTCTTAAAAGGGTTCCTAGATCAGAAATCTGAGGGCATCATTGCGTTCAGGATGGCAGGTTTACCCTAAGTGTGACTTAAGTTTAGTTGGTGTATGCCTCTAGTGAGAAAACTCAAAAATAGCATAATCGTAAATAAAATTATTAAATAAAATTATTTTATTTTTCAAATGCTTATAACTCATGAACGGTGACTTGGATTAAAAATTTGATACCACTTCTAAACTCATGAGGGTATGATTTCCATATGAAGATCCTAACATTGGCTGATGCGGGCCAACAATGGAAGTCATTTTTTGGCCGTAAATAAAATAATTATGTAACAATTATTTTATTGTAAAATTATTTAACTGATAAATGTTAACTCTTATTATAAATCTGAGATTACCATTGAGCTCATGTGGGTGTGTTTCCCTTTGGAAAAGCCTAACCTCGATCGGCACGGGATGAGGGTCACTGTTAATAATTGTTTGAAATTTTTTTCAAGGTACATTCAATAAACGTGCGGGCACAAAATTGTATCTTTTGAACCAGTGATCAGATTAAAAATTAAAGAGCACCATTGAATTCATTGTGCCAAGATTCACATAGGTGAAGCTTAACTTTGAATGGAAAGGGTCAGACAAAAAAGATAATTTTTTGACTTTACAAAAAAATAATAAAATAACACCTTGAGTTATTTTATTTCTTTTTGTAACCATTAAGTGACATGGTGAGGCCGTAGTGTTGGTCGGTCATAATTAATGGAAGACATTTAATGACCTGACCCTTGGGTTGTGTAACCACATTTTTCGATGTTTTAATGAAACATTAAATGTGGTTTATAAATGAACCGCATTAATGAAATGCAATGTGGGAGGATTCTCTCTTATATTTAAATGAAGCTCGGGCATAGGATTTTGGAACTCAAGAGAAAAACCTCTGATGAAGTGTCACGACACCTTCCACTAACCTATAATGAGGCTTCGAGTGATAGTCATTGGGGGAGATGGTGGGCGATGGCGAATACCAATGAGAACCTTCGTACGTGGACACTCTTTCCTCTTTTGGAACACCTTCCATCAAACTCGAGGTAGGGGGTTTTGTCTTGATTAATTCTATGGGTTTGTTCTTAAATAATTATAAGTGTTTGAAGACGAATTAATCTTACCCATGTTATGATGCTCACACAGAGGGCATGGGCCAAAAGAATAAGTAACATACCCTACACCTCTTGATTTATCATTGCGTTCTTCGGGGGTGGATTTTCCCAACTTGATAGAACCTTGAATCGGGAGGCATGCAGCGACGATGGCATTCTGGAAGGCCCGTAGGTGCATATGGGAGTGAAAACGGAGCACTAGAGCATCGCCAGAGCCCCACAGAAGAAGTGTTGGCATGACACCAGTGCCACAAGGCACCACAACAGACTAAAGGGGCAACCGGCTCTCAGTCGGACGCATTGGAGAATGGGAGGCTTTCCATCATGCACCACAGGTGGAGGCCACAGCATCGAAGCCATGGAGGATGGCGAGGTACCTGCTCCCTACGGGTCCTATGGACAGCTAGGCGGGGCCACATGGCATCACCGCTTAAGTATTTGAACTGCGCTTTGAGCCATTTGGGAAAGAGGGTCCATGAGACCCCTCGCGCAGGTCACTCCAACTGGTGGGCTAGGCATGTTCGCTTCGTAGTGGGTCGAGCCCGCCGCCGCCCAACCTAGTTGGTTCATGCTGAGTCAGTTCACGGCCCAACGGGCCGAGCCCTCTGTTGCCCAGCCAGTTCGGGTGGGGATAGACTATCGCCCAGTAGGTTTGGTCCTGGCTTTCTCGAGCCCAAACCGGGTTGGGTCAACCCAGGCTGGGTTGCTCCGACTGGGTCTGACCGGACCTAGGCCCATTTCGGCCAGATACGCTTAAAAGGTCATATCTCGCAAAACAGACTTTTGTTTGACGAACCATCTTCTGCTTTGGAATCCTTGGAATGAGATGGTCCTTTTGAGATACTCCACCTATGTTTTGGAGTAATTTGTAGTACATCTGGGTTGGATCATTCCGGAATCCAACCAAGCCCTCGGTACTAAAATGCCTATAACTCTCAAACTAGGCGTCTGATTGACACGTCGTTTGTTGCGTCGGAACCCATATGACATGAGGAATCATTATGTTACTTATTCTTGTAACTTAGTTCCAGTTTATGTACAGATAATAGCATGAGGATATTATCCTCCCAGAATCAAGAATACTATGTACGGGAATCCAGTGGTTGGATGAGACATGAAGAATGAATAGAGATCCTGTGTGGATTAACACCTAGAAATTTTATATGGATCAGTACCTAGTGATCCTATGTGGATCAGCACCTACCTATCTTATGTGAGTTAGATCCTATGTGGGTCAGCACTCAGCAATCTTATGTGGGTCAGTGTATACTAATCATGTGTGGGTTAGATCATGTGTTAGTTAGCATGGGTTAGTACTGATTGATCATGTGTGAATCAGATCATGTGCGGGTCAGTGGGGTTAGTACCTATTGATATTGTGTGGGTTAGATCCTATGTGGGTCAGCGAGGGTTAGTACCTATCAATCCTTTGTGGGTTAGATCCTATGTGGGTTAGCGGGGGTTAGTATCTATCAATATTTGGTGGGTTGGATCCTGTGTGGGTCAACATTGGTGTCTCTTGACAGAATAAGATGATCTAGCTTTACGAATAATCATCTATAATTCTGTACATAAGTTATACCTAGTTTTAGATGAGTCTTTTTCTTTGTGCTTTGTGATTGAGATCATGCTTTCTGGTTTTTCCTTTGTGTAATTATGAGAGACCTTCGGGGGTCTCGAGGTCCCTACTAGGCATTGTTATACTCACCCATGCATGGGCTTCACCTGCACCTTGTTGTGTCTTGTACAGATGATGGGCAGATTTGACTAAGTCTCGAGGATCCAGGACTTGACGGTATATGGAGGTGACCGGTTGGCATGGATAGCTGCAGTGACGAGTTTCACCTACCCTTCAGGTAGGATCCTTGGTGGACGACCTCAGGATCTATTGTTTCCTTTTTTCAATATTTCCATTTTCATTTGGGCTTGTATTCTGGCCTCCTTTACTTCAGTACTTACTTTTATACTATATGGTGATTTTTAGTTGTGGTTTCACTCTTCTTATTCCTTTGTGTTTTACTTGTGTACAGTGTAACATATCTGTGTTTGTATAGGTTTTGAGGTAATACCTTCCCACTTTTAGGGAAATTCCTTTCCGGTGCAAGTTTCCAACCCCTGGCCTATAGAAGGTGAGCTTGGTCTAGTCACGGTACAGGCCCTAGGGGACGGGTCATGACAAAGTGGTATCAAAGGAGTTGGTTATACCAAATAACTAGGACTCTGATCTTTTCAATGGAGCAATAGTGTTAAGTGTCTTGAGTTCAGGTTTCAGTTCGAGGAGTCCAGTGTTGGTGCGGTGGCCGACGTATCCATACACCAGGACCCTGAATTCTGATTTCCAACTCGATACATGAAACCACTAGTTGTGTGTGTTTTTAAAAATTTGTTTAATTTTTTATCTATTTGAGTCATTACCCCAGGTATAACTTATTGACCATGGTTCATGTTGATTATCTTTCAATATTCCTCCATGCAGACAGTTATTTAAGATTCCAATCTGTGACCATGGGGATGGTCCACAGTGTGATGAGGCTTTGGTACAAGGATTTTTTCATGAGATGGTACCTTTGAGTGGTGTACCAACGATACCACTGCCTGTTGGTCAGTAGTTATAATCGGCGCTATCGGTAGAGGACACATATAGGCTCATTTCCTTACACAAGTTTTAGTGACAGATACCCCTCAGGTTCTGAGGTTATCCTAACTCACAGGCAGCTAAGGACTGTCCTGAGGTGGTTAGTAAGTTTCCATCTAGTTAGGGAACCATTAGATTAGATGGTGGTCTTGGCAGTAAGCATTCTATGTGGCTTAGTAGGGTGATTGAAGGGTTTAGATTACCCCTAACTTATGATGAGGTGACTTTTCTATGGATAGAGCTTGATAACCTTCCTCATAGAATGGGTATTTTTCCATAAAAAAAAAAAAGCTAAAGGTTATGTATTCCCAAGAGCTTCTAAAGATTCAGCAGGATGACATGTCGGTAGCTGAGTATTCATCGAGGCATACTGACCCTTCCAGGTACTCAGTGAATATGATAAAAATAGTGATTTAGGGCTCAGACCTCTGAGAAAGATGAGTTTAGAGACATATGATCTGGAACTATTTCCTATATACATTCATACTTATGTTAGGATTCCAGAGAGAACATTTGTGGTTGAATTCTCATTGGTTGATAAGATACATCTAGTAAATTTTAGCCGTGGGAAAGAAAAAACAGATGTCAGTCTCAGCGACTTGGGTATGTAAAATGTTTTGGGAAGAGGAAGTGATAGGGACAGATAAATCTGTAGGGCGGTTGTTGTAGAAGAGGAGATTGGAGAGCAGAATGAGGTGGTATAAATTTCAACATGTTACAACCACCACCCCAATGTGCTCCCAACCAGGCTCATGGATTTAGAGGATAGGAGAAGGGAGTAGCTGGATGCGGTCAAGGAGTGTGAACTAAGGGCTCTATGAATGATTTGAATTACAGTTTGTGTATACTATTAGATGTCATATTAATATACATAGGTACTAATAATTCCTTCTTAACATGAATATTGTTTGAGACCTATAGTTTTCAGTTAAACTGTTTACTTGACCCTCACATATGGAGACACCTATGGGCAGAGACTCGATAATCACACTTATGCCGACGGTGTGATATGACCCTTGAGGAGAGAGTTTTAGTTGGATCCTCTTGGTGGAAGCATTGAGGCCTTACGATGTTAGACTGGGTATGGAATGGTTATCCACATTTCATGTTTAGGATGAATATTTTAGGTAAAAAGGGTGTGGTATGTCTGTAGTGTTGGAATGGGGTTTCCCTTGGTTATAGAAAATGGAAACCCAGGAAGCACGGGATAAAATCATGCATAAGAGGGAGCGGCTGACCACTCTTGATTCATCCAGCCTTACCCTCATGGTAGCATGTGTTTTGTGTTTTCAATTCCCAACAGTAGTGGAAGAGTGTAGGAACATCATTTCAAAAGATGTTTCCAAGATTAACTCCTCGTAGGGAGAGGGACTTCTACATTGGATTTTACCCAAGGACGACACCAATATCTTCAACTACATAACGAATGGATCTTGCGGAGCTACAGGATATGAGAGTATAGTTTGGTGAATATTATACTATCTACCCTGATCAAAAGAGTCTCAGGTATATCTTCTCATAGAAAGACCTGAACTTGAGACAATGACAATGGCTAGAGTTCCTATAGAACTATGACTTTGAGATAGTCTATACTCTTGGGAAGGGGAATGTAGAAGCAGACGCACTCAGAAGTAGTTACGGTCTACAGTTGCTGAGTGAGGTGACAGATAAGCTAGATGCATTTCAGATATCCCTTGTAGATAGTGATGGATCAGTTTAACTTTATTCTATGATAGTTACAACCTCACTCCTTCAGCGAGTTAGGGAAGCACAGTTTGGGGATGTAGATAGCGAGGCCCAACATGCTCAAATATCCTTAATACGACCTCCTGATGGATTTTCTGAAGGTGGGGAGCACATCATCCACTTCAGGGGATGCACTATAGTACTAGTGATTCTATGAGAGGAGATTTTGATGGAGTTTCACACATCCCCCTTTAGTGGTACATCTGGGTGTGGTGAAGATGTACAAGGATCTCTGGTGTTAGTACTAGTGGCCAGGGATGACGAAAGTGGTGGTAGTGTTCGTATCATGATGCTTCACTTTTCAACAAGTGAAAGTTTAGCATTAGGTTCCATCATGCTTGAGTACATCTTTTTATCCCTAACCCGATGGTTAGATGGATCATACCATACAGACATTTGAGGACTTGCTTTGTTCTTGTGTCCTAGATTTTGGTCATAGTTGGAAGGACAACCTACCACTAGTGGAGTTTGCATACAACAATAGTTATCACTCCACCATCAGCATGGCTCCATTTGAGGCCCTAAATAGTAGACTATGCAGATCACCTCTATGCAGAACAAACCCAGGGGAGTCAATACTTATGGGTCTAAAGTTGGTATGGGCTACCACTGAGAAGGTACAAATCGTCCAGGAGTAGATGAAGACTGCATAGAGTTGGAAGGAGTCTTATACCGATAAGAGACGGAGACCCTTAGAGTTCGAGGTGGGAGACCATGTCTTTATATAGGTCTCACCCTGATGAGGATTAAGGATTTTTGGATAGGGAAGAAAGCTATCTCTGAGTTTCATCAAACATTTCCAGATTCTCAGCAGAGTTGGTGAGGTGGAGTACCGCCTAGCTCTTCCCCCATAGATGCACCGGGTGTATAACATTTCCCATGTGTCATAGCTGAGGAGATGTGTTCATGATCCATCACAAATTATAAACTAGGGAAATTTAGACTTTGATTATCGGGAAACTTTTACAGTGTTCCAGGTGGAGATAGAGGATCGACAAGTGTGAGTTCTTCATGGACAGTCGATCCCTCTGGTGCGAGTTCAGTGGCAGCACAGGAACCTCCCAATTATAATAATGTTCTAACTTATGAATCATTCTCATGTCAGAATTCAAAGTGATAATATAACGACCCATACTTTACATACATTGTTAATACATCGAAATTGAAGCACACTTATTACAACATATGACAAAACCACAAAGGACCGTATAGGTATAGTGTCTTTAGAAACTGGGAAACATAAACAACTGGTTCATAAATCTTCTACAGTGTCTCCCATTTATTTCATCATATCTAGGGTCCCTTTTAGAATATTCTACTTAATATCCATCTTCCTGACCTGGGGAAAAGAAAACATAAAAGGGTGAGCTCAAATGCTCAGCAAGGGCAAATAAAGGAAATAAAAATCATATCATATCTTTATGAAAATCAAAACCTGCAAAAGAGATCATAATATCTTAACATGGAATAAATCATAGAAGTAAAAATGAGATCCCCATAATCATAACATAAAACTTGAAACTTTGTGTCATGCACACATAATCATGGAAAATCATTTCTTGTTAGTCATGACTCATTGCCAAGACTATCTTAGTGGACAAAGTCCCTTTCTGAACCGAGTTCACTCCTCGTTTCAGTCCTGTATCACTGAACCGAAATAACCTTCCGTTCTAGCCATGTCTATCTCATGAGATATAAAATCATTACCCAATGCATTGGAGGTAGATATAGGTCCCACCCATCTTATAATGAATCCTTTCTTATGTGTGCCACATAATCATAAAACATACATCATCGCATAACACATGTAACAAAAATGGGATTCTTGAAACATCATGACATCATAAAACAATTCATATAAGATAAAGGAATTCGTAAACATAATTCCATCACAACATAGTCAAATCAATTTAAAAATATGGATAGAAACAGAACCCTTTATTATCTTAGATGGAAAATAATTTTGATAAAACACTTGAATTGAATTCTTGAGGAAAATATCCTTTCTTCTTCAAAATCAATTTCTTTTCACAAAACATCATGCAATTTTAAAAGAAAGAGATTTTATTGAAAATAGTCATGAAATCTTTTAGAGGAAGCTTCATGAAAATAAGGCTTTATAAAACAGTAGAAATCCGTTCGTGCCGTATAAGTTAAAAAAAACATTCTTCGTACTTTTGTCGGAAAAGTCAAAAAGTACCTCGTACGAAAAACGACAAAAGATTCCTTTCATACGTATTACTAAAAACTCACCGAAGGGTAAAAATGGATTTAAACAATTTTAGGTGGATGTAAATAATATTACATATTGAGTAAACATGGATGTGGATGATAAAATACACCCCAGTAAATACTTACGAATAAACAATCTCGGATAAAAATGAGATTGTGATATTTCCCTTACCTTAGGTCCGATTTGCTTTGTACGTGTCCGAAGATCCTGTATAATGGTTTAAATAATGTTATTGACTTATTCCAGAATCATACATATTGATATGATATCATATATGGTCATATTATTAGCTTCTTGTTAGTAATATTTCATTGTTATTTGCTACTCGGGTCTTTATAACTTTTTGTTCTTATGCGTGTTTTGTCGAATAAATTCTTATTCTTATCTTTAGGTTATAGATAATTCATTTACAGAATGGTATTAGTGTAGTATATACCATATTCATTCATTCAATTCATTTATATAATCATTATGAAATGAAGATCATGTAGAACGAGTCGCATCACATCGTGGAGACGGTATTCCGTACGTACGCACGAGTGATGATATCGTTCCTATGATCGTGGAATTGTATTGGAGTATATATATATATTATTTCAGTATCAATATTACTTCATAATAATCATATATAGTTACTTATTACACCATTATAACCATCCTTGTAAGGTGATGGTGGAAAAATAGATTACACCACGGCGTGGAGACGGTATTCCGTACGTACGCACGCGCGGTGATTTCATTTTTCCGTAGGATGGATAGAAGGTGAATTAGGGTTGTTTCATATTTATAATAACATATCAGTATGTAAGTAATACTGATGTTATTACTTTATCATGAAACAACTAAAGAAGAATAAGTTGAAGAAGAAAGAAATTGAAAAGACCGGTAATGGATATTACCTCTTCTTTGGAACGCCTCTTTGAATCCTCCACTTAAGGAACTAAGATTGGTCTTTGGAGAAGACCAGGACCTCTAGGATTATTCTAGGGAAGTGGATAGGAGAAAATGGCAGGGTTTGGCCGAGCTTGAGTGCTCAAATTGGTGTGAGGAGGAGGGGGAGGAGGTGCCCTTTTATAAGGGAGGAGAGGGGCACCTTAGGAATATCTCAAAATATTATTTTATATTAAAGTCAAAATCGGTTTATAATGGTTCCAAAGGGTCTTATTTCGAAGCTAAAGTGGGGATGGGTTGAAATCCTATCAACCAATAGGATTTAGACAAGTTTAGGGTATTATTTTAACCTTATCAATTAGATTTAACTCTAAGTTAATTAATTTAACTTTTACCGTGTCTTTTTGTTTTCTTTCACTATATGGTTAATACACTTACTATAACATGCCAAACGAACCCCAAATTGTTTATTATTAATATATATCCTTATCTAAGTCATTTGGCCGAACCTTAGATTTTTAGGAATAAAATAACAATTAATAATATAATATTTGATTTAAAAACTATTTTGTGTCAATTTTGACACTATTTGATATATGATTTTTTTGAAAGTCATAACAGAATTATATGTTCGAACCAAGTTGATTAAATCAACATTAATATATCATAGTAACCTATAAAATTAGTGGAATTCATAAAAAGTCTTAAATTACATTTATTTTGGTATTTATATTATCAATTTTGTCAATATTTCGTTAATAAGATAATTACTGCATCATCTTTGTGTTATAAATAAATTAAATTATTTGATGTCTAAAAATTACAAATAAACTATAATCATGTAGGAAATCTTTTTAGCTTTCGAATGAATATTTACAATTGAATTTATCTTATGTATAACCCCATATTAAAAATGATTTACTTATTAAACTTTGATTTTAACTATTTTAACCCTTCTTTAAATAAATTAATAATAAATGTCCTAATCTAATCCAAGTGGGCCTAAATGGTCATATTTTATTCCTAAGTTTGTTTTTGGTCGAATTACACTTGTCCAATAGAATTAGGACATGTGTTAGGGTAATATTAATATCATATTTACCCTTAGTTACCCTATTTACTATTAACCGCGGTAAAAAAAGTAAAAAGTTACTATTCACCAAAAAATTATTTTTATCTCATTGAACCACATTTTACTTACTGATATCAACCGTGTCTGTCGGATTTTCGAAATTCCATTCACAGAAGCGGTAAAATTAAGTTTTATGCAAAATTCAGTTTTTAACCTACCACTTAGTGGTTTCACTATTCATCAAAAATTGAAAGTTTTCAGAAAAATACCAAAATTTCACCCTAGGCTAATTTCGATATTCTGAGTCCAAAAATGAAGTCCATTTTGAAAAATAAAATTTATAAAATTTCAAAAAGTGGTTATTACTATTCATAACGGCTAGTTTTAATAGCATATTTTTGTTTAGTGAAACTTGGTATTGCGTACGACGCAAGCTATCGAGGAAGGTCGCGATTGCGTGTAAAGCAAGCCAAGCAAGTGTTGTGTAGAAAAAGATCCCTTTGATGATTTATATAACATAAAAGTCTCGGGTGTTACATTCTACCCCCCTTAAAAAGAATTTCGCCCTCGAAATTCGTCACTTTGCAACAAACAGATGAGGATACTTCTCCCTCATCATATCCTCAAGCTCCCATGTAGCTTCTTCAAGTTGGTGGTTTCTCCATAAAACTTTCACCAAGCGAGTGGTCTTGTTTCGTAGGACTTTTTCGCTACGATCCAGAATCTCTATCGGCTGTTCTTCATAAGAAAGATCTTGTTCCAGCGGTACAACTTCTGAGCTGAGTACATGTGAAGGATCTGGTATGTACTTTCTCAGGAGAGATACATGGAACACATCGTGAACTTGAGAGAGATTCGATGGAAGCGCCAATCGGTAAGCTACCTTCCCAACACGATCCAGTATTTCAAAAGGACCGATATATCTAGGGCTCAACTTCCCCTTCTTTCCAAATCTCATAACCCTCTTCCAGGGAGATATTCATAAGAACACTTTATCACCCACTTCAAACTCTAGGTCTTTTCTTCGGTTGTCGGCATAACTTTTCTGTCGACTCTGAGCTGCTCTTATGTGTTGTTGAATAGATCTGACCTTTTCTGCCATTTCATCAACGAGATCAGGTCCTAATAGCTTTCTTTCCCCAACTTCATCCCAGCAAGTTGGAGTCCTGCATTTCTTTCCACAGAGAGCTTCATAAGGAGCCATCTGAATACTGGAGTGAAAGATATTATTATAAGAAAATTCCACCAAAGGTAGGTGTTGATCCCAACCTCCTTTGAAATCCATAGAGCAAGCTCTCAACATATCTTCTAGGGTTTGAATTGTTCTATCAGACTGACCGTCTGTCTGGGGATGATAAGCAGTGCTGAAACTCAACTTTGTATCCAGAGTATGCTGAAGACTTCGCCAGAACTTCGAGGTAAATCTCGGATCTCGATCAGATATAATAGAAAGTGGTACTCCATGCAATCTTACCACTTCCTTTACATATATCCTGGAAAGCTGATCTAGAGAGAAATCCTCTCTAATAGCAATGAAGTGTGCAGACTTTGTAAGACGATCAACTATGACCCAGATAGCATTATTGCCTTTGGATGTTTTAGGAAGTCCTGTGACAAAGTCCATAGTGATGTTTTCCCATTTCCATTCGGGTATGGGTAATGGTTGTAACATCCCCTTAGACTTCTGTCTCTCAGCTTTAACTTGTTGACAAACCAAGCATCGAGAGACATATTCAGCAACATCTCTTTTCATGCCATCCCACCAGAAGTACTCTTTCAGGTCCCTATACATCTTCGTGCTTCCAGGATGAATAGAGAATGATGAACTATGAGCCTCATCCAGCAGCTCATTCTTTAATTCGGGGATGGGAGGAACGCAAACCCGATTCCTGAACTTTATTATCCCATCACAATCAAGGTTGAATTCAGGAACATTTCTCACCTTCTTTTGTAACTCGACATCTTCTTTCTGTGCCTCTTTAATCTTCACATGTATAGATGGCTGAACATTCATTTGAGAAAGATAAGATTTTTCCCCTTCCATTATAATTCCAAGATCCATCCTTTGTAAATCCATAAATATTGGATCTTTTGTGATCCTCATCATGAATAAACTAGCATGGTCTTATCGACTTAATGCATCTGCCACCTTGTTTGCTTTCCCAGGGTGGTAATGGATTGAGCAGTCATAATCCTTAATCAGCTCCAACCATCTTCTTTGACGCATATTCAACTCCTTTTGTGTGAAAATATACTTTAAACTTTTATGATCAGTATAAATATCACACCTTTCACCATAAAGGTAATGCCTCCAAATCTTTAATGCAAAGATTACCGCAGCCAACTCCAAATCATGTGTTGGGTAATTTTGCTCATGGATTTTCAACTGTCGTGAGGCATAAGCTATCACCATATCATTTTGCATAAGAACACACCCCAATCCCTTCTTGGATGCATCACTGTAGATCACAAACCTTTCTCCACTACAAGGCAGTGTGAGCACAGGTGCACTGGATAACCTTCTTTTCAACTCCTTGAAATTCTCTTCACATTCCTCTGTCCAGACAAACTTAACTCCCTTCCGAGTCAACTTGGTGATTGGATTAGATAATCGTGAAAAATCTTTTACAAAACGTCGATAATATCCAGCCAAACCAAGAAAACTTCGGATCTCAGTTACTGTTGTTGGTCTTGACCATCTTTCGATAACCTCTGTTTTTGCTGGATCCACAGATATCCCCTCTTTTGAGATTATATGACCCAAAAATGAAACTTTTTGAAGCCAAAATTCACACTTGGTAAATTTGGCATAAAGCTTCTCCTTTCTCAGGGTCTTCAATATAATTCTCAAGTGATCTTCATGCTCTTCCTTGCTCTTTGAATAGACAAGAATATCGTCTATAAAGACTACCACAAATTGATCAAGATAGTCTCTAAAGACTCTATTCATTAGATCCATGAAGATAGCAGGGGCATTAGTAAGACCAAATGGCATCACTATAAATTCATAGTGTCCATACCTTGTACGGAAAGCCGTCTTTGGTATATCCTCCCTTTTGACCCTTAATTGATGATACCCTGAACGAAGATCAATCTTGGAAAAGTATTGAGCTCCACGTAGTTGGTCAAATAAGTCATCAATGCATGGGAGAGGATATTTGTTCTTGATAGTGATCTTGTTAAGTTCTCGATAATCAATGCAAAGTCTCATTGATCCATCTTTCTTCTTAACAAATAGAACAGGTGATCCCCAAGGTGACGCACTAGGGCGTATGAATCCCTTATCAAGATTCTCTTGGAGTTGCTTCTTCAATTCCTGCAACTCAATTGGGGCCATTCTATAAGGTGTCTTTGAAATAGGCAAAGCACCCGGTACTAGTTCTATTGAAAACTCAACTTCACGATTTGGTGGAAGACCCGGCAATTCCTCCGGAAAGACATCATAAAACTCCCGTACAATGGGCATATTCTTAATCGTGAGTTTCTCACCAACCATTTGAGATAAATAACCTTCATTTAGTTGAATCAATACCCATAAGATGGAAGAAATTTCCACTGGAAGGTTATGTTCATCCTTGCATTGATAGACGATCGTAGATTGATCTGGAATATGAAGTGTGACTTCCCTTCTTTGGCAATTGATATGAGCTCCATGTAGAGAAAGCCAATCCATGCCAAGAATCACATCAAATTCCACTAAAGGAAGGATTACAAGATTTGCAGGAAGCACTTTCCCACAAACTTCGATCAGAGAAGAATTATAAACTTTTGATGCGATTGATGTGCCATTAGGTGTTGTCACAGCTAACTCAACATCTAATTGTTGAGGTAATATGGTGATACCCTTAGAAAAGTTTTTAGAAATAAAAGAGTGGGTGGATCCAGAATCAAATAAAACATTTGATACTTTAGAGTGGATGGTAAGTGTACCTTTCACCACATCGTTATCGTACTCCACATCGCTGATAGAAATTGCATGTGACTTTCCTTTGTCTTTAGCCTTAAGAGTTTGTTGACGTCGACCATCATCATCAACCCTTCGATTTGGGCATTGATTGGAATAATGCCCCATCTCCTTGCACTTGAAACATTGAAGTGTAGTACGTTCATTCTGTGTATCCCTTCCTTTGTTTGCGTCATTAGACATCTTCTTCCCATTATCACGGCATTCAAATGCCCGATGACCTTCTTTTCCACATTTAAAACATTTACTTGTCCCTTTAAGACAACTCCCTCCATGTTTCTTTCCACACTTTGAGCATAAGGGAAAGTTCATCTTCTTTTCAGTGTGCTCTTTAGAGTTTCCTTTGAATTCCATCTTCCTCTTCTTATCAAACCCATGCGACTGATGGGTTACTCCAATCTCCATCTCGACTTTGAGAGCACATCGAACGATTTCCTCGTAGCTATTGAAGTCCCTTATGGCTAACGCCCTTCGAAGACTTGGTTTTAAGCCACTAAAGAATCGATCGATCTTACTCTCAGGTTGGATAATAATACCAGAAGCGTACCTTGCAAGTCTTGTAAAATTTGCTTCATAGGTACCAACAGATTCATCATCCCTTTGCTTCAGTTCAAGAAACTCTTTCTCCATCTTTGTTCGGAGAATACGAGGGAAGTACTTATTGAAAAATAAGTTCTTGAACTCGTCCCATTCCATAGACTCAATTTCATCCCTTTGCCTCGTATTCTTAACAAGATTCCACCATTGATCAGCATCTCCTTCCAAACGATACACTGCTAGGATGACTTTATCATGTTCAGAACATTGAAAAACTGAAAATATCTTTTCAGTAGTACTAATCCATTGTTCAGCAACTAATGGATCAGTAGACCCGCTGAAAGAAGGTGGACGCTGCCTCATGAAGGATTCAACAGAATGTTGCTCCCTCCTTTGCTCGTTTGGAAATCCTGCATGATTCATAGCTTGAGAAAGTTGTGTGAGCATGGCTACAAGATTTTGCATTCCAGCTCCCATATCGTTTGGTTGCTCAGGGGGACAATCATTGCATTACCCATCGCATTCCGCATTAACACGGTTCCTTCGGGTTCCAGCCATTGACTAAAACCAAGAAAAATAGTGTGAGCAACACTAATTATAATAGGAAACCACATAATTCAAGAATAAAATTTTCATGCTTAAGGTCTTATCCTAGGTTATTCAAGGCCATTTCTACAACACTAAGATTGTGTTCTATGCTTAGACTTATCCTTAGGGTTCTTACTAAGGCTTTCACATCCTAGTTTCCAAAGGTTGACTATACCCTCCCTCTGATACCAACTATAACGACCCATACTTTACATACATTGTTAATACATCGAAATTGAAGCACACTTATTACAACATATGACAAAACCACAAAGGACCGTATAGGTATAGTGTCTTTAGAAACTGGGAAACATAAACAACTGGTTCATAAATCTTCTACAGTGTCTCCCATTTATTTCATCATATCTAGGGTCCCTTTTAGCATATTCTACTTAATATCCATCTTCCTGACCTGGGGAAAAGAAAACATAAAAGGGTGAGCTCAAATGCTCAGCAAGGGCAAATAAAGGAAATAAAAATCATATCATATCTTTATGAAAATCAAAACCTGCAAAAGAGATCATAATATCTTAACATGGAATAAATCATAGAAGTGAAAATGAGATCCCCATAATCATAACATAAAACTTGAAACTTTGTGGCATGCACACATAATCATGGAAAATCATTTCTTGTTAGTCATGACTCATTTCCAAGACTATCTTAGTGGACAAAGTCCCTTTCTGAACCGAGTTCACTCCTCGTTTCAGTCCTGTATCACTGAACCGAAATAACCTTCCGTTCCAGCCATGTCTATCTCATGAGATATAAAATCATTACCCAATGCATTGGAGGGAGATATAGGTCCCACCCATCTTATAATGAATCCTTTCTTATGTGTGCCACATAATCATAAAACATACATCATCGCATAACACATGTAACAAAAATGGGATTCTTGAAACATCATGACATCATAAAACAATTCATATAAGATAAAGGAATTCATAAACATAATTCCATCACAACATAGTCAAATCAATGTAAAAATATGGATAGAAACAGAACCCTTTATTATCTTAGATGGAAAATAATTTTGATAAAACACTTGAATTGAATTCTTGAGGAAAATATCCTTTCTTCTTCAAAATCAATTTCTTTTCACAAAACATCATGCAATTTTAAAAGAAAGAGATTTTATTGAAAATAGTCATGAAATCTTTTAGAGGAAGCTTCATGAATATAAGGCTTTATAAAACAGTAGAAATCCGTTCGTGCCGTATAAGTTAAAAAAAACATTCTTCGTACTTTTGTCGGAAAAGTCAAAAAGTACCTCGTACGAAAAACGACAAAAGATTCCTTTCATACGTATTACTAAAAACTCACCAAAGGGTAAAAATGGATTTAAACAATTTTAGGTGGATGTAAATAATATTACATATTGAGTAAACATGGATGTGGATGATAAAATACACCCCAGTAAATACTTACGAATAAACAATCTCGGATAAAAATGAGATTGTGATATTTCCCTTACCTTAGGTCCGATTTGCTTTGTACGTGTCTGAAGCTCCTGTATAATGGTTTAAATAATGTTATTGACTTATTACAGAATCATACATATTGATATGATATCATATATGGTCATATTATTAGCTTCTTGTTAGTAATATTTCATTGTTACTTGTTACTCGGGTCTTTATAACTTTTTGTTCTTATGCGTGTTTTGTCGAATAAATTCGTATTCTTATCTTTAGGTTATAGATAATTCATTTACAGAATGGTATTAGTGTAGTATATACCATATTCATTCATTCAATTCATTTATATAATCATTATGAAATGAAGATCATGTAGAACGAGTCGCATCACATCGTGGAGACGGTATTCCGTACGTACGCACGAGTGATGATATCGTTCCTATGATCGTGGAATTGTATTGGAGTATATATATATATTATTTCAGTATCAATATTACTTCATAATAATCATATATAGTTACTTATTACACCATTATAACCATCCTTGTAAGGTGATGGTGGAAAAATAGATTACACCACGGCGTGGAGACGGTATTCCGTACGTACGCACGCGCAGTGATTTCATTTTTCCGTAGGATGGATAGAAGGTGAATTAGGGTTGTTTCATATTTATAATAACATATCAGTATGTAAGTAATACTGATGTTATTACTTTATCATGAAACAACTAAAGAAGAAGAAGTTGAAGAAGAAAGAAATTGAAAAGATCGGTAATGGATATTACCTCTTCTTTGGAACGCCTCTTTGAATCCTCCACTTAAGGAACTAAGATTGGTCTTTGGAGAAGACCAGGACCTCTAGGATTATTCTAGGGAAGTGGAGATGAGAAAATGGCAGGGGTTGGCAGAGCTTGAGTGCTCAAATTGGTGTGAGGAGGAGGGGGAGGAGGTGCCCTTTTATAAGGGAGGAGAGGGGCACCTTAGGAATATCTCAAAATATTATTTTATATTAAAGTCAAAATCGGTTTATAATGGTTACAAAGGGTCTTATTTCGAAGATAAAGTGGGTATGGATCGAAATCCTATCAACCAATAGGATTTAGACAAGTTTAGGGTATTATTTTAACCTTATCAATTAGATTTAACTCTAAGTTAATTAATTTAACTTTTACTGTGTCTTTTTGTTTTCTTTCACTATATGGTTAATACACTTACTATAACATGCCAAACGAACCCCAAATTGTTTATTATTAATATATATCCTTATCTAAGTCATTTGGCCGAACCTTAGATTTTTAGGAATAAAATAACAATTAATAATATAATATTTGATTTAAAAACTATTTTGTGTCAATTTTGACACTATTTGATATATGATTTTTGTGAAAGTCATAACAGAATTATATGTTCGAACCAAGTTGATTAAATCAACATTAATATATCATAGTAACCTATAAAATTAGTGGAATTCATAAAAAGTCTTAAATTACATTTATTTTGGTATTTATATTATCAATTTTGTCAATATTTCATTAATAAGATAATTACTGCATCATCTTTGTGTTATAAATAAATTAAATTATTTGATGTCTAAAAATTACAAATAAAATATCATCATGTAGGAAATCTTTTTAGATTTCTAATGAATATTTACAATTGAATTTATCTTATGTATAACCCCATATTAAAAATGATTTACTTATTAAACTTTGATTTTAACTATTTTAACCCTTCTTTAAATAAATTAATAATAAATGTCCTAATCTAATCCAAGTGGGCCTAAATGGTCATATTTTATTCCTAAGTTTGTTTTTGGTCGAATTACACTTGTCCAATAGAATTAGGACATGTTTTAGGGTAATATTAATATCATATTTACCCTTAGTTACCCTATTTACTATTAACCGTGGTAAAAAAAGTAAAAAGTTACTATTCACCAAAAAATTATTTTTATCTCATTGAACCACATTTTACTTACTGATATCAACCGTGTCTGTCGGATTTTCGAAATTCCATTCACAGAAGCGGTAAAATTAAGTTTTATGCAAAATTCAGTTTTTAACCTACCACTTAGTGGTTTCACTATTCATCAAAAATTGAAAGTTTTCAGAAAAATACCAAAATTTCACCCTAGGCTAATTTCGATATTCTGAGTCCAAAAATGAAGTCCATTTTGAAAAATAAAATTTATAAAATTTCAAAAAGTGGTTATTACTATTCATAACGGCTAGTTTTAATAGCATATTGTTGTTTAGTGAAACTCGGTATTGCGTACGACGCAAGCTATCGAGGAAGGTCGCGATTGCGTGTAAAGCAAGCCAAGAAAGTGTTGTGTAGAAAAAGATCCCTTTGATGATTTATATAACATAAAAGTCTCGGGTGTTACAGATAAATGGTATAATTTAGGTTTCTAGAAATTTTTAAATATCACTCCATTCTAATTCTAGAGTTTCACTTCCAATCGACAAGAACATCCATCATGAACCGATCATGGAAAACATGTAAAGAACGCCCCCAAAACAATGGAAAGAACAAAATACTGATAATTAAAGGGAGAAATTATGTAATTAAATGATCATATAAAGATTTATAAACATGAATATGTTTCTATAAGATATTAATAACACTATTATAACCATTATACAGGAGGTTTAAATGGGTTTTATGTAAGAAAAATATGAGGTAAGTGAATTTTTAACCCGATTTCTATTCTTTGGGTTAACCTTCTACTTCGTTATTTATATATTATTAGAATTGTTTGTGTGATGGTTTTTGTTTATATTATATATAATTATGTTTATTTATAGTTTATATACATATTACATCCACTCTATTATTTCTCACTTCAATTATATTATATTTATGAGGGACTTTTCTTTGAAAAACCTCATTTAAAATTCTGTTTTATAAAATTCAAAAACAATGTTTTTATGTAATTATTCATGTTGTATAATTGTATTTTGGTTATTGGGAATTGTTTATGATGAATGGTGGGACCTATATCTCCTTAAAATAAATTTTTTATGTGTATCTTGGAGGTCGTTCGTATGGTTACTCCAAGTGTAATTATGATGGTTACACAAATTGTAAGGTATCCATGAGGGTTACAAATTATAAGGTAGTTGTGAGGGTTACAAGATTATGTAAGTAATACCCCAAGATACCTTTATGGTTCCATTTATATTATTATGTATTATGGGAATCTTGTGGAAATTTCATGTTTCACAAAGTAAGTATATATGGGTGACAAGTGTATCTTTTGAAAATAATTTCATAAGTTAAAAGTATTCGTGGACTAATGTACTCCTTCCTTCTTTTTATATACCTTATGGATCTTTTTGTGCTAATACCAATTTTTTAAATGATTTTCATAGGTTATAAGGATGTGTAATAAAAATAAGTAATCCATGTTAAATTTTTGAAGAGTTTTCAAAGAAATCATGTTTTATTTGGAATGTTTTATATTTTGAAAGAAATGAATATTGTTTTTATGGAATCCACTCTGTAATAATGTGTAATTGTATGATTCCATTATGTCCCAATTCTCTAAATATATAAACATGAAAATATCCTTAATTTAAAAGGAAGTTATTTCTTGACTAAATTCAAGATTATGTAATGTAATAAGGTTGGTTCCTTATAGGTCTCCTAAAAAATATAAAGAAAACAATGCGATATGGGTTATAGTGGACCATCTCACCAATACTACACATTTTATCTCTATAAAGGAATACTTATCTCTTGAAAATCTTGAAAATATTTTTGTAAAATAAGTTTTGAGTTTTCTTGAAGTGCCAATTTCTATTATTTATGATCATGATCCAAGGTTCACATCAAAATTCTAGATAAGTCTTCAACATGTTCTGAATAGTAAATTTAATTTCAGTATGGTATATCACCCCAAACTGATGGCCAATTTAAAAGTAATATTTAGAAACTATAGGACAATCTGATAGCATGATTAATGGAATTTAAAGGTGGATGGGATCAATATCTCCCATTAGTTGAGTTCTCATATAATAAAAACTTCCATTTGATTATTCAAATGGCACTCTATGAAGCTCTATATGGGAAGATATATAGAACTTATACATGTTGAGATGAACATGGTGAGAGAAAGATTATTGTTTTTTATCTTGTGTAAGAGATGAGAGAAAAGTTTCATGCTATCCAACAACACATAAAGGCTTCTCAAAGTTTTCAGAAGAGTTATACAAATAACTGTCAAAGGGACTTAGAATTTGATGTTGGTGACAAAGTTTTCCTTCAAATTTCACCCTAGAAGAGATTTATGTGGTTTGGGAAGAAAGGTAAGCTCATCCCCTAGTACATTTCCCCTACAAAATCCTTGATCACATAGGATTAGTGGCCTATCGGCTAACACTTCCACCAACCCTAGCTCAAGTTCAGGATGTATTCTGTGTGTCTCTCTTGAAGAAGTACATACCTGACCCTTCACTTGTACTGAATCTTGAGGTGGTACAATAGGAATACGACATCTCTTATAAAGAGCAGCTGGTGGTGATCTTGGACCATAGAGATAAGGTTCTACAGAAAAATACTACCCACCTCATCAAAGTGTTATGGAGGAACCATATATATGAAGAAGTGATGCTGGAACCATAAAAGACAATGAGAAAAAAGTACCGACACCTTTTATCAACCAAGGGAATGATTTGAAATTTCAGGGAAGAAATATCTTAAGGGGGGATAATGTATTGACCCGAACATTTTGAATGATATTTGTTTCCTGAAAATGTGTCTTATATTATTTTGTACTCAAAAAAATTATATCTCTTTAAAAATTAAGTGAGTATAAATTGAAATGTGACCATAGGGTTTCAACCATTATATAAATATTGGTCAATTATGACATTTGGTCAATATGAACATTATAAACAACACTCTTAATAATAATTTTAACATTACAATTAGTGTTTATAAGTAGAAATAAAAGATAATTAATGCATAAATGATAAATGATGGCCTCAACCAGTATAGTCATGTCATAAGAATCCCATCTGTTAGAACTTAAGAGGGAGGTAAAATCATTGGGCTTCACCCTTGACCAAGACCAAGCCAAGTTTCAATAAGTGAAACATGAACAAAATAACCTACAGGAGAAGTTTAAGTTAGTGGAAATTACCACTCGTGCAATGTTAGTTGAGCTACCCCATGAATCAATCACCATCACACACCTTACTCTTAGGTTATATGAAAGTGTTATATGGGGTTATGTGTCAAGGCCCTAGTTACTTAAAGTGCAATTACTTTTTATAAATAATATTTTTATTCTATCAATTCCATTTTGAGAATAGGTTTTTCTAAAAATATAACGAATTTCATAAATTGATTTTAGGAGAAAAAATTGTCCATTTTAGAAAAGATATAATTATTAAAATAAACTAAGGTATTATAAATATTTTTTATTTCAATTAAATAGTATTATTAAAAAAATCCTATTTAAATAGAAATTATAAAATAATTATATTTTTTTAAGTGTCGGAAATTTCACTATACACTTTCTATCTGCTGTTATTTTTAATAAATAAGGATTTTTATATTTAAATATTAAAATTATCATATTTATATAATATATTATGATAAAATAAATATAATTTTTAAAATTATCACATCAAAATTATGTTGGGATGAATTTATGAGAATTTTCTAAAATACATCATTTTTGTGAATAGTAAAAATTCAGTTTGAGTTTTCTGATATGTTTAATGATATCATAATGATGTAATAAGCAATAAAAAATTCTATTCAACTCTTATGGATTAAAATATTATAATATGTATATTAATTGTCCATTACTATGGGCAAATACCCTGGGAAATCCCATGGTTTACCACTACCTAGGTATCCAAGGAAATTAATAATCAAATCCTCCTATTTTGTTATAAAAACCCACCCATTTATCCATTTAATTTCACTTAAAATTAATCATATATAAATATATGATAGTTTTACCTCCCATGTAGTCATCCCAAGGTTTCCTCAATCCCCCAAGGCCCTGATCCTCATGTTTTAGGAGTCACTCTTCATGGTAAGGGAAATCCAAACTTCTTTTTTCCTTTCAAGTTCTCCTTTTATGTGGTATGTCTTTAAAATTTATAAAATATCTTCTTCTATAAATTTTATTCTATTAATTTACTTAATTAAGATTAATTTATGAATTTAATACCCTTTATTCTCTCTTTTTAATGTTTTCTAAAGTAATGTCTCATACCCATTATGTTGCTGAATTTTCTTCTCAAAATTTCTCTCTTTTTCTCATGAATTTCTATTATTTTATTTTATGAATAAAAAAACTATTTATTTTCTAGGGTTATTCACATAGATTTTAAAATTATATATTCTATATTAAGATTAATATATATATGAAACATGTGATCCTTTTTCTTGGGTTAATAATAACCTAAATTTCTTGTCTTTTAAGTACATTTGAAAAGTTGTGATTTTGATATGAAACCCATTTTCTTTTATTCTCCATGGGTTATTTAGGAAATGATTTATTATTATTTTTATGTCTCACATGAAAATTAAAACATATGATTATTGTTCCCAGATAATTCTTCAATTCATTGGGTAAATAATTTAATCTCAAAAGAGGATAAGTTTTACGATACCCTGGTGAATAACCTTGGTAATTTTTACAACACCTCAATGAAAAACCTTGGTGATATATTTATCAATGTCTCATATAAATTTTGTATCCATAATTCCATGTTATTATTCAAGTTATTATTATTATGATATGAATCTTTCCTATTCCTTTATTATACTCATCAAGTTCTTATTGATATTTCTTAAGAACACATGTAGACTATTTCCCTTATTTTCCTTAACTATACCTAATGATCACTCTTTCCTTTGATGTATGTTCCCAATTTATTATATGTAGTAAAATTACTTATTATTTACCAGTGAATAATATTTTCCTATTATTTAGATAAATATTTTAAGTTTTCATGTATTTTTTACCTTGTTTCCAAGAAACTAAACTTTAAAACATCCTTTGTCCATACAATGTAGTGAAAAGTTATGTAAAATAAAGGAAGGAATAAAAAATGTTTCCTTTATTTTTAATTTTATTTTACATTTAATAAAATCATATAAGTATTCTATTACCTTTACAAAATCTGAAATTACACTTATGTGAGCTTCAAAATCATTGTTTTACCTTTATATTAGATTTTTTCTAAACTTAAGAAAGATTTATAATTTGTACATTACCTGTCAGTAGTTTCATTATACCCTTGTGTAAGTATATAATTACTCTTAAATAAGGCATAAAAATTTTATCTTACATTTTCTAAACTCTTATATTATGTTTATGAAAATCCAATATTATGATATCGCACATTCAAATCCCTGTGACATCATGAATAACCAAGTAACAATGCCTCTGATGAGCAAATTTTCTCTAAGTATTGAACTGTTCACATGAGGGATTCTGTATACAATATTAAGAAATTAATTAAATGTATGAAGAAATTAATTGACCTTATTAATAAATGAAATAACTTCATGTGAAGGTCCTGTGGACTCAAGAAAAAGTGATAATAATAAAGTGACCGTAAGTGACTACAACAGTAAGTGACCATAAGCAGTTGACTCTAATCAAGTGAATACAAAGTCATGTGACCAAAATCATGTATCTATATGAAAAATTATACATGATTAAGTAAAATCTAAGTTATTATGTCTAACTTAATAAGTGGGGAATATTTAAATTTCCAGCGACTATATTTTGAAGCATTTACAAAATATTCAGATCATTTAAGGTTTCCAATTCATACTAATGAGTACAAGGATTAATTTATAAATATCATCCAATGAATAATCATTTAAGGATCTCTCTTTAAGAAGTAGGTAAAATAATTGAAAAAGAGATACATAGTGACATAGAGATTTTGGTAACTTACTCTAATATACAAATTCACAGTATGCTTTCACGACACTCTATTTTTGACCTCTCATTGAAACACTTGATTAAATATTATTTAAGGAAATATTTAAAGACATTTGATTAACCAAAGATGATTAAATTGAGATTATTAAAACTACCTTTATTCTTATATATTTCTCTATTTGTTTTTAGATTAATTTTTGAGCTGTGATTAAATTACTCTATATATTCATTAGTACATACTCTTACACTGTATTAAAGAGTACTATATAGTTGTTATTTTACTCCTTTACACTTTTCAACCCATTTATAACTATGGAATAAGCCATGTGTATCATGGAATTCCTTGTGTTTAGTTTTTTTAAAACCCTATCTAGTTTGTGGATGAAGTTTATTATTTAATAAACTACGTAGTAGTTTGTGATTATAAAGTGAAGAGTACTAGATATCGACTTAACATTAAACTAATTATTTTTAATCTATTGTGTATTTTTCTGTTTGACTGGCCTGTTTTAAAAATAAGTCTATTTTTAGTTCTCAAATATCTTTAAGAAAATTATACTCTGACATTTATATTTAGTTAGTATTTTATATACTATATTTAAATTTATTAGATTTATTCAAAAAGTTAAAGTGACTATGAAATTGTTTTAACTATGATGAGATCAAGCCTTTGAGAAATATTTTTCAATCCTTAAATTATTTATGTCTAATATTTTAGTTTTAAGTCATGTTTTTATAAATTAGTGTATTTTGTTTTAAATTTTTTTAAACACATATTTTTAATTGTAAATTCAATTCACCCCCCTCTTGATTTGTCCATTGGGATAAATATTTGATATCATATAAAGTTTTTCTTTCTCTTTTCTTACCTTTTTATCCTGATCTAGTTTTTAGTAAGCTAATTTTAATTAAATTTTAATATTTAATTTTTTATTAGGGATTCTAAGTATTAAGGTTATGCTACAAACATACCTCCTTAATTTAATGGTAAAAATTTTGCTTCGTGGAAAATAAAAATGAAAATCCACCTTGAAATCATGGGTTATAATATTTGGGGATCTACCGAAGATAAATATGAAAAAACTCAATGCTGCAAGAAAATAATGGGATTTTCATACAAAAATCCTTATGATATTAACTATAAAGCTACGAAAAATTATTATTTTTATTTAAGAGAGGATTAATTTAATAGGATATATTTTTTTTGATACTACATATTAAATTTGTGATACCTTTTCTATGTATCATGAAGGAACTTCTAATATTATGTAAATGAGGTTAAATGTATATACTTTAAAGTATTATATATTCAATATTAATCCTAAATAATCAATCTCTAACATGTATCTCAAGTTCAATGAGATCATAAAAAGTATGATTACAGTTGGAAAATTATGATGTAAATTTCTCAAGTGATGAGGATCATGATATGCATACTAGATCATTAGAGAGGTATAGAAGTCTTAATTTGGGAATCATGTAACAACATAAAATTAAAAATCAAGGAACTAATTATAAATATAGGTATGTATGAATAATATATGAAGGTGAAAAATGAAGATGATAAATCGAAAAGAGAAATTGTTTCTTTAAAATAATCACATTTGAAAGCTAAAGATATTTTCAAACCAGACAACACAAGTGGAAGTAAAGATGATACTAAATATTTTGAGGGAATATATCAGTTAACCTAAAGTTTTAAGAAGTTTTAAAAAAATAATAAGTTATTTTTTAAGTCAAATTATAAAGGAAATTATGAAAATAGAGAAAATTGTAAAAGGGTGATTATTCAAATAAGATTACCTGTTATGAATGTAAAAGAAAATTACAAATAAAATCCAGTTGTCATAAGATAAAGTAAAAGTAAATATATGAGGATAAAGATAAAATACCCAGGAAATCAATGAATTACACTTGGAGTGAATTTGACGATAGCTCCAGCAAATCATATTCAAGAAGAGAAGATACAAATGAAAAAAATATATGATTTATAGATATTGTGACTGGGGTACCATGTTCTTATCCTCATATATATGATGATTCTACAATTTATAATGAATAATTAGAATATTATTATTCTATGTTTGGCGATAATATGAATCAATTAAAATATAATTACAAAAATATAGAAAAAATTCAGATCATATGTGTTATAGACAAACCAAATATTAGTATAGAAAAGGACGGGGGCTGCATTTCAGATTCGCGGAGAGGGGATGTGTTCTTTTGTCTGGTTGTGCTCCAGTGGGGTACCTTGGTCAAAATTTTGTGGCCTCTATGAGTTGTTTTGATGGAGGTGATGGGGAAATTTCGGGATGGTTTCTTGGTGATGTTGCAAGTTGTTTGGTTTGATGGTTTTCTACAGTGTTGAATCTCTTGATCAGAGTTGGTTGTTTTTTAATTGTAGAAGTTGCTTGTTTGGATGGTTTATTTTTGAAGGCAGGAATCATGGTGTGATGGTTTTGTTTGGGATGAATTGGATCTACTACTATCTCCTGGATTTGGGATTGTACTGCTTCAGATATGTTGTAAAGGGGTTTGCGGAGTGACGTTTGGTCCGAGGGTACGAAGAGGTTACCTACAGAGCTGGGTGTAGCGTTTGGATGGCCTGGTCTTCCTCACTCTAGTATGATCTTCGCCCTTTGTGGATGTTCACTTTCAGGGCCCATCTCACTCCACTAGAGGGTTGGGCAGAATCCTACTAGAGTTCGCTGACGAGTTTGTGGATTTGGGCTGGTGTCGACGGTCGCATCGGTGGGCGTTTGAGGAGACCGGCTCTGAGGTTTGTCCAGATCTCCTGATGTTTGTTTCCCCTTGTTCGTGGTATCTCAGACTTTATTGGTGACTTCGGCTCCAGCTTTTATGGTTTTTCAGTTTAAAGTCTTGAATGGATTTTATCCATTGTGATTGTATGTTTTCAAGTGGTGAAGTAGTGAATTGGTGATGTGGTCAGGTCATGTATGGTTTCTCACTTTTTCCATAAAAGTGTTTACATAATAAAAAAAACAATTTTTAGTCAATTGTTAAATAAAGATATTAAAAAGGATTTGGAACAATTTTTAGATAGTATAAAAACATTGAATATAATTCTAGGTGAACAATAAAATCCAAAACAAAAATATAAAATAGGTTATGGTTTTAGATAGTAAAGGAAGTCATAAAAAAAATATTATATTCCCAGTTCTAAAAACAAAATTTTAGTTTCTAGAAAAACTACTAGTTTTATAAATAACTTTAAAAAAATTATAACTAAAGGTGATTTTCTCCTTAAATCTATTATTTTTGTTAGTAATTTTTCTGTGAAACAAATATAAATTCCAAAATCTTTGATTTTAAACCTTTCTGGACCCAAATAGATCTGGGTACCAAAATCAATGTGCATTTAATTGATTGTATGAAAAATGCTTGAATATATCTATTAAAAATCTATGATATTAGGATAGTGTAATTTAGAAACATATTACTAGAGGCTATTCAAGTTTCAAGATTCTTATAAAAGTGGATAGTGGACATGTCACTTTTAGTGACAATGAAAAAGGAAATATTATAGGACTTGGAAAAATTGGTAACTCTGAATCTATTATTATCACTAAAGTTTCATTTTTGAGGGTTTAAAATATAATTTTCTTAATATGTCATAGTTTTTTTATAATTATTTTAACATTTAATTTGAACAAAAATGCTTTTAAGATTTATGATTCCAAATAAAATTTGGTATTTACTACTTTAAGAAATGATAATTTTTATGTTTTTAATTTTAATTCCTTATTTTATAAATAAAATCTTGTATAAGTGATTTATATATAGAATCTTGGTTGTAGAATAGGAGACTAAGACACTATAATATATACTAACTTAAAAATATAAATAATTAAGTTTTAGTCAAGGATCTACCTAATAAATAATTCCCTAAAGATAAAGTGTGCAATCCTTATCAAAAGGGAAAGTGACACAAGATATCATTCAAACAAAATAAAGTGGTTTCAACATCATATCCACTAGAACTGATTCATATATATCTATTTAGAACATATAGAGTTTCTACTTTAGTTGAAAACACTCTTCCTATATCGTTTTTTATGATTATTCAAGATATACATGGGTGTCTTCTCTTTACCATAAAAGTGAATCTCCTTCATATTTTGAAACATATGAAAACTCAGTAGAAAACCATAGTGAAGTAACCATAAAAACCATAAGAAGTGATCATAGTCGATAGTTTTATAATCAAAAGTTTGAATCTATATTCTTATAATTTTTCTACACTGATAATTTCTCTACACCTAGAATACCACAATAAAATGGAGTTATTTAAAGGATAAATAGGACCGTTTAGGAAATCTCTCTGACTATGCTTAGGGATTATGACTTACTAGTCTAAATTTGGGCTAAAACTATTAATACAGATTTTTATATAATTAATTGAGTTATTATCAGACCTATCTTGAAAAAGGATTCATATTAATTATGTAATATTATAAAAATCAAGTTAAATTAGTTAGTGTTTTTTGATGTAAAGTCTATATTCTAAATTTAAAGGTGAATCTAGAAAAAATCATTACAAAACTATGAAGATATTTTTTATGTTATTCAACCAAAATTAAATCTAACAAACTCTAAGAAGAAATCTAAATTTTTGTAAGAAATGGTTCATGTAACCTTTGATGAGATATATCCACAGGAATAAAAAAATTATATAGAAAACTTTGAAGATGGTATATCAAATTTAATATCAATAATACCTATAAAGACTCTGACTATTATACTGATCTTCCAGATAAATATCCTAGAAGATATCATAAAATTATTCATAACTTAGAAGAATAATTGGTAGAACCAAGTTCTTTGGTCACTCAATCCACTAATAATTTCCTTGAGGGTGTTGTAGGAGACCTAGAAAAAGGAACTTAAACTCAATCCTCACATAGAAACCAGGTTGAAAATCAATCCTTTTGTCAAATCTTGAATCTAAGAACATCAATGAAGCAATAAATGATAAACATTGAGTAATAGTTGTGAAAGAAGAACAAAATTAGTTTAAAATAAATAAATTCTCTAAATTAGTAGATATACCTAAATACTACCAAAATATTATCACCAGTTGGTTATATAGAAAAAAGGTCAATAAATTTTTTATAATAACTAAAAATAAATCTAGATTTTTTGCATAATGAAATAGTCAGGAAGAAGTTATTGTCTAAGAAAAAAAATCACCAGTAGATAGACTTGAAGAAATCAAAATATAGTATTCATATACATCACATCTTAAATTAAAACTATTTCAAATGTATTTCAAGAGTGTTTTTCTAAATTTTTATATTATAGAGGATTTTTTTTGTAGAAAAACCCTTTGATTTCCAAATTTTCATCTTCCAATTCATTTTTTAGCTTTCTAAAGCTTTGTATACTTCTGAACAATATCCTACAGCTTGTTATGATAGAATCAAAACTTTTCTTATTTCATATGGTATTACTAAAGGTGTTTATGACCCTACTCTATTTATAAAAATAATTTCAAATATGTTTTAGTAGTTAAAACATATATCGATGATATTATTTTTAGACCATCCAAACATTATTTGTGTACTAAATTTTTAAAAATAATGTAAAATTAATTTGAAATGATTTTAATGAGTGAACTAAAATTATTTATTCGATTTAAATTTTTTAATACAACGACGGAATTTTTTAAAATAAAATAAAATATATAATGGATCTTTTAAAACGTTTTTGTGTGGATAACACCAAAGGAAGTGATTCCCCTGTGAGTACAAGCTTTAAGTTAGATCTGCATGAAACTATAAATTCATTTGGCCAAACTATTTATAGATGTATGATTGGAAGTTTAATATACTTAACTTCTAGTTAAATTGATAATATATTTAGTGTATATATATGTGCCAATTTTTAATAAAATTCAAAGGAATATCATTTGAATGTTATTAAAATAATTTTCAATTACCTCAAAAATTCAATAAAATTTCTACTCTTCTACTCTTGAGGTCATGAATTTGAATTATTTAGTTATTTTAATGTAGATTTTGGTGGTTGTATTCCAAATAACCACTAGAACATGTAATATTTTGGGAAAGTATCTAGTTTCATAGTGTAGTAAGAAATGAATTTATGTTACATTATCTACTATTGAAGATAGGTATATAGTTTTGGGATATTTTTGTACACAAATTTTATGGATGAAACAAACTTCACTAGACTATGGTTATCAAGTTTGAAAGTCACTATAAATTGTGTAAATAAAGGTGATATTAATTTTTCTAAAAAACATGTGTCTCGCTCTAGGAAAAAACATATTGATATATGACATAAATTTTTTAAATACCATTTTTGAAAGGGAGATATTACTCTTGAGATTCTTAGAATTGTACTTTAACTTAATGATGTTTTCACTAAGGATCTAAATATATATATATATACTAAGTTATATCATATATGAGTTTCGAATTATAAATTGTTACCAATTCCCTTAATTTATTTTTTATAACCCATTTATTTGTTTACTTCGTGTTAAAATTCTTAACATCTTTGTTTACTATGATTTTGTTCATACGGTCAATTAACTGACTATGAGATTTTGTTCATATAGTTAGTTAAGTAACCATGGACCATTGTTCATGTGGTAATTTTATCAACTATGATCCCTCTATGTTATTGAAAGTTTATAATTAGTTAAACTACTATGACTGTTTGAGTTTGAAATTTTATTTAAGTGTTTTCATAGGATTTCATTCAGTTTATTAGTATTTTATATCCTAAATGACTGATAAAATTTAAATATGAATCTAAATCAAAATATATCTCTTTCTTAAGTATCCTTTCTATTTTTCAAATTCTTACTTGTTGTCTCTCTCTCTTGAATCCCTCTTTATCAATCTTCTTTCCCTTTCAAAATTGAACTTGAACCTCTAGATATTTGAATCAAAGTATAAGGATAACTAGAATAAAAATGAAACATAAATTAAAATATCTTATTAGTTCAGCTCTTTAGAAAAATATAAAAATTACTAGGGTATTTTTAGTGCTATTACCAATCCTCATAATCCCCATCTTCAATATTGGCATGTGTATGTGAAAAAAGAAGTGGATGTCAAATGGAAATAGTACAGCAAGCCGTTGGTCTAGAAGTTGATTCAAAATAAATGATGGAGTAATTTTTTTAATTATAATGACGATAAATTTTATACTATGTTGGGAAAATATTTTTATGATTATATGAAATTTACTTCTAGCGATTCGAGGGATACCATTAAAACAATTGTAAATAAATAAAGTTGACTTTTCTTTTCAAAGATTTGGGATAAAATCTTGATTTTCCTTATAAAGTATATCATGAGTATTACCAAAGTTCATATCCTATGGATCATACTAATTTTAAATTTTTGAGTGATCTTGAGGAGCTAACTAGAAACAATACTCCCATAATACCAATTTTTGTCAACTTAAATGGAGAATACATATTGTTAGTGAAGTCCATACAATATTTGATTAGTCCTAGGAAAGTGGACTTTGTCATTCTAAGGCATGAAGATTGTTCTTTTTGTATTTGATGAAGAATGGAATATAAAAAAGAATATATAGATTTATAATGAGTAATATGGATTATCGGTGTATTGGAACCTCAAGTTTTAACTCTTTACTTTACACTAAATTTTTTTATCCCTACTTAATTTTAAAAGTATAGTTCCATAGGGAGCGGAAAAAGTTATTTTCTCTTTTCTTTGTATCTTGAATCAAAAATTATATAGGAATATTGAATTTAACTAGAACCCTTGTATAATAGAGTGGGAATTAATTAATGAAAATATTTATGAGAATTTCAACCCTGTTAAGAATCCTATCAAACCAAGAGTCTAGGTAAACCCTATTCTATAACCTAATGATATTGTTTAGTACTATTATGATGAGAATGAAGTTTATTTAGAATTTAAAGAATATGAATATATGTAGTTTTATTTAGTGATGAAGTTGGATAATCTCTCTCTTTCAGGGTATTTTGGATCTCTTGATTCTTCCTTACATATACCCTCTCAAGAAGAAGAGTTAGAAGATTAATACCTTGATGATACTGAGGTATCTGTAAGTGGTTTTGTTGATGAAGAATGATGGGATAGAAGTGACTCATGTGAGTCTTAAAGAAGTCAATAAATTTCTCAAATATAGTTTTCTTTGAGCCCTATCATTAGAATCAATACTAGTAAAAGTGAAATAAAACCACATCCTCAAGGAGAGGAATCTGTCTATAATGATCAAGGGGTCATTCCTCCTAAGCATGGTGTACATTCCATCTCTTCTATTCAAAAAGTAAATGAAGTATCTCTCATCACTGAGATTTATTTTCATCAAAGAGTCAAAGTATATCCTCCTAGGACACTGGTTAACCAAGTGATTAAATAAATGTTTAGACCAACTCCTACTTAAAAATTGTGGAAATAGTAGACATTAATGTAAAAATAGCTATTGGATCTATCCATATAGATCTTCTTGAAATTGATAAGGAATTTAATGATAAACTAGAAGGTTAGTCTTTGATACCATAGTAAATAGAGACTAAAGGTGATATAAATGGTAGGAATATTGATTTTGACCCATCTACTCCTCTACCTTATTCTTCTCCTTATACAATCTTTGTGACTAATCAATAATTTAAGGAGTTTAATTTAGATTTTATGGTCTTTTTGAAAGATTTTTTAGTTTATTTTGTTATCATAGTTGGCCTCATTAGAGAATATAACATATCTAGGATAGTCACTCTTTTTCTCTCTCAATTTCAACTTAAACCCCATATAAAAATGGATATTATGATAATAATATTTAGTGTTTAACTGATCAATTTGGTTCCCTAAAAGAAAATCTTTAGGGTATTATGTTGAAGTTAACCTTGATATTTATTAATATAGTTTTTTAGTCTTCTAAATTAGCTACTCCTCCTTCATCTTCATTAGTTCCACTTCCTCCTAAGAAAGCTGGTTTTAGTGAATATCGCATCAAATATACTATAAAGATGAGTTGAATGAAATCTTGGATGAGTTTTAGAAAATTAGATATTTATTGTTTGAGGTATTTCAAACACATACATGAGAATCTTTGGAACTAGTTAAAAAATATGTAAAGAAATTATTCATATAGGGAGACACAATTCCAAGGTCCATTGATTTTTATCATTGAAGTATCTTCAATAAATCTGATATGAAGGCCATGTTTGGATCCATGGATAGTGATCTTAGAATTCCTCCTCTGACTTGGGCCTTAAAATCTCAAGTAGAGGAATAAATGGATATTAATCCAATTCTGGAAACATTTTTGGAGAAAAGTAAAGATTATTTTCATGCCAAGGAGCATAGTTTAAGATATTTGAAGGACTTCACTAAACATATCAATACATACCTTTACACTAAAAATAATTCTATTTTGTAATGTCCTACCTTACCCATTTCTTCATCCCCTCCTTCTACCACTTCCTCTACCAACTTGTTTTGTTTGTCTCCTGGACAAGTTGTTTTGTATCTTCACTCAGTTTATAATCGTGTAGTTATTCAAGAACCTTATTCCTCCTATTCACTACAATCTAACCCTCGTACCTTATCCTATACAAAAAAAGTAAAGGATCAGATTCTCCCTTATATCATCAAAGATATTGTGTATGATTTTGATTCTAATTGGATAATCTAATAGGGTCTCTTTTTTGAAATATTTTTTTATTATAAATGAAATAAATTGTTTTTATTCATGTTATTCATTTTTTATACCTTAATCTATTTTATTTTTCCTTGGAATAAATTTTTTTAATAATCCAAAAAGGGGTAGAAATTTATGGTGTTTCAATTCATTTAATATATCAATCATGATTTGTGATCATCAAAAATGAAGAGAGTGTTGGCTCAGTCTAGAAAATCCTTGTTTTAATGATTAAAAACCATGTTTCCTTTATTTTCAATTTGATTTTTCTTTTACACAAATAATTTTTTTTACCTTTACATAAGTCTGAAATTACCCTTACACGAGCTTCAAAATCATTGTTTCACCTTTACGCATGATTTTATCTACCCATATTTTAGCCTTATAATTTTTTCATTATATTTACAAGGTTTCATTTTACCATTAAATAAGTATCTACTTACAATTAAGTAAGGTATTAAAAGTTTTCTTTACATTTATATTGATCTTATCTTACCTTTACGCAAGTCTAACTATGGTCCAGATGAAGAAATATTTTCTATGTCCTGAACTAACCGCCTGAATGATTCAACCTACCATATAAATAAATTAAGTGACTACATAAAGAAACGAAGTGACCTCATGAAGAAATGAATTAAATTCATGTGAAGAGTAAGTGATCACATGAGAAAGTGACCACAATAGAAAATGATGGTAAGAAAGTGACCACAAGAAAGTGACCAAAAGAGAAAGTGAATGAAAGAGAAAGTGAATATAAGAAAGTGGCTGTGAGAAAGTGACCTCAAAGTCAACTGACCACGAGAAAGTGACTGAAAATTCAACTGACTGCAAGTTGGTAGTTTCATTCCCAAGTAACAATACTTAATTACAATCTAAGTTACTATGTCTAACTTAAGCACTGATGAATATTTAAATCTACAACAGCTATATTTGAATCATTTATTGAATATTAAAGGAATTGAATGTTTCTAGATCAGAATAATGAGTATGAGGATTAATTTATTAATATTCTCTAATGACTAATTATATAATTTTCTCTCTTTAAGGAGTAAATCCACTAATAAACATACATAGATATTGTGACTATGATATTTTGAAAACTTAGTATGACGTACTATTTCATTGTATGCTACTATGACACTCTATTTCTAAACTCTTAGTGAAACACTTGATTGAAACATTTTCAAGGTAATATTTAAAGAAACACTACTATAAAAAAGATCTTTCCACACACATATATCTCCATGGTTTTTCTAAACCGTGGGGATATCTATTTTTTAATTATCTATTCCCATGGTTTTAATAAAACTGTGGGAAACCAATACCCAATTCCATGAATACCATCGCTCTCCTCCTCTCTCTTCCATCATGCTTCTCTACTCTTCCATCGCGCTCTTCCTTACCATCGCTTCCATCGCCCTCTTCTGTCGCACTCTTCCTCGCTTACATGACTCCTGGCCCTCTCCCCCCCCCCCCCCCCCCGACCACAGCCTCCTGGCCATCCGACCTCCGCCACTCGACTCTCTCCTCCCCTCACCGACCTCCACCTCCTGGCCATCCGACCACCGTGTCCTGGCCATCTCCTACCCTCCCCGACCTCCTCCTTCACTCCTAACCTCCCTCCCAGCCTTCGCCTTAGCCTCAACATCTCGGCCTCTCTCTCTCTGCCCCCAGCTCTAGCGATGTCCCCCCTCTTGGCTCCCTCTCCTCCTAGCCTTGGCCTCTGCCTCAACTTCCCCCATCTTTGACAACATCCCATCCTGTCCTCTGCATCCGTGCCCCCAGATCTGGCATCTAGGTATGAAATTTCTTCTCCTTGTTTTTTCAGTGGTTGAGATCTCTTTCATTGAGTTGGTTTTTTTAGATATCATATCTCAAACTTATCCATCTTTCAATATGAATCTTATGACAGATTTCAACATATGTGTTTGATCAATAAGTGAACCTAGAGTGTGGTTTGGAGTAAAAATTTGATGCTAGAGAGCATTAGTCCCCACTCTTTTTCTATTATATGAGTGGATGAAGATGAATTTGGGGTTGTTTGGTCTCATATCTTTCATGATTTTCAGCCTCTATATTATTTTCTGATGTGTTAGAATCTCGTGATTCATGCATTGAAATATATTCCTTTTGAATTTTCTTTATTTGTTTCCCTAGAATTCATCTATATTACAAGAATTTTAGAGTACTTAAGCATTTTGGTGATGCATTAAGGGTGTTCTTATAGGCTTATTAGTTGGAAATGACAAAGAAGAAACCCATTCAGGCTAGATTATGTATTTAATCAAGACTATATCAAACTCTCCTAGATTTCATTTAGTTTAGTTTTGATTATGGTACTATTCATATACCTAAGATTTTATATGAAGGTAATACTATGTATTTTCATCACTTTGACCTTTTGGAGAATCACATGGATTAATGTCTCAAAATTCATATAGTGGTTTGATATATACTTCCTTTCCATTTTTCTATAAATTTTGATGGTTCTATAGAGTCTATTACTAATTTGATGCTTGAATTAGAATTATCTGTTGTTGTTCTGGAGCTATGGATAGAGGCTCTTTCACATCTTTGCAAGCTGGGTGGTGGATTTGGCAGGAGGGAAAGGGGTGGAAAGGAGACCCCTCAAATCTATTTACTAGTTTTTTAGTGAATTCACCAACTAATTATAGTGTAGTGAGTCTAGGATTATCATTTGGGATGGGGGCTCTATTAATCCTCCTTTATATATATTGTAGGGGTTAATATAGAAAGGAAATTCAATATTTTTTTTGAATCCCATGATGGTATGGAGTAATGGAGGATCCTTTAGGAAATCCTAGGTTAAAGTTTTCCTCACTCAGGGCGAAGGATATTTTGGTATTAGTTCTCCCTCATGGGGTGGGGTGAGGGGAGAGAGAATCTCACTATCCTCCTCTGTAATGAGTTTTTACTAGTATTAATTATACCACTCTTTTTAGTGGGAGGGGGTCTACATGTAATTCACAAAATAGGGTAGGAATTTGTTCATGGGTTTCCAGAATTATTGTTATAGAGTGACCCATCTCTTTATAGGAATCCATTCTAACAGACTCTAAGATAGGGGTAGTTATGCAATTAGTGGAAACCAATAGGGAGGTGTATTGACCTAAGTTTTCATCGGATGATACATAGATGAATTTTATGTTTAAAAGAAGTATTAAGACATTATTAGGGGTAAAAAGGTAATTTTACTATAGTATGCAACTTCACAAAAAAATTGAAGGTTTCTTTGGTTCCATATTGTGATGTTTACCCCAATTCTGCTCTTTCATATAAAATAGAGTGTCAAGGATCTTCAGAAATAATATAAAATTATATTATATTATTTTTAGTCCATGAATTTTATGTTTTTTAAAGTTTCTTATATATCTTATATAGAGTCTCATATTGGGAAACCAAGATAGATATTGAATCTAAAATGTGAATTTTACCATATTCATGGCTTAAGATTCATTTTAATTGGGACTCTTGGGTTTTTTCGATCATGAGATGATTATTTAAATAATTTAATTATTTAATTAATTGGTTATTATATAGAGAAACCCATGAAACTATAGAAATACATTGGTGCCAAAAAATACTCTATCATACACTAGATAGTTTGGTTTGAAATTCTTAGTAAAACCTTTGTTGACCTCATGGCAGGGCTTAGGATTTGTTAGCAGATTGGAACCAGGGGAAAGAAAATTATTCCATTATCACATACCCTGAGTAGAGTGCTACAAAACCCTATATATAACAATATCCCCAAAATAAATACCTGAGATTGTCTTAAGATACCTTAATTCTCTGATACAATGTTAGGAACAGGGTGAAGCTTCCCACCTATTCTTCTATGAATATTTTGTTCATTTTTAGAGCCACCCCCACACAGTTTTGTTTTTTTCCAATCATCTGTAAAAGGACCGGTAAATGCCTCATGATAATTTGGTTCCCTAGATTGACTAGTCAATCTCTGCAAGAAAAAACTAAATTCCTCTTTTAAGACTTTCAACTTTCAAACATATCGCACCCAGAAGTAGGGTGATTAATCCTTTGTTCGAGATACCAAACACATATAAATATATCAAAATCAAGAATGTCATTTCATTATGAAATTATTCCAAGCATATCGTCACCCTCGGTCCTCTTCCAAGACTAATTCTTTATGTTAACACATCGAATGCACTCTTCGTATATAAATTTTCAATACATCTTCATGAAATAGATCTTCATGCCATTATTATTGACAAAGCCCATGCCTCTTTAATCAAAAATACCTCATTCATACCTCATATATTTTCCACAAATCCAACCAATAAAGCCTTGGTTGCAATAATCCCCCCTTTTGATGATCTTGTTTTTGAATTAGTTTCCTCTGGTAGAGAGGTTAGTGTCCATATTCCTCCCATTCAAGAGAAGGTAAAAAATACTATCTTATGGGCTGATATAGTAGATGTGTCTCATCTAGACTATGAGGTAATTTATTTTAAAGATGCTATATCAAGGGTATTATATGATTAATAGCTTGGATAAGAATCCAATCATAGTAAAGATTAACTGAAATAGGATGTGCAGGATGAGGTGGATTCCAATTACTGGAAAGAGCAATGAATGATTTCTTCAACGAAATGGAAAGGTAAGTCAAAAATAGTGGCCGCAACTTTAGGGAAATATATTTTTCTTATTAAAAGTTTAAAAATGATGCTTTATTATACTAGGAATCATATTTTATACTGTGCACTAGACTTTAACTCTGGTTACTGTAGCAACCTAATTCTGGTTACTATAGCAACCCAATTTGGGTTACTATAGAAACCCAGTGCAGGAATGATTTATTTTCTGCATCCTATATCAGACTTTCATTAGATTCAATAATAGATAAATGAGTGTGATTCTTTACCATTAAAAATTTATTTAGTACTTTTCTGATAAGAACTTTTTTCTTCTCTGAACACTTTGGCCAGCTCTGTTTATGTTTCAACTGGTGAAAACATTGCATTGTGGTTCCATTGTTTTTGCATTTTGGTTTGCATTGTTTCACAGTGGTTTCAAAGGGGGTGTGGGATTGGTGTAGGGAGGGGGGTTGGGGGGCTAGGGGGCTAGGTTCAGGTGGTCGTGGGGGTGTAGGGGGTATTGGGGGTGTGGGGGGGAAGGGGAGGGGGACCTGGGTGCAGGGGGAGGGGTTGGGTGCAGGGGTAGTGGGGGGCTGAAGGGGATGGGTGTAGTGGGTATTGGGGGGATGGAGGGGCTGGGTGCAGGGGGTAGTGGGGTTGGGTGCAGGGGGAGGGGGTTCTGGGTGTAGGTGGTACTGGGGGTGTAGGTTGTGTCCAGGAGGGGGCAGTGGGGGAGTAGGTGGGGGCAATGGTGGGGTGAAGGTTGGGGGGAGGGGGTTGGGTGTAGGGGGGAGGGGACATGGGTGTAGGGGTAGTGGGGGCTGGGGGGCTGGGTACAGGGGGAAGTGGGGCCTGGGTGTAGGGGGTAGTGGGGGCTTAAGGGGGTTATGTGAAGGGGGTAGTGGGGTTGGATGTAGGGGGGAGGGGGTTCTGGGTGCAGGTGGTTCTGGGGGTGCAGGTGGTTCTGGGGGTGCAGGACGGATGGCTAGGAGGGGGCAGTGGGGGTGCATGTGGGGGGGGGGGGCAGTGGTGGGGTGAAGGTTGGGGGTGTAGTTGGGGTGAAGGGGGTAGGGGTAGTGGGGGTGAAGGGGGCATGGGGTGCATGGGGAGGGGTGTCTAGAGGGTGTCCAAGGGGGGTGTCTAGGAGGGTCCAGTGGGTGTCTAGGGGGTGTCCAAGGGGTGTCCAAGGGGATCCAGTGGGGGTGGGGGTCCAGGGGGTGTCCAGGGGTGTCAGGGGGGTGTGTAAGGGGGTTATGTCCAGAGGGGATAGTGGGGGTGTGCAAAGGGGAAGGGGGTGTGTTGGGGGGTCTGTCCAAGGGGGAAGGGAGGGGCTATAGGGGGTCTATCCAGTGGGAAAGCTTCTATTTCTCGGAAAATAATATATACCCATGGTTTAAGAACCATGGGTAAATATGATACTTCAGAACCCTCTATACCCACAGTTTAAGAATTGTGGGTAAATATGCTGCTATAGAACCCTTTATACCTATGGTTTACTTAACTGTGGGTATCTAATTTCTGTTGTAAAAAATTTATTCACACATTTTATAGAACCGTGGGTATATATGTATACCCATGATTCACCATAATCTTGGGTAGGATGAAATTTCAGTGGGCTATACCCACGATTTCTTTAAAACTCCGAGTATAAGGCAATATTGATGCCTCAGGAGCCCATGGTTAATCAAACCATGGGTATAGCCTATACCCACAGTTTAAAGTGTTATACCCATAGTTCCAAACCGTAGGTATAGGGAACTTTTCCAGTGGTAAAAATTGATCAATAAAATCTAATCAAATTGATCTCCTTCATACTTTCTCTCTTCCTATTTATTTATCTCTATTTTTTGCTTAATTTTATAGATGTATTTGTATTATTCAGTATATTCATTAGAACATCCTCCTATAATATATTAAAGAGTAATAGATAATATTCCTTTTATTGTTTTACACCTTTTATCCCATGTGTAACTATGTAATATTCTTTTTATATCTTGGAATTACATATGTGTTGTTATTTATAAAAACCTGATCCAGGTTTTGGATCATGTTTATTGTTTAATAAAATGCTTGGAAACTGGTGATTTTCAAGTGAAAATGACTAGGTCTTATCGTGATCAAAAACCTTATTTTTTGAATCCATTATGTATTTTCATATTTTTTTTAATCTTCTTAAAAAAATTATTGAGTTTTTAGAGAAATTTCCTAAAAAAATACTTTGACAGTTTTCTTAAATTATTGTTTTATATACTATATTTAAAGTTATTAGAATTATTTCAAAAGATAAATTGATTTTGAAAATTTTCTAACTATTTTGGGATAAGTCCTTTGATAAATCATTCAAAATTATTAAATTATATATTTTTACTATTTTATTTAACTATTCTATTTTTAATAATGGGTGGATTTTGTTTAAAAATTTTAAATAGAAATTATTAATAGGATACTAAATTCACCTCTATACCTCTTGATTTTTTAATTATGACCAACATAATGTTTATTAAAAACTAAAAAAATAAAAATAATAAATAGAGTAATAAAAGATTCTTGGGTTTTCCCTCCCAAGGGAGGATATATTTAAGTTATGAATAGCCAAAAAGTCCTATTATTATCCCTAATCCATCAGAGGGTATGTTTTGTGTGATATAATTCACTACATCTTCTTTCTCCATATCTACTTATCTTCACTTATTTTTAGAGTTTACCTTTAATAGAGTGCTTTATGTCCCCCCCTGAATAATGTAGTGTGTCTTGTAAATTAGGGGTGGAAGGATGATTCATGCATCCTCCCCAACCAAAGATCTTATGGATTACTCTTCCAATGGTTACTCCAATAATTCTATTTCAAATTTTCCCACCAAGGTAGAATTAGTGAATAATTCAAACTAAATAAATTTAAAATGGTTTGAATTCAGGTTAAAATCCCCCCCCCCAATGTAGAACCTTTTACCTTTATTTCATCATGAGAATCCATTGGGAACTCCTTCTCTGCCATGACTCCCTCCATATATTCAACTTGGTGTTATTGATGGGGATCTTTATAGGGAAGTGCCATAAGATATTATTTTTCTACCAAGTATGGTAGTATAATCATCTTCTCCTTGATCCCTACATGATTATACATTTATCTCATGGAATCTTATTCCAACTCTTCTAGATAAAACTTCAAATTATTATCAAAATACTCTTAAATAATCTATTATTATATTGACGCACTTTGAAACCCCATTGAAGATGTTTCAGATTTCTACTAGGAGTGGATTTTCATATGGTTTATCTTGAACCATTTGGTCATCATGGAAGTTATTTTCTATGGCATCTCCTACTTCAACCTCAGTAGGTAACCATAGTTTCTATTCATTTACTTCTTTCACAAAATCTTCTTCTTCGGTAAGAAAAGGCATTAATGGTACTATTTATAAAAATTGAAAGCAAGGGGGGTCAATATGAAAAATAAATTTTGTAAAATCAAAATGTAATTAGTTAAAGGTTTAATCATCTACCTTATATATTATATTTTTAAACTATTTTTTTCATTAAAACTATTGAAAATTCATTTGTAATACTTGTAGAACATGGGTCCCTAAGTCTACCATCAAAATAATCCATCTATTAAATCCTTATAATCATCCAACATGGGAATCAATTGATTTTGTTCCTCTATTGAAACATAATAGAGCTCATATTTTAAAAAATTATAAATAAACTATGACTAAATTGAGTTAAGTTTAGTAGTATATCCCTTTTCCTTTTCACCATATAGTTCTTTCTCTAAGTGTAATTCCTCTTTGAAGTCTTATAGTGTACATGTGAATTGTAGGGAACAATATATGATCTCTTTAAAGTTGATCTCATCCATTCTTCCTTTTTCTTCATCATCCATGGATTCTAACATTAGTGTTAAATTAGAGGTATAAAATTTAAGGGAATTGTAGACGCTGAAAAGTGCTTAAGTATTGGAGAAATTTTCTAAATGACAAAGCGAAGTCATATTCGGACCTAGAGACCCGGTCCGGGGGGGCCAGAGGTGTTGTGCGAAAAAAATGGTGAAGGCGTGAAAAAATTTGCCCCATACAGAAAGTGTCGGATTCGCGAAGAGTCCCCGGCGCAGGCAGAAAATAATTTCGCACCCGCTCCCCACACGGTTGACATTTCGCGTTGTCGCCTCTGTCATGCAATTATTTCACACCGACCTATATTTCGCGCCCACGACCACCTATAAATAGAAGGTGACCCCCTTTTTTTGGAGGCTGAATAATCTGAACCACCTCTCGTGTGCGTAATCGGCATTCCGCATGCACACAATATGGCCTTCAGTTACGGTTCTTTTCACGCCCAGTCACCTCAGGGTCCGGCTTCTCATGAGATTCCCTTTGGTTTAGACTGAATTCCAATCCCTTCGGTTTTTCCCCTTGCACTCAATTCATTCCATTTCACACAGGCCGGCCAATTGCACATAATTCCTTCCATTACGTGCACCCCTTGTACTTACGTGTGACCTCTATCACATGCGCGCAATCCTTTCTAGTTGCGCGCAACACCTTGGTTCCAATTCCACGCAAGCATCACCGATTTTGTGCCATATCGGTGCTTTTCGCACAGGACCCTTATTTCCCGAGCAAACCTCAAGGGTTGTGTGTGATCCCCTTGGGCACTCGCGTCATGCGCCATTTTCCCGTACGACCTTCCAGGCTCATAAAAAGTAACTTCAAAGTACCTTGGATGGTACTGCCCATTGCATTGCCTTGCCTCATGCTTCTTCACATAGGTACGCTAACGGCTATTTCTTCTTCACATAGACACACTAACATGGACCCCTTGGTGGTTCTCTCCGTGACACCCCCTCTCTACGGCCTTGTCGATACCTTCCCTCCCACAAGGGGCAGGGGGTACCGGTTATGTAAGTCCTAGGGGTGCGGAGCAAACTCACCTCATCCGAGCTACAGGACATTAAACTTCCAAGAAACATTGTCCTCAACACATGATGTTAAACTATGACCTGGCCTCGTGTCTCGCATGCAGGGTCCCCCCGCTTTGGACATTCTCCATGCCCACTCGTCTCCACGGGGATGGGATAACCCCTCACAGGGGATGATATCCTCCTTATTGGAGTGGAGTTTGTCCTTGGGGAAGGGAAGCCACCATGGTGTAAGCCCCTATCTTTCCTGGCAGGAGGCAGCACCCTTGCTCCTCCTCTCTTCCTCGATGCCAAGGCCAGCGGAGGATGTGATAGGGAATGGGACTCCTCCTTTCTTCCGTTCCAAATCCCTCTCCCACTACAATTTGTTTCCACGGGCCTCCATCTTGGAGTAAGTCCTGACACCCTGGGCCGCTCAATGCGTAAGCCCCTCTTAATTTCCCATGGACGCACCCTTCATGAGGTGGTCGTTAGGTCTCTACTAGCTATTGTTTCTCACATCGAGCATGACTCTTGTGAGCTTAGAATGAGCCCCGAAAAATGACACTCCATGGGCTGTCTTAAAGCATAAGCCCCAAATACCCTTGTCCGAGCTACAGGACGTTAAACTGCCAAGAACCCTGGTCCAAAATTACGTTAAACTGTGCACCCAAACTATGGGGACTTTGATCTGGGCTAAGGCATGGTACATAGGAAGCCTCCACGAGGTTCAAGACCCACCACCTAGGGTCGTCTCAAAGCATAATCCCCATTCCAACCGAACTATAGGGACTTTGATCCATGTCAAGGCATGGTGCGTAGAAATCCTCCACGAGGTTCAAGCCCGTCACCCATTGGTTCCGACCCCATTCACGTCGGTTCACCAAACACCTTGGGTCGTATCAGAGCGTAAGCCCCAATCCAACACCTTGGGTCATCTTAGAGCATAAGCCCCAATCCATCCCGAACTATGGGGACTTTGATCCATGTCAAGGCATGGTATATAGGAGCCTTCATGAGGTTCAAGATCACCACCTGATCATTCCTTCACGTTAGGTTCACCCCTGTCCCGCATGACGTTAAACTGTATCCACCTTAGGTCGTCTCAGAGCGTAAGCCTGAGTCCATCCTGAACTACAGGGACTTTGATCCATGTCAAGGCCTGGTATGTAGGAAGCCTCCACAAGGTTCAATACCACCATCCATCTGGACCCCCGGTCCACCTTCACTACGATTTACTGACACAATGGCTCGTCTCAGAGAGTAATCCCCAGATACCACTTGAACTACACAGACTTTTATTCCCTGCCACAGGGATACGTAGAAAGCCCCCACGAGGCTCAAGCCCATCCCCCATGACTCATCCTGATCTCTCCCTCGAGCTCGCATGTCTCGGGAATCTCATGCCCTAACCCATAGGCTTCACTTCCTCTAGGTCCCATCCATGCATCCATTCTCACGGGTCACCTCCTCAAGTTTCCCATCATTTCATCGAACTACATGGACTTTGATTACCTTCCATGGGGATATGTAGGAAGCATCTTCGAGTCCCAAACCCAAAGCCATCATCCATCCTGATCCTTACCCGGGCTGCCACATCCCGGTGGGATCATGCCACCTCATTCCCCTACACAATATTCGGGAAGCCGCCCACATGTTGGCCCCAACATCGGTGTTCCCTTGTGAGGGTTCCTCAGTCTGGTTCACTCTTATCAGTGTTTTGATCAATCTGATTCATCCCCGCTGGACATTAAACTCGCGGCATACCCTGTATTTAGCATGGTAATCTGAAGAAAACCTCAGATACATGCCTATGGCATATGATTCCCCACGTTCGATGTGGGATGCCTCGGCCTTCCTCGCCCTCGAGAAGCCCTATGATAAGGGAAAGAAGAAAGACATGCCAATACCACAGCGTCAAGACACACCAGTGATTCCCAACGCGACTACTCTCCTAACCGAAGGTTGCTACCCTAACTGGACTCCTTGGAGTGTACCGACAGAAGCAGTGTAATTAACTGGTGTCCATGAAGATATGGCACCGGGAAGAGATTCACGAACTACATCTTAAATATATGAGGGAGACCTGGACTAGGTGACGAGCTCTGAGGAGGAATCCATGGAAGGATGAACCAACATCCCATCATCCTGTTTCGATCAAGGATCAGACGTCCCTAAATAAGGAGTGGATGTTACCTGCCTTTGGAAAGCAGGAATGCGGGGTAACAGCAGTGCGTCCTCTTCGTGACGGATGCGCGCGCCCCAGTAAAAGCGTCAGAAATAGAAAATGGTGAACCTGAAGTGAAACTCTTATCCTCAGCATGGAGTCTATAAGTGTTCGGGGAATCAGTGGTTTATCATGTCATCTGACCCCATAATCCGGTATCAGGTCCCACCAAATAGGCCTGACGTGAAACTCACCAAAAGTTGGAATAGTTGGGATGTTGAGAATTCCATTCTGTGACATTGTCAGTGTGGATCCCTCTAGCCGACCATGGAAGACGGAATGGTGATGGGGAACTGGTTGTCGATTCCTTTTCCTAGTAGTATTAATTAGTTCATATCCCTGCTTTCAGGAATCAAGTTTTTGCATTCGGAGCTTGACCACCTGCCCACTAGCGCAGGGGCAGGGGCAATATCAATGTGGCTACTATACGCGGTTCTGCCTCTTCCACAATGTCGTCGACTTCCACGACTGCTGGGCACCCACGCCCCCTCTCCCCATCAGAGATTATCCAGAGAAGGGTAATTAATGACCTTGTACGCAGGTACGAGGAGGAGGGGGTCATCCCCACTAGGGATATGGCCCGCTTGGATCTCGAGGCCGCTGCGCCTCACCCTCAACACCACCCCTAAGGGCCGCACAGAGAGCCACTTCTCCCCACCCCAACATTCAATCATTTCAGGAGCTTGTCCCCAGAATGCCTTGACAGCTCCCTCCCCTACACCGAAGATGTAGGGGATGCTCAGGCCGGCCCAATCGGGTCCCCGCTTCAAGGGCTCCCAGTGAGGGCTCTGAATACACCGCGTCATCGCTTCCATCCGGTTCCCTAAGCTGAGGATTAGTTAATCCACGTGCCTGCATCACCAGCTCCAATCCATCTGACTCGACGCCAGCGTCGGGTGCAAGAGGAATAAGACACTCACCACGGGGCGTCAACTTTAGGGACTACTATGGCCCGGGCCACCGCTGACTCATATCTCCAACTCCCTGCATACGTTGAGCAGAGTAAACTGCATGCCCGACCTGGATCGAGGCCTTAACTTCCCAACAGGCAGGCTGGGTTGACTCTATCAGCCGCCGGTGCAGGTGATGGCCGCCACAGACCAATCCGTAGCTATGCCACCCCACACGGAGCCTCACTCTATGCCGCCATTGTGGAAGGTGCGGGTCCTCCCTGTTTCAAACCCCCACTTGGAGGTCTTCCCCGTGCCACCTTCAACTCAAGCGAGGGTCTTCCCCATGACAACAACAATCCATATGCGGGTCTCTCCCATGCTCACAACACTGTGTACGGGGTCACTCCCTCTGCCGCAGACCGTGAGTATGGAGACGTTGCATGTTTGGTCGATTGCCAACATGGAGGTCCTCCCCATGCCCCTGTTTTAATTGGAAAAGGTCCTCCTCGCCCCAGTAATCGGAGAGGTGGTGGCCAACCCCACATCACCAACACCCAACACAGAGGTCCTCCCCATGTCCCTTTCATCATTTTTCCTGGTGCTCCTAGCACCCCAGCTTTCTTAGGTAGAAACCCTCTCCGCTCCAGCACCAGTGTGGCCAGAGGACCCCGTGTCAGAAATCAGTCTTGTCCTGAGGAACTACCCAGGGGCAGGAAGGCGAGTCATCACCACCATAATAGGAATTATGGGGACGGCCAGACATCAATCAGACAAGTCTACTTCTCAGACTTTGAAGCAGAGTGCGACTCATCGTGGGAACCATCTTCGCAGTCCTCCGAGTCAAGGGCTAGCGCAGGAATGAGGTTCATCAGCCTCGTACTCCCCGAATGCAAGAGCCACAGGATCCCTGTTTCCCTCCGATGGTATAACCAGGAGGACAAGACCTTGGCATGTTCCCTAGGGCCGACCGTTCACTCACTACCGGCGTCTCTGGAATCACCCTTTGTCTTAGCTGGAGGCTACAGAGAGCTATTTTGGGGATCAATGGGAGGAGAGACACAGCATGGCCCACACTCAACGGACTCTGATGCTGTGTTGGGAGTCCTGGTTGTCGGTTCATCCTATCATGACATGGCGGCCAGATTGCTACAACCCTTAGAGGACAGCCCAAGATTCGGTGACCAATCATCATGCTCACTGTATTCTTCACCGGCCAGCCCGCCATCCCAACGGCCCACCTCAGCACCGCTACCAGTTCCTCATCCACCCTCAGTTGATGAGTGGGGAAATCAATGGTGAGACCCTGAATATGATTCGAGGAGTTTCTAGCCCATCCTTGTAGAGGTCCACTTCCTTGAGAAGTTTTGGCTGGTAGCAGGATCGAGTTTTTGTACACCAGAATCGCTCACCCCGAAGGAGTTTGAATGTCTCTGTCGAACCCTCTGGGTGACTCACTTCCATCTCCTCCACTGATGGGTGACTTATCCTAGGATCCAAGAGCACCTGGAAGACATCGTCGAACAATTCTGCCTGGTTGACTTGGCCACACTCCCCATGTCTAGCACCCTGAGTCCCTTGGCCACCACAGGTCCCTCCAACGGCAATGCGTTCGGAGTTTCCAAGTAATCTGCAAAGTTATTGAGGAGGCTACCCCCCGCGCGCAAGTCCATGGCTAGGGGTAGTACACTTCCCTCCTCTTCAGTGCGATTCGTCGGCAGCCTGACTCACTTGGCCATAGTGAGGACATGCCCCCGAGAAGAGTGGCAGTCAACATGATTGATCTATTGGGAGGGGAGAATGAGCTGGGGCTTCTTGATGGGGACATACCCCTTGAGTATGTGCTGCCACTACACCCATCAGAGAGGATTAATTGCCAGAAAAGGAACCTCCTAGGTCTCCCTCCACCCACCAAGGCATTGGTACTCAACCGGAATGTCAGTAAGGGGAAAGAGAACGTCATAGCCGTCAAGAACTCTGACCCATCCACCTCAGTGAAAAAGATGGAAGATGACCCTAAAAAGGCCACACTACGCCAAAATATTGCTGAGCAGAAGAAGTTAGTCAATGAACTTCTGGCTGAACGCATTGCGGAGCGACTACCCAACTACGGTGATCCTAGGTCAGGGCAGGAGGGGCAGGAACAACTAACCCTAGGCGAGATTCTCCCAGGAAACCCTGATCATGCCGAATTCACTGATAGGGCGGAAGCCAGAGCTCACGGAAAGAGGACGCGGTACGTCTTGCTGAACCCTCCTGAACGGCACGATAATATAAGGAACCCCGCTCAGGCTCCCCCGGCTGCCCCAAGGGTCGCTCCACCAGCCGCTGAGCTTGTCTACTGCATTGAAGAGCCTGGAAACGTGCTCATGGTTAGGGATCCCCGTCAGGACAGGGACCCGCATCCAAACGATCCAATGGAGTCGTTCATCGCCCGCCTTAAGGCTTTAGAAATGCAACAGGTGGCCATCCCACCTGATGGCAGGCCATACCCGGTATGGGTGGATGACATGCCAGCACCCCCAGGATTTAAGAATCCCACCTTCTCCCCCTTTAACAGGATGGGGGACCCGCCGCAGCACCTGGTCCACTTTAACTCAAGGTGTGGGCCTATGATAAGGACCACAGCACAGTAGGAGGCCGCCAAGCTCTGATGTTTTGTTCAGACGCTGGAAGGCCCGGTATTTGTCTGGTACAGCTAGCTCCCTGATGGATATGTGACAAGCTGGGAGGACCTTCGTAGGCAGTTCCTTTACCAGTTCAGATCTACCACCCAGAAGATGAACATTGCATACCTCTTCAGGTGCAAGCAAAGGCCCGATGAGTGAGTCGCGGACTTCATCGCCCAGTGTAAGGGGCTCACATACTCCCCTAACATGCCACTGACTCAAGAGAAATTACTAACGATGTGTGTAGAAAATGTCAAGACAGAACTGGTTCCCTCCCTGATTACTCAGAAGTATCCCGGTGGGTTCCGAGACTTCTCAAATAAGTCCCAATGCCTTGAAGAAGCTCTGCAACAGGCCAGTCAGGAACACCCACTGCCTCCTGTAATCCCGAAAAGGAGGGCTGCCAGAGCCGAGCCCACCGCGGTGGCCCAGATAGAGGCCCCTAGGTAGCTGGAATTGCTACCAGTGGAGCCATCTCCATAGCCTCACATAGGTCCACCACCACGGGCACAGCTTCCAGCCCAGCAACGTCCTCAGAATGGGCAGGCACCCCCGCACAATATGTCGCCACCGCCTAGGAGAGATAATCAAGTTACACCTCCTTGGAAAGATCCTCTGGCCCCTCATCAGGGATAGACTACTAGAGCCCCCTTTCCAGACAGAAGGAATCAGACCTACTCATTTGATGAGGCTCAGGTCCCTGGCTACTTCCACAGTACCTTAGAGAAGAGAATTTTACGACTTCCTGAGTGCCGGAAGCCAGAAGAGGCGCATCTCACTGATCACCCCAACTACTTCCCTTATCATCAGATCCTGGATCACACCATCAAGAAATTATATGTGTTCAAGGATTGGCTACAAGACCAGATTTAAAATAAAATAGTCAGGTTGGGCCCAGCCTCGGCACAAGTGGTGGGCGTCTTTGTGAGATCAGATAGCAGTAGCAACAGCGAAGGTGAGTGGCAGCAGGTTTCTGACCGCGGGTCTGAGAAGTATAGTGTCTAGATGGACAGAAAGATGGTTGCTTGTTCCCATGACATCATTCGGGAATGTCTGAATCATCCAGATCCTTCAGAAGCTACGACCACCACTTTTTCATTATCATCTCATCCATCCTCTTCCCAGAAGAGAAAGCATCGGTGGCGCAAGAAGAAGCAACGTTCCCCACCAATTTCGTCGTCTTCTCACACTCTCAGTGACTTCATGCCCCCTGAGATGGGAATCCCTCCCAGAATCTGCCTAGTGGTGGATGATTCATCAAGTGACAGTCAAAGGTATGTTTCGGTTAACACTATCGAGTTCGTAAATCCCTATATGACTCCCGATGAGGGGGAGCGCCAGGCGAACCTCCCCAATGTCCCCAGTCGACGCCAACGTCGGTGGAGCCACGACCATTTGGGTCGTCAAGGTGAATCATTTGGCACCTCCATCCAGGTCGTGCATGCCGCTGAGACCAGAAAATAGGCCTAGCGCAAAACTCAAATCGCGCAACATCTTTATCTGGCATCGACAGGCCCGCCTCTGCCACCGTTTGTGCTACTGGATTAGGAAGAACTACTAAGGTCGTGCCATGACCAGATTCACCCCATTATAGGCCAATCTTAGTCTTTTGGTCCTCATCTAACAACGACCCTCTGAGCTTCGAACAGTGATCAGTGGGATATACCCAGCACCAGTCAGCCATCGGTCCAGCCGGAAGGGCCCGCCATGCCTTCAATCATAGAGTGACTCCCTGCAAGCAGAATTTCACACCTGGAACAGAATTACGACATTCTCAAACACCTCGATGGAATCCTAGCAAGGCTTTCCATCCTTAAATCCCTTCTCTTATCACCAGATATGCATGAGGCGCTCGCCGAGGCTTTAAAGAGCCCCCTCCAGATGGAGGTAGAAGCTGTAGAGGCCTTTCATGCTGAAATAGTTGAGGATGCCGAATTTCAGGCCATCATTTCATTCTTGGGAGAAGATGAAGGCTCTCCCATACAGGGGCACATCTGCCCACTGTATATCACCGGCCAATTCCATGATCTGGAGGTTCGTCGTTGCCTTGTTGACACCGGCTCCAGGATCAACCTTATCCCAACATGGACACTATGGAAGCTAGGGTTATCTGAAGATGACATGACTCTCTCCGATTTGAGAATCCAGGGATATGACATGACAGAGCAGACACCGGTCGGCAAGATCTGTCTGAAGACCCAGTTTGGTGGCTTGGTTTCCATCACAGAGTTCATAGTCATCTCCCAGGACACCACGTACAATGCATTGATGGGTAGGCCATGGCTCCACCTGCATGTTGTGGTCCACTCATTATATCACCAATGCCTCAAGTACTCCCTTAATGGTCGAGTAGGAATACTCCAATGTGATGCATCTCCTTTCGCCTCTTGAAAATCCCACTACTTGGATACTGACTATTACAAGAGCAAGGATAAACAAGTCCAGGAAAGTGAAGTTGAGCTCATCGCCGCTATGACTGACCCTTGGATAGGCTTGAATGACGCCTATGTCTTCTTGATCCATCAGTTGGAGGCCACAACCCCTAATATGTGGAAATGTTTTGTCATTTATGGGACAACAGGGAATCCTACTCCCAAATCTAGGCAGTGTCGGAAGATCACTTCATATTTTTATACAAATAAGACCCCAGTGATCCCAGAGCCTCCCACTCCCGTCAGATATCAGGACGTCCGTCTCATGGAAACGGCAGTACGTCATACATGTCTGTTTCACCGGGATGGAATAAGTTGGATTCGGCCAATGTGCCACTACTTCTTTGATATTATCAAGTGTGGCCCCTTGGGTTAGAGACCAGATGGGATCGGGTCGACAGCCTTCATAGCCATGGTCTTTGTAGCGCCAGAATTCCCCGATGCAATGACCACTGCCGCACAGGCTGGTACCAGCATCCCATCAGGGCCTGGAAACCCAAAAGTAGCTTCTCCCATGGAGTATCCCTCTATAAGTGGAGAGGAAGATATAGAGGACGCTCCCCCTGCCTTTGAGAAAGGTGTCTCTGCCACGCTCGATGAGTTGGTACAGGTGAACCTTGGTAGAGCAACAGATCTGAGACCTATGTTGATCAGTGCCTCCATGTCCCTCAAGGAGAACAAGTGGTACGTAGGCTTCCTCAAATATCACCATGATGTATTTTTCTGGAGTTATGACGAGATGTAAGGACTAGACCCTCAGGTAGTCGTCCACCGCCTTGGTCTCCCGACAAATCATCATGGGTTCAAGCAGCTTCCCATAAAGATGCACCCTTCTCACGGTTCCATGGTTGAGGCTAAAGTTGACGAGCTCATCAGAGACAACTTTGTTAAAGAGGTCCAGTACCCCAAGTGGTTATCCAACATCATGCCAGTCAAGAAGAAGAATGAACAGATCAGAGTCTACATTGACTTCTGCGATCTCAAACATCACTGTCCAAAGGATGATTTTCCCCTTCTAGTGATAGAATTGTTGATCAATGCAATGGCTGGGTTCCAATCCCTCTCCTTCATGTATGGTTACTCTAGATATAATCAGATCTAGATGGCCCCTGAGGATGTGGAGTCTAACAAAATTCCTTATATTGCATGCACCCCTTGTCCTTGTGCATGACCTATGCCACTTACGCGTAATTCATACTCTTTTTGTGAAATCCATTCTATTTGCGTGCAACACATTGGTTCCAATTTCATGAAAGAATCTCCGATTTCACACCATCCTGGTGTTTTTCCCGTAGGACCCTTATTTCGCACGTAAACCTCAAGGGTTGCACGTGATCCCCTTAGGCACTCACGTCATGTGTCGTTTTCCCGTATGACCTTCTAGGCTTGTATGAAGTAACTTCAAAGTCCCTCGGATGATACCTCCCATTGAGTTTCTTTTCCTCATGCTTCTTCACATAGGCACACTAATGGTTATTTCTTCTTCGCATAGCCATGCTAACGTGGAACCCTCGATGGTTCGCTCTACGAAACCCCCTCACTACGGCCTTGCCGATAACTTCCCTCCCACAATGGGTAGGGGGTAATGGTTATGTAAGTCCTAGGGGTGTGGAGCAAACCCACCTCGTCCGATCTGTAGGACATTAAACTTCCAAGCAACATCATCCTCAACACATGATGTCAAACTATGACCTAGCCCCGTGCCTCACACGCAGGGTCCCTCTTCCTTGGACATTCTCCACGCCCACTCATATCCACGGGGATGGGATCACCCCTCATAGGGGATGATATCCTCCTTATTAGAGTAGCGTTTGTCCATGGGGAAGGGCATCCACCTTGGTGTAAGCCCCTAGCTTTCCTTACAGGAGGCAGCACCCTTGCTTATCCTCACTTCCTCGATGCCAAGGCCAGTGGAGGATGTGATAGGGAACATGACTCCTCTTTTCTTTTGTCTCAAATCCTTCTCCCACTGTGCTTTGTCGCCACGGGCCTCCATCCCGGAGTATGTCCAAGCACCCCGAGCCGCTCAACGCATAAGCCCCTCTTCATTTCCCATGGATGCACCCTTCGCAACGTGATCATCAGGTCTCTTCTAGCTCTTGTTTCTCACACCGAGCATGACTCCCATGAGCTTAGAGTGAGAACCGACCATGATACACCATGGGCCGTCTCAGAGTGTAAGCCCCAAATTCCCTCCTATGAGCTGTAGGACGTTAAACTACCAAGCACCCTCGTCCCGAATGACATTAAACTATACACCCTAACTACGGGAAATTTGATCTGTGCTAAGGCATGATACGTAGGAAGCCTCCACGAGGTTCAAGCCCCACCACCTTGGGCCATCTCAGAGCATAAGCCCCATTCCAACCCAAACTATGGGGAATTTGATCCATGTCAAGGCATGGTACGTAGGAAGCCTCCGCGTGGTTCAAGCCCATCACCCATTGGTTCCAACCCCATTCATGTCGGTTCATCAAACACCTTGGGTCGTCTCAGAGTGTAAGCCCCAATCCAACACCTTGGGCCGTCTCAAAGCGTAATCCCCAATCTATCCCGAACTACGAGGACTTTGATCCATGTCAAGGCATGGTACGTAGGAAGCCTCCATGAGGTTCAAGCCCACCACCTGATCATTCCTTCATGTCAGGTTCTCCCCCGTCCCGTATGACGTTAAACTATATCCACCTTGGGCCATCTCAGAGCGTATGCTCCAGTCCATCCCGAACTACGGGGACTTTGATCCATGTCAAGGCATGGTACGTAGGAAGCCTCCACGAGGTTCAATCCCACCATCCATCTGGACCCCTAGTCTACCTTCATGTCAGTTTAATGACACCATGGGTCATCTCAGAGTGTAATCCCTAGATACCACTTGAACTACGCAGACTTTGATTCCCTGGCATGGGGATACGTAGGAAGCCTCCAAGAGGCTCAATCCCGTCACCCATGACTCATCCTGATCTCTCCATCAAGTATGTGTGTCTAGGGAAGCTCATTTCCATACCCCAAAGGTTTAACTTCTTATGGGGCCCATCCATGCATCCATTCTCCTAGGTTGCCTCCTTAGGTGTCCCCTCGTTTCATTGAACTACACGGACTTTGATTCCCCACCACAGGGATACGTAGGAAGTCTCTTCGAGGATCAAGCCCAAAGCCATCATACATCCTGATCCTTATCCGGGCCGCCACATCCCGATGGGATCATGCCACCTCATTCCCCTCCAAAATATTCTGAAATCCGCCCATGTGCTGGCCCCAACATTGGTGTTCCCTCCTGGGGGTTCCTCAGTCTGGTCCACTATTATCAGTGTTCCAATCAGTCTGATTCATCCCCGCTGGATGTTAAACTCACAGAATACCCTGTGTTAAACATGGAAAACTGAGGAAAACCTCAAATACATGCCTATGGTATATGATTCCCCGTGTTCGATGTTGGATACCTCTGGATTCCTCACCCTCGAGAAGCCCTATGATAAGGGACATAAGACAGACATACAAATCCCTCAACATCAAGAAACGCCAGTGATTCCCAGCGCGACTACTCTTCTAACCAAAGGTTGCTGCCCTGACCAGAATCCTTGGAGCATCCCAATAAAAGCAGTGTAATTAACTAGTGTCCATGAATATATGGCTCCGGGAAGAGTTTCACGAACTACGTCTTAAATCTATGGGGGAGACCCAGACTAGGTGAAGAGATCTGAGGAGGAATCCATGGAAGGAAGAACCAACATCCCATCATCTCATTTCAATCAAGGATCAGACGTCCCTGAACAAGGAGTGGATGTTGCCCGCCTTTGGAAATCGGGAATGCAGGGTAACAGTAGTGCATCCTATGCGTGACAGATGTGTGCACACCGGCAAAAGCGTCAGAAGCAGGAATCTAATTTAAATTTTTCTATAATAATTTCAAAATAAAATAAGTTTAAGAAATAAGAACCCCCATCAATGATATAGGCTTTTAAACACCTATTTAAAATGAAATTCCATAGAGAAAATATTTCCAATAGTAGGAGATGGTGAGGTTTTTTCTTCCATGTCATCCTCCGCCTTCACTATTGAGATTACCAGGGTATTTACTTCAGGTTCATCCACTTACACCACCTCCAAATCCATTACTTCTTATTGTTGCCTTTGGTTTTGAAAAGTATATAAGACTTTATTAAGAATATTTCTCAATCCATCAATGTTGATTGATTTTTCATCATTTTATTCTTTCACTTGTGGGTGGAAATATTGGTCAGTTGAACATTTTTCACCTAATTTCATGACCATATCTTTAAGCACATAATCCTATTTTAACTAGTCATCAGAATAATAGTCTATTATGATTTTAGTGGGATAATATATTTTCTCAAACTAGTTATCAAAATAAAACAAAAATTAAAACATTAAAGAAAAACAAGGAAAATGAGGAATGTATAATATTTAGAAAACAAAAGAGACACTAACCCTCCCCAATAATGGTTCCAGTTATGAGAACATTCTTTCTAGCCTTGAAATCAATAAATAATTTTTAAAGGACCATAAAATGTATTTAGTCTAACCAGGGGTTATTCTCCTAGGTAATGGAATTCTTACTCATTCCATTCAAACTTATACTAACCTATTGCTAATTTAATTTAAAATAATGAAATAAGAAGGATAGGATAGTGTGTCTATGGAATAAATTAAAGAGAGAAAGAGGGAAGTATATGAAAACCAAAATACATGGCCATTAATTAAATACTTTCACTCACATACCCTGTAAGTCATTATTTAATTCAATTATCTAACTCTCTCTCTCTAATCAGTATAAACCTTAATTGGTCACCCTTTATATAGTAATTTAAGATTGAATAGTGGAAATTAAATTATTATTGTAATCACTTCCCTAACCTATCCTAATGATTGGATATCTCGAATCAGTACTGACTCATCCCAATACTTACCACCATAGGTAATGAAGAATTCTTAGGTGTCCACTTTGTAAAAACTATAAAATAAGGGAAGAATATTTTAATTTCACAAAAAAATGTAAAACTATTTTTATTTATAACATTATATTACATCCATAAAAATAATTAAAAAATATTTAATATTTAAAATTATAATTATTTACAGTTTGGAAAAATAATTATATTTTTTTAAGACTCGACAACCTAAAATGCCATCACTAGAGAAAAATATGAATAGTAAAAGAAATAAAAAAATCATATCTAATCTGACAAAGGATGAAGTCCAATTTCAGAATCCCATTAAATGATATAGAGAGGAAAAAATTCCTAGAATTATTCATTTTCTCCATCCTCCTCAATGAGTTTCAATTTAGTGATCTTGAGTTCTCTCTTCTTCCTCAGATGGCTTAAACATGTCCTGCCTGAGGGTGTGGATCTTTTCAGGTGGGTATTACACGAATCTTCTTCTTGAAACATTTAATTACCATAATCTCTACCTTCTTCCTCATTTGGTTGATTTTTTTATAGAATAGTTTAGGATATTCTTCCAAATTTAAGCGAATCAGTGGAATGCATATTGATTTTAGGTTGAGCTTTTATATTTTAGAAATTTTAGAATTAATCTTACATAGAAAATTGATGAGCCTTATATAGATTGAGATTACCTTGATGTAGCCTATGGAGTGTGCCTATTTACCTTACATATAATGTGATTTATATGAAGGTACCCTTACATAGAATTCACCCACAACATCAACTCTACATCAGTACTCTGTGTGTAGACTCTATGTGGAAACCCTACCTCACAACTCTACATGGTACGATTTCACTCAACATTAGAACTCTACATCGACGACATTCCCAATTTTTTTACTTTTTGATTAACTCTATGACAAGATTTCAACTCTGCATTGGAACTTTATGCTAACTACTTTTCTAAAATAATCTCTTCTACTAATTCTATATGGAACACTACATCACTTGGAAACAACATAATATTGAATGATTGTACTCTATATCAGTGATGAAGAGTTTGTTTCCTTTTTAATATTTCCAACTTATAGCCTAAACATTAAGAAAAATATAAATTAAATGTAACCTTATGTATTTTAATATCAAAATTTATTTAAACTCATTAAAATAGATTAATAATCCTTTATACAATGAAACTAAAAAACTGATTAACAAGGTATGTCTTGTTCAATTAAATCTAAAAATGAATAAATCATTAAAACAAAATATTTGACACATTTATAAAATTAATTATAGATTCTATAATATTTCAAAAATCAAAATATTACCATAGTTTTAGATCAATTAGGGGGTTAACTATCAATGAAAATTAGTTGAGAATTTAGGAAATATTGTCTCTTATCATAGGGGTATTTACCAGTGTAACATGGTGTGAGTATTGTAAAGGTTTAATTTTCTTCTAATTATTTATAAATATCATGAATTAATGGTATTTAAAACACCATCAAAATTGGAATACCATGATCAATATCTTTCTTAACAAGCAACACTGAGCTTTAAGTGAACTGTGATATATTATTAAAATATTACTATTTAATGTGACAATTATCGGCTAAATATTAAATTGGAAGGTATAAATAGGATTAAACACATTATAAAAAATATATATAAGGATTTTATATAAATTTTTTATTAATAGTAAATAAGTAATCAATTTTCATTAAAGTCATTTTACACATCAAGAACACATTTTTCTTCAAAAATGGTTTTTATTTCTTTTTTTGAATAAAACATATACTCAATTTATGCCTAGTTTAGATAATTTATTTGAAAAAATGTAATTAATTTTTTAAATCATCATTCCAAATTTATTTGAGATTAAATTTTTAAGAATTGTTTGAAAAGTTTTATTTTTAAATGAATAATGAAAAATATTGATTTTTATTGAAAACAATATTTTTTTTCAAGAATTCAAAAGTACCATATTGTTCTTAAAATTGTTTAAAAGTAAAATTATTTATCTTATATTATTAAAAATTCAATTAAGTTCATTGGAATCAATTTTATGGTATATTTAGTTGTAAAAACATTTTTATACTAAAAAATGCATTTTTCTAAAAAATTGTTTTACGTTATGGTTTGAATTTTTATCTTAAATTAATTTATAAAACTTATATAAATTGAATCATGAAAAATGGATTATATATTTTTAATTTGGAGGTTAAATTTTTTAAATAAGTTCATTTTATTTTATTTTTCATTATGAATAGTAATCATAATAATTTTTTGTTATTATGGTAAAGACAAGTCAGGTAATTAACGTTAAAAATAATATGATAAGATCTCAAAATAAACCCAAAGCTTTCCTATATTTCATTATATGAGTATATTTCATCCATAATAATAAATAATTAAAAAATGTGTAAAAAAATTCCACTCTAATCTGATTATAACTTTTATATTATTTTCTATAAATATAAAGTCAAAAATGTCACTCTCTTGATTTTAATATCGATAATTTTTTTGATAGGGATAAAAGAAATTTATGTTTGGCTATAAATTTTAATTTAAAGGATAAATATTTCTTTACCATTTTAATTTAATTTTTATTTTTATTGGTGAAATAATTACTATAAATGCTGACTCAACACTAACATAATGCTTGTACAAGTTGTAAAAAAATAAAGTAAATGATTTAAAAAACTAAAAAAGTAATATTTTTTGGTAGATTTAAATTATCACATTAATTATGAAGATATATAAAATATATTATAGATTTTTTATATTTTTATATTCTAATTTCATTTTTTTAATGTTGTTTTCAAAGTCAAAACATTTGAATAGTTCTTAAAATTAAATTACTAGTATTTTATGTTATATATATTTTATTAAATAATTTAAAATTCATAAAAATATTATAGGAGAAATTTTTTTATCTTTAATGGTTGAAAATTTCATAACTTTTCCTTTTATGATCTGATTTTCACATTATAATAAAATTATAAACCTTTAATATTGAAAAATTCATTACAACAGTTAAGGTTAAAATTGGCTAACCAAGCGGTTAAACCAAAATATAAGGTTTAAAATGATAAATAGACTTGTAAAAATTTTATTTAATGGTTATATTAAGACCATATATTCATTATATTTTAATAAGTGTCATTTTTAACCATTTTACATGAGTTATAAACATATTATACTATAATATTTCATGTATTTCCAAAAATGAAATTAATGATATTTTATAATAAATAATATTTTATTAACTAATTTAAAATATATAAAAATTTTATATTCATACAAGTTAATTTTTTATGGTTTTAAATAAAAACCATTCCACATTTATGTGTCAATTTCCCTTTTATGGTAACATTCTTAACCTTTAAAGTGTATAATATTTTGATATTGTGATAATTGTTAAAAGGATTAAGGGGGGTTTAAACCAAGAGATAACGTTGAAATAATAACCAAAACATGCCCAAATTTTATTTTATGAGAATATTTAGACTTATAATCATATTATCATGTAATTATACCAATTTGGATCCATTTTTACATGAAAATTAATTTATAATAATTAAATACTTTAAGTAATTCCAAGAGTGCCTCTCTCCTCACTTATAAAAGAGAATCACTTATCCTCTCTTACTCACACCTTTTTAACAATATATCTTAACAAAAAACTTTCCAATTATATTCTAAACTTCCCTAAAGATGAATTATAGGTTTTTTTTCTTATAATACCAATACAAGGGACCTTAATAAAGGATATAAGGAGGCCTGTTGAAGAAGAGGTAGTCGTCTTACCCAACATCTTTCAATTTATATCTTATTCTACCTCATATAAAAATACTGTATTAATAATAAAATAATAAATTTTGTATAATAAATATACAAAAAATTTATTATTATTATGGAACCACCAATATCCACACTCTATTTCATGAAATGGGAAGTGAAAGTATCGCCTGTGTGTATGTGTGGACTACCACCTCCAAGTGGCGATACAATTCGTTTTTCATCACCATATTTCATGGATGAGTATTATGATGTATTTAATGTTTATAAATTATATTTATGACATAATTATTCCTATTTAATTATAATATAATATCTACCATTTTACCTTCTAATATGTTGGAAAACGATAACGTCTCTCTTGCATACGTGTGGACTACAACCACTATGTAGTGGTGTGATTACTTTTTCATGTCCATTTTACATAGATGATAATAAGTATAGATTTATTGGACATATATGATATAATAATTATTATATAAAGTTTAATTATTATTTAACTTTCTTTCATTCCATCTATAAAATAGTAAAAATAGAGTTCATGTGTACGAACGACCTATCGTCTTCATGAACGGTGTAATTAATTTTTATATCTTCAAATTTTTTAAATGAATAAAATTATATATAATGAATATATATGAAGATTAAATCATGATTAAAATTATATATATGATGTTACCATGATCAAATTACAAGAATCAAAACTGTTGAATTGAAACTTACATAAAAAACGAGACAGTTAACACTCGGTAACACTGATTTTAATAAAGAGTTATTAATAAATGGGTGTTTAAATGTAATAATCGGATATTATATGATATTATAATAAATTAAATGGTTTTTATATAATTATTATAAATTTAAATTTATTATACATGACGTTAAAATCTCATACAAAGTAAGTCAGACTTGAGGTAAGGAATTTCATCTCAATTTCCCCTCATTAAGGAATATTTGAATGTTATGAACCAAATTTCTTTTATATAGGGTATATAATACCACCTTTACATGTTCTATAATAAATAATTAAAATTTATTGTATTTTATGTCAAAATTAAAATAAATTTATTCAAATGGATTTGACTTGAAATTTACCAAGTGGTAAGGGGTTTCTTAACTCAATATCTTTTCATTAGGTTAAATCAATTATTAATTGATTATTTTATGTCAATATTGTGAGTAAAATGAATTTTTGTTATTTATGATTTATTTACACTTTTATTTGTTTTTATTTACATTTGATACACATAATTACTTTATTGATTCATCCTTCTTCAACATTATGATCCTTATAAGGAATTTCATCTCAATTTACCTTCATTGAGGCATATTTTAATGTTATGCACCTCATTTGTTTTATATGGTGTATATGTTTAACATTTTAAATTTTATATAATTAATACTTCATAAATAATTTTATTTTAAGTTACAATTAAATTTTTCTTTATCCAATGGTAGTTGAATTTAAATTTACCAAGTGGTAAGGGGTTTTTTAACTTCATTTCAATTGATTGGGATATAATTATACTTTATTCATTGTGTTTCTCCATGATTATGTTTGAAATGAAATTTGATTTTATTATAATATCATTCCACTTTTTTTCATTTTTTACACATAAAAACTTCATTGATTAGATTTTCACTACAATGATATGATCCTTATAAGGGTTTATCGCCTCACTTTTAATTTTATGATACATATTAATATTCACCACTTCTTTTATTTTTATGTTGTATATATTTCCCATTTGATATATTATGTCATAAATATATTTATATTAATTTTATATAATTGTTAGTTTTAATTTATTTCCTTAATGGGGGTTATGATTCAAAAATTACTAAATTTCACTGCTAAAAATATAACATATCCCAAAGATTTCAAACCATTGGGATAGCCCGTGAAACCGTTGGTATATCCTATCAAAATAGTTTCATAAACCACTGATATGTGGTCTATTGTGATAGCCCTATACCAATGGTTTACAGTGAATTATTGGTATAGTGTGGTTAGGATTTCATTTTACCAATGGTTCATCATGAACCATTGGGATAAATATATTCCAAAAGTTCAAAACCATTGGGATAGATATATACTAACGGTTCACAATTAATCACTAGTATATGGGGTTTTAATTTTATTTTAATAATGGTTTAGTTTTAACCATTATGATATAGGTATACCAATAGTTATAAAACAATTTGTATAGACCATCCCCCCCACTCACCAGCCGCCAATATCCCCACTACCCACTGCACCTTCATTAACCTGATATCAAAACTTTATAAAATACTCAACACACAAAACACCTGCAATGAAAAACATCCTCAACCTACAATGAAATCAACACAACAAACTCAACAAATATATCCTACAATTAATCCAATAGATAATCCTCAAATAGCAACAAACCAATACATAAATAATGATAATAGAGTAAATAAATTGATGCATTTAACCAATGATAAAAAATATAAAAAAAATATCCCATATAGTCATTCACACCAAATCATAAAATAGAAAATGTCATAAATATCAGTAAAAATTTAATGGATTAATATTCCCCTCATCACCATCACTATCATGACCAACATCCTCAGTCTTATCCTCATCCTCATCCTCATCCTCAATCCCACCCTCTTCCATGACATCATCCCCACCCTCTTCCTCACCATCATCCTCACCCTCTTCCTCACTGTCATCCTCACCATTAACATTGTTAGGAATTTCATTGTCCTGACCACCACTAGGACTACTTCTCGGTGCACTATATAATGTACTCATCCTCGAAAAATATGCATCACAAGCCATGATGGTCTCTAGTGTAAGTGATAGACATAATACTTCTATCAGTTTTATAAATTCAATGTTTCTCATTTGTGACTGTTCTTCAACCTATATGGCCCTTTTTTAGGCATTTTCTACCTTAACATCTGCATATTCTACCCATTATGACTTGGTGTTACTATAACCTTCACCTGAATTGGTTCAATACCTCATTAGTACAATACTCTTCCATGGTCATTAGCATACTCTATCATGGATCTCATCTCCCAAAACTTGGTGTAAGTGGTCATTTGGGCCAAATTTGATGGGTTCTTGAACATCAAGGGTATCCAAAGTATACTATAACAAATTTAAATAGAATATTAAGTTAAAAATAGATATCAAAATTTTAAATCAACACAATAAATCTTACAATTTTTTTCTTTTTATGTTTATTTATGATACTTCCACATTTTTTCTTTCTACTCAAACAAAACAGTTTTTCTCGAGTCACACATCCTTAAATATTTAAAACTACCCAATGTAATGACATTTTAAATTAGTACAATGAACGGAATCAAGATAAAATTAAAATAATTTCTAAAATTCATCCAATATAATGTCTCATGGACATCACTTATATGAATGGAAAGGATATTGAATAAGTAAGATCACAACATGTTCATGAAGGTATATTAGATGTGGAATAACCCACTAAAAGTCAAAAATTAAATCAAGATACAATTAAAACTTAACTTGAGGTAAATGACACTAAAATTTTATATTTGAATAAATTTAATCTAATTTAAATTTTCAAAAAAATCATCCATGAAATAAGAATAAAATTTGTTTGAATTTAGTGTATTTTTTTAAAAGAGAGATAGAAAAATTTAGATATATTATTTTAACCATTGAGATTCTAATGGATGTGGATCATTTTTTCATTAGATAATTTTTTGAGTTATGCCAATTTGGCTCACTTCACTTCATTTTTGTTTAATTAGTTTTAATGTTTTTGGTTTAATTAGATTCATAAAATTTTTGGGTGGGATAGGACTATTTTTTTTAGTCCAATTCGGTCTAGGTTATTTCATACTTGTTTGGTCTAGTTCATTTATTTTTTTCAACTTGGTTTGGATCTATTTTATAGAAAACAACCTTTAAGAAAAAAAGAATGATGACTCATTATAATCAATGAAATATTAATTTTTTCTCCCATTCCAAAGAAAATAGTATTTTAAATGAAACAATAAATTATAATTGTTATATTATACAATTAACTTTTAATACCTTATATGTATTTAAAATTCAATCCTTTAATCCTGATATTGTGAATCTGAGAAAATATAATTATAATTAATATCCCATTACTATCAAATTTCCATTTTCTATTGAATTTCATAATTTTTTCTTAATTAAAGTGTTTATATTCCTTTTAAGGAATTTTTATGGTTTACTTTAAAATGGTTGGAATTATAGTCACATAAAATTCATAAATTTATTTAAGAAAACAACACAGAAATTATGACTTATCATGTATACATTGAATAAAAAATATTAGAGTCATTCTTGGAGTTCAAAAATAGCACAATACATGCATCTTAGTGCTTAATTTTTAGAAAAATACATTGTGTAATTTATTCATTGAAGACTAATTTATTTTTCTCTTGAACTCATCCCAAGTTTTATCGTATTCACCTCATCCATGAGATAAACCTCTCCCTCAAAAAATCATTGGATTCTATATGAACTACTATAGAGGTTTCATATGATCTATTGGAAGAGATTATGAGTGCTTGTATGAATTTTTCATGAAATGAAACTTTGTTGAGGATCCAATACTATTAGTTGGAGGCCTAGAAGTTCTCTTCAAAACCAACATTTGCTACACATTTTTAAAGATCCAATAGATATTTATTACCTTATAAGATTTTGTAGCAAGTCAATGCAAACTACTTGTAAAGATATGTTTGAGCTTTTGATAAGTAGGGTGGGAAAATGATTTGAGTGGGATTTCAGTTTTTAGTGTGGAAGCTTAGTTGAAGGGGATGATGAAAATTATGTGGTAGTATGGGGTCCCCAACCTAGAAGACTTAAAAATTAGGTGTTAAATAATACCATTGGGTTACAAAAATGTTTTTTTAGATGGATGGATGGAATCTGCCTCCAGGGATCTCAGTTTCCATCATTATAGCCTTTATTTCTACATCAACCAATAGTTTTCAATAGCTTCATGTGATATCCACACACTCAACTGCTCCTATGGATCAAATAAATTTTTTTGTTGGACACTCATTAATGATAGTTTAGTAATCTACTAAGGATTGGGAAATATAAGAGGAATTTTTCATCCAACACAAAATGGAATCCACTGGGGATGGTATGGAGATTCCCATGATGAATCATATTGGTTTACTAATTTTAACCATTAAAGTATGGGTTAGTTATGGTGATTTTTACAAGATTTTTTTTACATATACAACATACCTGAATGGAAGAAACTTCGGGATCTAATTTTATTTTCTTGGATCATGGAGATGTTGACGAGTGGATATTTAGATATAGAATTAATTTTTCCCTCGGAACTCAAAACTTGAGAAATTCTATCTATGTTTAGGAAAGGTCCTTTAGTGATATTGAAATAAAGAAATATTTTGGGGAAGAATAAGAAATTTTCTACAATTTTATTAGGGGTCAACCTAACTTTGAAAGTGGAGATATTATTTATAGTGAAAATTATGTAATTTAAGATACAAAAAAGTGGTATGTACCCTAGTTTGTTAGAGGATAATGTGAACTCTAGTAAAATGCACATAAGTTCCTACACCCTGAGTGCAACTTGTTTCACCAGTGGAACTTGGTTTCTTTTCCTCAGTCTTGATTACAAGACTAATTTTAAAGAGTGGGTAAAAAGTGATAGGGACCAGTATATATGGGTTTGATAGTTTTATACACTATAGGTGGGATAGCCTAGGGAAGATAATTTAATTAGGGAAGTAGGTACTATAGACCAGATTCATTAACAAAGTAGAGGAATATTCTAGGCTGGACAACTATGGACACTATAGGTGGGACAACCTAGGGAAGTTGAGTATGCTAGTAGGAAAGGAGGCCCCACAACACTGCATGGATAAAAAATTGGGAGAAATATTTTGGGGATTAATCTATGTCCCCATGTGTAAGGGACTATTTTAAGAATAGGGTTCTAGATAGAGGAGGTAAATACCATTTTTGTTTGGAATTTCATCCGAAGTATTGGGTGTGATAACCTGGGGCTCTCTCGAGTGATTATTCCCCCTCTTCCATCCTTCTTCTTCTTTTAATTCTTCTTTCTCCCCCATATATCAGCGGTCACTTATGGTTTATTAAAAATTAATATATATAAAGGAGTATGTTCCAAGTGTTCTATATAGTGTGAGAGTTTAATTAATAACACTGATTTAATCAATCAATAGTAGTACCATTGCAAGGATGAAATATTCACTATAATGGGTTTTCAAATTTCCAAATCTGTTATACATTAAAATTATTTAATAATAAATCCTTAAAGTTATTTACTATAGCTATATTTTTCACCTATATTCCATTGTAATGTACATGAAACTAGATCTCTACCTTTATCAGTTTTCATATTTTTCTATGAATATTGGTTTCTTCAATTGTCTAATTTAGGGTCTACCCTTTGAACCTATCCAACAAGATTTTTTTTGGAAATAGATATTGTAATATTATTGACCCCCATATTTTCATGATATATAAAAAATTAATTATATCTATGTAAATGAGTATCACATATTCTTCCTCTCATGGTCTAGCATTGTAGTCTTCCCCAAAGTGTGGAGGTATGTCATAGAATACATGTTTTTTTTAATTTTTCTTGAATATTCCTAAAAAATCGACAATAGAAGAGTAATTATTAATTAAAATCATGGTAATTTGCATTTAAAAACCTCAAATTTGATTAATACCTTAAACTCAGTACTCATTCAATGAGTAATCATTTCCTAATAATATTCTATCAGATAGTCATTCATGAAATGTGTGGCCTCTAAATCTGGACAACTCTATCACACCATACACTATACAATGCATGCTTATATCCTCCCCAGAGTACACCTAATTCCATAATCCATGCTAGTCTCATAGCCTCACCATCAATAAAATTAAAATGAAGCTGACATGAAAATATTAATTCATATAAATACAATAATAATATAACATTAAATCCAATGAATTTGTTTACCCATATTTGTTCCCAACTGTTACACATTATTTCATTTGGTAGGTGTCTCTAAAAGAGTGGATGGGTGGGAATTATGTCATAATGTTTGGAAATTGTTACTAAAAAAATCCTACATTCTCGTCCTATTTTAACAATAATTTTTTTCGTCATTATACTCCATCATCAACTATGTGCGGTGGTTCCACACTGCACTCATGTGTGTACGCCCATGCCTCTTATTGGTAGATCCAATTGTTAAATAATAAAAACAAATATTATATCAATACATCTTATAATTAAAATAAATCATGATAAAAAATCACAAGGGTTCTATAAATATACCTATGGTAGTTTGATCAGTGGGCATCGTTGGATCCTCATACACTGAAGGAACATTAAACTGTAAAGATGTAGTAGGTCCAAGTGTATGCTATGTAGGGTTAGAAGGTGTCAGATCAGCAGTTGTAGAAGTAGGAATGTAGTATCCTAGGGAGAAGGAAGTATAAGGAAAAGAATATGTCACATATGGTTGTGCAAATTCATAATAAGGATGATGAGTAGGAATCATCGGTAGATACGGGAAAGAGAGGTGGGGAGGCTCAGATGAAAATAGAGGGGAAAAAATTGGTGTTTTAAACATCTCAACTGTCTGTAATGACACTTTGGGGTCAAAAAGTGTGGTATATGGTACATTAGGTGGAGGTATGGGGTGTGATAAGGAACATCGACTGGAGCACCTAGCTAGAGTACCACCCCCTTGAATCTCCAACCTGATCATTGAAAGAACTGGGTTGGTTTGTGAACAACTGGATCTATGGTAGTGGATCCGGATTAAAAGTTCCAAAAAATTAACCAAATGAAATTATATGTTATTGATATATATTTTTTAAATAAAATAATCACAATGGGAATTGTATTAGGGACTCCCATCCCACTCATTATGAAATTTTTTCTTTTTTATTTTATATTTTTTTCTCCTAAGTGTTTTTAATTTCCTGTGTTTGAAAACAAATATGGAATTAATTATAAATCTATAAATAATGCGTAACTGAGACAAGAAAAAATATGCAACATGAATTAATTAAGAAATATCACTTGTCAAACCAAATATTGGATATTCTGTTATATAACAAAACCATTTTATATTTAGTGGTAATAATATCAAAACATAATACATGAAATATAAAAAACAATAAATTAAAATTAGCATGTTTGTCATGGGTATGATATTGTTTTATTCTATTTTCAATTCTATCTAATTCAATTTTGGTTATGTCATTTGGTTCATTATGGTCAATTTATTAGGCCATTTTTTTATTTTTATTTGTCATATATCATTTCCATAATTTTTTCAATTGATGAGATCATTTCTCAATTTTTATTTGCCTTATTTCAGCTGGTTCATATTTTGGGTTAGGTCATTTTGCCATTTTTTTTGTTATGTCATTATTTTCATTGGTTTTTATTTTCATATCAATTAGTTTAACATGTCCAATTCAATTCGTCTTGTTTTTTGTTATAATTTAATTGCTTTAGTTTTGTTTGGTTTGGTAGTTTTGAATACAGTTAAATTCAATATAATCAAATGAAACTCAAATAAAAATACCACCAATAAATATTTAAAATACACATGAAGGTATAGTAAGATACAAAATATTTTTATTAAATAGTAAATCAATTTATATAGCACCAACCTCAACAAAAAAAGTCAATATAATCCAAAAGAACTAGGAACACAGATGGATGATTCTATATATTTCCCACCACAACTTCAAGTTCACAATAAACTATGATAATTGAATTTTTGGAGTCATTATAACTAATAAATGGATTGGGGCCAATGGGAGAAGGTATGGTGTAAATTCCATCATCACCATAATCAAAAATATGTCTTGGGATTACTACAATAATGACACCAAATTCAGGTCAAAGATGATCTTTGACATAAAAAACTTGTTTCTCTATTGATGCTAATACATATGGTTCATCGGTAATAAGAGTATGAGTTATGTCAATAATTTGAAATCCACAGTCATCAATAAATGTGTCATGCCTCATCATCGAATCAAACCACTGGAATTTCATTAAAGTGACTCAACCATGAGAGTAATAATCTAATATTAGTGTTTTCTCAATGACTCCATAATAAGATACATTTTCAAATTGAGGTATACTATTTGATGAACTGGCACAATAGTTTGTTGTGGCAGTTAACATAACACCATCATGTTGTGCTCTCATATTCATTGATCTTTTAGTGATAATAAATATATACCCATTGATCACAATTTATTTACATTCACGAACCATATAATTAAGACCAAAAGCCAAATCCATCATTTCCTCAGTGACAGAGACAATAGGAAAACTCAATACCTAAAATATAAATGAATATTAAACTTAATTAAATATTTATTTTATTAATTTATTACAGTAATATTTCTACCTTCAATTTCAACCAAACAGAAAATTTTTTATGAAAAGTATCTCTCATTATCAATGATATAGAATAATTCTTTCTATTTATAATTTTTTATATTCCTTTCCAAAAAAATATAAATATTTTAATGTATATGTAAAATTATATGAGATTAAATAAGATATACATTTTCAATTTACTTTATTAATGTAGTCATCGAACAAATCACAGTTAAACAAAACTATGTGGTGTACCATCTTTTGATCTTCAAGGCTTAATTTCGTCAATTTATATGATCTAGGAATTCCCCCTGATTGCGTATTGATGTAAAAATGGGTTCAATTTTATCATATTTTTCTTCTTCATTTCTCATCGGCATGTTTCATCTTGTAGTCAGATCATAAAAATATATTGAACAGAATTCCATAGATTCTTGATCCAAGTAACCTTTTACAGTAGAACCTTTGGGATGATTTCTATTATAAATATAATACTTCAATGTGAACATGTTTCTTTCAATTGTATACATCTAAAAAAAGAAACAGGTCCTTTGAGAATTATTTCAGTTGGAATATGCATAGTTAGACACAGTATGCATGTTAAAAATGAGAGAGGAAATATTTTCTCTAACTTGCACAAAATTAATGGTCCCTCTACCAATATTTTTTTTAAGAAATACTTTGAAAAATTATTACCCAAAATATCTCTAAGGAAATGGCACAACTAAATAACTATAACCCTTGCATTATTATATAGAAGATGGAATATTTCTATTAGAATCAACTCATAAAGAAGGATGTGATAAACATGAGTCTTCGATGATTTCAACTTCAACACTATTATGTTGACCCATTTTGATATGTATCTTGAATATCCATTAGGAACTTTAATAGACCCTTGTACTTCTAGAAAAAAAAATTCTGTAGGTTCCATCACATAATAAGGACAAGGAACTTTTCATTTATTTTCACTGATACACACATGATGCAATTATGGTTTGATGCCCTAATCCACCAAGTCACACTGAGATTGTAAATCATATTTTCTCTTTAACTTGAAATTTAGAATAATTTAAATAAAAAATTCACATATATTATTTTCAATGTGAATTACGTCTAAGAAATGACATAAAAAATTAGTTGACCAATAAGAAAATGTAGAGAAGATACTCTTCTTCTTACAATTGTAATAGAATCATTCTTTTTCTTTCTAGATTCCATCTGACCCTTCCTAAATGAAAAAATGAAATCTTGTAATTCATTAATCATATTAGTTTCAAATATATGATGAGGTGTATTGTTAGTCTCCATGGTATTTTCAAATATTTGATGATTATTATTATATGGATGGTCCATTGACAAGAATTTTCAAGGTCCTAAAAAACTGAAACTACGGTGATATTTTAGTCTTATAAATCATATATTCTTTATACAAATACAACAAGATAGTTTTCCCTTCATGATCCATCCATACATCATTTCATAAGCCCGAAAATCATTGATCATCCGCATAAGCGCAACACACATCTTAAATATATCTTTAGAACATGCATTGTATGTGTTCACACCCACATTCAAAATATGTTTCAACTATTTTATTAATGGTTTTGTGTATAAATTTATATGATTTTCAGGAATAGACGGTCCATAATGAGTATACTCATGAAAGTGAATGGTTTTTTAATACATATCCATGAAAGAAGGTTATAATTATGTGCGAAAATTGCCATGTGTTATGAAAAGTATCCTCCCAAATAGATTAAAATTGTCACATAAAAGACCCAGCCTTACATTAATCACATTAGTTATGAAATCAAGATATTGAGAATCAAATACTTTCCATGAAAATCTATATATAGGGTAAACCAACTCATCATTATTCTTATTTCTCTCAGTATCATGCCATCGCATTTTTATTGATATTTAATCAAATAAGAAAAAATTATGGAGTATGGGGATTAATGTAAAGTGACACATTAATTTCTATACCACATGGGATGGTGTTCCATAATCTTTTGGCTTCCATCGTAATGTCCCAAATTTTATAAAATCATTATATTTAAAAGTTTCCTCCCAGAATAAGCTCAAATATTTCAGGAAATAATGAATTTTTTTTGAAAATCTATGTTCCTTAACTAAATTCTATTCCATATAAGGGTTTTAGGGAATATTTGTATCATATATAAGAAATCCCTTAAAAATAAAATAATATAATCAATGGAATTATTATAAATCTCATACATTTTTTCCCATGAAACAACTGGATTAAAAATTTCATCTTCTTTATTTTACCACATTACTAATATACCAGAGTCTTAGTAACACCATTCAATTTTTTCATCTTGTCAACATAATCATTTTAATTAGATGCACCATGTGCACTCGTATTGAAGTTTTATTGGGTCATCATCCCTTCCTTCTCTTTATGAATAATAAATGGAAAATAGTCATCTAAAAAATTCTCCAATCCAGTCCTCTGATTTGGATTATAAGAATTTTGATATTGAATTTTCTCCTCATTGTGATACCAAACATGGTATTTTTTTAAACCATATATGGTTATATGGTAGATAACATCTTCACAGCCCAACCAAGGTATTACAACACAATTATAATATGCAAAATTTATATGAGAAATATCTGAATCATTGTCAAATGAAAAATATAAAAAATCTCTTAAACTTGTTTTGAAAGTCTCTTAAGATCTGATCAGTATCATACATCCAACTTCTATCCATTCTGTAAAAAAATTGTTTTATGTAATTTTATAAAATAAATTAAATAATATTGAAGTTTAATCTAAAATATATTTAATTAAATGATAACTATTCAATTTATATGAAACCATAACCGAGACACTAGTCTATATGATAATCATAATATAAAATAACAAAAAATACTATATATATAACAAAATACTATAAATATAAAACCATGATACTGAATTCTATTATATAAATGAGTAATAATGTGTCAAATCCATTGAAGTTCAAGTCTTTAATTATGAAAATTTTTCTTATAAAATATAAATACCTAATTGTGTTATTTAAATGAGATGTAATTGAGTGAATAAATTGATGAGACATAAAGGACCTTCAGATAGATGTCTTAGTAACTCTCCCATTTAATTTGGTCTAGTTCAAGTTCATTTGATTCAGTTCAGTTTATTTTTGTTTAATTAAATTTAATTAGGTTCATTTAAATTAAGTTTTATTCAGTTTAGGTAAGTTTTATTGAGTTGGTCTAGTTTCATTCATTTGGGATTGTGTATCTTTAGTTCAAGTGCATGTGATTTTTTTCAATTCCATTTGTTTCAATTGGGAATAGTTTTATTAAAAGTGGGTTAGTTTGGTTCAAATATATTTTATTTACTTTGGTTCAAATCAATTCTATCTGGTTTGGTTTGGTGTTGTTTGATATGGTTTAGTTAAACTTGGAACAGAATGGTTATATTAAATTTGGTCAGTTCTGTTTGTTTATGATTAGTAAAAATGTGGTTGATATTTATACTAGAATTATACTTGAGGGTTGATGTCTCATTTATATTGAGTGTAATAGATGTATGAAGGTTTAGAGGAGATAACCTAGGAGAAAAGTGATTCACATCTATCGTATCTACCCTAGGGTTATTTTATCATTCAAAAACAGATTCAACTATATATATTGATAATTGGATCACTAGAATATGTATTTTACATTCAATCAACCCTGATCACATTCATAAATTTGTGATAAGAAAGTCATTAAATTCCATATTTAAATTATCTCAAGTTAAATTATATATCATGTCACATTTATATAATTCACAAGGTGATACCATTATCTAATATCTTCTCACAAATTATTTGGAAAAAGATATTGGAAATCACGCAAAGAAATATCACAACATGTTACAACATTGATTATCACCCCATGTTGGTTGTTATGTAAGCATAAAATTTTGGATATGGAGGATACATTTCATCATAAATTTTTTTGTCACACTATATTAAGTTATACTTAAGAATAAATTAAGATCATATAATAATAATCATATTCCAGATAATATTACTTATAGAGAGACAACATCATAAGAGTATATTCCACATCATAACCTATTCAATATAAGAATAATATGGAGTGTTAAATGATTTGATACTCCATAAAGGTAGATATAATGATATAACTGGTCTTTCATAAGAGTATACAAATACTATGTAAGAGTTAACCTTAGTATAAACTTTCATTGTTAATAATAAGCTAAATGTATATAAGAGTAATTGATTTAGGATCACACCATAATTATGTATATTTCACTATGAAGAGGAAGTTTTTTCCACAGTGGATATCCCATGATAAATTTGTGTGGTTTTGGAATGTGATAGTGGATTTGATAACTCCATATTAATAATTTCACACAACAGTTATGTGAGACATTGAGAATAGTAAAAAATGGTTACATTGTAAAATTATAGTTACATTGTGAGGATCAAAACATTGTAAAAATAGATTGAAAACTAGAAAGAATCTAAAATATAAGTCCAAAATGAAAATAGAGGACTTCACTACAATAGGTCCATATTTTAAGGATATATGAGAATCCATTAATCCAAAAGGATTTATCAGTATATTGAAAATCATACATTTATTGTTGATGATGTGTCAATATTAAATCTGACAATAGAATCATAAATAATTTATATTTAAATTCCTATAAAAATGTAATATTAAATCATAGGATACTCCACTTGAAGTGTAAATGAATGGTTATAAAATATAAATTTCATTTTAAAGTTTTATATTACATATATGGATGTAGATTATTAAAATTATAGTATATAAGAAAAAAAAAATAATGCATATGGAATGAATATTAGATAGATACAGGAAGTTTTAATTTTCATATTATAGATAAGAATAAATATTATGTACAATTTATAATAATTAGATGATTATATAAAGAGTGTTGCTTAAGACACTGAATTTTACGCATAAATGTAATGATTTTGAGTATACAATAACACTTAAAACTATACTTTAAAAGGATAATTAATTTCACTAAAAAACATATATTAGACTCTATTAATCTAAACCCTTACAATGGAAGTGGGATTATAGTGAGCAATTTTTTTATAGAACACAAAAACAAATCTGGTGAAACTACATAAAGGGAATACTAAATGACAAATCTAAAACTCACTAATTTGTTATGTATGAAAAACTAGATGAAAATAGATTCTTGAGGATGGGTTTCCATGGCTTGGGAAGAATATAGAACCATTCATAGGGGTCACTGTTAAAATAAATTAAAGGCGAGGGGTGCACATGGCTTCGAGCTCAGGATTATATCCATATGAAAATCCAAATGGGAGTATTGATAGAAATATATATGGAAGTGCTATGAAATTAGGATTAGATTCCTACTAGGGATCATTATGGTAGGATGGTAGAACTCATGATTTGATATGGATGGGAGGAGGGGAGGAATGCCTACGGTGAAATTTCAGGGAAGACCTATGCCAATGATTTTATTTTTAAAAATCATTGGCATTAGTAAGCTATTCCAATAGTTTTTTAAAAATATTTGGAATATACTACACTAAAATATCACATCCTAGTGGTTTTTTTAAACCATTGGGATAGGTCTGTGGGTATAGGGGTGATTTCTAGTAGTGGCGGTATGGGTTTATTTCACAATCTCATTATTATTTGGGATAGTTTATATTTAAGAATATACTAAGAGAATTATATGATGTTTATATCTTAAAAATAATCTATTTTATTCTCTTATATTTATTAATATAAATTAGAAATTTTCCTTTCATTTTCCTCTATTTATGTACTCAACATACCAGAATGGTAATTTTAAGTAAAACTAGCTCTGTTATTCTACTCGGTCGGGAAACATTTTATTCCCCACCCATATTTTCTTTAAAATGTTTTAAAGAATATTTTTAATATTATAAAATGATTTATTAAATCCATTTTTACCCATGTTGGAATTTTTAAAAAATGTTTTAAAAGGAATATTCTTGTCATTTTCTGAACGAGGTACTTTTAACTTTTTACTGAAAATGTGAAAGGAATCTTCATCTTAATGTACATGCCATGAAAAAAAAATTCCACCGTTATGATTATATAATGATTTTAAGATTACTTTACAAGTTTCAAAGGTTATTTTTAATAAAAAAAATTCCTTAATATTTGGGAAGTTTTTAGATTTTAAATATTTTATTTTAAAGTGAAAATGGTATTTTCCTCAAGAAATTTTCCAATGATATTTTTAAATTATTTTCATCTATATCAATATACTTTGAGGAATATTATGATTTAATATAGATATACTCTGATGATACCATCCACCATATTTATCTGGATTGTTTATGATCAATTTGAATGGGGAAAGTTGTTGGGTCCACTAGGTCAAATACCCTAAGAGGGGGGTGAATTAGGGAATGACAGATTAAAACAGCTCACCCTTTTGATCTTGCTTCTTTGTTAAACAAAACTCTATTCTCTTTATTTCCCATAGTAAGGTATGAAAAAAAAATCATCCATAGGAAATAGTGAGTTTACGTGGTTCACCCACACTGGGATACATCCAAGAATCATAAAACAACGATGTGTTGATGTACTAAATCGACTAAAAGTGCTCCACTGTTTACAAAGATCAAAGAAGACTCACTGTCCCTCCTAGTTTACAACCAAACACAATTTGAATCTGAATTCTCTCTCTACTGAAGTGTGATCACTACTTATTAAGAATATCAAATCATAGTTTATAGACTTGTAGATCCCTTCATTATCTTTAATGAATGCATCCTCCACTATATGTAGATGCTCTATTGATGTCCCGCTTTCATCCACTAATAAATTCCTCTTTACCTCAGATGTACTTGGCAACTCCAAATCTCTCATGTAACCCTTATTGTGTCTTGTGCGCAACATTAATGCCTTTTGCGCAACATTCCACTTTCATCACAGAACACCTCTTGCACGCAATTTCAATATTATGAACAACTCAAATCTTATGTGCAAATTTTCTTAGCTTGCGTACAACTCAAATTATTTTGAGAAACTACCTTTTCACATAATTATTATGTTATTCAAAGCTTGTATTTATTCAAAGTTTTGAGCTTCATCAAATGAGGGGGGTCACCTCTTATTTGTAGGCATCATTGAACCCTACAGGAAACAAACACCATGTCGTTCAATATCCTCTTCGATCACGCAAACCCCAATTAAGATGTTATATTGGGTGTGCAAGTTTCTTTCACGCAACCTCATCTTTTGCGCTCATTTCTCATTTTTTCACACACATCATGCCTTTTACATTTTTCAATGTTCTAATCCTAAAATGATCCTTACACACAAGTTTCCATACCTCCTTCAATATTGCACGCAACTTCCTTTACCAAAACCACATATCTCTATTTTCACGATTTTGAGGCCCAAAAATTTAGCAAACACTATAAAACAGCACCACACTATATTTTTTCTCTTTGTACCAACTCCAGATCATTTATTCCTTTTTCATGGTTCTTTATCAACATAGTTTGTCAAAAATATTTCTAGAACACCACAACTGACCAAGGAAACCCTCTTTGTCAACAGAAACAATCAGCCTAAAAATTCTTCAATCTTACCTTGAGGGATTTTTTCCCAACAAAAGTATTGAAATTATGTATTTTAATTCTTCAAATATGAACAATTATTTATTTTTAAGGAAAATTTATTAGGTTTTATTTTTTATTCATATAAGTAATTCAATAGACTTATTATTTGAGGGATTTGGATTAGAATTACATAGACCCTTGGTGCATTGGTAGGTTTCATGAGACAAAATAGGTTGGGAATTTGGGAAAGGCCTTAACCATTTGTGTAGATGTATTGTTATAAAGCCTCAATGAAAAGTTTATGATGTATGAAATTATGAATTCCATAATTATGATATCAGTTATTTATGTCCATGTGATTATTTTAATAGTTATGATATTCATGGATAATTTTAAAGATCATGTGATTATTTATATGACATTATTTTATCTTAATTTATTTCTTCCATAATATTTATTCCTTGTTTATTATATGTTAGCTTCTATTTTATGCATAACCTTACTAATAATTTGAGATTACCCTTATTTTTTTATTTCCCTATGATTCCATGAAGTTTACTATGATTGATATGAAAGGATATTCTAGATATAATAATGATGTTATCTAAAAAAATACTTTACTGTATTTTATATTTTTAAATGTATATGAGATTCAAGTATGTATCTATTTTACTAAGAATACTAAACTATTTGATCCTTTGGGATACAATCATTTGTATCTAGTGATAATATAATAAAGCAACCACCGGCTCTGGGATACTGGAGTTAGGGTCTTTAAAATATCTCATATACTTTAGAAATTACATCTATTATATTTGTCATGGTTTTTACTCAACCTAATATATCTTATGCATTAAGCATGACTACTAGATAAAAATATTATCCTGGTGAAATTTATGGAATTATAGTTAAAAAAATAATTAATTACTTGATAAAAATGATGATTTTTTCTTAGTCTTTAGAGGTGATAAAGAGATTATTGTAAAGGGTTACACTGATGTTGACTTGTAAACAAGGAAGGATGATTCATGATATCAAAAAAAATTCATGATTTATATCAGATGTTGTAATGCAAGATATTTGGATTAAAAAATTTTAACCGGAAATGGGTTTATTCCTAGCATATTGAGAGTAATAGATATCTACTATGATAATAATAGAGAAATTTTTCTGACCAAGGAACCCCAATCTCGCTAAATAACCAAACACATCGTTTGAAAAAACACTCCCAATTGAGAAATTGTTAAGAGGTGTTATGTATTGATAAATTGGTTGGATACATGTGATAATGTAGTGTATATATTTATAAATCCATTAACACATTTAAATCATGAGATTCATGTAATTTATTTAGGTATTATATACATGGGAGACAATATGTAATGGTTTTTTTCAAAGTAAATGTTTCACTTTTTATAATTAAGGAATTGTTTTCCCTTTATTCATGTGTGTTGGTTATTTTACATGAGATTTTAATGATAAATAACTCTAAAAGTATTCAATTGGGTTATATATAATAAATTATTATCATGGATTTGTATTATTTTTTATTATATGTAATAATTATATTTAGTAGATTAGTATATTTCATATTGAGTAGACACATGGCATAATAATTATGACTTATTGTTTGGGCCAAACCATGAAACTATAACACATGGGATTTAATATATATGTTCTTTGATATACTTTTTGGTATACTTAAGTTAATCCTTATTATGTGAGGCTATCAAGTTACCTCACAAGTGAACCTTCATACTTTGATAACTTTCTTATGCCAGTCTTGATATTGGGATAATCTGGTGTGGATGTGTATATTGGTGATCATGTGGTAATTTTTTCATAACTAATATGTGGTGTTTACTCTTGTATAATAGGTATAAAATCTATTACCTTGATTTAATAATACTAGTCAAATTCAAGGATATTATTTATTGAGTGGAATTTTATGTGCTAAACTAATTAGATAAATCAAATTTGGCACATTAATTCAATCTAGATATCCAATTTCAAAAAACCAAGAATTGATGATTTTGCTTTTTCTATATTATAATATTCCATGTCTAGTGATTATTTGTATATTATGAAAAAATGTATTATATAATTATATATAAAAAGTATGAAAATATATTTGGTGGACTTATTTATATGGATATATGTGTGTGTTTGATATAAAGTATGTAAGATTATTTTTAGCTTGAGTAGTAATGATATTTTTTATGTCTCTCTCTTTTATTATGATTATGATTTATTAAAGTCAAAATCATTTTAAACTCTATAAAGGACAATAGGGTCACAAATCAAATCATGAATTAAGGATTAAATTTTTCATAATGATTTTATCAATAATTTTAGATATTTTATATAATAATAATATATAAATGAGTTTTATAGATTAAAATATACCACTTAAGTTTTCTATAAATTTTTATAGGCTTTAGTGCAAGTGGTTATTTTTTTATATATTCACTAAAGCATAAAACATGCCCTAGTTTGTGTTATGTAATGGTTTCTTATTCAACATAATGGAATTCATCATCATAAAAGATGTGAGATTCCATTAAAATACTTATAATATGATTATTATCATGTTGTTTGAGATTCATAATACACTATTTAATGATGTATTGATGATTAAGTAGATGTTAAATGACTTTAGTATTCAATTAATAAATGAGTTGGAAATTGTAAATTTTACAATGGATAGATCCAAAAAAATCATTTCATAACATATAAAATAAAAAAACTTAATGTAAACCTCTTTATTCAATGAAGGGTTTCTATTTAATAGAGTTCAAGGAACATATTTTGGAATCATTTATCATTTGGAACAAGGAAAACATTTCCCTTATTTTCTTCTCATCATTAACCATAAATAAATTTCTAAAAACCATTTGAAGGAGTTGATATCATACTAAAGAATTCAGTGATTCTATTTTGGGTGAAGTATTCCTATTGAGGTAAGTTATTATTGTCATTTTATAGTAATTCTCCATCAATCTCACTAGTCAGGAAAGGATGGAGATCAATGGTGTGGTGCAAATGGTTTATCTTCATTTTATTTTACTATTTCCTCTCATGATCGATCTTATGGTTAGGTTTTTTGTTCCCTTTAATTGTATTTTGAGTATATAGATTTACTATAAAACCATTTATATGAGATATGGAAAGTTGATATTCAAAAAATAATTTTTTAAAATGAGTTGAATTTTAAAAAAAATGTATAATTTCATTGAAAAAGGAAACTCCTCACTATCCCTCAAATGTTCAAACTTGAATTTTTTAAATTATTTTATTATTTTATCATTTTTCCCATTCCATTAATATATATTATTTTTATTATTATTTTCATTACACATACACACATAAATTTATATAGATATATTAATCATAAATAATGAGTTTTTCCATTATAGAAACTATCATGGGAATTAAATACGTGGTTATAATGACACTTTTGTAAAAAGATATATAATTATAACACATTTTTGACTAATATTATCCACACTTAAATATTTTCCTCATCTAAATCATTAATATGAAAAAAAATAGACAAGTGGAAAAACTCCACCCTCTCACACAAACACACTTAATTAAAAAAATCATTCATTATATTTAATATAGAGTAATTTTTATAAATAATTGAGATAAATAATGGGTTGTTAAAGAATCAAGACTATTTAAGGATAAAAATTTCATACTCAGGGAATAAATGAAATTTGGTTTGAAAAAATAAAAAGTATTCAAAAAATATAAATACAGTATCTATCACATTCATTTTATTTTCTTATATAGTGAATTTGAATCAAATTATGAAATAAAAGTTATAGATATATATTGGACAAATAGAACACAAAATAATTAAAAAGGTGAGGATCTAAAAAATATTATGGGTGGAGGTGTGGTGTCTTTGCTAAATAAATGTTCTCTAATATCCATAAATAATAAATATCATGATGTAAAATAATTTTAAATAATGAAAGAAAGTGAAACTATATAAAGAGATAATTTAGAAAAGAAAAAAATGATTTCTAAAGCACTACAACATGGTAATATAGAGGTATTAGAATTAGATTTCACTATAAGGGGGGCCAAGAATCATGATTTTTAAAAAAGAAAAGTGATATGTGGATTTCAATTTGTTTTTTAGAGGAAAGAAAGAGAAAAGGGAAATAAAGGAAATGATTAACTTCATTTTGTGGTAGAAAATCCAAATTTTGGATACATTTAAGGAGGAATGAAGCATATTATATGGGAGAAATATAATTGTAAAAATTTATAATAGAAAAATTTAATGCATGGAATATATAGTATTGAATGGTGTATTCTATTAAGAAAAGATCAAACTATTTACTTTTACTCACATATCCTACATTTTTCTTTATTATTGATTCGTACAATATGTTTTGTACAACACACATATAACGTTTTAGTATTTTTATTATTACTATTGAACTCTTATATAAAGTTTATATGGATACATTTCATTTATATATTTACACTAAACTAGAAAATATAAATTTTTAATTAATTACCAAGTGGGGAATTGATCTTATGATGGTTGGAATTTCAAAAACAAACCTATCCATTTGTATAATGTATACACCTGACCAAATTATATTATTTAAAATAATAAAGAACCCAAAATAATTACACATTGTGAAATTTATTATATATGAATTGAAAAAAAAAGATAACTTCTACACTAATTCTAAGGTGAGTATTTAAATATGTGAAAAACATTAAATATTTTAATATTATTTCTATACCTTTGTTTTTTATATTTATTTAATTAATCATATTCAAAATAAAAAAAATTATATTTATAATATTTTAGTTATTATTATTATTACACGTGGTGTTGTAAAATTTTGGAACATTTGATGTATGAATTTTATATATTTAATTATTTTTATACAAAAATATAAAGAAGTTCCATTTCCAATTGAGGTGGCCAGATTAATGAAGGAATCAAAATAATTTCATCATCCCCTTATATGGATGCTTTACAAATGATGAATTTTATTAATGGTTTTGATCTTCATCCACTGATTATTGAAACATTACCTCTTTACTGGTAAACTCTATGTTCTCTATTAATGTGATTAGTACATTAGTACTAAGGACTTCGTTAGGGTATATATTCAGATTAGAATAATGCATATCTATAAATATGAAAACATCAATCTCCATAATTTTATATATTTTATGCTCACCATATTATAGTATAGTTTAATGTTTGACCATTCATTTATGAGATTAAAATTTTTGGACATCATTAAAACTTTGTAAAGTGATATTTTAACCTCTTAAAATGAGATATTTTAAATATTAATTGATAAGGTTACCCATCGTATTCCTAAAATATGTTTTTTGAGTTAGACCATTTTATTATCCAAGCTTCATAAGGAAGCTTCAATATTCCTAATATTTTATTCACTCAATGTAAAATTGTGTTTATTGAAGGATGTGAATTTGGATTTAATATACTCCCAAAATGGTTAGTGTAATGACTTTTATTAGAATGGACTCCACCAATATTGATTGTACTAGTTTAAGGGTTGAGATGATTGGACATAACTTGCCTTGGTTTTGTAGGTTTTCACTTATATTTGAAGAAAATGGGTTTTTACATGTCCTAAGATAAAATGAAAATGAAAATAATTAATATGAAATATGGTTAAAAAATAGATACTTTAAGCTATCATAAACTATGGGTTGAAAATATTTTTACATAAAGTGCTACCATGGAAACTATACTAAAAATGTGATCATACATAGGATTGGAAGGATCATTGATTCATTAAAGACATTAAAATTTATAAATTTATATATGTATATGTATATATATATATTACTATTTACCTTTCACTATACCAATAAGGTTATATAGTTGTGAGATACTGGTGTTGACCCATGGGTAAATGTGGTTTGGATGATATTTTTCAATCTTACATATTTTTAAAGTTTTAATGTAATGAACTTATTTTAAGAATGTTTTTTGATGGGTTTTTTCTATAAAAATAATCAAATTAAAAATATTTTCGTAATTATATAGTTTTAAGTTTATTTATAAAATTTAAATAATTAAATTTAAATAATAATCCTAGAATAATTCAATTTTCAAATATCATACACTATATTGGTCATTCTCAATTACAAAATTTTATACAAAACAACCCTTGGGTAGAGTTGAATCCCAAATATAAAATGAAATTAAAAAATAAAACTTTTTATTATTGTTCTTTTAAAACCCAAATATCATGTATATAAAATGAAAATAACCTACTCTATAGAATTTCTTTCACATTTTAAAATCACTCAATACCCTTGGAGTAAAAATAATGATGAAGAAGGTTATAGTAATAATATAAACACATCCAAGAATCCTAAATTAAAATTAGAATTATAATAAAATAAATTACACTCTATAGTAATATAAATCACCTAAGTCAGCTTATTACAATCTATGTACATTATATAAGTAAAAAAATGAGGTAAAGAACAATTATTCCTATGGGTAAAAGAGGATGGATAAAAGATGGGGGGAAAAGAAAAAAATTAAAAAATCTAAAATAAAATAAAAAAAAAACTAAACCTGAAATGGACTTAACCTAAATGGAAAAAAAACTTCTTCCCTCTCCTTAATCAACTACTAAAAATATTATTTATAGGCTTCAAAAACATCATGACTTGTGCAAAAATATATGATGTAAACTTATTCAATGATTACTTTTTGAAAGTTCTCTATGTGATAACTTGTCGGTACTTAACTTTTGTGGGAATTTGATTATTGGTAACAAGGTACATGAGGTTTAGATCACTAATGGTAGAAATACAAAACTATGAAAGTGTTAAATTTCCCACAAATCACCACTGATAATCGATACAATACATTTTATTCACCCATTGTGGTTTTTTTGTATTTGGATTATTATTTTTATGTATTTCATCGAGGGTCTTCTATGTGACTTACAAATGGTGTGGCATGTATGTCTTTAATTTTTAATTTTTCTTCATTTTATTTTTTCTCTTATAATGATGTTCAATTTATGCTGATTTTATTCAAAACTCCAAACGTAATTAGTTATTAGGAATTATTCTATAATATTATCAATATACCATTACCAAAGGTAAATTAAACCATATTTTAAAATAGATATATATATGATATTTTATCATAAATTTAGTCTCATCAATACTTAATAACTGCCCTAATGATATAATTATAATTTATATGAACACAAGATAAAAATTCACATATGTGCATGTATGGTCAAATATTTATACTAAGTAGGGTCATCCAAAAATAGTGATCTTGATTATAAAAAACGGAATAAATCATGGAATATGTAAACATGAACAATATCAAACAATTAAATCATGAAGTCTAAATCACTCCCAAGGTAATGCCCATAAATCCATGATAAACTCATAGCTCACTATATATAAACTCTAAAAAAACACATTTAATATATAGTTATATTAACATGAACCTCTAAAAGCCACATCAATAATGTCTTATGAAACCATTTCCACTAACTAATAGATTATAACCCAATTTGATACCTCCTACAAAATAACCTAATACTAAAAATTTAGAATGTAAATGTGGCTAACTCATCTTTCCATATAAGATCCCAAAAAAACTAACCAGATGTTAGATATACCCAAAATTACTATTATGGTGGTGATTAAATATAGTAATATGGTTGAATCCATGAAATTTATATATTAAAAACATATAAAGAGTATATCACAACTATAATAAACTATAATATTTTTATCCACTAGAAATAAATTCATTATAATTCTACTATATAAATGTAAATTGTTATCAAGATCTATTGGTACTCCCAATATATGAAAACATTAATTATAAAATCATCCTCAGGAGGATATAATAATAAAGAGCTCATAATTCCCTCATTATAATACAATCACGATCCTAAACCCATCAAAAAGAAAAATATAATGAAAATTACACCATACAAGATTAATTAAGGGTATCCACATATTATATGGAATCCAAGATGGATCTCAACATCACCTAATAATTATAAAACACTGTCCTCTTGTAAAAAACCACATAAAGATACCCAAGTTCCTTAAATATATCATAATAAATATTTAACATTCCTCTATATATTTCTGAGGATTACCACTAGTGGAAAGGAATCTAACTAAACATCTGAGAGATTATTCCCATGATAACCAAAACAAAACACAAGTATACACTAGAACTAGAATCCATGGTATGAAATAATAATAAAATACACCAACTCTATATAAAATTATTATATTCAAAATATATCTATAATTAAAAATAAATATATAATAAATAACTAAGATAGTAAAGTTTATATAAAATTGTGATAATAAAATGGATTCTGACCCAAATTGAGACAACACCTTGTTAATACTTCATCCTACATAACAATAATTATCATGATCCATGACCATTTTTTATATGATCATTCACCTAAAATAGTATATTATGATACACCTCTACTAGAAACCTTTCTGATTCTATAATGAAGAAAAGAGTTACCCCAAAATCCTACCTCCAATAAGCCATAGGTTTCTTACTAGCACCAAAGGAATAAAACAAAAATTGTAGGAGGCATTAGACTCTATAATCCTAGAAAATATATTACATGCTATCAATCAACACTACCTCGATAAATAATGTAACAACCTAAAATTATCAAATATTTTTTTCTCTAAATTAATACTATATTTGATAGCTTGCTCCACATGTAACATAGAACTAAAAAGATCCATAACATATTAGATGAATATCGTTTTAGAAAATTTTAAGAATAATAAAACCTCTAATAAATAAAAAATATATTACTCAACTAAAGTTTCTTATATTTAGAGTATAAATAATTAATATTATTTAATATTAAAACAGACTGTTCTTTCTAAAAAAAATATTTTATCAAAGTGATGTATATTATATCCTAAGAAATTAAATTAAATATATTTCAAATATTAATATATATAAAATAATATATTAAAACTCATTTAATTAAAATTTTATATGAAATAATAATAATAATATTTTAAGTTTAAAATTTATTTTTCTCAAAAATATATTTTTATTTAAAACTTTTTTCATTTAAAATATAAATATATAAATTTAATAATTATAATTTGATTAAATGAACTTAATTTTTTAATTCATAATTTCAAAAGTTATCTTATTTTTATTTTTTCAAGTTTGAATTTTTGATGAATAGTGAAAAATACCTATTTTTCAAATATTATCACTTTTATGAGATTTCCATAATACAATAATGATTTGAAAGTTTATGAAATAAAATTATTATAAAATACTTATTCATAAATTAAAATAAATCATTTAAAAATAAAATTTTAAATTTTTAAAACTTATTTTTAATATTTTGGAAACTTAAGTAATATTTTACTATAATAAAAACTATTTTTGGTTTTTTTACTTCTAACAATGTCTCTACAAGGTTGAATTTAGTTTTGGAACATTTTAAGAGAAAAATAACTATTACTTGGTTAATAATAAACAAATTAATTTCATATAAATCAATAACATTGTTATGTTTATCTTAATCATAAATTTTAAGCGTAAAAAGATACTGTTTCTAAAAATGGATTTTATGCATTGTGTGCGCTAATATAAAAATTAACTTTCACCCTTATAAATTTATTTGAAAAAATCGATTTCATATTTGGAATCATTAGGTTAAAATTATTTAATTATTACCATTTTATTTTTATTCATTAAAAATAAATTACTTAATTAAAAATTAGTTAACATTGTAAAAACTAAAGATAGTAAAAGTAAAAATATAGAAGTGTAAAAGACATAAAAAAATTTGGTAAAATGATTGGTTGAGGATTTTATAACCTTACCTATTCACCCACTCCATTATTTTCCATAATTATATACACTTTACTTTTTAATAGTGAATTCATAATTATTTATTTTATTAAATTAAGAAAAGGAAATACAGGTCAAGGAGAAATAAATAAATGAAGACGGAGTGCATGACCAATAACATAGGACACACCGCCCAGGGGAAGGGATCCTAGGTTACAAAATTATAAAAGTGTAAATTCTTGGGTAGTAAAGGAATTAAATAATTTATCCAAATGGTTAACTTATGTATGAATAATCTCTATGTCATTGGAAAGAAGTACCTTACACTCGCGGATCAAATAAGTGATTTACCAAGGAGAGTATGAGATGCCGATGAGAGAGCTCCACACCATTCTGGAGTCCGTTTCAATGGAGTATAGGATGATGTTATTATAATTGAATATAGATAGTTCACTTATCTTCACCAATGCCTCCTTCTTAATAGATTTACCTGATCCATAGAAGGCATTAAAGGCAAAGATCACCGAGCCTGAAAAGTCACATACCACACATAAGCAACATGATCTATTTTTCAGAACTACTTGAAAAGGATAGTTAAAGGGGGTATTTAATTACTAAATATGATATTTACAAAATTATTATTATTTTTAAAATATAAACCAACTCTTACCTTATTTACGTTCTTTGGAAAATGAGAACGATGTATATGTGTGTGTGCGTATTATCGCCTCCATGAAGCAACACATTTTATTTTTATATAGTTTTTTATTATTTATATGAATATATTAAAGTATAATTAAACACTTTATAAAAATATAAAAAAATACCATTGTACTTATTTAATAATGATATTTTTTAATGGAATCACTTTCTTAACCATACTCACCAATCGATTATAGCGTGTACTTGTTCGGGTCGGTTTAGCCAGCTAAGTGAACAATGCTATAAATTTATATCATGTATGACTATATAAACTTAACTAATAGGATTATTATATTTCAATTAGAAAATAAGTTTTGTTTTATGGTTCTAAAAAGGATATAATAATATTTAATTTATTATTATTGTATCGCCTTTTTGTTCACTATAAATTATTCAACTGAGCTCATCGCCAACTTCATCATCTCAAATCATAACAAAAATAAATATGAAATGAAATTATAATATTATAAATCACTATAAAACATATATTCTAGTACCTATAATGATCTAAAAATGATGAAATTTGAATCTATAAACAATAATATACACAGCATTATGAAAATACAACTAAACAAACAATCAAAACTAATAACACCCAATAATAAAAATGAAATATAAATAAATAATTTATTTGAAATAAAAAATTATAAATAAAGTTAATAAAAGTCTAAAGGTATGAATAAGTTATGAAATAGTGGATTAAGATATTTGTTATATAATAATTTAGATAATTTTCATCTAATAAGGATTAAAGGTAATTATTTTTCACTTCAATTTTCATTATTAAGATATGATTTGTATTTACCAATTATTTACTTTTTATAGTGTATATATATGACATGGATTTATTTTATCATAATTTTTCATTAAATATAAGATATTTAAAAATCTAAAAAATGATATACCTTTAATGGGTTTTCAATTTGAAATATAACAATGATGTAATGTGTTTTATTGACTCAGCTTCTTTTTTTAGTCATAATGATTCTTCTTTGGCTATAGTTTTAAAATATGGTTTTATATTATATAATGATATTATAATTTATTTCCCCATTCTATAATAGGTAACTACATTCATTTATTACTTTATTCAAAAAAAATTATGATGTTAAGAATAATTCTCATTCTCTCTGAATGAGATCTTTCCCTTCCATATCTATATTCACTCTTCCCACTAATATCCACCTTTATTACCTTGAAATCCAAATATATTTTTATTTCTATAAATCTTACAATTTCTATTTCCCTTTTTTAAAATGAAATATTTATCACTTTATTTAAGATTTCGGTTTCAATAATAGTATTTTCAAAATATTTAAATGGATTTACTTTTCAAGTTAATATTTTTATCTTCCAATCCACATTTCCTTTAAAAAACCTATAAGTATTTTTAATGGATCCATTGTTTGGATTTATTTTAAAGTGGTTTTTTTAAAAATTATTTCATGTTAATTTCTTAAAAAATGTTATTAAAAGTGATTTTTAATTTCTTCCATTTATGAAAATGTTAAGAATTATTTTCTAAAATATATTTTTCTTAATTTAATTTCCATTTTTCTCATTAAAATATTAAACACCTTTAGAGTTATTTTTTACAAATAAACCAATAAATTACTCGATGAAATACACCTTTTGGGTGATTGAATGTCTATATTAATCGATCTAATACCTAATTTCATTTTATGAAATAGAATTTGGAAATGATATAAACCCTATTTTCTTTCTATGGGTTCTTTATGATATGATTAATGATTTATTTAAAATGGAACACATATGTGTTTGTGTTGATGTGTGGGGTCTTATATAACCGTCCAATTAATTGGTTAAGGTTTAATAACTCTAAAGAATATATAGTGTGGTCCTTATTAGATATTATCACAACTTAAAGGGTGATCCTCCTTATATATTCTCACAGACTAAAGGGTTTTCCATCTTGGATATTATCACAAACTAAAGGTTAGAGCTTCTTGGATATACTCACAATATGATGACACCTTGTGATTATGTTTGTAATAGAGTTATTTGTTATTCTATGTTTCAATGAAATTTCACATTTTCATGTAACATACCAATTATTATACTTCATGGATCATGGTTATTTTCTTAGGATTCCACACTCTTTTTTCATGGTATATTTTTTTCATTTCAATTTAAATGTACTTCTATAATTATTTATGGAAAATTATTAATGTTCAATGTTATTTTTAATAATATATTTCTCCCCTGGTCATCTTTTATAAAATACTTATGATCTAACCATTGATGAAATATTGATAAGTTTTCCCTTACTGAGAACTTCATCCCACCCCTTTCTTATGTTTTCATTACCAAGGTTATGAGGATTAGTATAACTTATGAGAAATTTAAAAGGTATTCTAGTGTGGATCAATTATGGAAAATTGTACACTAGTGTTGTAAAATAATTTTCATCTATATCTAGTTTTCAAAGACACTAAACCTTCAGTTCATGGGATTCTAAAATAATTTGTGAGATGTAATGTTTAGATTATGGAAATGATCTAAAATAAAGTTATTTTTATCTTAGGTTATTTCACTTGGTATTGAAGTCTATGTGTAAAGTATTTATTTTTAGAAATGGATCTAAGATCATAGGTATGGGGTGCATCAATTCGTATTAGAGCAAGTTTTAGTAATTTTTTAGGATTAGTTTAGCACTTTTGGGGGATTAAGATAAGTGATTTTTTTGTAAAAACCCTAGATATATGTCTAAGTGTAAGATAACATTCTGAAATTTTGATAGAGTATATACTTTTTGGTTACCTAGTAATTACACCATTTTCTGGATATGACTAAGTGGATACGATTGTGGCACGAATGCACCTAGGGGTAATCACCCTAAAAAATTATAGTTTGGTGTCAATTAGATCTTCATTCGGTGCATGGTGAGTGGCCCTAAGACCAAACTCCTAGCTAGAAACTCCCATGAGATATTTTTTGGTTGATCATATTATCTTTATAAACCATTATAAAGGATTTAAATGGAATTTGATGATGTAATATATAACTAGTTAGGTTACAAAACCTAATAGCAATATGAACATAAATATCCAAGGTTAAACTAAAGGATTTATAGCTTCATCCAATTATATCATTGTTGAATCTAAGGTATAATAGGCTTAAATGAAAGTGTTATAAGATAAAACATCTTAATATTGAGTTTTCATATTTATATGATCACTTACTTAGATTTTATTAGATATTATAATAACAATTTTGGTTCTAGTATTTTGTTGGAATCATGGTCATTATGATTTCAAAGTTATTCATATAGAAAACCCTATGTATTACATTATAACTAAGTAATAATATTTTGCATAAATGTTTATGACTAATGAAAATATAGATATATGTTTGCTAAAAGGTAAAGGATGAGGTTCGTAGTCTTACCTATTATTATGAAGTTGGTATATTAGTAGAAACCATATCTTGAGTCATGATTATATTATTGATACTATTAACTATTTCTATTAGTAAGTGATAATTAAAATTACAAAGATGTAATTTATTTAAGGGGTGAGAATGTAACACCATGCTATTTTAGAATAAAGTTTTATCTAAATTAATACTATATTTGATATCTTTCTCCATATAAAATGCCGAAATAAAACAAGTCACAACACATTAGGTGGATATTATTAATAAAATTATAAGAATAATAAAACCTCTTATAAATAAAAATATATTATTCTACTAAAATTGGTTACATTTACATGATAAATAATTAACATTATTTAATATTAAAAGGATTATACTTTCTCAAATAACTATTTTTTTAAAAGTGTTATATATTTTATCCAAATAAATTAAGTTTAACACATTTAAAAAATTATTATATATTAACTAATATATTGACACTCATTTAATTATAAATTTATATTATATAATATTAAGACCATCAAAAGTTTAAATGTTTATTTTTCTATAAAAAATTATTTATATTTTGTATTCTCATTTAAAATATATATATATATATTATAATTTTAATTATGTGAAATAAAATTCATTTTTAAATTCAAAATTTTAAAATTATATTCGGTGAAATTTTTAGATTTTTCTGAAATGATTGAATTTTGGATGAATAGTGAAAAATTCTAATTTTGCAAAATACTATCACTTTTATAAAATTTCTATAATAAAAAGATGATTTGAAATTTTATGAAACATTTTTTATAAAAAAAAATATTTATTTATAAATTAAAATAAATAATATAAAAATACAATTTTTAATTTAAAAAACTCATTTTTAGCATTTTGTAAACATAAATAATTTTTTACTCTTATAAAAACAATTTTTGTTCAATATCATTTAACTAAGTATCCACACAGTATAATTTGGTTTCATATTGTTATGAAATTAACATAAAAATTATTTTGTTAATAATAAACTAATTAATTTCATAGAAATAAAAAACATTGATAATTTAATCTTAATCAAAAACATTAAGCATAAAAATACACATTTTCTAAAAATGGATTTTACATGTTATGTGTGTTAATGTAAATATTAATTTTTATGACCAATAGAAATTTTATTTTAAAAAAATGGTTTCATATTTTGAATCATTATATCCAAATTATTTAATATGGATCGTTTTATTTTTATTCATTAAAAGTAAATTATTTACGTAAAAATTAGTTACCACAGTAAAAACCAAAGATAGTAAAAGTGAAAAATATACGAGTAAACGACTTAAGAACTTGTTAAAAACATGTGTTTAAATATATTTTTTTGGTTTTATTGAACTTATATATTCCCCCACTCCATTATTGTTCATTATTTGATCTACTTGACCTTTGAATAGTGAATTTTCCTTTTATATTATTATAAAAATTTCACCCCTCTACCTTATAAAAGGAGTCATCCCCACCCCAATTCTCCTAAAACCCTAATATTATTAGATTCATCCAAAATATACCTAAAAAACTCCTCAAAACTCTTGTATATTTCTTGGATTTTTTTCTCAAAATACCACCTATCAAAGCCTTAATCAATTTTCCAAAGGAGTTATTCCAAGGAGTAAGGTAAAATTATCAATTAATCATTTTAAATTTATAATCTAAAATTATCAAAATAAAAAAATAAAGTATCATAATTATAATAAAATTTTATTATTTTTATGTGAAAACCATTTTCCACCCTCTTATCAACCATCTAAAAAAGGAAAATGTCACTTGTGTTACGTGCAAACTACCACCTCCATAAGCAACGTGATTCATTTTTCATAACTATATAAAAAGTATAGTTAAAATGTATTACATAATAAATAAATGATATATTTAAAACATAATTAATATGCTTAAAATATAAACCAATTCCTACCTTTTTTAAATTCTATGGAAAATATAAACAACGCCCATGTGTACGTCTGAACTACTGCCTCCACGAAGCAACACATTTCATTTTTCATCTATAATTTTATTATTTACCTAAGAAACTTAAAATTTGATTAAAATCCTTAAAAACATCTAAATAATATCATTATACTCTTTTAATAATGATAGTATTCCAAAGCAATCACTTTCTTAACAATACTCATTGATCGATTATAGCATATTCTTGTTTTGGTCGATTTAACCACCTACATGAATAATGTTATAAATTTCTATCATGGATGACTATGTAAACTTAAATACTGTTATTATTAGACATAAATGAGAAAATAAATTTTTTATTGTACTAGAAAGGTTATATTAATATTTAACTTATTATTATTGTATCTTCTTTTTGTTCATTGTACATTACTAAAACAATCTTGTCACCAACTTCATCATCATGAATAATAACCAAAATACTTATGAAATGAAATTAAAAAATTATAAAAAATTATAAAACATATATTATAGTACAACTAATTATATCAGAATGGTTAAATCTTAATCAATAAATAATAATCGACACCACCATTGTTAAACTAGTTCTAAACAAATAATTGAAACTAATAACATCTGCTGATGAAAATGAAAAATAAATAACTTATATATTTTTAATAAATGATTATAAATTAAGTTTATAAAAGTTTATAGGGTTGAATAATTTTCTTAAATAGGTTATTGAGAAAAAAATTTATACAAGTGGTTAGAGAGCATTTTGAAACATGGGATCAGTGGTAAGGGCTTTTGCATCTCAAATTTCTTCAATGAGAAATGATGTGTATTCACCATTTGTTTCATTTTTATGGTGTGTATATTGGAAATGGATTTATTTTAACATAATTTTTCATGAATTATAATGGATTTACAAATACATATCATGTTATACCTTTAATGGTTTTTCAATTGAAAAGATAATAGTGATGTAAGGGGTTTTCTTGAGTCAACTTATTTTCTTGGGTCATAATTATTCCTATTTCACTATAGTTTTAAAAGATGGTTAATATTATCTTATATAATGATATTATAATTACATTCCTCCTTTTTTTCTAGGTAATTACATTTATGGGTCTATTTCTTCATAAAATTTGATGATGTTAAGAATAATTCTCATTATCTCCAAATAAGCTCTTACTCTTCCATATCTATTTTCACTCTTTCTTCTAATGTTCTATTTTCTTATTTAAAATAAAAATACTTTTTATTTTTTATAATGATTAAATTTATATTTACTTATTTTAAAATTAAATATTTATCACTCTATTTATGATTTGGTTTTTAATAAAATTATTTTTAAAATATTAAAAAGTAAAGCACCCCCGGTTTGAGGTATGTGGTCTTTGTTTATGAATTTTTATGTGTTTAAAGTGCATGGGATGAGTTGGGAATAGGTTGGGAGAGTTTGGAATGGTTTTGGATGAGTTTGGAGGCCTTTAAAGGGGTGCACAGTTTGAGCACGATTAGTGGAAACCATGCGGGTTCTCCCGGAAACAATATAAGGGAGACAGTAGGATCCACATGGCCTGCACATGGTTTTCCAAACCATGCAAGGAAACTATGCAGACCCTGGCTCTTGAGGTAGTGGCGTGTGCACGGTTTGTAAAACTGTGCAGGCTAACCATGTGGCCACTTAAAACTAGGGTTATAAGTTTTGGGCTCCCTCGGGATTGACCTATTTCACTCCTCTCTTCCTCTCACTCGAGTCTCACTCGGGATTTTGGGTTCTCATGGGTTAAGGGTGATCTCCCACTCTATTTGGAAGAATTTTAATCGGGTTTCAAGGTGGTTTGAAGGTGGTTTCTCCCGGTTAAGTCTCTCCTCTTGTTTCTCTTGTGTTTCCCTCTAGATCTTCATCCCTCTCTTTTGTGGTTTTCTAGATCTACATATTTTGTGTGTAGATCTAGGGTTGTGGTTCCCTTGGATGTTAATATTAAGGCTTTTGGATGCTATGGAAAGGGATCTAGAGAGGTTTTGGTGGTGCGTTCGCCGGATTTGAGGTGTGGGTGCTTGTGGGTCGATTTCTCAGGAACCCTAAAGGTAGGTGGCTTCTCTCTCGACTCCACTTGGTTAGAACTAGTGGTTCCTTATTACAATTAATTTTTTGTTCTTGAAATTAATTGTGTTTTGATGTGTGAATTTGGTTAGAAATCCCTTGGGCAATGTTTTGGGATTTTTGGGAAAAAAGAGGGTTTTGTGGTGAAATGATATGGTTGCAGATTTTAAAATGGAGACTTTAAAATGGGATGTGGTGGTTAATTTGTGAAAATGATTGATGGAAAGGGTTTTCAATAAAATGGTTTGTTTTATTGAAATGTTGTTTGGCATGAAAAATGGTTTTCAATAAATGGGTGATTTATTGAAGTGGATTGATATGCAATGGAATTGGTTGATTACATGTTTTTGTGACCTTGGTGGGTTTATGTTGGGTTTGGTTGATTGAAATGTTGTTTGGAAGTGGGTGGGAAGTCTCACTATAAAAAGGGGATGGATAGTGGTCCGAAGAACCACTATATGAGTAGTGGTCGAGAAGTAATGCTAGTTGTGAATGGGTGAATGGGTTGGGTGGAAGTCCCACCGTTTTGATTGCTTTGTTTTGAATGGGTGAAATGGTTGGGCAGAAGTCCCACCATTTTGGTTTTTTGTTATGCATTGTTTTGCAATATGGAATTGTGTGCTCATGTGTAAATGTTGGAATGGTTGTGGCTTGGTTGGTTGGATTTACTTGGGTTGCTTGGTTGGGTATGATGGCTTGGTAAGAGCATGGTTAGATTATGGTAATGGTTTCACTTGTTATTATCTTATATAAAATGATTTATATAAATGTGTTAACAGTTTTATCCTAGTGGCGTGTGTAGGGAAGTCATTTGTGGAAAACCTACTGAGTTTTAGTAATCCCCCTGCTTTGGAAATGTGGTGTCTTTGCAGATGTCGTGTACTGTGAAGTGGGAAAAGGTAAGGCATCACCCTCCTTTAGTGGAGCATTGTGATCCCTTGGTGGAGCTTGGATCTTGGAGCGTGGCATAGAGCTGTGGTGGTGTCATGGCTTGTGGTGTTTGGTTGTTTAGTTTTTGCAGTGTACTTTGATGTTGTGTGGACAGGTCTAGTTGTATTGGTTTTGAGTTGTGTTGTGGAACAACTTGGCTATCTTTTTGGAATCCATGGTTGGGTAATGGAATTGTTATGCATTATATAGTGGTTGTTAGTGGATGGTTTGGTTGGTTTTTTCTTAAGGTAAAATCGTTCCCCAACTTGATCTTGAAGCCCTCAGCATTTATTTCCAGCCTTTGGCTCCTTGGGAATGTCTCTTAAGTCCAAGTAGCCCTCACCGCCTCCTCAAGCCAATAAACTATGGGTGGGGTGTTACAAGTGGTATCAGTTTGTTCGGTCCTTTGGAGTTGATCTTCTGCTTTGGTGTTGACATTCGTTGTGTTATATTCCTTGATTTGGGATGGTAGCAAGGTGTAGGAATTCCAGAACGTGGAATATATAGCATAAAAGGACGTAGCTAACCCTTTTATGCTGAAATTAAAGTTACCAGGGAATTGGGTACATTAGTGTTTTGGAGACACTTATAGGCATTGGATATCTCATTATCGTGGTTGTAGCTAATGAGATGAGCATGGCATGCATGGTAGAAATGACTTCCCACTAGGATTCATATTTCATTGAGGTATAATGATTTATGATGTGATATGAATGTGTGAAATTGTAATGTGAATAAATGGATATTTTGAAAATGTTTTGGTTTTAAAAATGGTGAAACATGGCACATGTGGAAAATGTGAACTGGTGGAAATCCTTGTTGTGATAGTATTGTGTAATGTGATTTGAAATGGTATTTCATGATGTATACAGAAGTGAGACTCATGGTTGTTTGTTTTATGTTTATAGAAATGGAACTAGGTAGGCGTCGTAGAGACCAACCGGAGGAGGCTGCTGAGAATGTGGTTGCACCTGAGCCTCAGGTGAACCAGCAGCTCATGAAAAGCATAGTGAAAGTTTTCCAAGCTATGGAAAGTGGGAATAAATTGGACAAACCAAGGCATGTGGATCATGAAATTCAGTTTCAAAATAAGAATCCACCCATCTTCAGGGGTGATTCAGAGCCAGAGAGGGCAGAAGCATGGTTGAATATAATGAACAATATCTTTGAGTTCTTGGGAACTCCAGTAGAGTTAAAGGTGAAGTTATCCACGTATATGTTAGAATATCTTTCCCTTCAGTGGTGGTAGTTGGTAGTCCAAGTAGGGAAGGACCAGGGTATGATGTGGGATGGCTTTGAGGAATTGTTTAATAAACAATTTTACCCACATACGTTCAGAATTCAGTGTACGACTGATTTCTTTAGTTTGAAGCAAGAGCTTATGTCGGTGATGGAGTATGCAGCTAAGTTTATGAACTTAGTGAGATTTTCACCTGAGGTGGTGGGTAGAACGTCGTTGAAGTAAAGGATCTTTGAAGCAGGATTAAGGCAATAAATCCATTCAAAGATAGTGGTGTTGTGTATAGATGATTACATAGAGATGGTGAATAGAGCCTCGGTGGCTGAGCGGGATCTGTTGGGAGATACAGGTGGGGAAAGCATGGTGGTACCCATGGGTAATAGTGGGAACTCTAATGCTGGGTTCAAGAGAAGGAGGGACACTTATTCCCAGGGCGGGAATATGACATATAATCTGACGGTAGGATCAGTGAATCTTCCTCCGAAGCCTTAGAGAAAGTCGGGATGTTTTCAGTGTGGTTCTATGAACCATATCAAGAAGTATTATACGGCACAACCTCGAGCATGTCATAATTGTAAGCAGATGGGTCATCTGTAGTGTAATTGTCAAAATGCTCCAAGGTCATGTGCACGTGACACTCCTCAGGGATCGCAGACGTTGTATGCTTCGATGGGACGGGGACAACAGCATGCCCCTCGTCAGTAGAGTAAAGTGGGTCATGGTGATTCTCAAAATACCACGACACCTCAGCAGAGCAATAAAGAGCAGAGTTTGTCAAGAAAAAATGTGTTCAGAGCTGAACAGGTTATGGTGGATAATCATTCGGGACCATCCACGGTGTGAGGTACTATTATTTTAAATTCTACTTTGATGCAAGTGTTGTTTGATACGGGTGCTTCACACTCTTTTATTGTTGCGTGTGTGGTTGATTTTCTGGGTTTAAGCGTAGAAATGATGCCCTCAGTTTTGAAACTTCAAACTCCCCGGGGTTTAAGAGAGTGTCGATCCTTCTTGTGTAGAGAATGTTGTATCATTGTGGGCGAGGTTGAGATAGTGTGGAATTTCTCAATGCTTGAGATGGATGGGTATGATGTAATCCTAGGAATGGATTGGCTGGTGGTGTTTAAGGCTCACATTGATTGTGATTCACGGACAGTGGATTTTACGACACACGATGGCGTTAGACATATCTTTAGAGGATAGAAGCATGAAAGGCAGGGTGCAATGGGTTTTTTGGCACCAGCAGTGGGTACGTTATCGTATCAGTTGGCGGTTTTGTCATTATAATCAGTAGAGGGTGTTGAGAAAACTGTTCTTCCAGTAGTGGTAGATCAGTTCATGGATGTTTTTCCAGAATAATTCTATGGGTTAACTCCCATAAGAGAAGTGGACTTTACGATTGATCTTCTTCTGGGGACCAGTCCTATCTCACTTCCATCTTATCGAATGGCACCAGCTGAATTGTAGGAATTGAAAGTCTAGTTGGAAGAGTTAGAAAACAAAGGGTTTATCAGACTTAGCACGTCTCTGTGGGCAGCGCCAGTGTTGTTTGTGAAAAAGGAAGACTGAACTTTGAGACTTTGTGTTGATTATTGTAGACTAAACCAAGTTATGATAAAGAATAGATATCCACTTCCATGAATTGATGATTTTTTTGACTAGTTGAGGGGATCCCAGTGGTTCTCCAAGATCGATCTAAGGTCGGGATATCATCAATTACAGGTGAGGAACGAGGATATTCCTAAAAAAACTTTTAGAAGTAGATACGGCCATTATGAATATGTGGTTATTCCCTTTGGTCTAACGAATGCGGCAGTGGTGTTTATGGAATTGATGAATCGGATATTTTAGAGATATCTTAATTTGTTTGTGGTGGTGTTTGTAGACGATATTCTGGTGTATTCAAAGACAATGGTGGAGCATGAGCAGCACTTTTTGATAGTGTTGGGGATCTTGAGGGATCATCGGTTGTATACCAAATTGTCAAAGTGTGACTTTTGGATATAGGAAGTTTGTTTTCTTGTCCATGTTTTTTCTGAAAGGGGTGTTTCAGTGGATCCAGAAAATATAGAGGTTGTTATCTCATGGAAACCGCCAAAGAATGTGTTTGAGATATGGAGTTTTCTTGGTCTAGCTGAGTATTATCAGCATTTTATTCATGATTTTTCACATTTGGCTTCGCCAATGACAGGTTTCATAAGAAATAATGTTCCATTCAAGTGGAATGAACAGTTCCAGCAGTGTTTCTAAGAGCTAAAGGGTCGCCTTACATCAGCACCAATCATAGTTTTTCCAGAACCAGGAAAAGGGTACGTGGTGTATTGTGATGCATCAGGATCAGGGTTGGGGTGCGTTCTCATGCAAGGGAATCATGTGGTTGCATATGGCTCACGGTAGTTGAGAGTGCATGAGAAGAACTACCCAACTCATTATTTGGAGTTGGTAGCAGTGTTCCATGCTTTGAAAGTGTGGTGTCATTATCTCTTTGGTGAGAAATTCATGGTATATACAGATCATAAGAGCTTGAAACATATTTTCTCACAAAGGGATTTGAACTTGAGGAAAAGGAGATGGATGGAATATCTCCAGATGTTTGATTTTGACTTGATGTACACACCGGGTAAGGAAAATTCGGTGGCGGATGCATTAAGTAGAAAATCATATGCTCAGGTGGTGAAAAAAGAATCGGATCAGTGGCAGTTGATGTCAGTTATAGCTGACATGCGGTTGGAATGTGAGGACCAGGTTGATAGAGCGGTCTTCTTTCCGGTTTTTTTTATTCCTGACTTGGTTGGCCTGGTTAGAGAGGCACACATATCTGATTCTGAGTATCTGAACATGGGGTCGAGACTCAATGGTGGGGAGACCATTGAGGGTTGGGAACTAAATGGAGATTTAGTTTTCTGTTTTTGGAATCGGATGGTTGTACCATTTTCTTATCAGGAGGATATTCTCAGGGTGTATCATCATTCCAGGTGGGATGTTCATCCTAGAATTCAGAAAATGTATAAAGCGCTGAAGGCACAGTTTTTGTGGTCCAGTATGAAAAGAAGTGTGGCTGAGTTAGTTTCAAGATTCTCGACTTGTTAGAAGGTCAAGGAGGAGCATCAGAGGCTAGCAGGAATGTCGCAGTCTTTACCAATCCCTATTTAGAAGTGGGAGTATATAGCGATGGACTTTGTCATAGGTCTCCCAATAACGGTCAGAAAGCACAATGCCATTTGGGTAATAGTGGACCAGCTAACGAAGATGGCCCATTTCATCCTAATTCGTGAATATCATACATTGGAGGATCTATCCAAAATCTATATCTGGGAGGTGGTAAAGAGGCATGGTGTTCTAGTTTCTATTGTATCAGATAGAGATCTGAGGTTTACATCTCGTTTCTAGAAATCCTTGCAGCAAGCCCTTGGTACACAGTTGATGATGAGTATGGCGTATCACCCTCATACGGATGGTTAATCCGAGAGGATGATAAAACTAGGTAGGATATGTTGCGGGCTTGTGTCATGGATTTTGGTGGCTCGTGGGAGTAGCACTTGTCATTTTTTGAGTTATTATACAATAACAATTATTAGGCATCCATACAGATGGCTCTGTTTGAAGAATTGTATGGGTGGCCATGTCGTTCTCCACTATGTTGGGTGGAAATGGGTGAGTCCTCGATGGTTGGACTGAGTCTTGTCCAGGAGACTACGGAGAAGATCAAGTTGATCAGGAAGTGAATGGAGATGGCTCAGAGTCATCAAAAATCATATGTGGATCATCGTCTATGGCCGTTGTCATTCAAGGTGAGTGATCATGTGTTCTTGAGGATCTCTCCTAGGTTGGGATATCGTCAGTTTTGGAAGCAGGGAAAGTTATCTCTGAGGTATATTGGGACTTTTGAGATTCATGAGAGGGTTGGTGAGGTGGCTTATTGTTTGGCTTTTCCACCTATGTTCATTGTGGTGCACAATGTGCTTTATGTGTCGTAGTTGAAAAAGTATCAGCCGGATCATGACCATGTGATTCGATGGGATCATGTTGAGCTAGAATCGGATGCTTCGTTGGTGCACGTGACAGTGAGGGTTATAGATAGGCAAGAGAAGGTCTTGCATTGTAAAATCATTGTTTTAGTTCGTGTTTTGTGGCAACATGGTCAGATTCAAGAGGAGACTTGGGAGTGGGAGAAAGAGATGGTTGAGCAGTGGCCTGAGCTCTTTCGACAAAGGGTGGGTTCACTACTTTCTGAGGACGGAAAGTCCAATGGTGGGGAGAATGTAGCACCCCCGGTTTGAGGTTTTTGGCCTTTTTTTATGCATTTTTATGTGTATAAAGTGCATGGGATGAGTTGGGAAGAGGTTGGGAGAGTTTGGAATGGTTTTGGATGAGTTTGGAGGCCTTTAAAGGGGTGCACGGTTTGAGCACGGTTAGTGGAAAATGTGCGGGTTCTACAGGAAACCGTGCAAGGGAGACAGTAGGCTCCACACAGCCTATGTATGGTTTTCCAAACCGTGTGAGGAAACCATGTGGACCCTGGATCTTGATGCAGTGTCGTGCGCACGATTAGCACACTGTTTCCCAAACTGTGCGGCCACTTAAAAATAGGGTTATAAGTTTCGTGCTCCCTTGGGATTGACCTATTTCACTTCTCTCTTCCTACCACTCAAGAATCACTTGGGATTTTGGGTTCTCAGGGGTTAAGGGTGCTCTCCCACTCGAATTGGAAGCGTTTCAAAGGGGTTTCAAGGTGGTTTGAAGGTGGTTTCTCCTGGGTAAGTCTCTCCTCTTGTTTCTCTTGTGTTTCCCTCTAGATATACATCCTTCTCTTTTTTGGTTTTCTAGATCTACATAGGTAATGTGTAGATCTAGGGTTGTGGTTGCCTTGGATGTTAATATTAAGGCTTGTGGATGCTAGGGAAAGGAATCTAGAGAGGTTTCGGTGGTGCGTTCTATGGATTTGAGGTGTGGTTGCTTGTGGGTCAATTTCTCGGGAACCCTAAAGGTAGGTGGATTCTCTCTCGACTCCACTTGGTTAGAAATAGTGGTTCCTTGTTACAATTAATTTTTTGTTCTTGAAATTAATTGTTTTTTGATGTGCGAATTTGGTTAGAAATCCCTTGGGTGATGTTTTGGGTTTTTTGGGAAAAAGATGGTTTTGTGGTGAAATGCTATGGTTGCGGATTTTAAAATGGAGATTTTAAAATGGGATGCGATGGTTTATTTGTGAAAATTATTTATGGAAAGGGTTTTCAATAAAATGGTTTGTTTTATTGAAATGTTGTTTGGCCTGAAAAACGGTTTTCAATAAATGGGTGATTTATTGAAGTGGATTGATATGAAATGGAATTGGTTGATTGCATGTTGTTGTGACCTTGGTGGTTTTATACTGGGTTTGGTTGATTCAAATGTTGTATGGAAGTGGGTGAGAAGTCTCACTATAAAAAGGGGTGGATAGTGGTTGGAAGAACCACCATATGAGTAGTGGTCGGGAAGTACCGCTAGTTGTGAATGGGTGAATGGGTTTGGCGGAAGTCCCACTGTTTTTATTGCTTTGTTGTGAATGGGTGAACGGGTTGGGCGGAAGTCCCACCGTTTTGGTTGTTTGTTATGAATTATTTTGAAAGATGGAATTGTGTGCTCATGTGTAAATGTTGGAATGGTTGTGTCTTGGTTGGTTGGCTTTCCCTGGGTTGCTTGGTTGGGTGTGATGTCTTGGTAAGAGCATGGTTGGCTTATGGTAATGGTTGCACTTGTGATTATCTTATATAAACTATTTTATGTAAATGTTCTAATGGTTTTATCCTAGTGGCGTGTGTAGGGAAGTCATTTGGGGAAAACCTACTGAGTTTTAGTACTCACCCTTTACTTTGGCATTGTGGTGTCTTTGCAGATGTCATGTACTGTGACGTGGGAAAAGGTAAGGCATAACCCTCATTTAGTGGAGCATTGTGATCCCTTAGTGGAGCTTGGATCTTGGAGCGTGGCGTGGAGCTGTGGTGGTGTGATGGTGTCATGGATTGTGGTGTTTGGTTGTTTAGTTTCCGTAGTGTACTCTTATGTTGTGTGGACAGGTCTAGTTGTATTGGTTTTGAGTTGTGTTGTGGAACAACTTGGTTGTCTTTTGGGAATTCATGGTTGGGTAATGGAATTTTTATGCATCATATAGTGGCTGTTAGTGGATGGTTTTATTGGTTTTGTCTTAATGGAAAATCATTCCCCAACTTGATCTTGAAGCCCTCGGCATTTATTTCCAGCCTTTGGTGCCTTGGGAACGTCGTTTAAGGCCATGTAGCCCTCACCGCCTCCTCAAGCCAATGAGGTAGGGGCGGGGTGTTACAAAAAGTATTTCCCTTTCAAGTTTTTATTCTTTATCTTCAACTCCACATTTCCTATAGAAAACCTTAAATTCTATTTCTAGTCTCAATTATTTGGAATTATTTTAAATTGGTGTTTAAAAAAATCATATTACCTTCTTGATAATGACTTTTGAAAGTGATTCATATTTTCTTCTCTTTACAATAATGTTAATAAGTGTTTTCTAAAACCACTTCTTATAGTTTCATTTCAATTTTCATCATTAAAAGATATAACTCATATGGAGTTATGTTTTATGAATTTCCCTACAAATTGATCTGGGAAATAATCCTTTAGGGTGATTTAATTTTGGTATTAATAAATATAATCCTTGATTTTAGTTTATGTGATTCCATTTTAAAATGATATAAACCCCATTTTATCTTCATTGGTTATTTATAATATGATGAATGATTGTTTTAAAATGTCACACTTATGTATAGAAGTTGATGGGAGGGGTCGTATATCACCCTTAAATATATTGGTTAATATTTTATATCTCATGATTTAATTTACTATTTTCATTCTTAGATATGCCCAAAAATTAAAGGTTGATCCATCTTGGATATTCTCACAAAGTAAAGGGTGGGCCTTGTTGGCTATTATCACAAACTAAAGGGTGGTCCTTCTTAGATATTCTCATAGTAGGTAATACAATGTGTTTATTTTTGTGAAAATTTTATTTATTATGATATATATCAAGGTCATATTACATTTTAATGACATATGCCTATGATTATACTCCATGGATCATACTTATTATCTCATGATTCCATAAACTTTTTCCATGGTATATTTTTGTTCATTGGATATTACATGTCCTTCTATCATGATTTATGGAAAACTATTATTCTTCCAGGTTATTTTAAATATTATATTTATCCCCTTATTATGTTTTATCATATTCTTATGATATATTCCTTGATGGCATGTTGATAATTTTTCCCTTACTGAGCATTTGATATCACCCCTTTATTATATCTCCATCCCTCAAGTTATGGAGATGAGTATAATTAATGAGAAGTCTATAAGGGGGTCTATTTGAGTTCAATTATGGAGAAATGTTCCCATGTGTGGTAAAATAAGTTGCCTATATATCTATTTCTCAAATAAATTAAATATTCATTTTTTGGGATTGTGAAATAATTTATGACATTTAATGTTTAGATTATGGAAATGAGGTAAAATAAAGATATGTTTAGGTTTTTTATCTCACTTTTCATTGAATCGTATATGTAAATTGTTTTTTTAGAAATGGATCTAAGAGCATGGGGTTGGGGGGACTTGATTGGTATCGAGGATATTTTAGTTATTTTTTAGGATTAGTTTAGTTCTTTTGGGGGTTTAGTTTGATATAAATTTAGTGAAAACCCTAGAGATAAGTTTAATTATATTATAACATCCAGATATTTTGGTAAATTATAGATTTTATAGTTTCATCGAAATTACGTTCTTTCCTGGATACTAGAAAGTGGATTTGGGTGTGGCACATATTCACCTTGAGGTAAAAACCTTTAAAGAGGTTGGTTAAGTATCAACTAGATCTTAACATGGTGCATGATGAGTGGGACTAAGATAGCACGCCTAGCTAAACACTATAAAAGGATATGCTTTGGTTGATCATATACTCTTTATAAACCATTATGAAGTATTTAAATGGAATTTAATGATATGATATATAACTAGTTAGGTTAAATAACCTAATATAAATATGAACTTGAAAAAACTAAGTTAAACTAAAGGACTAAGTTGATCTAATTATAGCATAATTGAACTAAAAGTATAATAGGTTGAAATGAAGGTGTCATAAGAGAAGACGTATTAGGATTCAGTTTTCATATTCATATGATCAATTACTCTAATTTTATTAGATATTATCATAACTATTTTGGTTTTACTATTTGTTTGGAATCATGATCATAATGATTTGAAATATATGCCTATAGAAACCCCTTTTTCTTATAAGCTAACTGGGGAAGCATATTTTCAAAAATATTTGTGACAAATAAAAATATCGACATATGTTTATTAAGATGTAAAGGATGAGTTTCTTGGTCTTATATTTGAAAGTGATGTTGGTATCTTAGTATAAATTTTATCTTAATCCATGTCTATATTATGGATACTCTTATACATTTTTATAAGTGATAATTAAAACTGTGAGGATGTAATTTATTTAAGGGGGGAGAATGTAATAACCCAAGATTTTTAAATATATTTATCTAAATTAATACTATGTTTGATAGCTTTCTCTACATGAAAAACCAAAATAAAATAAGTAGCAACAAATTAAATAAATTTTATTAGAAAAATTATAATAATAATAAAACCACGGGTAAATAATATGATATTCTGAAACTAAAATTAATTATATTTAAAGGATAAATAATTAAAATGAGTTAACCATAAAAAAGATTATTCTTTATAAAATAATTTTTTTAAAATATTGTATTTTTTATCCTAATAAATTAAATTTAAAACATTTAAAATATTAATATATATAAACTAATATATTAATACTTATTTAATTATAAATTTATATGAAATTATATTAAGAACATTTAACGTTTGAAATTTTATTTTTCTATAAAAATTATTTTTATATTTTTTATTCTAAATTAGAATATAAATATATAAATTTTAGAATTTATTTTGATGAAATAAACTTAATTTTTGAATTCAGTATGTCCAAATTATCTTAGGATGAATTTTCTAGATTTTTCTCAAATGATTGAATTTTGGGAGAATGGTGAAAAATTATGATTTTTCAAATACTTTAACTTTTATGACATTTTCATATTACAAGAATGATTTGAAAGTTTATAAAACATTTTTATATACAAATTATGTATTTATAAATTAAAATAAATCATAAAAACTATAATTTTGATTTATAAACCCATGTTAAACACTTTGTAAACTTAAGTAATATTTTACTCTAATAAAAACTATTTTTGGTCTTATTTATTTAACTAAGTATCCACAAGTTGAAATTCGGTTTTGTATTATTATTAAAGATAGATAAATATTATTTTTTTAATAATAAACCATTTAATTTTATATAAATCAACAAAAATTATAATTTTATCTTAATAATAATTATTATGTATAAAAACACACATTTTCTAAAAAATGGATATTACGTGTTATCTGCACAAATATTAAAATTAATATTTATCACCCATAAAAATTTTATTTCAAAAAAATTATTTCATATTTGGAATAATTAGGTCTAAATTATGTAACAATTCCCATTTTATTTTTAATCATTAAAAGTAAATTACATTGCTAAAAATTTATTTCCACAATAAAAAGTAAAGATGGTAAAAGTAAAAAATCTAAGTGTAAAAGAATTAAAATATATTAAAATCATCTATGAAAATGTATGGTTTATGATTTATCAATATTTACTCTCAAAAAACTCTATTATTTTCTTGGATCCACTTGACCTTTGAATGGTGACTTAACATTTTATATTATTACAAAAATGAAAATCTTTTTCCTTATCAAAGGGGTCATCACTGCATAACTTCACATTACATAACAAGTCCCCTAGATTCTTAAAATCTCTACCCAAATAACTCCACAAAAATTGTATATGATTATTATAAGTTTTTCTTGTCTCAGAACTCCACCTCTCAAAGCCTGAATCCATTTTTCAAAGGAGCTCTTACAAGGTGTAAGGTAAAATTATCAATTACTCATTTTTAATTTCTTTTCCTTTATTTATTATTATACATTCTCAAAATATAATATAACCATGATCATAATGATTTGAAATATATGCCTATAGAAACCCCTTTTTCTTATAAGCTAACTGGGGAAGCATATTTTCAAAAATATTTGTGACAAATAAAAATATCAACATATGTTTATTAAGATGTAAAGGATGAGTTTCTTGGTCTTATATTTGAAAGTGATGTTGGTATCTTAGTATAAATTTTATCTTAATCCATGTCTATATTATGGATACTCTTATACATTTTTATAAGTGATAATTAAAACTGTGAGGATGTAATTTATTTAAGGGGGGAGAATGTAATAACCCAAGATTTTTAAATATATTTATCTAAATTAATACTATGTTTGATAGCTTTCTCTACATGAAAAACCAAACTAAAATAAGTAGCAACAAATTAAATAAATTTTATTAGAAAAATTATAATAATAATAAAACCACGGGTAAATAATATGATATTCTGAAACTAAAATTAATTATATTTAAATGATAAATAATTAAAATGAGTTAACCATAAAAAAGATTATTCTTTATAAAATAATTTTTTTAAAATATTTTATTTTTTATCCTAATAAATTAAATTTAAAACATTTAAAATATTAATATATATAAACTAATATATTAATACTTATTTAATTATAAATTTATATGAAATTATATTAAGAACATTTAAAGTTTGAAATTTTATTTTTCTATAAAAATTATTTTTATATTTTTTATTCTAAATTAGAATATAAATATATAAATTTTAGAATTTATTTTGATGAAATAAAATTAATTTTTGAATTCAGTATGTCAAAATTATCTTAGGATGAATTTTCTAGATTTTTCTCAAATGATTGAATTTTGGGAGAATGGTGAAAAATTATGATTTTTCAAATACTTTAACTTTTATGACATTTTCATATTACAAGAATGATTTGAAAGTTTATAAAACATTTTTATATACAAATTATGTATTTATAAATTAAAATAAATCATAAAAACTATAATTTTGATTTATAAACCCATGTTAAACACTTTGTAAACTTAAGTAATATTTTACTCTAATAAAAACTATTTTTGGTCTTATTTATTTAACTAAGTATCCACAAGTTGAAATTTGGTTTTGTCTTATTATTAAAGATAGATAAATATTATTTTTTTAATAATAAACCATTTAATTTTATATAAATCAACAAAAATTATAATTTTATCTTAATAATAATTATTATGTATAAAAACACACATTTTCTAAAAAATGGATATTACGTGTTATCTGCACAAATATTAAAATTAATATTTATCACCCATAAAAATTTTATTTCAAAAAAATTATTTCATATTTGGAATAATTAGGTCTAAATTATGTAACAATTCCCATTATATTTTTAATCATTAAAAGTAAATTACATTGCTAAAAATTTATTGCCACAATAAAAAGTAAAGATGGTAAAAGTAAAAAATCTAAGTGTAAAAGAATTAAAATATATTAAAATCATCTATGAAAATGTATGGTTTATGATTTATCAATATTTACTCTCAAAAAACTCTATTATTTTCTTGGATCCACTTGACCTTTGAATGGTGACTTAACATTTTATATTATTACAAAAATGAAAATCTTTTTCCTTATCAAAGGGGTCATCACTGCATAACTTCACATTACACAACAAGTCCCCTAGATTCTTAAAATCTCTACCCAAATAACTCCACAAAACTTGTATATGATTATTATAAGTTTTTCTTGTCTCAGAACTCCACCTCTTAAAGCCTGAATCCATTTTTCAAAGGAGCTCTTACAAGGTGTAAGGTAAAATTATCAATTACTCATTTTTAATTTCTTTTCCTTTATTTATTATTATACATTCTCAAAATATAATATAACCATGATCATAATGATTTGAAATATATGCCTATAGAAACCCCTTTTTCTTATAAGCTAACTGGGGAAGCATATTTTCAAAAATATTTGTGACAAATAAAAATATCAACATATGTTTATTAAGATGTAAAGGATGAGTTTCTTGGTCTTATATTTGAAAGTGATGTTGGTATCTTAGTATAAATTTTATCTTAATCCATGTCTATATTATGGATACTCTTATACATTTTTATAAGTGATAATTAAAACTGTGAGGATGTAATTTATTTAAGGGGGGAGAATGTAATAACCCAAGATTTTTAAATATATTTATCTAAATTAATACTATGTTTGATAGCTTTCTCTACATGAAAAACCAAACTAAAATAAGTAGAAACAAATTAAATAAATTTTATTAGAAAAATTATAATAATAATAAAACCACGGGTAAATAATATGATATTCTGAAACTAAAATTAATTATATTTAAAGGATAAATAATTAAAATGAGTTAACCATAAAAAAGATTATTCTTTATAAAATAATTTTTTTAAAATATTGTATTTTTTATCCTAATAAATTAAATTTAAAACATTTAAAATATTAATATATATAAACTAATATATTAATACTTATTTAATTATAAATTTATATGAAATTATATTAAGAACATTTAAAGTTTGAAATTTTATTTTTCTATAAAAATTATTTTTATATTTTTTATTCTAAATTAGAATATAAATATATAAATTTTAGAATTTATTTTGATGAAATAAACTTAATTTTTGAATTCAGTATGTCAAAATTATCTTAGGATGAATTTTCTAGATTTTTCTCAAATGATTGAATTTTGGGAGAATGGTGAAAAATTATGATTTTTCAAATACTTTAACTTTTATGACATTTTCATATTACAAGAATGATTTGAAAGTTTATAAAACATTTTTATATACAAATTATGTATTTATAAATTAGAATAAATCATAAAAACTATAATTTTGATTTATAAACCCATGTTAAACACTTTGTAAACTTAAGTAATATTTTACTCTAATAAAAACTATTTTTGGTCTTATTTATTTAACTAAGTATCCACAAGTTGAAATTCGGTTTTGTCTTATTATTAAAGATAGATAAATATTATTTTTTTAATAATAAACCATTTAATTTTATATAAATCAACAAAAATTATAATTTTATCTTAATAATAATAATTATGTATAAAAACACACATTTTCTAAAAAATGGATATTACGTGTTATGTGCACAAATATTAAAATTAATATTTATCACCCATAAAAATTTTATTTCAAAAAAATTATTTCATATTTGGAATAATTAGGTCTAAATTATGTAACAAGTCCCATTTTATTTTTAATCATTAAAAGTAAATTACATTGCTAAAAATTTATTGCCACAATAAAAAGTACAGATGGTAAAAGTAAAAAATCTAAGTGTAAAAGAATTAAAATATATTAAAATCATCTATGAAAATGTATGGTTTATGATTTATCAATATTTACTCTCAAAAAACTCTATTATTTTCTTGGATCCACTTGACCTTTGAATAGTGACTTAACATTTTATATTATTACAAAAATGAAAATCTTTTTCCTTATCAAAGGGGTCATCACTGCATAACTTCACATTACACAACAAGTCCCCTAGATTCTTAAAATCTCTACCCAAATAACTCCACAAAACTTGTATATGATTATTATAAGTTTTTCTTGTCTCAGAACTCCACCTCTCAAAGCCTGAATCCATTTTTCAAAGGAGCTCTTACAAGGTGTAAGGTAAAATTATCAATTACTCATTTTTAATTTCTTTTCCTTTATTTATTATTATACATTCTCAAAATATAATATAAACATGTTTAAATAATTACATAATTGTCATAAATATATTGAAACTTTATTATTTTTATGAGACAATCATTTCTACCCACCTCCCAACAATCCTAAAAATAAAAATGTTGTTGTGATACGTAAGTACTACCACCTCTATATGCGACGTGATCCATATTTCATAACCACCTTAAAAAGATTAATAAAGGTGGTATTTAATGAATAAATGTGATATTAAAAATATTATTAATATTTTGAAAATATAAACTGAATCATGCCTTATTTATGTTTTATGTAAAACTAGAATGACACCCGGTGTGTGTGTGGACTACTGCCTCCATGAAGCAACATATTTAGTTTTTTTTACAGGATTTTATTCATCATAAAACTATATTAAAATATTAGTAGTCATGATAAAAATATTTAAATAATATCATTTTAATTATATAATAATTATATTATTCCAAATTAATCACTTTCTTAACCATCCTCACCCATCGATTATAACATGTTCTTGTTTGGGTTGGTTTAACCACCAATGTAAACGACGCTATAAATTTATGTCATGGATTAATATAAAAACTAAAATGTTGGTATTATTAGTCATAAATTATAAAATTATGTTTTTATTATTGTTATGTAAAGGTTATATTAATATTTGACTTATTATTATTGTATCTCCTTTTTTTATTATAAATTCCTGAAACAAGCTCACCATAAAATTCATCATCATGAATCATAACCTAAATAATTATGAAATGAAATTAGAACATTATAAATAATTATAAAACATCAATTAAAATACCTATAATGATCTCATAATGATGAAATTTATATCTATAATTAATAATTGATGTATCCATTATGAAACATGTATTAAACAAATAATTTAAACTAATAACATAACTAGTAGAAAAAGTACCTTTAACGTCAATTTTGTTTTTCCATTAAACATCAGTTAAAAATTATGTTAATATAGAATATATAAAAATTTTGGATTTCAACATCTTTTTTTCTAAACTAATTTTGTAATACCTTCAGAAAAATGATATATAGAATTATTTCAACGTCGATTTTATAAAAAACCAACATTGAAAGCTATCATAATCATATTTCCACATTAGTTTTCAGTAAAAATTTTGTGGAAAGACCTTTTAATGTTTTTTTTGAAAATAAAATATCAAAATACCTCATGTAATGAATTTCAACATCATTTTTCCTAAAATTAATGTTGAATGTTAATAAATTTTTAAAAACAATATTGTAAAATACAAAATCTCTACTTAGAAAATATTTTATTGTAACATCTCGTTACCGTTTTTAGGTATTCCTAAACCCCTATTTTGGATGAGATTTAGTTGGGATTCATTCAGAGTTGGTTCGGGTGATTTTTTGAATATTAGGGAGGTTTTTTTGCTATAGCATGATTTTCGCATGTCATGTGCATAGTTTTCCCTAACCGTGCACATTTTCCCAAGAAACCATGCAGACAGTTTTTTTCAGATCTGAAATTTTTATTAAAATTTCTCGATCCCCCTTTCTAGGTCCCAAATGGACCTCCTTCAACCCAAACACGTTTCTCCTATCCTTGGATCTCACAAGAAGGATTCTTGGCCCCTGTAACCCTTTTAGGAAGCAATTTAATGTTAAAAAACATCATTCAATCTCCTTCCAGTTAGTTTCTTCCTCCTGTTCTCTTCCTCCCGCAATCTCTCTCTTTCTTCTTATGGTTCCATAGATCTTGGTATTGATTTGTGGATCAAATACCCTTTTTTGGATCATAAACCTAGGTTTTATTCCCATTTTTGTGATATTCATTCTTCGTGTACAAATCTTGATCAGGGTTTGGCATTGTGAGATCTATTGGCTTCAGTGGGTGGTTCTGTTACTATGCCTAATTTTTATTGAACCTAATTGTTGTGTTTCCTCTAATGGCTTGATGGAATTTAATTTTTATTATTTTTAAAAGTTTCACCTTTTATGGAAGATGTGGGAAACAAAAAATAATTCATTAAATAAAGCATTACTCAACTCGAAGATCATAGAAAACAAAACCAGATAGACAACATAGAACTTCCCCTCCCCATAAATTGAATCGTGAAGAAACTATCACCTGATGTAGGACTGTATAGAAAATAGTTTTTATGTGATAAAGAACAGACCCAATCTGATGGCTGACGCCATACCCTCTCAAACTTTTAAATTTGTAAAGCCTACATTGGATAAACGCCTACTCTGAAACCTCATAGGGCCTGAACCATGTGGTTGTGTTCGGCTGAATCTCTATTCCTGAGGCTTGAAAGAATTCCAGACAATGGAGCATATTGAAACACAAACATGAGAAACTCAATGCTAGAATCAAAATCACAAAATACCGCCACAACGAAAAGTCACCTCTTCCACCAAACTACAGATAATCGAAGAGGAGTACGATCCAAGAAACATGAATTCGGGTCTTCATCACCCAAGAATGGAAGACCAAACCGCACATCGATGGAGCATCATCATTGAGGGGATACGATTCGAACTGAACCAACAGCACCACCCTAGGCATGAGTTTGATCAGGTCAAGGCTAAAAAAGAAACCTCCCTAGGTTCCCCAAAGGTCGAACTACAGTACGCAAAGTGTCAATGAGAATGATAGAATTGTTTATAAATTGAATTGTTGAATTCAAAGGTGAAATAGATTTTGAAATTTTATGATTTGGTTTCAAATCATGGTTTTGTTAAATATGTATTAAAATGTTTTTTATGGAAGCCTTAGGGATTCATCTTGGTGAAATGTATGTTTTTTATTAAAAACTCATTATGGTTTTTAAATAGAAAATAGGCGTATTTGAAATGGATAATGGGATGAATTTCATTTTCTGTTATAAAATGAATTTCCCATAATTGATTTGTACTTGATCACATGCAAGCCTTAGGTAGTTAGTGAGTTATTTTTAGTGGCACATTATGATTCTACAATGTTCTAAAACATCATATCAGCACATACCATTCCTTAGGTGATGGTGATGATATCCCTTTACCTTCATCCTAAAGGGGCATATGTACATACTTTTTCATATTCATAGTGTTGGATCCCTATAGCCTAGAACTGTAGTGCTTATTTGGCACAACACCATGTGTCTTGCTTGTTAGCATTTTTAAATGAGTATCTAGTCTATTTTTATAAACAATTTTACATGCCTTGATAATTTATATAAATTATTTATATAATGTTTTTATTTAAGCCATTTGTGAGAATTGTTCTTTATAAAAAGTATCCTTTGATTAATGGAAAATTCCATCTTTTGAAATGTTTTCCATCATTTGAAATGTATAACATGATTTTATAAAGGTATTTCCATCTTTTAAATTGTAAAGTATTATTTATTTAAATATGATTTTTTAATTCCAAACCTATTCATTTTAAAATTGAAAAAAAAAATTGGTTAAATTAATATTTGAATATGTTATGAAATATTTGGGTGAAATCCTACTAGGATTTGTCTCACAGCCTAATTTTGACTTCGGGTGTTTGTAGATTATCTCCTTCAAGGTTCAAGAAAATGAAAAGTATCTCTTGGAGGTAGATCATACTAATGAACTTTGATCTTGGTGAGTTGTGTCCTTAGGGACATTAGGTTACTTTCCCTTTTTTACTTGGGTTTTATTACTTGGACAGTTGTGACTGTTTAACTTCTGGTACTTTACACCCATTGGAGTTTTCCTTTGATATTCATATTGTCTTGTTTTCTTTTCTTTCGGCATTTTTAGTGGATAAATCATTACCACTTTTAGTTTGTATGATTCTAGGTGCTATTCATCGACCCATGGGGATCGGGAATTTCCTTCGGGTAATGTCAGGACCGACTCAGTTATCGAATTATCAAGGTACCTGGGTTGGTTTGTGAAAAAGTGGTATCATAGGCAGGTTGATCTTTTTTCTTGAATTTAGTATGCATTATGAAATATTGTCAGGACTTATGAGGTAGTTGTGATTGATTGTCTGGACAGATATCACTGTAATAAACCTTAAGTCACCATAAGTGGTAAGGGAAAGATGTTTTGTGGTTTAGTTCTAGTATTTTACTTGTTATTATTTGTATAGATTGAAATCAAAATCTTGTACATCCTGTATATTGGGGTTAATTTCCATCGTTTCTCAATTAGAGCATTATCTGATGTATTCATTGTTGTCTACAAGATGTTTTGTAGCATCATGCATCTGAGAATATGTGTGAATCATACCCAGGAGGAAGATGCTACTGAACCTCAATGAGAAAATCCTTTTATGGATCTGAATTTGATTAAGGTTCACGTGTGCACTATCCAAGCTCTGTGACATGCACCACCTCCATTTCACATTCAGGTTCCCATTGTGGAACCTCAGAGGGAATTTCTCAATATTAGTTATCAAGAGTTCCTTTTCCATAAACTAGAACCATTTAAGGGCTCAAATTACCCTCAATAGTTTGAGGAGTGGTTGAGCAGTTTGGAATTTTAATTTGTGTATTTTGACACACTCGATGAGATCAAAGTTAAGTCTTCCACTTTTATGTTGGAAGGACCGAGCATAAGATGGTGGGACACTATGGTGACAGCAAAGAAACATGATGGATTAGAGTGGAAATACTTAAAATTTATTTTCACTGACTAGTTCTATCCAAATTCGATGTTTTTGGCTGTGTCAATGGAGTTTTTCAGGCTTCAGAAGGCTGACAGGTTTATTAAAGAGTATGAAAATCATTTTCCTAAACTTGTGCACTTCTCACCTGAGATAGTATAGAATGAGATGATGAAGGCTTGAAGGTTTGAGTTGGTACTTTATTAGGATATCCATTATTAGGTTTTCTTGATAAAGCTTCCCTCTTATGCTGATGTACTAGACAGGGCACTGATGGTTGATATGGACTTGGCAGGTAAGTCAGGGTTATCAGGAGTCTTCTTTTCTCCCAGTGGCAGCGTGAGTTCCTTTAAGGGAAAGAAGAAGCATGATGAATCTCATTGAATTTATCAATGAAAAGATTTTTCTATATCTACCATAGTTCCAAGAAGAGGCCCATTGGTTTATTACCAGTGTGGAAATCCAGGGCATTCTAAGAAGGTTTTCACAGAGGCACCCAAGAATTGTGGCTTCTTCAGGCATTCAAGGAACTTGTAGATGTTCTTCCATGTTTATTCCACTCTATGCAAAGCGATGGGATCATAATATCCCCCTAAAACTATAGGGAAATTATATGCTTCACATGAAAAAGGTTTCAAGCTATAGGCATCCAGAACAGAGATTCTTCACATAGTGGAAGAGTCTTCAGAGAAAGCAGAAACAGACCCAGCGACCATGAGAGGTACCATCACTATAGATTCATCATTAGTGACTACTTTATTTTATACTGATTCATCTCATTCATTTATTTCAACCTATGTTTTTAATATAATTAATCTTCATATGGATCTTTTATCTTTTTCAATGGATATTACTACACCCCTTGGTATGAAGATATAGTATGGTCTTCGTAGTACCTCTTGTTTTTTCTCTCTATCATATGTTAAGTTAGCTTGGACCTTTCTAGTTCTCGACATTAGATCTTTTGACATCATCTTCAGAATGGATTGGATCATGGACAATAAATCCTGAGTCGATTATTATCTTTTATGGGTATTCTTCTCTATGCCCATTGGTGTGTCTCTTGTGTTTCAAGGAGAATTGGACCCAAAGTCAAGTAGGGTCGGACCTTTTTATACGGAGTTGGGGAGAGTAATATCAGTGTTTACTTTTGATCTACCAGTCATTATTCAGTTTTCTGATGTGTTTCCTTCTGATTTCTCTATTTTTCCACCAGTAAGAGAGGTTGAGGTTTCTATTGACTTGATACCTGGTACTCAGCCAGTTTCTATTCCCTCTTACCACATGGCACAAGTCAAATTGAAAGAGTTAAAGTCCTAGTTGTATGATCTTCTTGAGAAAGGATTTATACATCCGAGCATGTCACCTTGGGTGGTGCCAGTTCTCTTGGCCAAGAAATCGGATGGTTTACTCTAACTTTGGGTTGATTACTGAAATCTAAATAGAGTAACGGTAAAGAAAAAGTATTTTTTTCCATAGATTGATGATTTTTTTGATCATTTGAAAGGGTTGAATTGGTTCTCAAAGATTTAACTTCACTCGGGTTACCATCATTTGAGGATAAAAGAATCTAACATTTCAAAAACTGCCTTTTTTAATAGGTATGGTCATTATGAGTACCTAGTCATCCCCTTTGGTTTAACCAATGCTCCAGCTATTTTCATGGATTTAATGAATATTATTTTCCATGAGTATATTGATACCTTTGTGGTAGTGTTTATGGGTTATATCCTTGTGTACTCTAAATTTGAGGAGTATCAGGTGCATCATCTGAGAATAGTGATGAGTTTGCAGAGAAATCACCAACTTCACGCCAAGATTTCAAAGTGTGATTTTTGGATTTGGGAAGTGAATTTCTTGGGAAACATGGTGTTGGAACATGGTATTTCAGTTGATCCTAAAATGTTGAAAGATGTTATGACATGGTAATAACCACGAAATGTCTTTGAGATTCAGATATTCTTAGATTTATCTAGATATTACCGCCGCTTCATGAAAGACTTTGAAAAGTTGGCCTCTCTGATGACTGATCTTACTTGGAAGGGAGTGAAGTTTATTTAAAATGAGAAATGTCATAGTTATTTTGTTGAACTGAAATGTATTTTTACTACTATGTTGTTTTTGAATATTCTAGAGGTCGGGTAGGGATACATGGTCTTTTTTGATGCATCGGGTTCAGGCTTGGGCTAAGTTCTTATACAGGTTGATCATATTGTTTCCTATGGATCTCATCATCTAAGGCCGCATGAGAAGAACTATCTAACCCATGACCTTGAACTTGTAGCTGTGATGCACGCTATTAAGAGTTGGAGGAATTACCTTTATGGTGAAAGGTTTACTATGTTTTCTGACCACAAAATCTTGAGTTACATCTTCTCTAAAAAAAATTTGAATCTCCTCTAGAGAAGTTGGGTGGAATACTTGTAGTCTTTTGATTTTGACATTTCTTACACCCTGAGGAAAGGGAATGTCATTGTTGATGCTTTGAGTAGAAATATTCCAGGACAATTAGTGAAAGAATATTTGTAGGAGCATAACTTTATTACTATCTTTTCACAATTTTATATTAGAGTTCAGGAAAAAGGGGTCAGGGCTTCCTTGGATGGTGTTCAGTTGTCATCCTCTCTTCTTAAAATGATTCCTTAGGATCAGCATCTTGATGATTAATTCTATAGCATTAGAGACTCTCTTAATAGTGGGGAGTTATTTGCCCAATGTTTATTCTCTAATTAGGTAATTCTATTTTATTGAAATTGTTTTGTGGTACTATCTTCGGTAAGGAAATATGTGATGGGGTAATGCCATCATTCCTAGTGGTTTGTGCACCCAGGAACCAAAAATATGTTTTATGACATTCGGTGTTAGTTCTGGTGTCCAGGTATGAGGTGAGTCATTTCTAATTTTGTCTCTTCTTACTATACATCCCAATAAGTTAAAGTTGAGCACCAGAAACCTTCGGGGTTTCTTCAGCCACTTCTAGTCCCTACTTGGAAGTTGGATGAGATCTTTATAGACTTTGTGTTCAGGTTTCCACATACCTAGAGGAATAATAATGTGATATGGGTGGTGTTCTATAGGCTAACGAAATTGGATCACTTTAGACTCATTTGTGATACAGCTAAAGTTGAGGAATTGGGAAGTCTCTATGTGGTAGAGATTGTTCGGTTTCATGGAGTTCCATCTGCTATAGTCTCTGATAAAGATCCTCGGTTTACTTCTCACTTTTGGAGAGGCCTTCAGGTGGCACTGGGATCTCACATCCATTTGATCATGGAATATCATCAACATTTAGATGTCCAGATAGAAAGATCTATACAGATTCTTGAGTATATTCTTCATGCTTTCATTCTCAACTTTGGTAGAGCATAAGATGATCATTTGGGGCTCATTGAGTTTTCTTATAACAATAGTTACCAATCCACGACCAGGATGGATCCTTTTGAATCATTGTATGGTATTCCTTGTAAATATCCATTATGTTGGTCATATATTGGTGAGATTTCCTTGGTTGGATCAATCTTGGTCTAAGAGACAACAGTAAATATTTAGTTGATTTGTCAGAGAATGTTGATATCTCAGACCCAATACAAGCCTTATGCTGGTCGCCGTCGTAGACCTTTGGAGTTCTTAGTTGGTGACTAGGTGTTATTAAATTTTTCACCCCAGTTGGGTCATCAACAGCTTGGGAGGAAAGGGAATCTTTCTCGTCATTTTGTTGGGCCTTTTGAGGCTATTGAGAAGGTGGGGAAAGTTACATACTGATTAGAACTAACACCGCAGCTAACATAGATACATAATCTGTTTAATGTATCTCATATTCAAAATTATTTATCTGATCTATCCCATGTTTTGAGTTGGCATGATCTTGGAGTGGAACTTGATGTATACATGATGGAATGGCCAGTCATGATAGTTGATTCTGAGACTAAGTTACATCATGGGAGAATGATACCTTTGGGTTTTGTGCTATGGTAGCGCGGTTCTGATTCTCATGAGATGTGGGAGATGGAAGAACTGATGAGGGAGTAGTGGACTAATCTTTTTTATTAGTAGGCTTCTTTTTAGGCTTTATTGGGACAGAAAGTTTCTATGGTGGGGAGGTTGTAACATTTTGTATACCTTTTTCAGGTATTACAAAGCCCCTCTTTTCTTTGATCCTTTTTTGGGTTTCGTTTGGAGTTGTTTTGGGTTATTTTCTAAAAATTCTAGAGGTTTTTAGGATGGAGTACGGTTTTCTCATGGTTTGGAAAACCATGATCTAGTTCCATGTTTTGTATTGTGGTCTACGCACGGTCTGCGCACTATTTTCCCTAACCGTGCACAGTTTCCTAGGAAACCGTGCAGATGGGTTTTTCTAGATCTAAATTTTTAATTAAAATTTCTCGATCCCCCTTTTTAGGTCTCAGATGGACCTCCTTCGACACAAACACATTTATCCCTTCCTTAGAGCTCCCAACAAGGATTCTTGGCCCCTTAAACCCCTTCCGGAAGTGATCCAAAACTAGGTGAATGTCATTTAATCTCCTTCTAGTTAGTTTCCTCCTTCTGTGATCTCTCTCTTTCTCCTCAGGGTTCCATAGATATTGTTATTTATTTGTGTGTCTAATACCATTTTTGTATCTTAAACCTAGGTTTTATTCCTATTTGATTGATCTTATTTCTTTTTGGAAAAATCCTAACCAGGTTTTGGCATTGCGAGACCCGTTGGTTTCGGTAGGTGGTTCCATTATAATGCCCAATTTTTATTGAACCTAATTTATTTGTTTAAATTTAAATTTATTGGATTTAAATTCAATTTTTTTTATTTGAATAAAATGTATTTAAATCCTTTTGTTGAAAAACCCCAATTCCGATGAATTGGGGTGTTTGAGGAAAAAAATGGGTTTTTTTCCTGGAATTGGAATTGGGAGAGATTTAAATTGTTTAGTTTAAATTTTGGTTTTGATGGGAATTGAATCAATTGAAATGTTTATTTTAATTAAATAAAAGTTTAATTGATAAAAATTTTTGTGAAAAAACCCATATTCAAGTGATTTAGGTGTTTGGGATAAAAATGGTGGAACTGTTTAGAAATTGAATTGTTGAATTGAAATTTAAAATGGATTGTGAAATTTCATGATTAGGTCTCAAATCCTAGTTTTGTGAAATATGGATTAAAATTATTTTTATATAATCCTTAGGGGGTCTCATCTTATTGAAAAGGAATTTTTTATTAAAAACCTAGAACGGTTTTTAAAGGGAAAATTTTCATATTTGAAAAGGTGAATGGGATGAATTGCATTTTCTATTATAAAATGAATTTCTCATCATTTATTTTTACTTTAGAACATGTTTTCATTAGGTAGTTAGTGAGTTATTTTGGTTGAAACTTTATAATTCTACAATGTTCTAAAACATCATATCAACGCATCTCATTCCTTAGGTGATGGTGATGAGATCCCTTTACCTTAGGCCTAAAGGGGAATATGTACATACTTTTCTATACTCACAGTGTTGGATCCCTATAGCTTGAAACTATCATACCTATTTGGAACATGATCATGTTTCTCTCTTTTTTGCATTTATGAAGCGTATATATTCCATTATTATAAACTATTTTACATGACTTGAGAATTTATATAAACTATTTATATTAAGTGTTTATTTAATCCATTTGTGAGGATTTTTTTTATGAAAAGTATCCTTTGATTCAAGAAAAATTCTATCTTTTGAAATATTTTCCATCATTTTAAATTTATAGAATGATTTTATAAAGGTATTTCTATATTTTAAATTGTGTAGAATTATTTGTTTAAATATTCTTTATTAATGCCAAACCTGTTTGTTTTAAAATTTAAAGAAAATTTTGGTTAAATTGATATTGGCATCTGTTATGGAATATTTGGGTGAAATCCTACTGGGCTTTGGATCACACCCTACTTGTGCCTTCATGTATTTGTAGATTATCTCCTTCCAGGTTCGAGAAAAAGAAAAGGATCTCTTGGAGGTGGATCATACTGCTGAACTTTGGTCTTGGTGAGTTGTGACCTTAGAGAATTTGGGTTGTTTTCCCCTTTTTGTATTTGGGTTGTAGTATTTTGGTGGTTTTGTCTGTTTAACTTCTGGTACTTTACTCCCAATGGAGTTTTCCTTTGATATTCATAATATCTTTTTTTCTTTTAATTCCACATTGTTAGTGGAAAAATTGTTCCCACTTTCAGTTTTTATGATACTAAATGATAGTTATTAACCTGTAGGTATCGGGAACTCCCTTAGGGTATGTCAGGACAGAATTAGTTACTGGATTACCAGGGTACCTAGGTTGGTTCATGACATATGTATATAAGTTTTGAATGTGTTTCAAGTTTTTTGGAATATATGTAGAAACATCATTAAAACCCTACAATAAAAAGGGTTAAGAATTAAAAATGTTTAAAAAATCCCCCTAGTAATTTTTGGGTTGTATTTGTTCAAAAATATAATCGAGGATGCTTTACTAGAAGTTAAAATTGTTTGAACAAAGAATATTTTGAGAGTTTCGTTCAAATTAGTAATGTAGATATTTACCATGACTTAGAACACACCGTGGTGAATTCATTTAATTTCTGTTGAAGTTGGTTTTGTCTGTAGTTGGTGACCACGCCTATAGTGGTGGTAATTTTTATTTGGGATGTCATTTGTGAAAAATTTCCAAGTTCTATATGTTTATATTGATGGTATTAGTGACTGAAAAATGTCCAACATAAATGAACCATTATATTTATATGGTCATGTTTAATTGTTCATTCACCTATGAGAGATGGGTAGTCATGCTATAGGTGTGGAGTAGGGCATGGAGGTTTAGGAACCCATCAGTGAAGCACCAAGAGTCTCTCTAAAATTTTATTGGAGGTAGTGGTTGGTAGGATGTATTCCTATTCAAAATGGACTGCAAAAGTAGGCTAAATTCATGGTGCATAGTGTGTTAAAGAAAAAAATCCAATCATCTATCTCTATACCATGTTTCAAGATGTTTCAGAGTTAGTGTCATAAAATCTAGAAGATATGTGTTGTGGTATTCAAGGATTTTATGGTAGTTGTAACCATCATTTTATGGGAATTTTTTTGTTAGTTTTAAAGGAATTAACTTCATGCATTTAGGGAATAAAGGAAATACACACTCAATAGAGGATTTAAAAATATGATCCAATTTAGGGCTAGAGGTATTATAGAATATAAAGGTAAAATGAAAAGAAATTACAAATATCTTCTGGAAAGTAGAGGTCACAGAATATGGAGATCTAGGAGTTCTAATGTCTTTTTGGAAGTTTGAAAAAATGTGATGAAGAATAAACATTGTCTATGGTGAATATTTTTATCAACATTATTTTAAGAATAAGATTGCATCATGGGAACCAGTGAGTTCCCTAGTGTATTATAGCATTGTGATTTCCAATAATTCATGGTAGTAAATGAGGAGGGTTAGTGTGGCCTCTAAAAACTAGTAAACATTGAAGAAACTATATTTTATTATGATTGGTGAATAGAAACATTATTATGCATCCTACTTGGACATATCCTAGTGTGGTTAAACCAAGTAAAATCATCCATGTCATTTCCTTCTTTACTTTCTCAAGATAGAAATAAAGGGAGTGATTGAAGTGTTCCTAAAATTGATTAAACAAGATTGAAAAACATGGATCATACTATAATACCTTGATTCACCCCCCCCCCCTCAAGGTATATTCCTTGATAAAAGACCAATAATTGGTATCAAATGAAGGTTTTGGTGGTGAATTTATCTATCTCTTTAAGGCATAGAGATAATTTTAAACAACAAAGGCATTACTATCATTAAAAAAAATAATTTTCAATTATCAAATTTAAAAATTTAGTATTATTTAAAATATTTGGTAATTTATGTTTATGTGTATTTCATGTATATTATTTCAATGAGAAAGGACAATTGTGATTTATTATAAAATGTTCATAGAGAATTTTATGTGGATGAAAAGGAAATTATTTCCTTAGTAAGTTCATTGTTTTGTCCTGTTTACAAAAAGGTTATGGCTTGTAAAACCTCTCATGATATGTGTGAAAAAATTATAAATATATATAAATGGTATTAAATGGTTCATGAGTCCAATTTATAGGTTTTATTGAATAAATATGGTGAATTTATAATGATTTAAAGTGAGATGATTGATGAAATTTTTGATTGAATAAATGATCTTATTAAAGACATGTGCAGTCGTGGTAAGGATCTCATAGATGAGAAATTTTTAAATAGGATAATAATAATAATTCCTCCTTGGTAAAATTTAAAGGTTTTATTTATAGAAGAATAATACCCAAAGTAAATATCTATAGATAGTTTTTATAGTACTCTTGTTTCATATGAGATGAAAAATGAAGATAATGAGTCCAGGGTGAAGTAAAATTCTCATGAAGTGTCTTTTAAAGATATAAATAAATCCATAGTGAAGGAAGTTTCAAAATAAGAATAAACTAATGAGATGTTGTTATTTCTTTCCTCTATCCATATAAGAGTAAAAAAGGAATGTTTAAAGGTATGCTTTCAATTGATTATTTCAAGTGTGGAAAAGTGGGACATCTTGTGTCTAAATGTCCCTAAAAATTTCAAAAGGATAAGGAGGAATATGTGAAGAGAAATAATATTTTTTTCAAAAATAAAACATTTCTATCATAAGAAGATTCTTTGGTTAAAAGTTGGGTTAAATTCATGCATGGGGAGCTTGATTTAGTAGAAAATAATAGGACATGGGAAGTTGTTTTGAGACCATGTGATAAAAACCTCATCATGACTAAATTCATAATTCTAAATAAATTGAATGAAGATGGAAAAGTTGCAAAAAAAAGTATTAATTGTGTGAAAATGGTATTCCCAAATTGAAGTTATTAGTGTCGATGAAACATTCACATTGGTGGAATAACATGAAATAATAAGATTATTATTTTTTTGGTGGTGAATAAGGTATTCAAATTTTATCAAATGGATGTAAAATCATAATTTCTTAATGGGTTCCTTGAAGAGGAAGCCTACATCAATAAACCTGATTTATTTCTCATTAATAATGATAAAAGTAAAGTTTATTAGTTTAATAAGGCCTTTTATGGGCTAAATCAAGCACCAAGAGCTTGGTATTCAAGGCTGGACCAATATCTAAAGAATATTGGATTTTAAATGGGAGGGGTTGGTTATAATCTCTATATCAAGAAAGAAAACAACCATTGGATAATAGTTCTTGTATATGTGGATGATATTATATTTTGAGGCTTGGATGAAATCCAATGTAGGAAATTTTCAGATCTTTTGAGGTATACACTTGAGATGTCTCTTATTAGTGAATTATCATTTTTCTTTGGCTTAAAGGTGATTCAAAGAAATGATGGGATCTTTATATCTCAAAAGAAATATTATATAGAGGTTATGAACAAATTTAAAATGGATAATTCAAGATATATTTAAACTCCAACCAAGACCCTTATAAAAGTATCAAAATGTGAGGAAGTGAAAAAGGTAGATGTCACACTTTGTAGAAAAATTATAGATGATTTACTCTACTTGAATAACACACAACCATATATTGTGTTTGTCACATATCAAGTTGCATGATATCAAAGTTTTACCAAAAAAAGTCACATAAGAGATGTCAAAATAATACTTCTCTATATCAATCATGTTATGGAATATGGTTTGTTTTACTACAGTAATTCACAATAGAATCTATTGGTATATTCGAATATGTATTGGGAAAAAAATTTGATGTCTGAAAATTAATGTCCAATGGTGTATTCTATCATGGAAATTATTTCATTTTATGTATTTTTAATAAATGGAAATATATATAATTAAGAACCATAGTGGTCGAGTATATTGTGAGAACTCAAGCATGAAATAAATTATTTTAGATGAAACAATAACTTGAATATGTTGGGATTGAAATCGGATCTCTTATTCTGATTATGTGTGATAACTCGAGTGATATAAACCTTATCAAAAATACAATGTATCATTAAATAACAGAGCGTCAATATTAAGTATCATTTAATAAAGGATAAATTTGAGAAATGTTTAGTAAAATTAGAGTATATGTAAACTCAAGAGAAAACTGAGGATATAATAATAAAGGTAGTAACCAAGTTGTCATTTGAAAAGCATCGGATGGCCCTTATATTCCATCTAAATCTATATACCTAGATGGAATAAAAAATTTCTACACTTATCCTAGGGATTTTCTCTCAATATAAATGAAAATAAATCTTTTACATTTCATTATTTTATTTCTAACCCTCTCATGTAACCTTTAAGAGAAGTTATCTCTTTGGGTTCAATGAAAAAGTGGTATAGATGTCCTCAAGAAGATGTGAAAGTATGTTTTAAAAGGGGGGAGTGATTTATGTTGAATTAGGGGGAGAAGTTTTTTTATGTTTTTTTGATGAACATGGCTTCAAGGTATGTACTCATGTGAATATTTTTCATTAAAATGATGTTTCTCACATAGATCATTGCTCACATGGTCTTATAATTCGTGATTGATGAATCATTGATGTATGACTCTAAAATTTGAATGTGGAATTTTTTTTTAATTTCTTAGATTATTTGGAAGATATTTTATTTGTGATTTTTCAACAAACTGAAAAGGGAATATTATTAAAAAAATCCCCCCTTAGTAATTTTTGGGTTTTTTTTTGATAAATATGATGGAGGATTTTTTCCCAAACATTAAATTCATTTAAAAAATGAAGCATTTAATATTTTTTTCTTAAATATTTCAATCAAGTATTCATCATTTCTTAGGCCACACCATGTTGAATTCATCTAGGCTATTTTAAATTTGGTTATGGCTGGAGTTAGTGATCATTCTTATAGTAGTTGGCATTTTGATTTATGAAGTCATCTATGAAAAATAGCTAAGTCCTTTGCGATCATGTTGATGGTCATTATGAGTGAAAAAAAATACAACCAAAATGAACCATATTGTTCAATTGGGTTGGTTGAATTGGTAATCCACCTACAAAACATGGTAATTCATGCTATAAGTGAGGAGGTTTGGGAATCCATTTATGCATCAAAGTGAGTCTCTCTATGGACTTGTTGGAGTTCATGGTTAAAAACAATTATGTCTATGAAAAATGGTTTTCATAAGAAGGATATAATCATAGGTATTAGTGTATTGAGGAAAAAAAATCCAAGGTTTTATTACTACACCATATTGTATTCCATTCTATAATTTGAGTTGGTAAATCTGGAAAATATGATTTTTGAAATTCAGGGATTTTATGGTAGTTGTAATCGTCATTTAATGGGAATTTGTGTTTTAGTTTTAAAGGAATTAACTTCATGTATTCATGGAATAGAGTGAATGTATATGAAATATAGGATTTAAAATAAGTATTATATTTACGGATGGAAGTAGAGAATAATATAGGGGTAGAGTGAAGAGAAATTCCAAATCTCTTCTGGAAATTAGAAGTCAAAGAAGAGAGTGATCCAGGAGTCCCAATATCTTACTATAATTTGACATAGTTATGATAAATTGAAAATATATTATATGTAGAATATTTATATCAATGTTATTTGGAGAATATAAATATTTTTTCATGAGGATCAATGAGTTCCCTAGTGTAGGAGAGTGGTGATCTTGCCAAATTTTTATGGTAGTAAACCCAGAGGGTCAGTGAAACCACTTAAAACTTGTAAACATTAAAGCAGTGAGCTTTTATTGTGATTTTTTCATAGTCACATTGTCATGAATTCTCCTTTTTCATATCCTAATGTAAGTAAACCAAGTAAAATCGTATATATTATTTACTGATTTCTTCACTCTAGATAGAAAAAGGGATAGATTAAAGATCTCCAAAAATTGAGAGAATAACATTGAAAAATAAGGATAATATTTCAATACACTAATTCACCCCCATCTTAGGTACATTACTTTATAAAATTCTAACAAAAAATACAACATTGTTTTTTAAATTATAATTTTTAAAATAAAACCAACCATTTCAAAAAAAAAATAGTTTTTATGGTCAGGATTATCTCATAAATGAATTTTAAAACATAATACTCACATTTAAAATTCCCTTATTTATTATGAAACTACATTTATGAAAAAATATTTTTTTAAAAACACTATAAATGTAAAAAATAAGTATTCCTTGGTATAAAAATTATCTACCTAAACTTTCACATATTCAATTTTTTCTAGTTCCATTATTGATCTCAATCCATGACCTATTGTAATTTAAAATAATAATCACCACAACTTATGTAAAATTAAAATATTAAAATTAAATAACTAAAAGAATATAATAATAATTACTTATTTAATAACTTTCTAAATCTTTTTCAAACACCACCCAATAAATAGTATATCCAATATGCTTTATATTTATTTGGGAAAAATATGCATAACATCCAATTCCCAATAAAATATAAAAAATTTAGCATTAATAATAATATAATGAATAGTGTTTCATAATTATACATGTGTTATTACCATTCAAGGAATGTAAAAAATCATTACATAATTATTGTGTTTTTTAATCTTTCATATATATATTCAATTAAGTCATCCTTCTTCAAGTATTTCATAGCTGTTGAAATGTATTTGGGATCCATAAAACCATAAACTAAAGTAAAATCTTATTGTATTACAAGAGTCTGGAGATACCTTATTAGAAAAGTAATAAATCAATCCAATATATAATATGATTACTTAAAAAATTATTTTTATAATTGAAATTTAATTACATAGAAAATAGTTGACACACAGGTACAGTGAGTTCCTCACCCTTTAAAACATCAATGATGTCATATTTAATTATATTTAATGTATAATCTCTTCCATATATATTATAAGTCATTGGAAAAGTATAATAATTATATAATATAGCAAAATATTGTGTTAACTTTTTTATCCCATCAACATCCTGAGGAGTATTTGAAGGTGTTGGCTCCTAAAATTTTCCTTTCCTTTGTAATGATTCCTTTTTTTTCAAATACACCAATATTAGGTAAGCATAAGAAACAATTAAAAGTAATTTTGAATTTAATGATAAATAAAAAACAAAAAAATGTATATCTCATATTTCATCTAAAAAAAGATTAGCTAGCCAAAGTAAAAAAAAGATTAGTACTCTTTCCAAATATGGGAACCTCCTCAGTAGAAAGAGACACTGGAAAAATTGGATCAATAATATCTTTTACGACTACTCTTACCCAACCAGGATATATAAGATTATTATGTACATAATCTCTTAGATAATATAAAATTTTTTATACTATAATATGTGCATGGGGATCCTCATAATCAAACTCACAGTACACGGTCGGGTCTGAATGAGGAGGTAGAGGATTTGGGTAGGCAGGTTGCACAGAGTGTGTCTCTCTCATTTCTCCTACAATCATAACTACTATATATTATTTAATTCAATCATATATTTCTTCATTAAAATATTTCATATCATCCTTAAAGGAAGAAATTTATCTATTGTATTCCCCCCCCCTTCCCCACAAATCAATGTCATGCCAGGGGTCCACCAAAAACTTTTCTAGAAGCTATACCCTCCTCATACCCTCTGATTATACCCAAGTGTTCTGGAATTCCTAAAGAAACTATAAAATATATATCCTATATTTAGGAATAAAGTTACCCTATGTTTTTTTATACTAAATGTAATAATAAAATAATATTTTCAAATCTCATATTCATGAGATAAATTTAAAAAATAACATTAAATAAAATAATTAATTAATTACTTAAAATCTTATTAGTTACTTCGTTTAGTATATTTGTAACATACTTCCATTTTTTTATTCTCATAATTTTATATTTTTCATAACAATGGTAAGGATATATAGGGTTTTATGGAACCTCTTTGGAGTCACTACTTGACTTGGATCTTAATTCATTAAAAAAATCAACTATTTTCTCCTTTAATAAAGGATACCCACTGTGTGATAACGTATAAGGGTATAAATTTTGGTACTGTATCTCATGGTGAGATTTCCTAGAGGCATTTTACCTAATAATATATAGAAATGTTATCAAGTAATTAAAATTAATTTAACAAAAAACCTAAAAATAAAAAAAAACATAACATAAAGGATTCCTCTCATCGACTGGAGTCAAACGTTTAACTTATTTCTATATATATAAACTTATAATTAAGTCATGTATCTTTATTCTATTTACACCTAAAAATATAAAGTGAAGTAAAATTTGAATTAAAATTTATATGTTTGGTTTCCATAAAAGATATATAATTTTATTTAATTTATTACATATCTTTAAATATAAATTTCATTTCTAATTGAATAGATTATATATTATTAATATGAAATATATAATATTTAAACCATTAGAAAACTAAATAAATAATTTTAATAATTTAACTATTATAGACTCCTGTAACATATCTTTAACTGGATGGTCGATATTCCTCCAATAAAGGAATAAAATAATTATCCTACAATAACTCTACATAGTCAAGTAAGTCCTAAACTACATGGAATATGGGCCAGTTGGGTGGTTGTTATCATAAAACTTAATTATCAACCTTTTATCTACACATACAAGTGAAATTTTTGGTAAGTTTGTAATCTCATACATATCATCTCAATGTAATATTCTCTCTGAATAGTAAGAAGAGTAGTACATAACTTTATTAAATATAAGTTAAAATTCATTAAAAAATATTAATTACAATAAATACATTTATTTGAATAAATGTACATATCTCGGTTCTACTGACTCCATCTATGTCATTTAGAAATATGTATAATACTTCCATGAAATTTTGAGTACCTATATTTTATTCAAATTAAATAAATATATTAAATAAAAAATTATTATTCATAATATAAAAAACATTGAATGGTATACTTTTCAACCAAAAAACTATATAATTATAAATAATGAATATAAAAATTAATAATAAAAATTTATAGAAATTATTAGAATCTAAATTTTTTTAATTATATTGTATTTTTATTTGATAAGAAATAAATAAATGTTTAAGTAAAAATGTGATTCTTCATAATAGAAATAAAATTATAATTTTTTTAATAAAAGAGTATAATTGAAAACAAAGGATATAATGAAAATAGTCACAAAAATGATGATAGAAAACTTTTTCAACCAAAAAATAGATATATGAATCTAATGTATATAAAAAATATTAAAAAATGGTAGGAATGTTGAAAATATATATATTTAAATATCAAAGTAAAAAAATAAAATTTTTAACTTCACAAGTTTCAAAAAACAAAATATATATTTATCTGATTAACTAGGAGGGTAATGGAGTGTTTTATCATTTCCCTTCTATGTGATCATTATGTGTTTCATGGACCATATCGACATCGAATTCATTGTTATCTTTAGGAAATCATGTAATGGATGAAGAAATTTTACATAATTATTTAACATCATAAATATTCTCATCACCCAAATGAATTTTTTTCCCTTAAAAAAATGGATCAATGATCATTTTAGGGGTGAACAAAAAATATTTATTTTCATGTATCTCCATGATAAATGATTCCTCCTTAAAAATAAATATTTTTAAATCAACAAGTGTAAATATATAACCATAATGTTCCACGCCAATGTTATTGTTAACTTAGTTAAACTTCAATACTGGTACCCAAAATTTAGTATAATAAATCTCCCATATATCCTCATCAACTCTTAAATATATTATTGATATAAAGATTGGTTTTTTATCATTGGAACTCAAAAACTATTGGGCTCCAACAATGAACATTACTCCACTGTTTTTAATTGTACACTTGTTATCCTAATTTTTATATAAAATTTTTAACAATTAAAATCAAAACTTGAACACATTATCAAATTAACAATTAGTCCCCCTACTAAAAATTTAAATATTTTTATGTAAATAAATTAGTGTTTTCTTTCTCTTTAAACCATAAAAAATTTGATTTTTTCATTCATTAAAAACTTTTAATTTCTCCTCAGATTTCCTACCTTCAATCCATTAATATGTGATTATATATATAGTTGGACCTCGGCTATGTTGTTAAAAATGTATAAATGTGCATGCATCACTTTATCACATGGAATTAAATTTACCATTAAGCCATGGATACCTTTAAATTAACTATCTTCTATAAAATACAGAGATATAAGAAGACCAATGTGATCCAGTTTAGAAAAATAATCTATATAGAACTCAATCACCTCTTCTGGTATATATTTTTAAACAATTGAGTCCTTTAGTTGATATAGATTTCTAGAATAGCCCTTAAAATATTTAATATATCTTTCAAAAGGATACATCCAATATAAATAAATAGTCTCACATATTTTTATCTCTCACACTATATGAAATAAAAGATGAACCATTATATTAAAAATTGATAGAGGAAAATGTATTTCTAGTTGAAATGGTATGAAGATAGATTTAGTATTAAACACATCTAAAAAATCATATATGTGACTTTGATTTGAATGGAATTGAAAAAGTAACACAACCTGGTGATAAACTTGATAACAAGTATCAGTGATATTCCATGTAATAAAACTGGTAGAAACTATTTCATCAATACATGAAAATCATGATATTTTATACATATTATCCTTAAATCCTTTAATGACACCAAATTTCTCACATTTGAAAAAAAATTAGGTACTTTAATACCATGTAGACATTGAAAATAATTATCTTTTTACTCTTTTTTAATGTGTGGCAAATTGGAGGAAAATGTGTTTTATTTCCTTTCATTGTGGGAGCTAACTCCAAATATATTCCCATGGTTATTAATTCCAGTCTTATGTAAAATACATCTTTTGTCTTTCATTTTATGTTTTATAATGTTCCAATCAGGTTTTCAAAAAAAAATCTCAACATGTATGATTTCAATGTTATGTTTTACCTAGCAGTGCAAAACGGGTTGTGGGCCCACAGGCTGAGCGGGCTTGGGGTGGGTTTGGGGAGGGGTGGGATTATTAAAAATCCCACATTTAAAATGAGATTATATAGATAGCCCACATGGGTATCCGACCCGTGTGGGTTTACCCGCATGGATATGGGCTAGCCCGTGGGCTATTTATTTATTTTTTTAACAAAATATGATGACTGTATTTTTTAACCGTCATATAAAATGCAGTTACCAAAGCTTCATTCTATTCCACCCTCATTAATTCATTTATTTACCATGTTGTATGGGAACCAACAATAGTATCTCCACCGTTTCCTAGAGATATTTGTTTTAATTTTATTTAACCAACTAATACATATTGTACTAAGGCACATGTATCACCCTCCATATCGCTGATGTTGTTCACTTCACCTCCAGCACCACCTCCTTCCAACGTCATCCTCGAGATAGCCACCAGCCCTCACCTTCCTTCTTCCACTTCATCCTTGGAGTCTAGCTTCCCTCCAGCCCCCCACCCCCATGTCCTCCTCCTTCCCCTCCCCCCAGGTCTCCTCCACTGCCCCTACCTCTCCCACATCATCGTCTTCCTCCAGGCTACCCGTTGTCGCATCGTTGCCCCCCCCCCACTTTTCATCCTCTCCTTCAGTACCCCACCCCTCATCCCCCCCCCATTCCTTCTTCACTACCCTTCACACCCCATTTCCACATCATCACCCCGCCTGTCATCCTCCTCCTCTCCCTACCCAGTGCCCTTCTCCTTCCCTTGGCAAACATCACCTATCATCGAAGTATCCCTCTGCCTCCATCCCATGCCCACCACCACCGGTTGGTACCTTTCACACTATTATCAAGGCTATCCTTTACCCCCAGACACCCTCCCCTTCCGGTCAATGTTCTACTCCTAAGTTGAGGTTATTTAAATTTTTTAATATTTTTTTCATAATATTATTTGAGTTTTTAATTTTAATTGTTAACATGATTAATTTTTTTGATTTTGTATCATATAAATTTATTTTAAAAAAATAACTTATCATATCATTCATTATTATATCATACCCTCATTTTTTTAATTTAAATTTTAATTATTTTTACAAATCTATATTATTTTGTGATTTATAGGGTTATTAAGTATTAAAAAAGTTAATAATAAATTGTGATATTTTATTAAATAATCAAATTATATAATTATTATAAAACATATTATTAAACCATAAAAAATAGTTAATTAATCTCATTCATTTTATCATGTTAAAATATTTTAATAATTATAATTTAGTCCTATTATCCAAAGAATTCATTATTTCAAATTTGATAAATGCGAATATTAAAATTATTAATTATTATATTTGATCCATAATTTTTACTATTCAAAATCATATTATATTTTAAACGTCATCTCAAATTAGCTAATGAAATTTTTAATAATTAATAAATTCAATATTTCTTATCTAATTATCCAAAAAAATAATTTTATATTATCTATTTTTTAAAAAATCATTTCCTCAACATATTTGATGAAAAAAAAATTCAAAATAAAATTAAATAATTATTTACATTCATTAAATTTATATTTTAAAATTATAAATTTTTTTCATAATTTCATTAAAAATGTAACCATTCATTTTTTTTAATTTTTAATTTTATAAGATTCGATTATACTTTAATATTTTATCATTTATTTATTTGGATTTTAATTATTAATTATTAATTTTTAGTGATTAACATTTTGGTGTAATTTTTAATAGTCATTATAATAATTTTTAATTTTTTTTGTATTTTTAAGCTTGCATTATCATTATTACTTATGATTTTCATTTGAAAATATAAATTCTATTATTTTTTATAAGGAATTTTATGAAACTATTAAAATGTAAAAAATTATAATATAATAATGAATGTGGGTTACCTGTAGGTCATCCTACATACGTTGTGGGGTGGGGCAAGCTTGATAAATCCACACGTTTTTTATGTGGGATTTTGTGGGTCTAGCCCGCATGGGCTCATGCCCACACAGGATTGGCTCGCCCAGCCCCACCTCACATGTTTCGCATTGCTATTTTTTCCTCCAAAAATATCAAATAAGGTATCCCAAATTAAATTGATCTTTTCTTCTATGTATTTGTTTTATGACCAAAACTTCTTATATTTCAAATGTGACATAGATTTTTTTCACTTGGTCATAATATTCTCTAGGTGAGAGTGGTTATGGGGAAAAATCACAATCCTATAAAACATTAAATCTCTTTATTAATCTTTGATAAGTATGATCCATTCACAAAAATAGATTATCCCCCATGTAAAAAAAATTTCCTCCATTCTACAATTGATGATATGAATTCCCCTCTTCATAAATTGGACAAGATTTATGCCCTTTAACACTATATCTAGGTAATTTTATATATACATGAAATGAATTTATAATGAACATTATCATATAACATTGAGGGAATACTATTTCTTGTATTAATAAAATAACTTAACACTTTTCTCTCATAGAAATTTAAAATAACCAATCAATGTTGATTGATAAACATAAATATCATTTCCATGATGTTTTGGTCTAGAATTCATAAAGATCATCATCATATATTTTTAGTTCTTACATATCTATGGTAAAAGTTATATATAACAAATATAATATTCCATGAACTATGTTGGAAACTAAGGCTCTGATGTGGATTCATTCCATTTGTGTATAGTCTCATTATGATACTTTTAAATTTATTTCCAAAATCATAAAGTTCTTGATCAAATATTTTCCATTATGGTAAATCTTTATGGTGATGTAGGTTTCCATAAAATATGTGCTCATTTGTATTCCATATTATCCCCTTTCTGTCATTTCAATTTTAAATGACACGCTTTAAATGAGAAATTATTATAAGACGCCATATTGCTTTAATAGGATGTTTGGTGTTTTTTATTGAGAATAAATCATGGTTGGATTTTTCATATATTTTATATCAGGAGACCCCAAATTTATGATAATTATATAAACTTTCATATTCCTTAGTATACATCACATAGTCATTAGAGAAATAATTTATATTTTTATACCCCAATTCCATTGAATATTTTCTTTGTTTTATAATTGGAATCTGGAATCTTATTTCCTTATATAAGTAACCCTTTTAAAATTTTATGTGATTCAGAAAAAAATTTATCACACTAGGCATTTTTTATTTCATGTTAATTAATCTCAGTACTGCTGATAACACTATAAATTTAGTGAAACCTAAGAACTATGGTTTCTCATCATCTTCATATAGTTATTCAACACTTTTTTCTTTTTCAATGGTTTTAACTCCAGAATCATGAATTAATTCTTCAATATGATCCTATATATCATGATTGACATCTAAATCATTATTAAGTATTTTATTATTTATTATTTTACCATACTAGAATTTTTGTTCATAATTATGACTAAAACCAAAACAAATCAGATGGTATTTTATTTCTTTGTACCCTAATTTACTCATATTCAAACACTTCACACATGGAAATAAAATCACATCTATATTTCCAAGATTTCATTTAGAAACTTCAAAGAAATTTTCAACCCCTTTCGCATATTAATCTCTAGTTCTTCATGAATTAATCCAATTATGATCCAATAATTACCTAAATTAAAAATATAATAGGTCAATATATTAATACATATAAATAATTAATCATATATATAAATAAATAACATTATAATATATAAGAATATAAATACATAAAAAAATTACTTTTTTAACAAATAATTTATTTCTAAAAAAATAAAACTAAAAAAATTATAACTAGAATATAATTTAAAACCAAAAGTAATTATAATGACAAAAACAATTCATAACTAAAAAAAATTAAGGAAAAAAATAATTTCAGACACAAAGAAAATATAAAAAAATTATAAATACAAATAGTTACAACAATAATCAATTAACAATCACAAAAATATTATAACTTTAAACTAATTTTCATAATAAAAAATCTTAATTAAAAATAATATACATACAGATGAATGAATGGATTGATGAATAAAATTTGTAACTAACAAATAATTTATTGATCTTATAAAAAATATAAAAAATAAATTACAAAATATAATGGTCAGTGATGGAAAATAAATGTTGAATTATGAAAAATGCACTAAAATGTGGTGAAAAAAGGGTGAATGATTAAAGACTGGTGAGAAAATATTGTAAAAATGAATTAGAAAATTTATCAAACACAAACCTTGGAGAACGGTCCTGATTTGAGTAGATTAGGGTTTTCATGGACAGAATGATGTCGAGGGTCCTAGAAGAGGGACGAATGATGGAATATTGAGGAGAAACAATGCAAAAAAGAACTATGAAAATTGAAATAAAGTAGTAGGTCGATCATGGGTAAGGTGCCATCACGATTCAAGAGGATAATGGTTTTATAAATATCATATCACAAAATTAGTAGAATCCTATATGAATTAGATTTTTTTTAAATATTTTAACATCAATTTTAGAAACATATATGTCAAAAGTTCTTTAGAAGGGTATTTAGTATTGATTTTATATAAAAACAATGTTAAAAGTCATCCAGATTCACTTTTGATATATATTTTTTCTGAAAAACACATTAAAAGTTTCATGTGTCACTTTTAACATTGGTTATGAAAAAAATGATGTTAAAACTCCAACAATAAATCACATTTTTATACTAGTGCATCTGATGATGAAAATAAAATATTAATAACTAATATATTTGTAATAAATGATTGTAAATAATTATTATAAAAGGTTATAATCATGAATGAGGTTCTAAAAAAGGTGATTTTTATAGTTATTTTTGTTATACATGAGGTTAGATCTTGTTCAGCTAAATCGGATTAAAAGTAAGGGTTTTCGGATCCCAATTATCTTCATTGAGATATAATATGTGTTCACCATTTATTTTTGTTTTGTTTTGTATATATTTTCCATGTATTTATTTTATCATAATTTTTCGTACAATATTAAGTATTTTTAAATCCATATCATGTTCAACCTTTCATAGGTTTTCAATTCGAAAGATAACGATGATGTAAGGGGTTGTTTTGACTCAACTTCTTTTCATGGATCATAAATATTCTAATTTGACTATGGTTTTAAAATATAGATTTTATTATATCATATGGTGATATTATAATTTTTTTCTCCTTCATTTCTGGGTAATTTCATAGATTGGTCTCTTTCTTTATAAAATTTGATGATGTTAAGAATAATTATCATTCTCTATAAATGAGCTCCTTCTCTTCCATATTCATTATCACTCTCATCACTATGTTATCCTTTCTTATAATGAAATATAAATATTTCTTATTTCTAGTAATCTTAAAATTTATCTTTACCTATTTTGAAATAAAATATTTATTACACTCTTTACTATGTGGGTTACAATAAAAGTATTTTAAAAATATTAAAAATGATTTCCCTTTCAAGTTAATATTTTTATCTACCACTCCATATTTTCTATGGAAAACCATTAAGTCTTTTTTAAGGCTCTATAATTTTGATTTATTTTAAATTGGTGTTTTGAAAAGGTTTTTATGTTACCATATTGAAAATTATTTTCGAAATTGATTTGTAATTTTTCCTTTTTACAAAAATGATAATAATTTTTTTATAAAATCAATTTTAATTGTTTCATTTATATTTTCCTTATTAAAATATATAACTAATATTAAGTTATATTTGATGAATATCACTATAAATACCTCTATGAAATACTCCTTTTAGGTGATTTAATTTTGGTATCAATCGATCTAATCCCTAATTTCAAATTATTTTATACCATTAGAAAATTATATGAACCCCATTTTCATTCCATGGGTTATTTATGATATGATGAATGATTGATTTCAAAGGGAACACATATTTTTGGATTTTGATCAGTGGGGTCCTATATTTCCCTCTAATTCATTTTTTAAGGTTGTATATCTCATGATATGTAGTGTGGGCCTTTTTGGATATTCTCACAAATTAAATGGTGATCCTTCTTAGGTATGCTTACAAACTAAAGGGTGGTACTGTTTGGATATTCTCACAAAATAAAGGGTGTGAATTCTTGTATATTATCACAATATGATAATGCCCTTTACTTTTTTTCCTCAAATTTTATTTTTATGATATGTTTCAAGGGCATGTAATATTTCTATTCCATATTCCTATGATTATGAATTATGGATCAGGTTTATTATCTCATGATTACAAACTCTTTTTCCATGGTATATGTGTGTTCATTTGAGATTTCATTCCCTTCTATCATGATTTATGGAAAACTATTATTGTTATATGTTATTTTTAATAAGATATTTCTTCCCTAATATTTCTTTATAACTTTCTTATGATCTAACCCCTGATGAAATATTGATAAGTTTTCCATTACTGAGAATTTAAGCTCACCCATTTCTTATGTTTCTATTTCTAAAGTTTTGAATATGAGTACAACTTATGATAAGACTATAAAATAGTCTAGTGAGGCTCAATTATAAGGAAATTTTCACAAGTATTATAAAATAATTTATTGATGTAGCTAATTCTCAAAGACACTAAACCTTTAGTTCTTGGGATTGTAAAATAATTTGTGAGATGTAATGTTTAGCTTATGGAAATAATGTAAACTAAATATATGTTTGTCTTGGTTCATCTCACTTGGTATTGAATACTATGGGTAAAGTTTATTTTTTTAGCACTTGATATAGTATTATAGGTTTAGGGAACTCAAATAAAATAAAAACTCATAATCCTAACATAATGTACCTAATTTTATACATGAAACAAAGGTTTACAAAAAAATAAAAAAATGTAAATAACTTCTAAGGAAACAACTCGAACCTAATCAAATAACTGCACTATAAGTAAGTAATATACAACTTGATCATTCATTTTATTCTATAAATATATAAAAAAATTATATTTAAGTGGGATTGGGAATATAGGTATACTAAGTATGTTCCTCCCTAAAAAATCTCATGCTAATTTGAAATAAGCATACTAAAATTCCAACGTATGAGTAGAAAAACAGAGTCTTTGCCTTTCATAGGTCAACTATTATACCATATAACCAAAGGATAAATCCCTAAATCTATATACAAGTCAAATAAAATAGTAATCATTAAAATATAAACTCAATGTACCCCCACAAATTTTTTTTACTAATTTAGTTAGCCTCAAACCCCAATGAAAAACATCCTAGTAGTCACATCCCTTCCCATGTCTATATACCACATCCACATACCACAACTATAGAGAAACATCTACATTCCAAAAATGAACACCATGTCACTACCACATAATCACATCACTTATAAATCATTACATCACTACCATATCACCACATAACTACCAAATAACCACATCCCTACCACATTTCTACATCATGTCTAAAAGAGAGAGTGAGAGAAGGGGAGTGGTCAACCATCCATATCACCCACATCATAGATGTTGGGGATTCACCTAGAACCTGAAAACTCATATGGGTTTCAGTTATATTAACAAAATTTTGTGTTCATTAAAAAGAAATAACAAAAAAATATAATGTATGCATAATGATTTCACCACCCAACCTAGGTTCAGTTTTCCTACAAATACCTCTATAACCACAACTCATCACCACCAAATCATCACCATAAAAATAATACTACTACCAAATATATAAAAAAAAACATGAAAAGGGAAGTGTGATAGATATTATTATAAGAAAAATCAACCAAATTCAGTTTCTTATCCAACAAACCGAAAAAATCAAGAACATATGTACGTAAAATATCCTCTATTGTTTAGAATATCTACACCATTTTCTTCTATATATGAGGATAGAAAGTAGCATTAAGGAATAAATGAGATCTAAAATCATATTGTAAACTCTTACATGATCATAAAGAAAATAAATTATAATAATTAGAGAGTATTTACCTCAAAACCTCAATAATCTTCACTACATACTCCATATAGATCCTTTTAAAATCATTCACCACACTCTACTGCATGATTTCCATTAAATTAGCCAATTTTGGTAATTGGTATATAACCAACCAAATGAAATTATATCCTCCCTAGGATTAAGGAAATAAATAACTAAATTTATAACTATATCCACTAATTTTCACTTGGTAACATATAATGGCTCCAAAAAACCAAACTGATCATGGTAATTAGATTTCACCCACTGAAAAATAAAACAATGAGGTGAAAACTCTATCACAAAACTATTCATATATATCTTCCAAAACAAATCACATAGTAGATGATACATCTCAGAAACATTGGGATATAATGAAAAGGGATATATATTAAACTCATATATAATGAGAAAATTTTCTAAAAACAACACGTGATGATGGCTATCCTTTGACTATCCCTCAAGATAATTTCTATAAATGATGCAATCTCTATAGACCTGCACCTCCAGGTCTTCCAAATAATATTTATATACCCTTTGAAACATAGTAAATTGAATAATCATATGGTATATGAAAAATCTAACACCAACTTTATCCATTTACAAAATAAAAATTTGAGAGTACCTTTATCATCCTCTGCTTATATCCATCTTCAAAAACAACATCATTGTGTATCTTCCTACTTAGTTTGTAAACTACCATATTACCTTTCCTTGAAGTATAAGATTTCATAAATTCATAATCCTATAGAAAATACATACATATCCACTGATTTAAATTTATATCATTCTAAGAGAATATATATCATAGGATCTCATGATCAATAAAGACCAAAAAATGTTCTTCAATGAGATATTTCCACCAAAACTTCAAAGAAAACATCATAGAATTAAGCTCAATATCATAGATATATTCATGGGGAAATAAATTTTAAAACCCAAAATAGATCCTCACTTACTCATGAATCTATACAAACCCAATCTAAAAATAACAATAATTTAAAATTACCTCAAACATGACTCTTTTTAATTGAAATCAAAGGATTGAAGCACTGTAAAACTTCTCCTTTAAGTACTTGAATGCTACTTAGAACTAATATAACCACATAAAATCGTGATTATTCATGGTCAAATATATCAAAGGATCTATGATCCAATATAAATAGGACATTAACCTCTTATAGTAACCTAAAATAAAAATGAAAATATACACCTGTTAATTATTCTTGATTGATTTCCAAGAAACAACCACCTCAATTATTAAGGAGTTATTGCCACACACTATTGATAAATTACCTGACCAATTAAATAAACCTCATGAATCTAAAAAAACATATGAAAAACAATCCATAAAACTGATGTTATCAAATAATTCCTAATATGGTTCTAAACTACTTAGTATTATTTTCATATGATCTTGAATACAAAGTTTACATTGATAAAACACTCGTGAAATGGTCCAATAACTCATATAAAATCAAGTTTATTAATCCTCTGAATATACCTGTGGAGTATATTAACCTAAATGGAATTACCATGGTCTCAAATTTTCCATGAAAATACTTAAATTTAATCATTGGGATATCCTCTTACTTTACCCTCATGTGATGTTATCCAAAATATAAATCAATCTTTGAGAAATAGTTTAATCCATTCAAGTTATAAAATAAGTCATAAATTCCTAGGAAGGGATAAAATTTAATTATATTCAAAAGATTAAATTAACTATAATCTATAAATATCCACCTACTATAATATGAATTATTTTTAAACAACATAGGATCTCTATAAGGAGGCATGTTTGGTTAGATGATACCTTTCTATAAGAAATCCTCAACCTAAATCAGAAACTCTCATAACTCTAAAGGAAGAATCTTATAAGATGACATACAAATTGAATAGATTCTAAAATAAAACTATAACCAAAAATATATGTCATATAAATGGGGTATTATTACACACTATTTAGGAAAAACATTCAGGAATTGTTACAAAACTCTAAGAAAAACTTATACATTAACTTTCATTAAACTCAATATTAACCCAGATAACTATAAAAAAAGAGGCTCAAAAAATCTATAATCTATCCAATAATCCCTCTCTCTAATACACATCACATTATCGTATCCCACATCAAATAAAAAAACACTCCTTTGATAAAAATTTGATGATAGACTACATAGAATAAAACTAGTCTACGTTAAGGATGATATCATATGATTATATCCTTAATAAGAAAAAAATTATGATTGACTAATGGATCCCAATAATTATTTCACAACATAAACACACCTCTACTAAACTTGAATAACCTACAACTTTTTTTGTCAATACTAAGGGAATAGGAATCATATCCAACTTAAGCTTTAATAATCTAACCAAAGAAAGTACAATAAAAGGGTGTAAAGATATTAAATCAACTAAATAATAAACTAAGGTAGAATAATAAAAAACCTTACCTTGAATGACATATCAACTAACCAAGGTTGGAAACTCCATCATATGTAAATAGACACATCATGAACCTCCACCTTGACGTCCCATATGATATCCACCACCTAACCCAATCTCAAACCTAGGTCCTTGAGGATAGGAAATATCCCTAAGTTGTATCTTACTATCATATCACCCATTTGCGGTCCAAAATACAAGGATCTTATTGTCTTTTAGAAGGTCTAGGGGGTTAATATTATTGAGAATTTATATGAAACTATCCACTAGATCTACACTAATTGTCACGACCCCCTCCCCACAAAGTGTACCCCTCCTGGGCCGGCAATGTGAAAAGGGAGATAATGACCCCCGAGTCCCGCCTCCAGTAGGCCCCGGGTTGGCGACTAGCACCGAGGGTATAATACACACACAAATGGGAGGCATTACCCTCTAAGAGAACACATGCAGAAGAGAGAGATAGAATAGAATCCAACCAACTCCAACTCATAACTGAAATGTAAAAGAAACCCAAGTACATATATGAAATGTCATGCAAAAGTACTACAACTGAAAGGGGAAACTAAAAGTACCCAAAAGAAAGTAAAACGACAGCGACCACAAGCCCGAACAGCTCCTCCTCCAACCGCAAGCTAGTAGTAACCAGCTTGATCTCCAACCTGCTCCAAGTGACCTGAAAAACAGTTTATATGTACATAGGGTGAGTATAACAGAATACTCAGTAGGATCCTCCCCAAGACTCTCGTGCAAAAGTAAAGAAAGCATGCTAAAGCCCAGTGAACAACAAGTGAAACTAACTCGTCACCTAAACAGGTATACTATGTTCCCAACCTCACCATGGCTACTCTCACCAAGTAACACATACAAGAATATAGCATATAGTAAAGAATGTCAAGGGTACCCCGCTACTACTTCCCCACTGGTTTGCCGCTTTGCCCCAACGACATACATCCTGTGCATCTCTCTCCAAAGGCTTGCCCGTATCAACATGGGTCAAGCTCCACAATCTGCACCACGTGCACCACATAGTCTTGCCCGCAGACACCTGGGCTAAGCTCCACACAATCCTCACAACCAAAAGTAACCAGGTAGTTTCCGGGAGCCACCACAGCTCGCATAACGTGTATCATACGTCGGGTATTATACCTGAAGCCATTACAGCCCATACACCGAGTAAGGATCCTCAAGCCATCACAGCCTATACACGTTACACCTATAGTAGTCCATAGGATACTACATCCAGAATATATGTGTGTGAAATAACCACAAGCCATTACAGCCCTCTACACACATATATGGGTAAAACTAACCACTGTGCCTACCAGCACTAAGATCTACCAAGAGAAGAGAGCGGGGCCAAAGGGGGTAGTCAGCCATTCAACCTCCCATCAGAATGTTGGGGAAAACACCCCCCCCCCCCAGGGCTCAGAATCCCCGGGGTGTCAGTTTCCCTTACCGACAGGGTGGAGTAGCGTATAGAAACACAAAAAGTACAGAATATATAAGTAACTCACATCCACACTATGGGCATTACCTAGTCTTAGATACAACTGCAGCTAACGTCTCTCAGACTCCAGGCTGCTACTTCTAAGACTAGGTATCCTATAAGCACACAACCAATTGAAGAGCTTTATTAGATTACTCCATTCTCCTTTATCAGTTCCACTGTACATTAGTTAATTCTTTAAGCATTAATTAAGATTGAACAAATCCCCATTTAACTGAAATGGCGTCACTTTCAAAAACAACTGCTCCTTTTTAAGATTCACATCACCTTTAAATTCCAGCATCTCCATCCCCGTGGATTTTCACCATTTAATAAAACATTCATTACAGAAATACTTTTCCACATTCCCAGGCATTCTAGAAAAACATCCTATGCTTCTAAACACAAAGGAGGCTCAACACGGTGAGTAGATATACTACCCGTCGGGTCTTTGCCGCCTATAGAAAGAGCATATACCCATTCTCCCTCGAGAGGCTAAACACGGAAAGCACGTGGCATACCCCGCGCGTCTTCGCCTCCTTTGGAAGAATGGTAGCAAGACCAGCTGCCTTGAGCAATGGGGAAAAGCAAGGCAGATTAACATTCAAGAACACCACAGGCAACCAGCAACCACATCCATCCCATTCCAACACCCCTGGTGTCCTCCCTGACACCCATATGCATAAACCGATGCATCTCGCCACACTAGGCGTCATCCGCTGCCACAACTATAAGGCCTCCATGCCTCCACATATCACAACAACCATCCAGGCTCACATCACAGCACAAGCAGCAGGAAAACAAACATCACAAAATGGGCTCTCGGCCCTTTAACAAACAAGAGGGTAACTCAGAACCCTTTTTGAAATTACCACATAATCTGTTCTCTAAACCATATTGAATTAACAGATTTGTTATTCGTAGGTTCCAATCATGGATACCTAATCAGTAAGCTATCACAATTAAATAACCATTCTTACTTCCCTAATTTGATTATCCTCAAATTAGAACAACTACAACAACGACAACAACCAGATTAATTTACATGCTTCTTTATCCTTCGCCAATTAATCAACAGTTAATTCTAGCTTTACGTTCATTATCAATTTCTATCATGAACGATCAACAAATCAAAGAAACATAGATATCACTATATCTAGGAAAACATGAGGCAAACCGTTATCACGGTATAAAGCAACAACACGCGATCAACCAATTCTTTTAATCCAGTTCAAGTATTTAATTAGGTCAATTTCATTGTGATCCAAAGGAATAAATCATGCTAATTCTACGATTGCACATATATAATTAGAGAAGCCATGAATCCCCTACCTCGAAGAGTTCTTGACGTCCTTTATCCACACAGCAGGTCACGATCCTCCCCTCGCGACAACTTATGTGGAAGAATGATCGACACAGCTTGGTTGCATCCAACAGAGCGGAACTGGTCCGAGTAACGTTTGATTGTGAAACTCCTATGGGAAGGATTGCAAGGTTCTAGCGTCTCGTAGATGAGAACCAGGAGGAAGAACAACGAAGAATGATATCTCGTTCCCTTTAAAAAAATAAATTAGAGAGGCGACGGTTTAAGATCCGATTTATTCTCCATTAAAAACGGATCGCATTAACCCACGCGGTTTGACCAAGTAAAAACATCCCAGCCTTAGGAATAATTAATATAGGATTTATGGCCTTTGAATCGGCCTTAAAAGTCCTTAAAATAAGGTTTTAAAAGTATTTACGTCAAAGAAAACATCAAATTTGCGAAGCTGGAAACACTGTTCACATACTCAAAATTTGACAAAGTATGGAATCGGTAGCTCTTAAGAAACTGGAATCACTGTTCATTCGTGAAATTTGACAAAGTATGGGATCGGTAGCTCTTAAGAAACTGGAATCACTGTTCATTCGTGAAATTTGGCAAAGTATGGGATCGGTAGCTCTTAAGAAACTGGAATCACTGTTCATTCGTGAAATTTGGCAAAGTATTAGCCGAGCTACTCCTGGACTGCGGCTACAAGTATACCATCAGTATGTCATGGCTACCGGTAAACCCAGCTACCGGTAGGATGTGGCTACTGGTAGACCGAGCTACTGGTAATCAGCAGCTACCGGTAGACCGAGCTACCGGTAGGCAGCAGCTACCGGTAGACCGAGCTACCGGTAATCAGCAGCTACCGGTAGACCGAGCTACCGGTAATCAGAAGCTACCGGTAGACCGAGCTACCGGTAATCAGCAGCTACCGGTAGACCGAGCTACCGGTAATCAGAAGCTACCGGTAGACCGAGCTACCGATAATCAGCAGCTACCGGTAGACCGAGCTACCGGTAATCAGCAGCTACCGGTAGACCGAGCTACCAGTAATCAGCAGCTACCGGTAGACCGAGCTACCGGTAGGCAGCAGCTGGGGGATAACTCACCTTGACCTCCCGGAACACCTCCAACACCACATTTTCACAAAGTAATGGACCAGGGAGGTCCGGGCCATTACACTAATTGCTAAGAAGGATCTGAAAATAATATTATCGATGTATGTGCCCACTATATGAATAATAGATCATAATAGAGCTCCCAATGGAAGTATTTGAATTCTTAACTCCAGATAAACATTAAAAGGTAGTATGAGATCAACTCCTAAATTATTGAAACCTTGACTACAAATATAATCAAAATTTTCTCTGAATAGATCCACTCTTTAGAAATCCATAATAAGTTCCCTCTTAAGATGAACCTATTCATACCAATGTAAATCCAAACACCTTATACTTTACTAGAACCTTCATATACATCAATATTATAAAAAAGTTGATCAAAACTATATTTATAAATATAAATCACAAAATTCACATGATATCAGGTTTTTAACTTTTTTATTTATTAGATATGGATTTTAATTTGAGTTTTGAGTCAAATATTTTATTTTTTTTTAGGATTTTATCAGCACTAAATGGTAGGTTTCATGCCCATGCATGAGCCCATTCAATTAAATAATGAATTGTTTCTTTCCTTGGTGGAAGAAATATGTTTCATGGGTAACCTTCATGGGATCCTATCATGTGAAATTTACCTAGGTAGATTTTAAAACCTTGATATTTAAAAAATAATTGGATCATATTTTAAAGGGGTTGCCTCCCATTCCTATCTGATATGTTAGGCCACCCTAAAAGATATCTCTACCAATATTTATCCTTTCCTCCTTTCCTTATACAAGGAATTTTACATCATTTTACAGGGGTTATTCAAGGTTATTGGGTAGAAACTATTCCCCTCTTCTTTTTTAATCTTCCTTTTTTCATTCTTCTTATTCTTCTATCTACATGCCCATGGTAACTAAGACTTCATAAAAAATGAAATCTATTTTTTTTTCCATTTTTAGGTTCCAAATAAATATATAATGGTTTTGATTTATTTTTCAAGGTGGAATATTAATTTTATATTCTATTTAATTTTAATCTGGTTAGTGGATCCAAGAATTCTACTTTATTGATTAAATCTTGAGTACTTTATGTTTTTAAACATGTTTTCTAATTAGAATAAGAATTATAATATCTATCATTTCTCATCTTGTTTTTTTATTTTGGTTTCTCTAGTTTTATTTTTTCTCAAGTTTATTTCACATGTTTGAATGTTTAAAACCTATTTTCATGTAAATCATGCACATAAGATATTTGTTAAAATTTCATATTTGGTTTTTATTAAATAAATTAAAATATGTTTTTTAAAATGGTTTTTTGTGAATTAAAATAATTTTTTATTATTTTTTTCAATGTTTTCATGGAATAAGGACATGTTTATCTATCTTTAATGGAGATTTTTTTATTATCAAGAAACTTTGAACATTTTTTACTTTTTAGTATAAATTATTTTCTATTTTAAAAGGTGTAATTTGAGTTCTTAATCATGTTTTCATATGTGTATACTCTATTTGGTATATTTGAATAAATGGTTTGATACCTTTATTCTTTTTACCTTAAAGATAAACCCCTTTAATTTTTTATCCTGTTAATGTCATGAAAAGTGATGTGATGGTAATTCATTTATTTTGGATAGTGTTTTGATATAAATATCTTTATCAAAGGGGATGTTCCTTTAGGGTTATCATAGAAGAGGATGAGTTTATATTTGATAAACTATTTATATAAATATTCTTATTGTATTTTTAATAAAATATATTATATTTTTCACCTCTATTTTCATATCATGGTAAAACATGGGTAGATATGTGGGAGATATTATGAAGATTGATTCTATAGTGTATGATCATTCCTTATCTAGTGGCTCTGGGTAAAGTAATTTTCTCTTAATAGGTGGTTTTTCCTCTCAATTAGTCTAAGAAATTTAAAACTCGGTGTTAGGAAGTAGGATCTCAATAGGAATGGAAATTAGACAGATCCCATGATTGTGTTGTTCTGTATTGTTTCTAGGATATTAGGTGTTACCATTATGGTTGTTATGATAATTTTTATAGTTATTTCTTATAATTACATCATTATTATTCATTGTTGGTTTTTTCCTTTTAATATGCTTTCCAAAATATGATGTATATATATATAAGGGTTTTAAATGGGTGTTTAAATTGTATTCAAATGTAATTGGTTATTTGATAAAGTAGTGATAATTACTCCAAAAGTTGTCTTATTGCCTTCTTTCCCTATATTTGTGGGTGGTTTTATCCTTAAAAAATTATTCATCATATAAAAATGATTTGAATAAAAGATTTTAATTGATTGTTTATTCTTGTTCATTTTCTAAGTCTTATCCAAACAAGTACTCTTGAAAGTAAACTTTTAAATTATTTCTGTTATAGTTAATGTTACTCCTCCTTTATAAATCACAAAGTATTTTTAGGTCAAAAATGAATATCCTGACCATGCTAAATTAAATGATTTCATGCAATCATTCTATGTTATTTTTTTTAATTTTTAAATAGAAAAGGATGATTTTATATGTGTATTTAAAACTATAATTTCATGGATTAGTTTTCAAAATATATTCTTGGGAAGTGGGTAGGATACATACTTTTCATTTTTTCTAATACCCTACATACACACCTAGTGTGTATATGTATCCCATACGGTCTATGATATAGGTTCAGAATTGATACCACATAAATGTGGTAAATTATCAATATATTTTAGTTCAGGTGTATATAGGTGGTTGGTTAATCTTGTTCACTTCACATATAGAGGTGAATGTCTTGGGGTTTCCTTTAGTCATTCATTTTTAGTTTATATTGTGTATTATTCCACATTTGACATCCATTGATTTTTATTTACTTTTTTATCATTTAATTAATATTTTTATCTTTGTATTAAAGTATAATTATATAAATATTGGAAGCCTTGGTGATGATTATTTTCATTTTTATTGTATTTTGAGTATTTATTCATATTTTTATAACTTGTTTAGTATTGGTATGTTTTCAATGTTTCTTATTGAAATGTATGATTCATTGATTTTTAGGTATTTCATGCCAAACTTTGGAGTGGAATTACTCTTATAATTATCATCTATTTGGGTGAAATCATTCCCAATAGTTTATATATTTGTGCCCCAAAAATAGTTTTTAGTATATGGTGATTAGGAATGCACCACAGGCCTTGTGATGGACAAATCTGGGTAACAAGGTAGATTGACCCGATTTTGTTTGTTACAAAATGGAATTGTAGATAGTTTTTTCTTTGAATGAGTAAAATTATAGTAGATATAGTATTTTCATAACTCAATAGGCAGGTGAAACAAAGTGTTTGGATAATACTTTTAATGTCGAACCTTGAGTTACTAGGTGTGATGGGTATATTTATTTTTTGGTTTTGTTAGTTTATCAATACTTTTTTGTATAATTATAGCTCAAGAAGAATGTGGAAGAGTATCCAAAAATTTTCATAATCTATAAACCGCACACAAATTTTATGCATCATGTAAATGTTTGGTTTTATAATGTTTTCCTCTATCAATGGTTCTTAATTTTTCATATTAATATTAAGTAATTTCTTATGATTAATATTGATGATTTATATTAGATTTAAAATCATTTTAAATTATATTATTCTAAATTTTAGATTATTTCCTTGATTTATTATTCTTATTTAATTATAATGGGTATAGTTTCTTATATTTTCTTCTTTAGTGTTTACTTTTCAAAAGATAGAATTCTTAACCGTAACAGTTCTTTTGAAATATCTTTAAAATTTTACTTTTTTTGTGTGAATGACACTTAAAAATTATTTTCATTATTTTGAATTAATAAGAAATGTTTTAGGTTATTTTTGGTATCTTAAAAAGTGAATTAATGTATTTTTTATCTAAACATTTAAATGATAAATGTAGTTTTCAAAAAATTTATAAAGTACTTTGAATAATCATGGAAAATAGTTTTGTTGTCTCCATCATTAAATGATTTGGATAAGAAAAAGGGCTTTTATTTATATTAAATATAGTCATTAAATCAGTGATTTCCTTATGTTATAGATTTCCTTATGTTCAATATATTCAATAAAAATGGTAAAAATTATTATAGTGTGAACATTATTTTCATGGTGTTTTGAAAATCATTTTGTTTGGTTATATTTTGTTTCATGTAATTTTTAATATAGATGTGTATTATTATTATGTTTTTTATTTATAATTATTCTAGATCCAGGGATCTTAGATAATTATTGATGAATTATCAAGATAAAAATATAAATGATTCATTTCAAGTGAGTTCTCTAGTCAATCAAAACCTTGTTGAGTCCTCTACATCTTTTAATCAGGTCACAAGATCCAATAATCCTTCTATCACAATTCCATAAGGATATTAGGTTTGTGGGTTTCAAAATATTAATCTTACTATATTCTAATGAGAAAATTTTATTCATGAATAAAAATATTGTCTTGGTAATATTGATGTGATTTTTTGTCTATTAAAATTTTAATCCTCTTAAGCTCAATTTAACCACATTCTCACCACAAAGTACAAGCTGGAATTTGTGGATGTATATTATTAAAACTAAACCACAATAGGTCCATTCATGGGAAGGTTTCAAGGAATTTATCATATAATTAAAATATCTAGAATCCATAAACATGTCTAAGGAAATCAAATTTAATTGCATAAAGTATAAATATCATTATGTGTTGAGTTTTTTTACTGATCTAGAACCATATCTACCTAAGTTAGTATTAGATGATTATCTAAAAAATAATTTTTTAAAAATGATTATGCATCCTTATCTTTATTTTGGGATGTATTCTTTTGGTTTAAACTCTTATATGGAGGTGGAACATTAGGATATGAAACTAAAAGTAATTATGGAAGGAGTTCTTGATATGGGTGATGTTTCCTTTATACCTAGAAGTAGTTAAGGGAATTTCAATGGTGGAAAAGGTAAGATAATGAAGTTAAACTAGAGGAATGATATTATGAAGAGACTATCCTTTATTTTCTTTTCATCTTATTCTATGAGTAAATATTTTGTGATATCAATGTGGTATGTTGGGGATTAATAATCCTTCATGCCATGTATCTCCTAAGACGTTCTATAGTTGTGACCAATTGGGTCATATAAAAAGGTTCTATAAATAATATCCATGCAAGAAAGGTATATCTAGTTCTACCCTTGCTATGGTTCTCAATTTTTAACTTATTATACCTAATGTTGATATGGTTACATCTTGGGGTATTATTTTCATTCTATAAGTTTTTTCCCTCATTTAGTGCTATGTATATCCCTTTTATAGTCTTTTTTAATAATTATTTCATTCAAAGTTATATAATTTTTTTATAATAGAAATTGAAAGAATATAAATTTGGTGATATATCTAAGAATATATTTTATATCTCCCAATTAGTTTCATTAATTTATCCTTTGGATGGTTTCCTCCTTCGGTGGTGAAAGAACCTAAAAAAATTAGAAACTATTGAGACTCTCGTTATCATATTGTGTCTCTGAGAATGACCATTTTTTATTTGTTAAGTTTTATATTATATGAAATATAAATTTTTGGGAGTCTATAATTGAGTGATTTCTTTATCTTATTGTTGTTATTAATCTCAATTATCTTTGGGTTCATCCTCCTTATGTTAAAAGGAAGTGGTGAAAAATTACCTTTATTTTATATTAGAAATCAGTTTTTTTATTATAGTTGTACTCTATTGTGAACATGAGTGTTGATAGACAACAATAATGAGGGAGGTGGTTGGTTATGATTTTTCTATTTGTATTTTAAACAAGTATAAATGTTTATTACTTGAACCATTCTTACTTATAAGGAAACTAAAGGGTTTACTAACCTCAATAATGGGGTTTTATGGATCCATTATAATGCAAGATTCGTCATTGTAAAACAAATCTCAAATCTTATAATGTAATTTATATTTAAAGGATTGAGGTTTAATAATGTGTAATTGATCTCTATACCTTTAACGAATATTTAGTTTTTATCCCTGATCATGTAATATATTCTAATTATATTGTTTATTATAATTATATTCCTAATAATTAGTTCCTAAAATAATTTATTGGATCCTTTCTAATTTTTAATCATACATCAAATGAAGAAAATAATCTCTATCTCTTCCTTGATCAATAATCTTTATAAATACTTTTTATAAGAATAAAGTGATATGTGTAACACATTGACTCCAGTAACCCATAGAAGGTATTTATTTTACTAAGTTGGCATAAAATACAGGATATTATATCTCAAAGGATCGAATAGTTTAGAGTTATTGGGAAACTAGATACATACATGATCCTCACATTACATTTTAAAACATGAAATACAAATTAATATTCTAGTCAGAACTTTATAATTTATTCTATATAATATATAAATCATAAATCATAAATAATATAACAAATATAAATAGTAATAAAATATATCATTTAACTAATATCATAAGGGGTGCGCTCCACTGGGGTTTCCTCTCCTTTAGCCACCTCCTTCCCCGCCTCAAGTAGACTTCAGCTTCTTCCCTGTGCTTCTCTGCAGTGATTTCGGGGTGGTTTCTCCTTCAGTGTAATCTTTCCCATTGTGACCTCGGCTGTCATGGCTTCTCCACCATTTGTTGGCCCGTTCCATTCCCTTTTCCTCCTTCGCTGGCTAGGGTTTATTTGGCAGCGCGGTGAGATCCAGCAGTCGAGCTCCATCTTGCTGTACAAGGGTTATTGTCTCAGGTGTCGGTTGGGAGTTCATGGGGTGGTTCGTGATGGTCTCTGTGGAAGATGTGAAGGCGGTGACGGGTCGTGTTCATGACTTTCAGTTTTTCTTCTTCTAGCGCGGACTGGCGTTCAGTTTTTTGTGGTGATGGTTTCTATTTACATTTTCTATCTGAGTTATTTGGATCAAGATTGTTTGTTCTTGATGTGTGATTTCATGGAGGGCCAACTGATTTTGGTTTCGGTGGTGTGTTTTGAATTTGTGGATGGTTTTATGTGCTTGATGTTGTTCTGCAGCCTTTGTTTGAGGTTGTTGGTAGAGGATGCGGCATTTGATTGCTTCAGAATTGGTGAAGGATATAATTCCTTCTGGTTTCAGGTTACTTGTGTTGTTTATTGAGGCCGCTGGTGTGCGTTTTCGAGGACGAGATGATGAAAATGGTGTTTTTTGATGGTTACGATGTTGTGGTGGATGTTTATTTGACATGATTGACATCGAAGATGGGGATGGATTATAGCCCATGGTGGTTTGCGGTGCCTGGTTTGAGGTTCACTTTTTAATTTTGAATTCACAGATTTGGGTTGATTTGGGTACTATTTGTTTAAATTTTGAATTTGGTTTCCTGCTTGGATGAAGTGGTGAGGTTTTATTTGGGTTTTGGTATGTGCGTTTCCCACTAACCCACAAAGTGGTTTTAAGAAATACAAAAATATGGATTAGGAGAGAGGATAAAAAATAGTTTCATAATGATATAATGCATTTTATCATACATTATAATATTACCATCAAGGCCTCATGCCAAATCATCATACATAAATAGGTATATAATACACTAAATAGCCAAGTTAGTTTGTCTCATGAGGTCAACTGATGAATCTAAGAGATATAAATGTCCACACCTATCACTTAATCAGTCTAATTCATTTATCATATGAAAGAAAGGAATAAAAATTCAATATATAATCGATATAAACATTCATATTGAAAAACTAGAGTATGAAATATTTGTATTTTCCCCAATAAATAAATAAAAAACATGATCATAAGACATACAGAGTAATATTATGGATGGTATCATTAGATTATATCCCCAATAAATCATAATATTCTTCAAAGGACATTAACATAGATGAAAATATTTTTAAGAGATCACTAAAAAATTTCTTGAGAAAAATACCCTCTTCATTTTGAAATAAATTATTTAAAATCTAAATATTTATAGAATATCAAGAAAAAAATTCCTTGAAAATAACCTTTTAAAGTCTTAAAGGATGCATTAATGAAAATCATAGTTATGATTATGTGAAAAAAAATTCATGAAGTAAGCATTAAATTGAATATTTTGCTCACACCTTAGATAAAAATTTCCTTATTTAGAAGATGATAGGAAGATTCCTTTAAAATATTTTGAAGTTATAAAGGATCAAATAACAACTAAGAAGGTGAGGTTGAATCAGTTGCTCAATTTTTATAAGTTTCAATACTTCTAGAAATGTAACCCCTTAAACCTATTAAAGTTCATTACCTTATCATATTTTTTTAAATAATCATGCATGTAAAAGTAGGAAATAAAGTAAATCACATGATATTTATAAGGTTCAAACTCAATGTGAGGGCCTATTTATTTTCCATAGCCACCCTCACGGGTCTATGGAAATTCACTATCAAGAATAAGTGAATACAAATTATGAAAACTCCCATTAGAAACCTTATATATCCCGATAGGAATTATCATACTGACTCTTATTAGTTTACAATGTTTATATATAAATAATTGATCCAAAAAAGAAAAAAATACTTTTTTAAAAATGATATACAAATTATCAGTCTGGATCCTTAGTCTGATTTAGCTGATTCCAATTATCTAAGTTTGATAAGGCAGAGTTTAATAGACTCAATCTAATGAATTCAGTCTGATGGACTTAGTATAATGAACCCATTCTCAGTCTTCATTACTCAAACTCTGTTCAAATGCTCAGTCTGATCTTCCACAGTCTAGTAAATGAAACTTTTAGATGTCTGAACTTCTAATGAGGTCTTGATCTGGAAAGATAACTTTGACATAAATTTTTTAGTTCTCCACATTTTCTTATCATAATAAAAAGTTGTAAATTATGAATGTATTGTGCTTTTATTTATTATAATCCCAGAAAGACAAAGGTGGAAAACTGGAAAAAAAATCCCACTTACTCAAATTCAAAAACTTTGAGATCTATGCATATTTGAATTTCATGTTTGACCACTTCAAATATTCACAAATATTATAGAATATTCTTGTGTCTTCTCCATAATTATTCTTAGAAATCCTAACTTTTCTTTGATATGAAGGAACTTTCTTAGTTCAATACAATGGAACTTCCTCAGCTCATTACGATTTAACTTCCTTATCTCATTACAATGGAAATTCCTCATCTTATTAAAAATTGACTTTCCTCATTAGAGTTAGTCTGATTAAATTTTCTTTTCATAGTTAGTCTTATTGAATTTACTTCTTAGAGTCAGTCTAATTACATTTATTTCTTAGAGTTAGTTTGATTGTATTTCCTTCTTAGAGTTAGTCTGATTGAATTTCCTTCTCTAAGTCATCCGAATTAACTTTCATTCTTAGAGTATTACTAATTTTCTTTCCTTCTCAGATTCATCCCATTAGAACTTCCTCAACTTCAGTTCAATAGAATCCTCATAAGGATGAAATTCTAATTATGATGGAATTCTCATTATGATGGAAATTCCACTCTAAAATTTTTAAATTATTCAAACCTCATTAGTTATAACTCATTCAGACTTCTAAAAACTTATATTATTGGTACTTCTAGATCTGATGCAAAAAATTTATTGATTTATAGAACGAGTATAATATTTACAATGCCTCTAATTTTTCAAAAGATTTTATCAGGATAATTTTCATTATTTATGAGAACTTTAGGATTGGAAAAGAATTATATGACTTACCTAGAAAAGTATTATGACTTACCTTGATTTTAGTACATTCTTTCTTTCCAACCAAAACTCAATATGATTGTTTTTACCTATTCCACCCCTTTTCTTTATAAGTATTTCATCACAGGTGTTATAGACAACCTATGATATTTCTTAATTAAAAAACCAGTAAATAATTTTTTGACTTCATGTTAGAAATTTTATAACTTTATAACTCCTAATTCCATTTAAACTTACTTCTCATGATTCAACAATATTATAACATTATTTCATAGCTTATTCATTCTAAAAAACATCATTTATAATATATATTAAACTTCATGTTGATGGATATGAGATAAATGATGTGTATGATCAATAAATTTAACATTCTGATGACTTTTGCGACTGATTCTACTCAGTCTAATACTCTATGTCTGGTGTTTCTTAGTATGATCCTTTGCGTCTGAAAACAACTATCTCATAAATGAAACTTTTCTCCCCTTTTATGTTTGGGTGTGAACATCCAGAAACTTACACTTATTTTTTAAAAACATTCTTTTACAAAATATTAGTTTTCAAAAAATATAAAAAACATTGTTCAAAAAATCACAAAGGTTCTTCAATATCCCCCTTTGGATATTTTTTAAAAATTTAATTAACAACTTTTACAAGTCACCATTTTTTAAACACTCATACTTTTTACAAAAAAAAATTAAAGAAAAGTTTTCAAATTTTATCAAAACATATTCTTTCTCAAAAGATAATGTCCCAACACCACACTATTGGATAAAGTAATTTTTTTGAAGGAATTATATCCCTCAGTTACAAGAAAATTTTGTGGCCATGTAAGGATAAACTCCCCCTCACTTTTATCTTTTATCACCATTTTTCCTTTGATTTTTTTCTCCCCTATTATCTAATAACCACAACATTATATTAATAAAATAAATATAATTAAAAACTTATTACAAAGTACAAAGTTGTTACTTTCTCTCCACTTTTTTCAACATAATTCAAAGCACATTGGGCAACTTTCTTATGAGATTTAAGAATACATTAGAGGAGGCTAAACATGAAGTTGCAACCTCAACTCAGCAAACCTTTCTTTTGTAATTTCTTTTGTGATGATATTAGTAATTTGATAATTCATTCAGATATATTCTATAAAAATATCTTCAGCAGTAACTTTCTCTTTTATAAAGTGAAACTTTATATCAATGTGTTTTGATCTTGAATGTTATACGGGATTTTTAGAAAGATCAATTGCACTCTGACTATCATAAAGTATATTCAATGGTTTATAAAATTTTGCTATCAAATATGTTAGCTGAAATTTCATCCACAAAATCTAAGTACAAGCCTAGATAGGTGCAGAATATTCTGATTCCATTGTGTTCAAAGATAATGAACTTTGTTTCTTACTATACCAACTCACACAACATTCACTCAAGAAAAATGTTCCTCCATAAGTTGATTTTTTATCATTAAAATTTATAACCCAATAAACATCAGTATAACCATAAAATTTTATATTATAACTTCTTTGGTATAAAATTCCATGTGAATTTGTTCCTTTAACATAGCTTAAAATTCTCTTTGCTTCCAACATATGTGATTCTTTGTGATTACTATGATATATGGAACATAAAGTCACAAAAAAAAATATTTAATCTTTAGACTATAAGGTAAAGTATACTTCCTCTAAACTTCTAAAATAATTTCTGATTAACACTTTCTACAGAATCATATTTACTAAACTTCATCCCTATTAAGATCGAAGTATGAAATTCTTTGGATTTTAACATTCCATATTTTTTGTAACAATTCCCTATCATAATTTTCTTAAGATAGGAAAATGTATTTTTATTTTTTAAAAATGGTAAACCAAGGAAGAATGTTAATTCTCCTAACATTGTAATCTCAAAGTTCCTTTTCATTTATTCAGTAAATGTTTTACAAACATCTTTTCTATCCCCATCAAAAATTATATCTTCCATATAAACAACTACAATTACATTTCCAGGTTTAACATATTTCACATATAATTTGTTATTATCTTTTCCTTTAGAAAAATTAAACATTATTAAATAATTTTCAGGATCATAATTTCATACACATGGATCATGTTTCACCCCATAAAAATCTTTCTTCAGTCTACAAACTTTGTTCTCATCCTCATCAAGTAGAATCGCAAAAGTTTTTTTAGCGTAAACTTCTACTTCAATTTATCCATTGATAAATTTTGAATTTATATCCATATGATATAATTTATAATTCTAGTGGTTATACACTGATAGAAACATTCTAATATTTTCTAACCTTACAACGGGGGAAAATGTTTCATCGAAATTCACACCTTCCACTTGTGCATAGCCTTTACATATAGGTCTTGCTTTGTTTCTGGAAACTTCTCCATGTTTATTACTTGTTTCTGTAAACCCATTTTGTTCTGATAATATTTTTACCTTTCATACGTAGAACAAGTTACTATGTTTAATTTTTCTCAATTTTATCCAACTATTCATTCATATAATTCACCCTCTCTTTATGTTGAATATCTTTTTAAACGAATTCTAATTCAACTTTTAGATGATTGAAATTTTGATTTTCTAATCTCACCTTTCTTCTGGTTTGAACTGGATCCTTCTAACACCCAAGAATGTTTTCAATATCAAAAAAAAATTGTAAATTAAGAAATCTTAAAGTTTCTCTTCCAACTTCACTTTCCTTGCCACTTGATTCATCTAAATCTTCATGAAAATTACATTTCTCACTTTCATTTTTGTTATAAACATTCAGTTTTTCTTCCTAAAAATTTTTAGAAACTTTTTTTAAAGAAGTTGGATTCTAAATAAATTTCACATCATATGAGTCCAACAACTTTTGTAAACATTTTTTCCAATATTTATAAATTATTACATTGGATGATTAAACAATAAAAGTTCTTTCCTCATATTTATTATCAAACATTCCCTAATCCAGATTCTTTATTTTAAGTAAACATAGGCATATAAAAACATTGAAGTACTTAAATAAAGGTTTTTTCATGCCACATTTCATAAGAAGTCATGTTGGATTCTGGAATTAATAAAAATCTGTTCTGAATATTTACATCAGTACTAACATACTTCTTCCTATTTCCACCAAACTTTTATTCTTTATTTTTTCTACTCCATTTTGTTGTAGAGTGTTAGGAAAACTATACTGATGTTTGATACCATGATTTATTAGATATGTTTCAAAATTATTTTTTGTGAATTCAATATCATAATTTGTTCCCAACTTCTTTATATAAACCCTCATTTCTTTCTCAAATTTTTTTCTGAAATACCTGAACATTTCCACAACCTATGACTTTTGTTTCATAATCATGATATTTTTCATCTGATTGAAATAATCAATAAAAGTAATAAAGTATAAATATTATTTTATTTGTTGATGTATCATTTTCCCACATAAATCAGAATGAATAAGTTCAAGAGTCTTAGTAGACTAAATCTCAACTTTCTTATGATTTTTATTAGTCATATTCCCTTTCTAACAAGTAAAAAAACATCTTCCTCTTTTCTTTTCAATTCTGGAAAATTTAGTACAACATCAGTTTTAGAAAAAAAAATCAATATTTCTTACCCAAGGTGGAAAAGTATTTAGTTCCACAACTTATTCTCATCTTCAACACTTATATAACATTAGTTTTTAAGTTCTCTAAATTGAAAATTATTTCCACTAATTATTTATTCTTTTGGTATAATTTTTTCAACTTTCATACTTCTGATAATAGATGAATATTTTCTAAAAATAAATTCGTTTTCATCATCGCAATGTTAACTTAAACTAAGTAAGTTATTCTTTAGTCCATAAAAAAATAAAAATTCCTTAGATTTCAACTTTTCTTATTCGATATCAGTTGTTCTGATTCCTCTAATTTTTAAGGAACTATCATTCCCAAAGGAAACAACACCACCATCATGATTTTCAACATATTTCAAGATTTTTAAATCACCAATCATGTGTAAAGAAGAACCACTATCAAGTATCCATTTTTTTCCTTTTAATTTCTTTAAAAAAATACTCAAAAAAAGATCTTTCCTCAAATTTATTATTTCTAGCTTCCTTTTCTTTTCTCCCATAAGAAAATTATTTCAGAAGGGGTGTCATACATCTTTCGGTATGATAACCATCCTAGTCAAATATTCCAAAAAACATATTCCAGACACTCAAATTTATTTTTTTTTTAGAAATTTTCTAACATCTTGAGTTTTTTATTTTCAAACTTCTTATGTGTTAGGAAAGTTACTCATTATAATTTCACTATTTCTTTAGCTATTTTCAAAACTTATTCTATAAATTTATAAGTTATGATAACATTTATATACCATGTTCCTATATATTCCACATAACTAACATAAACTATCAAATCTTGATTTTTTATTGAAGTATTATCTTTCTATTTAAAAACTTTTTTGATGTTGATAACTTCTTTTTACTCTAACATACTCTGGGTATAGACTATCTTTCCTTCTGAGTGAGTTTTCAACTTTTATAGATGTGATAGGTTTCTCACATACTTTATCTAACCAAACTTTCTGAGTAATTTTCTTATCACCTAAAATGTTATAAAAATCATATGAAACATTATTTTTGTAGGGTGAGTAATTCACATGATTCTTGATTTAAGCTTTCATAGAAACTTTTTAAGTCTCAAATTTTACTTTTGAATCTTTGTTAAAGTTTTAATTCATCTTTCTTGAGGTAATTTCAGACTCAAGAAGTTTTTATTGAAACCTTTTAACCTATTCTTCCTTAGCTTCTAGATTCTTACTAAGATATTAAATAATATTTCCCTATTTAACAATTATGTGATTATAAATTAAGATCTTCTAAATTTATTCTTCCTCCTACATGATGACAGATTTTTTTCCTTCAAAAATTTCTTCACAATATTTCTTCATTACTCTGATTTCTTTCTTGAGAGTTCTATTTTTTTCAAGAAATGAAATAAGTTCTATTCTGATTTGATAATCTCTATATGATTCTTCACCACATTTTTACTATTTGAAGAATATTTTGTTTTCTCAACATTTTCAATGAAGGTTTTAAATTTTTTTGAACTTTTATCTTCCAAATAATTGTTGTCAATTAAGTATGATTCAACATTCTTACTAAACATACTTATTTTGTTTCAATTAAACTTATTATTATTATTTTTGGATAAATTTTCTTCTTTATAACATTTTTTCCACTTATTTCATCAAGGTGCTTCATTATAATCATCTTGATACTCACCAACTTTATTCTTAGGGAAATTCATAGCAAAGTTTTTTATTCTTCCACCCTCAAAACATTTGAGAGGAATTTTTCCACTATAATTTCCTCTTCCTATTCTATAGTTATTAGAGATAAGAGACATGATTTTATCATTAAAATCATCCTTTTCTTTATCTTGAGAATATCAAGGATTCATATCTTCAATATCTTGAGATTTCATTTTTCTCATAGCTTCAAAATCCATTTCATATTTCATATTATTTTTGAACAGTGGATATTTACTCATTTAATAAGAAACAATAAAGTTATTAAATTCATCAAGAGATAAATCATCATTATCTTATAAAGAGGAAATTTTAGAATCAAACCTATCCGAAGAGTTTCTTATAATTTTCTTCACTGTTTTATAATCTTTTAGAACTTCATTCATCAATAGTTTATTCATCTATCATTCTTATGTATTCAATCTTACTATTCCATATTTGTAGTTTTTCCTTCAATTTAGTATTCCCTTTGAAAATACTTTGCATCTTGTCCTGCATACTCTTTAAAGTTTTGGGACCCATCAACTTTATATAAAAATTTTCTGATAGATACACAAGAATAGAATTCCAAGATTTTCCATCAACTACAATATTCCTCTTATAAAAATAATTCAACAGGGAATCTTTTTCAATAGGTGGAAACCCAATTATAGTGGCACTAACAACTTCCAGGAAAAGATATAGGAGATAATAAATCATCTTATTTTACTTCCATAATAATTTTTTCCATAAAATGTAGTAATTCCTATATTATTGATAGAATTGATATTATGCATGATAAGGATTAAACAAGGGAACCTTGCCTCTGATACCAATTGAAGTTCCACAGAATTGAATAACAACTGATAGGGGGGTTTAATAAGTTGTTCTCTTTTTATAAGTTTCAATACTTTTAGAAAATTAACCCTTACAACCTATTAAAGTTCATTACCTTATCATATTTTAATAAATACTCATGCATGTAAAATTATTAAATAAAATAAATCAAATGATATTCACACAGTTTGGCCTCATTGTGAGAACCTTCATCCTTTCTCTATCCACTCTCATGGGTCTATAGAAATTTACTATTATGAATAAGTGAATAAAACATGTGCTAACTCCCATTATAATCCTTCTATCTACCAATAGGAATGATTATACTGACTCAAATTAGTTTAAAAAGTTTTATTACAAATAATTTATCCAAAAATAATAATAAATACTTTTTTCAAATATTCTAGAAATTCTCAATTTGGATCCTCAATCCAATTTGGCTGGGTTTTATTCTCTCAATCCAATGAGGCTGGGTCCGATAGACTCAGTCTGAGGACTACTGTCTTATGGACTTAGTATAATGAACCCATTCTCAATATGCATTAATCAAAATTTGATAAAATTCTTAGTCTGATATTCCTCAGTCTAGTGAACAAAACTTTCATATTTCTAACCTTCTAATGAGGTCTTAGTCCGGAAAGATAACCATGACATGAATTCTATGGTGCTCCACCATTTCTACTCACATGAAAAAGTTTCAAAGTAATAATTTACTATGATTCTATTTATAGGTATCCCAAAAATAAAAAAAATAGGGAAACTAAAAAACTTTTCCCACTTACTCAAATTAAAAGACTTTAAGAACTACATGCATTTTAATTTCAAGTTAACCACTTCAACTTTTCACAAATATTCTGGAATATTCTTGAGTTTTCTATGTAATGAGTCTTCTCAAACTTTATAACTTTTATTCAGTAGGATGGCACTTCCTCATCTCATTAATATGGAATATCCTTAGCTTATTATGATGGAAATTCCTCAACTCATTACGATGGAACTTCCTCATATAATTTTGAATTGACTTTCCTCATCAAAGTTAGTATGGTTGAATTTAATTCTCAAAGTCTACTTGAATGATCTTCCTTCTCAAATTTAGTCCAATTAACATTACTTTTCATAGTCATTATGATTGTCTTTCCTTACCAAAGTCAGTTTAATTGAATTTCCTTCTTATAGTCACTCTGATTAAATTTTCTTCTCATAGTCAGTCTGATTGTTTTTCCTTATTAGAGTCAGTTTAATGGAACTTACTCATATTCAGTACAATGGAATTCTCATAATGATGGAATTATAATTGCAAAGTAATTATCATTATGATAAAAACTTCACTCTATAAAATTAAAATTCATCAAACCTCATAAGTTATAACTCATTTAGACTTCTAAAAACTTTTGTGCCTGGTACTTATGGATCTTATGCAAAAAAAATTATTGATTCCTGGAACCGATATAATTTTTAAGATTCCTCTATTTCTTCAAAATATTTTATCATGATAATTTATAAGAACTTAAATATTTGAATAGAATCATATAACTTACATAGGAATGTATTATGACTTACCTTACTATCAACACCTTCTTTTTTTCCAACCAAAACTCAATACGATTGGATACACCTATTCTCCCCATTTTATTTATAATTCTTACATCATAAGTGTTATATAAAACTTATGATAATTTATAATTACAATCCAAAAAAACATCATCTGAATTTAGGTTATAATTTTTTGAAATTTCAAACTCCCAATTCCCTTAAAAGATAATTTTCAGGATTCAACAATATTATGACTTTCTTTCACAGCTTCTTCTTTCTAACAAACATCTTGTCTGATAGATATTGAACTTAATGTTGATGGATCTGAGGCCAATGATGTTTCTGATTAACAAATTTAACTTTCTGATGACTTCTGTGACCGATGTTTCTCAGAACAATACTCTATATATGGTACTACTTGGTATGATCCTCTATGTCTAGGAAATAACATTCTCAAAAATTAAACTCTTCTACCCATTTATGTTTGGATTTAAACATCCATCAACATTAAACTTTTTTTAAAAATATTCTTTTACAAAGGATTATTTTTCAAAAAATACAAAACCATTGTTAAAACAAAACATAAAAAAGGTTATTCATATTTTTATAGAAATTTAAACATGGGTAAAAATGACTTTAATAAATAATTAGATAATATTATAAATATTTTTTAGAATACTTTTAAAGAAAATATTTACATTGAATAAAAATAATCATGACTGAATAGGAAAACAAAGTCAGTTTTCTTTACCAATATTCTTTCATAATTTTGTGTACATAGAGAGATAAAAATGAAAGTAAAACTATTAATTTGTAAAAATAACTAAATAATATTAGAATATATGGGTTTCAAGATAGAAATATCAAATAATTCCCCTAATGTAAACTTAAACATAAACAATCCTAAAAAGGGATGAGATTATGAAGTAAACTCTTACCTCAAGTCCGAATTATTTTGTAAGTGATTTTGAACTTCAATATAATAAATTTAAATTTAGTATACCTTTATAAAAGAAGAATATTAATAATTATACTACCATAAATGGTTTTCTTATAGCATCTTATCAGATTTTCATTAACAATCTTTCATCATCATCGTTTTAGGTGTTAATTACTTCATTTTTCATGTCTGTTTCGATTTAGAAGTTAGGTTCCTTGAATTTTGATCATGGTTCCATAATCTTCAGAATTTTAATAATTATATAAATATAATATATATTAATTATATAAATATTAAGAATTATCCATGAAAATTATTCATGAAAAATTAACCACATCGCTTCATGGAAGTGGTAGTCCACACATACACACGAGCGACGTTATCATTTTTCATCGGGTGGAAGGCTAAGAAGGTAGATGACATATTATATTTTAATAATCATAATTATGTAAAAATATAAAATATATTCATTAGTAATATCTTTATAACAATCTAACTAAATTGGTTATAAAAAATGAATTACACCACTATGTGAAGACAATTAGTCGATTGTACGCACAATCGATGTTTTAATTTTCCATAGGATGGAAATAAGGTGAAAAATGGTTGTCCCATAATCATAATAATATTTCATTATAATTTTTATATTATATTTTTAATGTTAAAATGTTTATAATATATTTTAAGTAAGTATAATAAGAAATAAAATTTTAAAGAGTCGGTAAAGATGATTACCTCTTCTTTGATATTCCTCTTTTGGATTACACCTTAGGCCTTCTTATGATGGTCTTAAGAGAATACCATAAGATCAAGAATAAATGGAAGGAATATAGGAAGGTTCTAGGATAGGTTTTTTTTATAGATAGTTCTAAAATTTTATGAATAAAGGAGGAGAAGAGGTTCCCTTTTTACTAAGGGTAGGGACGCACATGGAATTACTTAAAATATTTAAATAATATAATGTCATATTCTCATTCAAGTGGCAAAAAATTTCCAATAATTTGAGTTTAATATAATATAAGGTATAAATATCTTCTTGTAATAATATTTATACATTTTTACATAGAATATTTACCATTATATTTTAGTTTAACCCCCTTTGGAAAACTCGTTTTAACCCTAAACATGGTTAAAAAATTATTGTTTTTACTATTTATTATGACCACAAATTATGTTTTCCTTATTAAATAATATTAATTATTCCAATTATAAATATGGAATAAATTTATAAGATCTAATTTTTATAATTTTTATAAATTAATTTTAATATAAGTATGTAAAATACAATAAAACCCATTTTTAACAAAATGTTTGTTCTAAGCATAAAAATGATTCTACAGCAAAATAATGTATAATGTTGATTATAATCAAATTAATTAAATTTTGTTAAATAAAATTATAATTATTTTTCTTTTAAACAAAACAAAAACTTAAAGGAACATTTTATATACTTGACTAAGGGATAATAACTAAAAACATGTTTTATTTGAACAAAAACATTACTTATATTTCCAAAATGTTAAGCTCTAAGTTCAAAATTATATTTTTTATATGAATTTTATTACTTATTAAATATATATTTTTATTATAGATTTTTTTATAATCTTTCAAGATATTTTTACATCAATATAATTTCATAAAAGTGACAATTTTTATAAAATTATTATTTCTCACTATTCACCTAAAAAATAAACTACTTATGAAAAATATAAAAAATTCACCCTAAGATAATTTTGAAATGTTGAATTAAAAAATGAAATTAATTTTATAAAATTAAATTTAAAGAATTATGTAATTTACTATTAAAGGATGTTCTTGAATAAAGTTATGTGAATTGTGTTATTATTTATCTAGAAAGAAAAAATTATTATAATTAAAGCTCGAGCATTGAATTATTACCTCCTTAAAACATTTCATCCTAAAAATTTATAGAATTTCACCTAATGAATAGATATGGGTAGTTATTCATCATAACTTCTTTTGGTTCCCATGTTTCCACTTCTATTTTATGATTTCTCTAAAGTACCTTTACCAATCAAATCATCTGATTCTGAAACACTTGTTCTCTAGTGTCAAGAATCAAGATATACTATTCATAGTAAGATAAATTGGGTTCCAATTATATTTCCTAAAAGGTGATAACATGCATTGGTTCTAGAAGGTACTTCCTCAATAATGTGATATGAAATACTTCATTAACTTTAGAGAGGATGGGTGGCATTTCAAAACAGTAAGAAAACTTTCCTATTATTTCTATAATTTTAAAAGTATAAATATACCTAGGACTTAGTTTCCCTTTATTTATGAATCTTATAACACCTTTCCATGAATACACCTTCATAAAACATGATCTCTTACTTGAAATTAAGAATCCTTCCTTCAATTATCAGCATAATTTTTTTCTCTTGATCAATATTAATATGATTTTGAATAGTATTCACTTTCAATGTTATCTTATTAATATGATCTAATATTACAAGATTACTTTAACCAAATTCATATAAAAAAATTTGGAGTATTCCAACTGTTTCTATATAATTCCTAATATGGTTCTATTTGAATGCGTGAATAGAAGTTATTATTATATTTGAATTCTACCAAAGGTAAATACTGATCTCACATAATTTTAAAGTCAATTTATCACAAGATCAACATGTATTATAATGTATGAATAGTTATTTTAGATTTTCCATCAATTTCAAGATGATAAGTGGTGCTCAAACATCGCTCGGTGTTGAGATCCTTCTAAAGATTCTTCCAAAATATTGATTAAAATTGTGGTTCACGATCAAATAGAATCTAAAGTGGTTTACTATGAAGTCTCACAAATTCATTAATATAGAGTTTTGTGATGCATTCATGAGGTGGATATTACCTTATAGTAATAAAATATGAAAACGTGATAAGCTGGTCAATAATAACCCATACAAAATTATTCATTCTAGGAGTCTTTAGAAATATAGTGAAAAATTCCATAATAATATCATCTCATTTCCACACAGGAGTAAATAGAGGTTGCATGACTCCTTTAGGAGGTTGTATTTTTTCCTTTACCAGTTGAAAAAACAAGAATCTCTATACATAGTCTGAAATTTATCATTTCATATTATCCCACCAAAAATGTTCCTTCAAACCCTGATATAATTTGGTGTTACTAGGGTGCATAGAGAAATTTGAGCTATGAAATTCATTTAACAATTCGATTTTTAGGTCAAGAATGGATAGAACACATATCCTATTTCCAAATTTCAAAATACCATCTTCATATATGATATCTAACAACTTTCATTCATTCATGGATTCAATTTTCTTTTGAATATTCTTATCATCAAGATAACAACTTTTTATTTTCTCTAATAAGGATAGTTTGGAAATCATTTAGAATAGATGTGGTGTATCCCCTTCATTAATGATTACCATATCCAAAATTAATAGATATATGAATATAGTATCTTTTTAAATTCTCAATTTAGTTAAAACTCTATGATCTTTCCTACTCGATGCATCAGCCGCCTTATTTTCCTTCTCATGGTGGTAGTGTATTGAGAAATTATAATCCTTAAGTAATTTTAACCATCGTCTTTCCCTCGTGTTTATATATTTCTATGAGATGATATTTTTTTAAAAAAATATCCATATATATTTAATATCTTTCACCATAAAGGTAATTCCCTCATATATTCAGGGAAAATACTATTAATTCCAACTCAAGATCATAGGTTGGGTAATTCTATTCATGAATCTTTAACTTCCTTGATGCATAGACAATAACTCTATCATTCTGTATAAGTAAACATCCAAGTCCTTTCTTTGATGAATCACCATATATCACAAATCAATATATTCACAATTATGAGTTTTATATCAGTTTATTGACCAATGTCCTCTTTAATTATTCAAAACCTTTCATACATTCTTCTAACCATATAAACTAAACCCATTTACCTGTCAACTTGGTTAATAGTTCAGCTAATCGAGAAAAATATTAACCATATCATTGATATTAACCTATTAATACAAGGAAACTATGTTCCTTAGTTATATTCATTGGAATTGGTCATTCCATCATTTCCTTTTTCTTTAAAATATCAACTAATATATCAACCTTAGAGAAAATATCGCCAATAAAAGAAACTTCTTGAAGTCATAACTCTTATTTTTAAATATTTTCATATAAGTCCTTTTCTTTAAGTGTCTAAAGATTTATTTTCAAATTACACTTATGCTCATCATGTATTTTATAGTGTAACAATATATCATCAATAAATACAATAATTAAATTATTAAGATAATCCTTAAATACTTTGTTTATCATATCAATAAAAATAGAGGATTTATTAGTCATTCCAAAGGAAATTTTTATAAATTTATAATGTCAAAAAATCATATAGAATGTCATCTTTTGAATATATTCCTAATTTAATTTTAGTTAATGATACATAGATCAAAGATCACTATTTTAAAAATATTAAGCTCATTAATTTTGATCAAATAAGTCATCAATACGAGTTAGAGTATACTTTCTCTTTATAGTAATGACATTGATTTCCCTATAATCAATATATACCCTCATGGTCCCATATTTCTTCTTAAAAATCAATAGAGGCTCCCCATGGTGAAACACTGGGGTATATAAATCCCTTATCACACAACTCCTACAATTATTTCTCTATTTCCACTAATTCCACTATGTCCATCCAATATGTATTCATAGATATAGGTTTGTATCAAGGATCATCTCAATAGAAAACTCAACATCATGCTTAGGCGGGTGTCCAATTCCATCCAACGGCCCGATGGCCTTCAAATTTTTTATTATTATTATAAAAATAAGACCCCATTTTAAGGGAAGAAGGGGGGAACACAAAAGACATCAAGAATGAAAGACAAAACAAGACCCAAAGATAAAACCAGATTAACAACATGAAACTTCCCCTCCCCAACATTTTATCTTGAATCTCTCCATCGTTGCATAGCTGATTAGCAAGCAAGTTTCATGTGTCAAAGCACATGCCTGATCCGATGGATGGCGCCATACCCTCTCAAACATCCAAATCCGAACAGCACTGTAAATATGAACTACCAGGTCTAATCCTCCTTGGGGATGATCCATGTGATCAAGTCCGGCCAAATTGGGTCATCAACAAACAGCATACCAAATAAAACCAGACACCAAAGGCCACTGTCACAACCCACTACCGATGCGGAAAACCAATAAACCACAAATACAAGATTCAAAAAACCAGACATCAGCAACCTTCCCGAAGCACCACCCTACCTCAAGGCATATACCAGATCACCGGTGAGCTTCACCAGCATCACCGTTGCTATCAAGAAAAATCATCAACACCGAGATCACCACTAACATCTCAACATCCTCCTCAACTGAATGCATCTCCCAATCGTGCCTGGAAATCCCTAACTCTCACACAAACAGGACCCAAAACGTCTGCTGATACCAACACACTTGACTGACCGCCACAACATAGATCCAAGCCGAAAGAAGACCACTGCAAAAACACCAAACCACAGCCCATCGCCGCCAATGCTCAAGGAGCCCGCAGATCCACCCAAGCACACAGATGAGACACGCGACTGCACCCTCATACCATAGCAAACCGAATATTGACCACAAACATCACCACGCTACCAAGGAATCTGAGCCCACTGAAGATCACAAGGCTTCAACACCGCAGAAGCCCGTTATTGGATACAACCCACGCCGCTGCCAAAGTCCTCGAATCCCCGAAACCAGAAAAGCCCTAACCTTCAACAACGTTGGAATCTGAAATCGAACCTTGTCATCACCATAGCAGGAGAATCATTCCACGAAATCACTGTGAACTGAGGAATGGATCCACAGTCGACTGAGGATGAAAAGGCGGTGACGGGGAAACCCTAGTGCTGCGGAGGAGCCCCTTACGGGTCCATTTCTGATGTTTCTAATTAATTCTTAAGGAAAAACTTCAATGTATTCTTGTAAAATACATAAAACCTATAATATAAGGATACCTTTCTCATCCATAGGTTTTTTATGATATTCTTATCCAAGAATTTCATTTCAGATAGAAACTGGAGGTTGATCCAAACATGATTCGGATAATATAGTCTCACCTTAGAAGATAATGGATTTCATATCTTTGTCACAAATCGTAGTATCCTTCTCTTGAAAATAAGTTTTTTCATTATAATTTGAAATCAAATCCATGCCAAGGATCATATCAAAGTCAACCATAGGTATAATAATCAAGTTTGAAAATAGGGTATGTCTATGTATCATAATGGGAACTTACTGACATAGCCTTATTTCATTAAGAGTTCTAATAGGAGTCTGATTTAAAACTACCTTCTTAATGTGATAGGGAAATATATAATTTTCTTGGAAAACATGGAAGATATAAAAGAGTGAAAATATATAGAATCAAATAAATCATTTTCTAAATTTGAGGTTATGATCAACATAATTTTTACTACACCTTTAAGAACTTCAACCTTAGTGAAAATGATCATATAATATTAGTGATGCTCCCTTTTCCTTTTCTAAGGGAAATTCCCTTTATGCTTGGGGAATTCATTCTAATAGTTCCCTATCTCCTTAAAGTTAAAACATTAAACAATGTATAATTCTCTCTTTCCATTAAAATAATGATCCTGATGGAATTTTATACTACACATGAAGAAAACTACCATTCCCATAAATCAAGTTACAAAATGTTTCATTCTATAATTATTTCATGTTGAAAATTCCACCCTTCCCTTCCTACCTTTTTTTATATTTATTTTTTCAAAGTATCTAATTGCTTACTTATTTTCATTTTTTTCCTTAGAAAACATAAGACTTGAATAATTATTTATCTATATTGATGGAACTTGATACAATATACCCATATACTAAAAATTTCTAATAGAATAATTCCTTTCTAAGTATAGGATTTATCCCATCAAAAAAATAATCAAACTTACTACTTGGATCACATACATAATCTATAGCATGAGTTGTTAGCTTTCTAAAGTTATATTCATATTCAGCAACATTTTCTCCTTAATTTTTCCTTATATTGAGGAATTTCCTCCCCATATTATACCATAGCTCGTGATAAAAAAAATTCCAAATAATATCTCCTTGAAATTCTTCACACCATACTATTTATTTCCTTTGACTCCTTAGTGTTATGGATCAATAACCACCATTGATCAGAATCTTATTTATGATGATTAACTTCCTTGATAACGTTCTCTCTTTCATTACTTTCCAAAGAAAGAAATATCTTCCATAGGGACTTAATATATTCCTTAGCTACTAATGGGTTAGTAATCCTGATGAATGATTAAGGTTGATATTTCATGAAGCATTCCAACATAATTGAAACATGTTAGGGATTAGTAGGCTACTTCATATGGGAAAGGCTATTGGAAATAACCTGATTTATCTTCCCCAATATAGTTATAATTTTTTTATCTCTAGCTCCAACTCTATCTCCCGATTCAGTGTCTTTTCGAAGATGGAAATACCTACATAGATTAGGTAAATTTATACAAGTTTTACTCTTTCTACAAAGATCCATTTCTTAATAATGGAATATACTAAATTATCTCATAAAATTATGAATTATAATTCTAAATATTGTGTAACACTTAATATAAATTGAATATTTATTCATAGATAATCTCAGAATAAAAATCATAGTATCCCTGGGATAATCTTCAAATCATAAAAATATTTTCAAATATTTTTTAATGTTTAACAAATAAAATTTAAATCAACTAAATCATATCCCTTATGAGTGTCTATCATGTTGTGTACTCTTAACCCCACTCATCTTGCACCAATGAAAATTGATTGAATACCCAATCCAACCATTTTAGGGTTTTTACCCCTCAATACATCCATGCCCTAGCCATATCCACTTTCCAATATATAGAGAGGGATAAATTTCCTAGGAAAACCACAAAATCTCTACTTTACCAAAACATTATGATATTATTCTATAATTATAATTATTTTCAAAGTATTTAATAGGTTTTTGTTCTCTAATATATTTTTTCCTAAATCTAGTCCCTAATTTTTATATAAACATTCTCTGATACCAACTGTAACACCCTAACTCTTGTAACTGAGGTCTGGTGGTTGTTTTTCTACATTGGCACAAGATATAAGAGATCTTATCTTGAAGGATCGAATAGTTTATTAGTATTTGGAAACTATATACATGTATGTTTCTCACACTATATTTGAAAACATAAAATATAACTTAATATTCTAGTGATAACTTTATAGTTTCTTCTAGTATATCACTGAAATAATTCATATATTTCTTCTTGGTATCCTAGGGAAAGGAAAACATAATAAATAGTGAGATTAGATGCTTATAAAGAAAAATAGTGCAACATAAGATGTTATTGAATAAATAAATAATGAATAATATGGAATAGATAAACAATAATAAAATATGGTATGTAACTAATTTCATAAAATGGTTCAAAATCCATGGATTTCATAGCAATATAAATAATCACATGGCTAATAAAAACAAGTTTCTTAATGATAGAATTAATAATTTTAGACATCATAATCTTACCATCAAGGCCTCATACCAAGGAATCATACATAAATAGGAATTTCATATACCAAATACCTAATCTATTGTATCTCATGAAACCTACTAATTCATTTAAGGGCTATAATAGGCCCCATCTGTCACTTAGTAAGTAACATAATAAATTTTAATATTTTTCCAGTAAACAAATAGAACAACGTGATCATAATCTATCTATAATAATATTTTTCATCGTATCATTATATTACATCCCAGATAAATAATAATATTCCTTAATAGATATTTACAAATATGAAAATACTTTTAAAAGATCATTGGAACATTTATTGAGAAAAATACCATTTTTTAAAATTAATTATTTAAATCCAAAAATTGATAGAATATTAGGGAAAAATTATTTTAAAATAATAAATTAAACTTTTAAAGTAATATTCAAGGAAAATAATAGTCATGAGAGTGGGAAAATCTATTCATGTGGTAATCATTAAAATGAAGATTATGTTCACACCTTCGGTAAAAAGTGCCTGATTTGGAAAATGATAAGAATTTTCATTTTAAACATTTTTACAGAAATTAAAACATGGTTAAAAATAACTTTAATAATTATTGATGAATATTAAAAAAATTATGAAAAAAAATTATAGAAAATGTGTATATTTAAGAAAAATATTCTCAACTGAATAGAAAAACAAAGTCAGTTTTCCTTAAAAACATTCTTTCATAATTTTGAGTACTTGGATAGAGAGAAGTGAAAAGAAAACATTTAATTTATATAAATAACCATATTATAAGAGAATATATGGGGTTTAATATAGAAATTTTATATAATTATCCCAATGTAAACTTAAAAAAAACAATCCTGAATAAGGATGAGATTGTAAAATAAACCCTTACCTTGGGTATGTCTTACTTCATTAGTAATTTTAACCTCATTTATAAAAAAATTAAATTTATTACAATGATATAATGGAATTATATTCATAATTATAATACCATAAATAGTTTATTCATAACACCTTATCTCCCATTCATTAAGGATCTTTCATTATCAACATCATTTTGGGTGTTAAGTGCTTCGTTTTTCATGTATGTTTCAATTTAGAATTTATGTTCCATGCATCTTGATCATGGTTACATCACCTATATAATTTTATTCATTACATAAATATAATATATATTAATTATATACATATTTATAATCATCCATTAAATTAATACATAAAAATGAATCACATCGCTTCGTGGAGGTGGTAGTTCACACGTACGTAGTAGAGACGTTGTCATTTTTTAACATGTGGAATAGTAAAAAGGTAGATTATTTGTTATATTTATATAATAATAATAATGTCATAAATATCGTATATATTCACTATTTTATCTTTATACCCATCCAAGTAAAGTGGTAATGAAAAACAAATTTCACTGTTATGTGGAGACGCTAGTTCGTATGTACGCATGAGAAAAGATTTCATTTTACATGGGATGAAAAGGAGGTGAAAATGGTTATATAATAATCATAATAAAATGTCATTATATTTTTTATATTAGATTCATTATTATAGGGTGGTTATACAGATTTATATGAAATATAAGAAGAAATAAACTTTGAAATAGTTAGTAAAGATGATTACCTCTTCTTGGAGAGGCCTCATTTGGCTTAGACCTTAATCCTTCTTAGGATGGTATTAATAGGAGAGAAAAAGATCAATAATTAAGGTATTTAAGCAAGTATGGTTTTTCGGTATCTATTTTCCAATACATAGGACTCAATATTTGTGAATAAGGGAGGAGAAGAGGTTCCCTTTTATAAGTGAGGGGAGGGACACACGTGGAATTACTTAAAATATTTATATAATGTAAAGTCATTATTTTGTAATAATGGAAATAAATAGACTATAATTTGAATTTAAGATATTATAATTTCTAAATATCATTAAAAAATAAAATTTATACAACTTTATTTTCCATTTTCCCCTTATACTTGAGTTTATCCCCCAGTAAACTTGTTTTAACCCTAACCACGGTAACAAGTTTTTACTATTTTAACTATTAATTATAAGAAAAATTTAAGTTGAACTTTTGATTTAAAATATGGTATCCATTTTATAATATTAAATTTGTATAATTGGCAGAAATTAATTTTAATATAAGTGTACAAAACATAATGAAAACCATTTTTAGAAAAGAAATTAAGAATAAAAATTATTTTAGAGAAAAATAAACTATACTTTTGATTCAAATGGAATTAATTGGATTGTGTTAAATTAAATGAGTATTTTTTTATTTTAATCCGAAAAAAAACTTAAAGGAACCTTTTATATACTTGATTAAGAGAGAAGAACTAAAAACAATTTTTATTTGAACAAAAAACATTACTTGGATTCCCAAAATATTAAGAATATATTTCTAAGTTCGAAATTACATTTTATATGAATTATATTAATTAATAAATATATATTTGGTCAATAAAAAAGGTTTCATAATCTTTTAAGTTATTATTATATCATTATAATTACATAAAGGTGATTTTTTTGTAAAATCGGTATTTTCACTATTCACCCAAAAGTCAAATATTTCTAAAAAATCAAAAAAAACACCCTAAGATAATTTTTAAATTATAAATTAAAAATTGAAATTAATTTCATCAAATTAAATTAATATTTTTTGGGAATTTAGGTTTGAATTTAATTCTTGAATAAATCTTTTTGTATTGTATTATTGTTTCTCTAGAAAGAAAATATTACTATAATTGAAGCTCAGGTGTTAAAATATAGTAGGGGAAATTTTAACGCTCAAGATTTATTTTTAAAGTATTTAATTTTTTATTTATTTAATATGGATTTTAATTTTATTTTTCATTCAAATATTTGAGTTTTTTGTGGGTTTTTCCTATATACACGGGTATGGTGCATGTCCATGCATGAACCCAAGAATTTAAACAATGAAAGTGTAGATTTCATTTGAGGGGAAAGTGGAATTCATGAGTAACCTTCATGAGATCTCAACCCATGAAACTTACCCAATAACATTTTAAAACCTTGATATTTTAAGATTCTAGGATCTGATTTTAAAAGGGGTTTCCTCCCATTTCTCCACCACACATCAGGACACCATCCAAACCATCCCTTAAGATATTCCTCGCTTATCCTTCCCTTTCTCCTTCCCTTATTTATGGTATTTTACCTTATTTTAAAATTATATTTTCAATTTTAGTGTCTATAAAATCTTAAACTCATCTCCTTCTGTATTCTTCTCTCTTCATTCTTCTTGTTCTTCCATCCTCATGGCCATAGAGGCTAAGGTTTCATCTAAAATGAATTTAATTTGTAGGTTTTCCATTTTTCAGGTTACAAATATATATTTAAAGTTTTATCTTACTTATTCAAGGTTTAATTTGACTTCTTTAATATGTTTAAATTGAATCTAGTAGGTGGATAAATGCATTATTCTTTATTGATTGAACCCTAAGTTCTTTAGCTTTTTAAACATGGCTTATAATTTGAATAAGATTCATAATATCTATCATAGTTAACCATATAGTTTTCTTTTCATTTATCTAATTTTATTTATTTTCTTTGTGGGTTTCCCATGTTTGTATTCCTAAAACCTGTTTCTATGTAAATCATGCACATAAGTTGTTTGATAAAATATCAACCTTTTTTTTATTGAATAGATTAAAATGAACTTTATGAAATAGTTTCTTATGAATTATAGTAAATTTACATTATGTTTTTAACAATTTTATATGGAATAAGGCCATATTTAGTTATCTTTAATGGTATTTTCCATTAACAATGAACTTTGAACTTTTATTTACTTTTCTAGAATAAATTTTTTTTATTTTAGTTTTAAAAGTTTGGATTTTATTTCCTTCATCATGTTTTTAAATAATTATACTATATTGGATATGTTTTAGTAAATAGTTTGATATTTTTATTATTTTTCCCTTAGAGGAAATCCCATTGAATTTTTTATCATACTAATGGTAATGTAAAGTGATTTGATGGTTATTCATGGATTATGGGTAGTTTTTTATATTGATATGTTTATAAAAGGGTTTATTTATTTCAGGTTTCTCTGAGGTGAGGTTGGTCTTGATGAACTATCTAGAAAACTATTCTTATGGTATTATGTTACACTATGTTATATTTATCACCACCATTTTTATATTCTGGGATACTTTGGGTAGCTAGGTGGTAGATCTAGGTATGGGTGATGATATAATGTATGATTATGCTTTGGATAGTGGCTCCAAGTGTATGACCTTTTTCTACTTAGGGTATTTTTCTTCTTGATCAGGACAGAAAGGGTAAAACTAAGTGTTAGGAAATTGGATGTCATTAGGAATTCCAATTATATGGATTCTGTTATTATGTTGTCCTAGATTTTATACATGGATTCTATGTGTTCACATAATGATTGTTATGGTTACTGTTATAGTAATTTCTTATGGTTATTTAATTTTTATTCATTATTTATCTTTTCTTCCTTTTAATATGCTTTCCAAAATATGTTTTACCAAAAATATTTTCTTTTTTATTTTCCAAAGACAATGTTATGGTTGAGTGGGAACCACACAATTTCTAAATACCAATTTCAAAACACTATAAACAAACTTCAAAAAATTAAAAAAAAAGTCACATGCCAGCTATCAAGTTCTCACCGAATTTAAATTTCAAATAAAAGATAACACACTGCCACCTCAGGCCACAAACTGCAAGCTGACTACCTTGAGATGTGAACCCTAACGCACCCGATTTCCCATCGCCATCCACATCACCAGTGAAAACTGCCTGCCAAAGACCTGTCATTCCTCATCGTCGAAATTGCCATATCCATGCCCACAAGAAACATAACCATAAAACCAAACAATATCCAAATAACACTGGAATCCATTGAAAACACTGAACATAACCACCAAAGGTGAAGGGAACATCTAGAGGTTGATGAAATAGAAAAAACTAAAACCTGCTTACTAGACCAGGAATCCAATACATAGCCACCATCTTTGTAGTCAGCAAAATTAAATTCATCCATCTAAAACCAAACTATAAAAACCAAAACATCATTTGATTCAAGTATAAAAACCATCACCGAACACTTTTGATGTTACGAGGATGAAAACTAAAAACAACCAAACTAGAACATCATGAAAAACTAATGACATGAGAAAACCGTTGAAGGATCCACCATAATCTAATATAAAGATTCACAAGTAAAAACATCATTCAAGACCAAACATCACCACCATGATCTAAGGACCACTAATAAACTGAGAATTCCCAAATCAAAACCATCTAAGAAATATTAAACCCAAAAATAGAAGAGAACCAACATGAGTCATAACTATCAAGACCAGGCACCAGAGCCATGCTGTTGAGATACACCTTTAACGTCAAACGCTACCACCAAAACCATCCCAAAACCTCCACAAACACCTTCATACTAGACTAATATAAAGTGAAATACAACACAAACAGAAGTAAGAGTAGATCTGGGCGTTCGTTCCAATAGGATAGCCACCAAACATCGGTACCAATGGATCCCAAAACACCATAGTTCCTTCGGGTCAAACCAAAGTGGGTTTTTGGCATGAAGGTTCAGTTGATAAGAGAATGTAAATGAAATTCGGGGAACACAAATTGATGTTGAACAACCAAGCATCAAATAAAAAAATGGAAAGGATAACTGAAAACAAGGAGAATAAAGAAACCCAAATCAAAAATATACCCTACAAAAGAGAAGAAAAAAACAAATATCTATCCACTACGAAGGCTGGTGCAAGGGGAATCAGTGAGAAGGAATAGGGAAACCACTATAATTGAGGAATATGGATGGAGACGGGAGGATAAACCCTAGAGATCATGAGAGAGAGCTTCACCTAGAGAGAAGGGTTTCATCCCCTCTCCAAAATATGTTTTATTTAAGTGTTTTAAAAGGGTTTTTAAATTTTCTTCAGATGAAATTTTTATTTAACAAATTAGTGATAATTACTTTGAAAGTAGACTCATTCCCTTTATTTTTTCTCTATATTCATGTATGGTGTTTTCATTAAAGTTTTAATCATTATTTAAAAATATTTTAATAAAATACTTTAATTGATTATTTATGCTTGTTCAATTTTCTATGTTTTATCCAAAAAGGGACTCTTCAAAATAAAATTATAAATTCTTATTATTATAGTTAATTTTAATCTTTTATAAAATCACAAAGTTAAATTTTTTAAAAAATTAATATGTTTACCATGTAGAAATAAATTATTCCATGTTAATTTTTTCCTTTATAAATGGAAAGGGAGAATTTTTTATTTTTAATTCAAACTATTATTACATGGATTAATTTTTAAAGGATATGCATGGGGCATGGGGAGGATACCTATAAGAAATTTTTCACACACCATATATACACACTATGTTTTTTGATGTAGAATCTATGATATGTGATGTAGTTTTAGAATAGATATTTCTTGGATTTTTTAGATGATTTATAGCTTTTGGTTTGGGTATATAGAGGTGGTAGGTTAGAATTTTCACTTATCACATGAAGATAGATGCCTTAGGATTTCATTTTATTCATGAATTTTTAGTTTATCTCATGTATCATGCATGTAACACCCTGAATATAGTAACCTAGATATGATGTTTATTTTACTACATTAGAATAATATGCAAGGGATCACATCCCAAAGGATATAATAGTTTACTAGTCTTTGAAAACTCGATGCATGCTTTAATCTCATGTGACATTTGAAAATGTAAAATGGAACAAAGAATTTTTTTTTGAGAAAATTATTATTCTCTATAGAATATTCTTGAATATCAATCATAGTACACTTCTTATCATCCTAGGCAAAGGAAAAAAAACAAAATGGTGGTCTCAAATTCTTATTAAAGGAATGCATATAATGGAAACTATTTTAGAATAAATAAGAAATTAATAATATATCCTAAATAAATAATGATTAAATAATTACATATAAATAATCACATGATCTTAAAACTTATCCATGGATATCATGACTATTCAAATAATCACATGGACATCAATAACTGATTTTATAATGATCGAATTTATAATTCCATATATCTTAAACTTACCATTGAGGCCTCGTACCAAGACATCATTTATAAATTGGTAAGCCATATTCCTAATAACCCACTTGTTTGGTATCAAGAGACCAACTAATGTATTAATGGGATATATATGATCAGGTCCCCCTCATTATTTAATAATTTCAACTAATTCATAAAATAAATAAATAATACAACTTAATTAATATGCCTTAATAATAAATAATTATCAGTATTGGTAGAACTATCATATAGAATTTCAATACTTTACCCAGTAAAAATGATCATAATCCATATAGATAAATATAGTGGATGTTATCATTAGAGTATATTCCTAGTGAAACATAAGATTCATTTATGTATGTTGACATTAATAAAAATAATTTTAAAATTTCACTGGAACATTTCTTGAAGAAAAAAACATTTTCATTTTAAAATCACTTATTTAAAATAAAAAAATTATAGAATTTTAGGGAAAATATTTTATTTTAAAAGAACTATATAATATTGAAAATTAAGCTTCAAGAAAAATAATAGTCATGAAATCAGTAAAATTATTTCATGTATTGAGCATTAAAACAAATATTTTTATTCATAACTTCGGTAAAAAGTTCCTTGTTTAGAAAAATATAAGAAGATTACTTTTAAATATTTTTATAGAAATTAAAAAATGGGTAAAAATTAATTTAATAAATCAGTTTATAATAGTAAAAATGTTATTGAAAACATTTTAAATAAAATCTGTACATGGAAGAAAAATATTCCTGACCAAATAGGAAAACAAAGTATGTTTTCATTAAAAACATTCTTTTAGAATTTTGAGTACTTAGAGAGAGGAAAATAAAAGGAATACTTTTAATTTATAGAAATATCTAGAGGATAATAAAATATATTTATCTTAAGATAAAAAGATCATATAATTACCCTAATAGAAACTTAAACATAAACAATCCTGAATAAGAATGAGATTGTAAAATAAACTCTTACCATTGAGGTAACTTTTGAATCATAACCCCTATGAAATAAATGACTTAAAATAAAACTTTAAATATCATGAATATAAATATATTAATGATATAACATATTAAAGGTGTTATGAATCATCTTGGATACCCTGGTATGCTGATTCTCGAGTCAGCACTAACATAGCCTAAAGGGCGTTCCTGATCCCCACTTTTGGCGAAAAGCACTTGGAACCATTTCAAGATCAAAGGGGGGTGGTTTTCCATTAAAATTGTAGAAAAAAATAGTAAATCCTTGTATGATAGACACTAAAAATTGAGAAATTACTAGAATCAAATGGGTAAAACAAACTAGAAATAGTGCATCGTCAAGTGACATGACATCTACAAAGATGAAATCTCATGCATCTCTCGTGTAATAGGTGGATCACATCTGTACAAATCATCTCCATCACCTCATGTACCAAGGATCAAGAACATACACCACCTACAAGTGGTTTTATTCCTTTTATTATACCTAGAATAATATAATCTACAAATGATCAAAAGAAAAGGTTAGATGTGAGCTAAACACCCCAATAGGGTCTCAAAAAGTGTTTCATAATCAATTCCCTAAAAATTAAACCAATTATGCAATAAATTTTAAATAAAATAACTAATTGAGTGGAATTTACATTTTCTAAACCACACATGATTTTATAATCAAAAGGATAGCATATATATAAAAATAATCATAAATGAACATTTTATATAATACATTTATATAAATCAGTCGGTATGAATAAAATAGTCCAATAATCAATGACATGTAATCATCAAATAAAAAATATCATAGAAACATGTAATAAGACCTATGGTAAATTAATTATTGGAAATATGATCTTAACAATACTCAAATCTTATCTCAATGTGTGCACACGTCCCTTGACTCAGGCTGTCAGGACTCAACTCTGCATCTGGTCAATCATGCCATATGAAGTTTATGTAAGTGTTTCTATAATGAATCCATTTCTAGGGGATTTTATCCTAGTGTGGTTTTCCTAATTATACACTAACTACCCTGGCTCACATGTGATTTAATAAAACAATAAATCAATCATGATAAAATCAATCATTTCAAATCAGTTCAAAATACAATTTCCCAAATTCAATTTTCAACATGCTTTTTTTCCTTTTAAAATCAAATAATATGTTTTCATAAATTAATTCCCTTTAAAATAATATTTTAATTTAAGAAATTCATATCAAGGTTCAATGTTAAATAATTTCATCAAATTAATTTCCAAATCAAACCATCAATTTTTCTCAAATCTTCCCAATAATTTAATTTCCATTAAAATTAAAGGTTTTTATAATTTCAAGTCCCTTTTAAAAATAAAACATCAATAATATAAAATCATATTTTTTAAATCATTTAAAAACTCATTTCAAATAAATAAATCAATTTAAGGTTTCAATTATAGGTAAAATCATATGGAACCACCTACCTTTAATCAGCAATCAAGACAACACCCATAGTGGGAAATTACAATTATTAATGATGTAAAAGGAGATCAAAAAGGAAATATTAGATCACAAACCATCATTATCAAACTCTAATTTAATAAAAAAACATGATATAATGCCACTCCCAAATAAGGTTGGTGGAGAGAAGGAGATAACCATAACGAGTAAACTCACTAGGGATCAAATGCCAAAACAAGACATCTGTAAGAGAATAAATCACCCAAAGATCACCTATTTTATCCCTAGGTGTTCAAGAGAAAAGGCTTCACAAAGAATTAAATTTTTTCAATATTCAATGCATGAAAACCTGATGGAATCAAATAATTCATTATTTGAATCCTCGATTCATGATGTGAATATCCTGAGTGGCATATACACCAAAAAAGGCATTACATCGGGTTAAAAATCCTAATCCTAACTATTTCATGTCATGAAAAAAACACGGCTTATATATTTTCACATCATGAAATAGTTAATGGATTCTACTGGGTGATGCATTCACATCATGAATCATATTCACGACATGAAATGTTCTTGAAAATAACACCCAGACCAGTTCATGTAGAAAAAATCCCAAAAGGCCTTCAACTCAACTTGGACCTAAAAATCACCCTCTACAACCTTTTACTACATTTTTACCTAAACTCCATAGATTCAAACAAACATACATCCCCATAATTTATTTCATTTTCCTCAAATAAAGATCTCTCTATCCTTGAAGGATCTGAAATACACCCCAAAAAAGGTAATAAAACCAAGAGTTGAGAAGTGCCTGAAAGAAGGTAACAGGATGTTACAAAATGGGTATTATATATACCACACAAAATAAACAAGTGGTGAATATAGCATATGTATTACATAAATAAAAGTGAGATGAGAAACCCTTATAATGATCGTAATGTTGAAGTGAGAACTAATTAATGAATTGATTATGTGTAAAAAAAATCCATATAAAATAAGTGTAAATAAAATATAAAATAACTTTTGGTCATCACACACATAATCTTGGCATAAGATAGACAATGAATAAGTAATATAACCCAATGAAAATAAATTGAGTTAAGAAACCCCTTACCTCAGGTCTAACATGATTCGTAAGTGATTTTAGTATCCTATATAATAAATTTAGATTTATTATACCTCTATAAAAAAACCATATACATACTTATAATAATATATATGAACTACTTATAACATTTCAACACCCATTTATTAATAATTCCATATTAAAATCTCCATTTCTGAGTGTTAACTATTTTGTTTTTCATGTAAGTTTTAGTTCGATAGTTTCAGTCCTTGCATCTTTCTTGTAGTCCCATCATATCCAAAATTATAATGATGATATAAATATAATATATATTCATAAAATATATCATATTCTCATCAATTTAAATTGCAAATTAAAAACAAATCACATTGATTCATGGGGGTGGTAGTTCACACATATGCATGAGTGACGTTATCATTTCCCAGCAGATGGAAAGGTAATAAGGTAGATAAATATAAGAATAATTATTCCATAAATATCATATATATATAAACATTAAAAACATTTTAATAACCATCCATGAAATATGTTGATGTAAAAGTAATCATATCTCTATGTGGAGAGGGTAGTCCACATGTACACACAAGTAATACTTTCATTTCTCATTTGATGGAACGTAGGTGGGAAATGGTTTTGCCATAATCATAATAACATTTAAATATATTTATGATGCATAATTTTTTATGTTAGTATAGATATAATATATTTATATTAATTATAAGAATAAATAAACTTTTAAAGAGTTGGTAAAGATGATTACCTCTTCTTTGAGAGATCGCCTTTGGATTACCCTTTAAGCCTTCTTAGGATGGTCTTAGGAGAAAACCAAAAAATAAATAATGAATTTAAGAAATATATAAAGGTTTTAGGTCATGTATTTTATGATATATAAGGCTTAAAAATTTAATTAAGAAGAATAGGGGGTACCTTTTTATAAGTGAGGAGAGGACACACTTCGAATTACTTAAAACATTTAAATATAATCAATGCCTTTCTCAAGTAAAATGCTTCAGAATATCCATTAATTCAAATAAAAATAGTATATGGTTAAAATATAATCATCCAATAAAATTTATATAGGTTTTCATGTCATTTTAAATATTATCATTTGGTTCAAACCCTTCATTAACCCTTTTTAACATTTACCGTAGTAACACATGTTTTTGCCTTTAAGGATTATAAATTTTATTATAAGTTAAAAAGTAGATCAAAATTTTCCATGTATGGAGTTCTACACCATTTATCATCCCAATTTTCATCTTTTAAGTTTTTTTTATTTTTAAATATTTTAATAAAATACTATTTAATATAAAATATCATTAAGCCATTTGTGGGACTATTCATTTAATTTGACTTCAAATCTATCAAGACAGCAATGGAATTCAAATATAAATAAATTTAACATTAATTATAATTTATAATTACCTATTAAATTAATTTCATACAATATTTAATCCAAATTATATTATTTTTATTATTTTTAAAATCATTTACCTTGATTTTTCTACTACTTTCACAGGAACTGTATCGATGTTGCGTAAAAAATTAGAAATAAATTATCATCAGAAAAATAATTTATTTATTTTCAAAAAAATATTATATATTCATACATATATTATTTTTACCCCTATGAAAATATTTAATATAAATTAACATCAAGAGAGTGACATTTTGTATTTATCCTTTTCTTAAAATAATATAAATGCCATTATCAATGGTAAATAGAACCAAAAATTCCATATATTCAAATTTAGGATGTATATGGTATAATTACACATATAAAATGGAATAAATGAAAGTTTTGGGTTGATTTTCAGACCTTATCCCATAGTTTTAACCTTGATTAACATGTTTTACCCTTACTGTGGTGACAAATATTTAACATGGTTACTATTCATAATGACCAAAAATAAAATGAAGAAATTTCTAAAATTTGAAACTCATAATTAAAAATATAGAATCCATTTTTCAAGATTAAATTTTTTAGAAGTATCATAAATCAATTTTAATATAAAAGTTTAAAATGCAACGAAAAAGTGTTTTTAGAAAAATTAATTTTAAGCCCAAAAATGAACTTATACAAAAATCAAGTATAATGATAATTAATATGTAATTAATTATATTATTTATAATTAAAGTATATTTTTTCATATCAAATTATAAATCTAATTTTAATTTTAAATTACTTTATTTATTGAAAATAAATTATAATTTTGCAAAAAATTGTATTTTTTCACTATTCACTTAGAAAGCATCCTTTTCAGAAAAATCTCAAAAATTAATCCTAAACCTATTATGAAAGGTGGATTTCAAAAATGATATCCATTTTTTAAAATAATATTTAAAAATTTTTAGAAATTAATTATAATATCCATACACAATGTAAAGACCCGGAAATTTCAAGGAAATTTTTTTTCTTAATTTCTTTGGAATTTTTTCGAGACTGCGGCTTCTGACGGCACTAGATTTCGAGGCCCGGTGTTCCTGGAGGCATTTTCCAAAGTTTAGCTTGGGTATGTTCAGTGAACAAACGAGCAGGTTTTTCTAACTTTTGAACCGGTGCTCGGAATCAAAATCTGAGGGCACTGATGAAACCGCAGTGCCATTATTTGCTTAAGAACACCTTTTCCGAAGGTGCGTTTGCTCGGGTGTTGATGTAAAAAAAAGTGGGGAATAAAAATATAATTGTTTTATTTTTATTTCTTCACTAAGCGGTTTAAGTGAAATAAAGTTGTGTCTCAACTTAATTTCTCTTTTATAAGTGTTAGATCTTAGGTGTGGGAGTTGGAGTGGGAACCACCGGTTGTTAACTTCCCATGAGAGGATTAAGGGTCAGGTGGGGCCCACACAAGACACCAACTTTTCAAATTCCCTAACTCCTCTAAAACCCTTTTTAATTAAGTGACTACTCCCCTCCTCACCTCCCACATTAATTCATGCCACCTAAACACTAATTAATTTGACAACTTAAGATCAATTAATTAAGTATGTTAGGTTTTGAATTTTGGATTTTTGAAATGCATGGATTGAGTAATAAAATAAGTGGTGTCTTATTTTTTTTGGGTTTAGCTTGTTGTGTTGAGGTTTTGGGAGAGTTCTAGTTTTTGAAGAGTTTCATCCTTTCACGAAGAACTCCATCCTCATCATTGAAGAACGCAAAGAACGCTAGTGCCAATCTCGGCTTCCTTTTTCTCGGCGCTTGACGAAGCGATGCCGTCATTCCGCGGCAAAATCTACGGAACAACGGAGCTTTCCCTTTCTTCGTCAAGCGATCAACCATCGTGAATCGAAGTAGGGAATTAATTTGTGAATGTTAATGAACCCATGTTTATTTCATTCTAAAACAAGAAACGTGGATCAACTAAATATTAAGTTGATTCGTGGAAGATTATGTTTACGGGTTGGAAATTCTTTTTTGCGGGGAAAACTGTAGGGGTTTTGTCTTTATGTTCGGATTTAAATTGGACGTTCTTCGATATTAATGGCCAACTGTTATCAAAATAACGGAGGAGGTCGGACCGCACAAACACGGCCGAACCTCCTCCCCTTTTTATTTTGATGGTTATCTTCGTGGCTTGAAATAGAAGCAACGTGGTGCCATCGTACTGCACAGAAACAAGGAGAAATGCGGCGAAGAATCGTGGCGCCATCGCACTGCGCCGTTGAGGCCGAATGAAATCGCGGCCGGAGTCAGGGCCGCGGAGGCGATACGAAGACTCCGCTGGTTGATCGTTGTGCACAGATTGACGGGCGACGAAAAACGGGACAGCAAAGTCTTTTTGAAGCCTCCGCAGTGAAAGTCGGGTCTTAGGAGGACCGTTGGCAAAGACGGTGAGCAAAACGGACCACTGGAGCGCATCCGGTGGTCCGCGGAAAGCGGCGGCGGCGCGCCGCCGTAGAAGGCCGCCGCGGAGGCAGGTCTTGAACCGGAACAGCTTGTCGTTCCGTAATAAGGGGGCATGGCATTTAAGCTGCGATGGTTCACCGTCAACCGAGGGGGCAGCGCCCCTCCGCTCTTCGCTGGCCGCGCGGGCACCGCGCCAGCGCCAGGCTGGGTCGCCCAGGCCGGGCCGGGCCGCCTAGGCCGGGCCGGGCCGCGCCCAGGCCGGGCCGGGCCGCGGCGGATGGGTCGGTCCGTGCCCACTGGGCCGGGCCACACCCTAATGGGCCGGACCCGGACCCGGTTTGGGTCGACCCGGTTCGGGCCGACCCCGGGGGGGTATCGGGTCGGGTCGGACCGGGCCCGAACCCCCTATTTTCGGACAGTTTCGTTCAAACGCCCATATATTGGGCTACGGACCTCCAATAGACGCACCGTCAGTTGCGATGAGAACCTTGGATCTAGGAGGTAGTTTCGGTATATTACACTCAAGGTTTTAGAGAACATTGGGTATAGTCAAGTTGGTTCGAACACGAAACCAACCGGGCCCTCAGAGCGGAAACGCTTATAACTTGAGCTCTGGACGTCCGATTGACGTGTCGTCAGCTTTGTTGGAATCCCCTTGATGAGACGGAAATTTTGGAATACTTCGCCTGAGGTTTAGACGCATATGGATAGTGACCGGGTTGGATTGAACCCGAAATCCAACCGGGCCCCTCGAACAGAAAAGCTGATAACTTCCAGACCGGACTTCCATTTGACGAACCATCAGCGGCGTTGGTGTTCACGTTGAGAAACAGTCCCTATGAGTATACCCTATGAGTGTTCGGGGTACATTTGAGATACGGCCAGGTTGGTTTGCACACGAAACCAACCGGGCCCCTGGGACGAAAAGGCTAATAACTCACAGATCGGGCGTCCGATTGACGCGTCATCTGTTGCATTGAGACCCCTATTACGAGGCGGTCCTTTGAGATACTTCTTTGTGGGACTTTGTGGTACTTGGAGTATCGACCAGTAGCTCGTGGAGCAGACCCTCCGGGAGATGATCATACGGAGTATGGAGACCGTGTAGCCGGCTGAGACCTGACGACTGCTTGACCGACTCGACTTGGAGTGAGTCGACTAGCCTAGTGGACGGAGCACTACTTTGTTTGGGTGTAGACCCATGGTGGACGGAGCACTACGGAGTTTGGGTGCAGACCCGCGGTACCCGTCTGGAGAGTACCTCTGCAGGCTATTAGGGGGGATGCACTACTGTGTTTGGGTGGCAGACCCCAGTGGGAAGCACTACTGTGTTTGGGTGGCTGACCCGCGGTACTCGACAGGAGGAGTACCTCAGTAGTCTTAGGTTAGTGATCAATACCTCAGAGTCCTGACAGGATCACTGTACTCTCCAGAGACGGGGCTCTTCAGCAGTTACGGTTTCGATAATGAAAATCCTAGTTTGAGTTGATTCTATGACCATTGTGTTTACCTCATGTTTGAGATGGGTCACTTGATAACTTAGGTGTATATATGGGAATATACCTAGGTAGTGGTTATCCGTTGATCTCATAACCTTTGTGTTTCCTCGTGATTGAGATGGGTTACTTGATGACTTAGGTATAAGTATGGGCTTATACCTAAGTAAGGGTTATCTGTTGAGATTCTTCTTTGTGGTTATCCTTGTTGGATTTAGTGAGACCTTGAGGGTCTCGGGGTCCCTACTGAGTATCGTATACTCACCCCTGCACGGGCTATGCCCGCACCTCGTTGTGTTGGTTGCAGACGATGGGCAGCGCTGACAGTGGCCGAGTGTTCGAGGACTGGACGGTACCCAGAGGTGGACCTCACGACGAGTCAGTATCCAGATGTGGACTTCATGACGAGACGACACTCGGAGGAGGATGACGGGCGAGAGCATTGTGGAGGCTATCTGTAACTACCCTTCAGGTAGGATCCGTAGTGGATGATCCAGGAGTTGCGCTATCTGTACCTACCCTTCAGGTAGGATACGAGGAGGACGACCCAGGAGCTGCTTCCATTCTTCCAGCTATTTCTCTTTTTCTATTGTACTTTCGTTCAGTTGTAGTTGTACTTTCAGTTGGGTTTTTATTCTGGCTCACTTAATTTTTAGCACTCTCTTTTGTACTTAGTGTATTACTTTCTCTTGTACTATGGGATGTTTGTTTACTTTTATAAAGTCAATTCCTTCCCAGTTATCGGGATTTACACCTTTGGTTCTAGTCGCCAGCCCCTAGCCTATGGAAGGCGGGCTTGGGGTAGTCACGGAATGGGCCCCGAGGATGGGTCATGACAAATTGGTATCAGAGGAGTCGGTTCTACCGCAGAACTTATAACTCTGATATTCCCTTTCTGTGAAGTAATAGTGTTAAGGGTACCAAGTGTGGTCTTCAGTTCAGGGAGTCCAGTGTTGGTGCGGCAACCGACGTATCCATACACCAGGACCCTGACTACTAATTTCCGACTTTGTGCACGAAAAACACTGATTGTGTGTGTGTTTCCAAGAGTTTAAAAGTCATCTCAAACCAGGTCATCTCACCAGGTATAAATCGTGGATCGTGTCGCATCTGTTCAGGATGTCTCCACACAGACAGTCAGTTGGAGTTTCTGAGAGAGTACTCGATGACGGCTCACCGAGCGATGAGGCTCCGGTGCAGGGCCCTCTTTCTATGTTGGCACCCTCGGGTGGTGTACCAGCAGCACCACCACCTGTTGGGTAGCAGATTCCACCAGTCGTACAAATAAACTGTGCACGCTAGCAGATCGCGTTGCACGAGTTCCAGCAGCAGCGGCCTCCGAGGTTACGAGGTGAGGTAGATTCCCAGACAGTAGAGCACTGGCTGGAGGTGATTTCTAGAGTTTTTCGCCTATCTGAGACATCAGTAGAGTGGATGGTGGACTTGGCTACTAGTTTTTTCCAGTGAGTGACCATGAGGATGGTCTGCATAGTGATGAGGCTTCGGTACATGGACCGATGCCTGAGATAGTGCCTTCGGGTAGTGTGCCAGCTATACATCACTACCTGTTGGTCAGCAGTTACAACCGGCGATACTGGTAGGTGACACATATAGGCTTATTGCCTTACACGTGTTCCAATATTAGATACCCTCAAGTTCTGAGGCGATCCCGACTCACAGGCAGCTGAGGACTGGCTTGAGGAGGTGGCTGAGAGTTTTCTAGAGCTTATACAGCTTCGAAAGGACGACGTTTCGGTAGCTGAGTATTCATCGAGGAGTACCGAGCATTTCGAGTACTCGATGAATACATTTCGATCAGTGCTATAGAGCTCAGACCTCTGAGCATGGTGCGTTTAAGGATATCCAAGCCAGCACCTTTTCTCTATGCATTCCTACTTATGCTAGGGTGCTAGAAAGAACCTTTATGGTTGAGAATTCTTTTGCTGAATGGATGCAGTCAGTGAAGGTTAGAAGTGGGAAAGCTGGAAAATGGTGCCAGTCTCAGAGACTTGGGTGTGCGAATGTTTCAAGAATAAGTAAAAAAAGGACAGATGATTCTGCGAAGCAGCAGACGTAGAGGCAGATCTAGGAGAGTATCATGAGGTGGTGTACATTTCAACATGTTACAATCACCCGCCTTTGTATTCCCCGCTAGGCTCAGGGAGCTGGAGGGCAGGGGAAGAGAGTAGCTGCATGCGGTCAAGGAGTGTGACCCAATGACTCTAAAAAAATGATTCAAGGGACAGTCCGTGTCCACTATTAGCTGCCGTAGTAATAGACTTTGAAATGAATAATTCCTTCCTTCCACGAATCTTGTCCCAGGCCTAGAGTTTCCGGTAAACCATGGACTTGACCCTCACGTCTGGAGATACCTTTGGGAGGAGACTCGATAATCACACCTACGCCGATAGTGTGATCTGACCCACGAGGAGAGAGTTTCGGTTGGAATCTCTTGGTGGAAGTGTCGAGGCCTTACAATGTTGGTCTGAGTATAGATTGGATCCACAGTTCATACACGGATTGACTGTATTAGGCAAAAAGGTTGTTGTTTATCTACAACGTTGGGATGGGGTTTTCATTGGTCGGTGAAAAGGAAAACCCATGCAGCACAGGATGGAATCATGCATAGGAAGGTGTAGCCGATCACTCTTGAGTCAGCCAACTTCACCCATGTGGCAGCAGGAGTTTTGAGTTTCAGTTCTAATCAGGAAAGGGAGACCTCTAGAGTTCAAGGATGACGATCACGTCCTTATACAGGTCTCACCTCAACGAGGTTTAAGGAGATGTGGCCAAGGCGGAAAGTTATCTCCAAGGTTCAACGGACCTTTCTAGGTCCTCAGTAGGGTAGGCGACGTGGTTTACCACTTGACCTTTCCACCTCAGTTGCACAGGGTGCATAATATCATCCATGTACCTCAGCTAAAGAGATACGTGCATGATCCTTCACACATCATCGCTCTCAGGGATTTGGACATCGATGACTGGATGACTTCCACAGGGATCCACTAGAGGTTGAGGATTGACAGGAGTGGGTCCTATGGGGACGGTCGATTCCTCGTGTGCGCTTTCGCTGGAAGCACGGAAACCCCTAGGTGAGCACATGGGAGCAGAAGGCTCATATGCGTTCTCAGTACCACTTTTGTTTCCCTAGTTTGTGATATAGCTTTACGGAGATATAAATCCCTAAGGTGGGAGTAATGTAAAGACCTGAAAATTTCAAGTAAATTTTTTTTCTTAATTTCTTTGGAATTTTTTCGAGACTCCGGCTTCTGATAGCACCAGATTCCGAGGCCCGGTGTGCCCGGAGTCATTTTCCGAAGTTTAGCTCAGGAACGTTCTGGGAACAAACGAGCGGGTTTTTCTAACTTTTGAATTGGTGCTCGGAATCAAAATCGGAGGGCACCGATGAAACCGCAGCGCCGGTGTTTTCTTAATAACACATTTTTTAAAGGTGTGTTTGCTCAGGTGTTGATGTAAAAAAAAGTGGGGAATAAAAATATAATTGTTTTATTTTTATTTCTTCACTAAGCGGTTTAAGTGAAATAAAGTTGTGTCTCAACTTAATTTCTCTTTTATAAGTGTAAGATCCTAGGTGTGGGAGTTGGAGTGGGACCCACCGGTTGTTAACTTCCCATGAGAGGATTAAGGGTGAGGTGGGGCCCACACAAGCCCCCACCTTTTCAAATTCCCTATCTCCTCTAAACCCCTTTTTAATTAAGTGATTACTCCCCTCCTCACCTCCCACATTAATTCATGCCACCTAAACACTAATTAATTTGACAACTTTAGATCAATTAATTAAGTATGTTAGGTTTTGAATTTTGGATTTTTGAAATGCATGGCTTGAGTAATAAAATAAGAGGTGTCTTATTTTATTTGGTTTTAGCTTGTTGTGTTGAGTTTTTGGGAGAGTTCTAGTTTTTGAAGAGTTTCATCCTTCCATGAAGAACTCCATCCTCATCGTTGAAGAATGCGAAGAATGCCAGTGCCAACCTCGGCTTCCTTTTTCTCGGTGCTTGACGATGCGACGCCGTTATTCCGCGGCAACATCTACGGAACAACAGAGTTTTCCCTTTCTTCGTCAAGCGATCAACCATTGTGAATCGAGGTAGGGAATTAATTTGTGAATGTTAATGAACCCATGTTTATTTCATTCTAAAACAAGGAATGCGGATCAACTAAATATTAAGTTGATTCGCGGAAGATTATGTTTGCAGGTTTGAAATTCTTGTTTGTGGGGAAAACTGTAGGGGTTTTGTCTTTATGTTCATATTTAAATTGGACGTTCTTCGATATTAACGGCCAACTGTTATCAAAATAATGGAGGAGGTCGTACCACACAAACACGGCCGAACCTCCTCCCCTTTTTATTTTGATGGTTATCTTCGTGGCTTGAAATGGAAGCGACGCGGTGTCGTCGCACCACGCGGAAACAAGGAGAAATGCGGCGAAGAAGCGTGGCGTCGTCACGCCGCGCCGTTGAGGCCGAACGAAACCGCAGCCAGAGTCAGGGTCGTGGAGGCGATTCAAAGACTCCGCTGGTTGATCGTTGTGCGCGGATTGATGGGTGACGACAAACGAGACCGCAAAGTCTTTTTGAAGCCTCCGCAGTGAAAGTCGGGTCCCGGTAGGACCGTTGGTGAAGGCGGCGAGAAAAACGGACCATCGGAGCGCATCCAGTGGTCCACGGAAAGCGGCGGTGGTGCACCACACCGGCGCGGCAGCGCCGGCGACCGGCGGTGGCAGCGCGCCACCGGAGAAGGCCAACGCGGCAGAGCCGCAGCGGCAGGGCTTGAACCGGAACGGCTTGCCGTTCCAGAATAAAGGGGCGCGGCATTTAAGCCACGCCGATTCACCGTCAATCGGGGGGGCAGCGCTCCTCCGCTCTTCGCTGGTCGCGCGGGCGCCGCTCCAGCGCCAGGCCGGGCCGCCCAGGCTGGGCCGGGCCGCGGCAGATGGGCGGGTCGTGCCCACCGGGCCGGGCTGCGACCTAATGGGCCGGACCCGGACCCGGTTTGGGTCGACCCAGTTTGGGCCGACCTGGGGGGGTATCGGGTCGGGTCGGACCGGGCCCGAACCCCCTATTTTCGGACAGTTTTGTTCAAACACCCATATCTTGGGCTACGGACCTCTGATCGATGCAACGTCAGTTGTGATGCGGTCCTTGGATCAAGGCGGTAGTTTTGGTATATTACACTCAAGGTTTAGGAGAACTTTGGGTATGGCCGAGTTGGTTTGAACACGAAACCAACCGGGGCCTCGGAGCGAAAACGCTTATAACTTGAGCACCGGACATCCGATTGACGTGCCGTCAGCTTTGTTGGAATCCTCTTGATGAGACGGAACTTTTGGACTACTTCGCCTGAGGTTTGGATGCAGATGGATAGTGACCGGGTTGGATTGAACCTGAAATCCAACCGGGCCCCTGGAACGGAAAAGCTGATAACTTCCAGACCGGATGTCCGTTTGACGAACTGTCAGCGGCTTTGGTGTTCACGTTGATAAAAGTTCCCTATGAGTATACCCTATGAGAGTTCGGGGTATAGTTGAGATACGGCTGAGTTGGTTCACACACGAAACCAACCAAGCCCCTGGGACGAAAAGGCTAATAACTCATAGATCGGGCATCCGATTGACGCACTGTCTGTTGCATTGAGACCCCTATTATGAGGCGATCCTTTGAGATACTTCTTCATGGGACTTTTTGGTACTTGGAGTATCGACCGGTAGCTCATGGAGCAGACCCTCCCGGAGATGAGCGTATGGAGTACGAAGACCGTGTAGCCGGCTGAGACCTGAAGAATGCTTGACCGACTCAACTTGGAGTGAGTCGACTAGCCCATTGGACGGAGCACTACTTTTTTTGGGTACAGACCCATGGCGGATGGAGCACTACTTAGTTTGGGTGCAGACCCGCGGTACTCGTCTGGAGAGTACCTCTGCATGCTATTAGGGGGGATGCACTACTGTGTTTGGGTGGCAGACCCCGGCGGGAAGCACTACTGTGTTTGGGTGGCTGACCCATGGTACTCGATAGGAGGAGTACCTCAGCAGTCTTAGGTTAGTGAGTAGTACCTCAGAGTCGTGACAGGATCACTATACTCTCTAGAGATGGGGCTCTTCAGCAGTTACGGTTTCGATAATGAAAATCCTAGTTTGAGCTGAGTCTATGACCTTTGTGTTTACCTCATGTTTGAGATGGGTCACTTGATAACTTAGGTGTATGTATGGGCATATACCTAGGTAGTGGTTATCCGTTGATCTCATAACCTTTGTGTTTCCTCATGATTGAGATGGGTTACTTGATGACTTAGGTATAAGTATGGGCTTATACCTAAGTAAGGGTTATCTGTTGAGATTCTTCATTGTGGTTATCCTTGTTGGATTTAGTGAGACCTTGAGGGTCTCGGGGTCCCTACTGAGTATCGTATAATCACCCCTGCACGGGCTATGCCCACACCTCATGGTGTTGGTTGCAGAAGACGGACAGCGCTGACAGAGGCCAAGTGTTCGAGGACTGGATGGTACCTGGAGGTGGACCTCATGATGAGTCAGTATCCGAAGGTGGACTTCACGACGAGACGACACTCGGAGGAGGATGACGGGAAAGAGAGTTGTGGAGGATATCTGTACCTACCCTTCATGTAGGATCCATGGTGGACGATCCAGGAGCTGCACTATCTGTACCTACCCTTTAAGTAGGATCCGTGGTGGATGATCCAAGAGATGCGCTATCTGTACCTACCCTTCAGGTAGGATCCGAGGAGGACAACCCAGGAGATGCTTCCATTCTTCCAGTTGTTTCTCTTTTTTTGTTGTACTTTCATTCAGTTGTAGTTTTACTTTCAGTTGGGTTTGTATTCTGGCCCACTTACTTTTCAACACTCTCTTTTGTACTTAGTGTATTACTTCCGCTTGTACTCCGGGATGTTTGTTTACTTTTATAAAGGCAATGCCTTCCCAGTTATCGGGATTTACGCCTTTGGTGCTATTCTCCAGCCCCTGGCCTATGGAAGGTGGGCTTGGGGTAGTCACGGCACGGGCCCCAAGGACGGGTCGTGACACACAAAATGAAATAAAAACTATTTCTGAATAAAATGTATTTTTGAAGTATAAAATGACTTTACTGAAAATTGAGTACATATTTATTATGAATTAATAAATACATTTTCATTATATAAAACCTTTATAAATATTTTTAAAAATGTTTTTATTCCTATTTATACATCTAATTTAACGTCCAGGTTATAATGGAAACATTTAAATAATATTATTTTTATAGTATATCGTAGTTCACTTAAAGCTCGGTGTTTCATGTTAAGAAAGCAATAAAACATAGTATTATTTTAAACTAAATTGTCAAGAAGTTAAATTCTCCAACCTTAAATAAATTTTACCCTCACAATTTCTACCTCTGTAACTAAGGGTTGAATATTTGAAAACCCATATTTTATAAAAGGATAATAAAACATCCTTTAAAAAGTTGAAGTGGGAAACACAAAGGTTACATGAAATAACAAATAATTTGGTTCCCAGGTAAGGAGAAAATTATAAGAAAGTGAAAAAATGGACATAGAGGAGAAATATAATTTCCAAATAATAATAAAGTGATATATAACATGGTAATCAAAAAGTTAATGACCATAAAACCATAAATTATTAGGGGATAAAGAAAACCTTCAATTCATTAGAAATAAAGGTAATAGGATAACATTTTTAATTCAAGATACTTTTCCTAGAATTGAGGGGGGTTTTTACCATCAATATATAGATCATGATAAAATATACTAACTTTATTTCTTCTGATTTCATAATAAAAATTTTATCCTTTGGTTTTACATCAATCAATTTCCACTTCTATGTCATCTCTTATTCCAATAAATGAATATTCAAGATAAATTTTTCATACCTAGAGAACTAGAATTAACTTTTAGTAAATTATAATATCCAATAAAGTATAACAATATATTCCACCAATATCTATAAAAAACCAAAATGGTTATCACAAGTTAAGATAATATTCAATATGAATAAGCCTTTATATTAATAAATACTATATTAATATCCAAATCCTCAAAAATAACACCCAAAGTTCAATTAAATAATTATATAAATAATAAACCTTAAAACTCTTAAAAAATATGCATGATCTATTTATAAACCCAAAAATAAGAAATTTTTTATCACATGTACTTTCAAGATAAACAAAAAATTTATCTCCAAGAAACAATAGTTACATACCAAAATGTATATACCTTAATCATATATTCTCTAAAACATGCTAATATTTTCTATAAATAACCTTAATTTCCATAAAACTACCATAAAAAATATATTATTTCACATTTTAACTCATCCTAGAAAATAATATTATATTTACCTTAATCATATAGTTTTTCATAATAATATAATGAATTTATTATGAAATAACTTTGATCACTTATTCACCAAATAACTTATTAATATCGTGGTTATTTATATGATAAATCATATATTCCTAAAATGTAATAATCGTTCTATCTCAATTTATCATATTAACATCAAAAGATCATATTAAACTTAAAGGTTATCAATAACTTTAAACTTATGCCCAAAAAATATAAAATTATTCTTCCTCAAATAACCTTATCACTAAAACACATACTAAACCAAAGGGTTGTATTCTATAAATTTTATTGAACATATCCTTAATCATCTTAAACTCCAATCACATAAAACCTCAAAATGAGTATTTATTCCTTTAAAATTATGATCAACCTTAAACTTATCAACCCATGACACGTTAGGTTTATCCCATATCATTATAGTGTATCATAGGTTTACATGGGTTCAATTCTCTCATTAATTATAATATTTTATAAATAAAATTTGAATTAGTTAAAGCATATCCCCCTAAGACTTTTTATCCAGGTGTAAAATCTTAGTCCCACTCATCATGAACTATTGATGATTGAGTTAGTACCCAAGAATATCCCCCTATAACTTTCTCTATGGGTGCCTTAGCATGTTGTTAGATGATAACCTTGGACATTAGGCTACTTCACTTAATGCCACTGATAAATAATCCTAGAGGGTTACACAATATTTGTATCTAGAATCTCAATTAAATAATATATTATTATTTATTATTTAACAAGTTGAATAAATATTATTCCCATATATGGTTTAATAATTATTCATATTTTCTTGATCTCATATATTTCATCACTAGTTATTTGAGATAATATTATGTGAGAAGAATATTTAATAAATATTTATTTTTTATTTGGTGAATATAATATTTATTTATTTATTAGAGAATAATGAATTCATATTTATTAATTAAATAAATAGTCTTTATTTAAGGCCTGATAAATATTTTGGAGGAGTGGTGGACTGAGTTTGTTGGTCTGGTGAGAAACAATATATATTGAATAATATTTGATTAAATAATATTTAATTTAATTTTTGAGTTTAACGCTTGTCAATAAATAATAATATTATTATTATTATAGATATACGGTTCCATGTGGATTAAATAAATATTAAATGTAACTTATGTAATTATTTATTTCTAAACCTATCATTATATAAAACCAATTATATTATTTTTCAAGATAGCTAATCCATTTTATTTGGTTGTGTGTAATGAAATCTAGAGAATCCTCTCAAAGCCCTAGAGAGTTCCCTTCTCCAGTAACACTCTCAAGAATATAGAGTAATATTCCTCCACCTTACACTCTTAATTCTAGATAGGTCAAGGATAATCCTTTTGATGCAATTCTAAAGTTGATTTAAGTTAAACAATGCAAACGGTATGATCTACCATTCTAGCACTCGGAGATTCCTACGATGATGTTTAGAGATTAGTACAACACATGTTGATAATCACTAGAGAGAATATATTCTTGATTCCTACAATGAAATGATGGTATTATAGTGATCTATTGTGAGATCTATCAATGAAGAAATAATTTATTGCAAGGTTATCCTTTAATTGCTTAAATTAATTAAAAGAAATATATGATGATCCTGCACTTTGGTTCTAGTGGTTTCCCATTTTCTATATTATTTGATTCAATTCTATTGATCACAATATTTATCATCATGTAAATCATGGATTAATCATAAATCATGAAAAAAAGGAAAGTTGGGAAAGACCCATATGAAATTTCCACTATTCTCAGAACCTATAAGTGGTATCAGAGGGAGGTCGCATAATTATTTAAGGATCTTTGATTGATTTACGCATTTATTATTGGTTTTCAATTCTAGTTTAATCGTTCTTTAATCTGAATTATGAGATATGATTTCTTCCTCTTTGTTTCTCTTATATATAATCATATCAATTAATTTTATGAATGAAATAAATTTGAATATATCATCTAAAGGTGTCAAGGATTTTGTCTAGATAACACAGGAGTACATGCTGTGTAACCTGGAGATACATGTTGTGTACTAGTGTTTAATGCACCAGGAATTAATTCGGAATTGTTTCAAGCCATTTTTATTTATTACACATTGTGAATTTAATTATACATCATGTGTTGACCAGTCCATCCCAACACATAGTCAGCTGGAGTACAGCCATGTAACTTCCATACATAGCGTGTAGTCCTGCAGTCACAAATGGGGTCTGTATCTTCTTACATGGCCTATATGACTGGTGGTCATGCAACTTGAAGACCATACACCGTGTAGCCCATGTACACACTGTGTACTCTAAAATTTTATGTGGCATGGTTATATGTTGAGTCATTAGGCATGTACCGTAGATAGATGGTGAGAACAATACATGTTATGTAAACTTTATTATACACACCATGTACTTTTACCAAATTATGAATAATTAAAAATTAATCTAATATAATGTGAAAACCTTATCAACATGTGCTCAGCATAATCATTAAATTAATAGTTTATTCCATGTTATAGGATTATTTAAATAAATGAATAATTAATTTCTATGTAATTTTCAGATCTACATATCAAGTATAAGTCATATTACAGTTATTACTCTATATGCATTAAAGAGTAATAGGATATTTAAATACCATGTAAACTATTTTTTAATTAATTTGATAGTACACATCATTAAATTATGTGATAATTATTGTATTCTATATTTCATAAGATTAAATAGTATACGAGTATAATACATGTTGGGTAGTTTGGAGGAATCCCCACTGTGTTTCCTCTAAGGTAAATTTTTTATTATACAAAATTAATTTAAAATAAATTTATTTAATTTTTTTAAAATTATAATGGATAAGAATTAAGATAAAATAATTAATTAATTAAATAAGATAATTAATTAATTAAATCATGATTTATCTTAAGTAAAAACGATTATAATTGAATGGTAATTTTATTAAATGATTTATTCATTACATGAATGTAGATGATCATGATCCTAGACCATACCTTTGTATTTGATTGGATTCATTTAATTTATTATTAAATTAAATAGTTTTACTATATTTCAACTCTCTTATTATTATGTATGGGCCTATGTACCCATGGTTTCTTTTATGTAAACACTTAAACCAATCCTTTGATTCCCCACATGTGTGTGAGAGTAAAATAATATGTAATGGATAGATCTACCAAGATAGTGGTGGTAGTTCAAGTTTGAAGCTAAGGTGAAACCAATCCAAGAGAGATACATAGGTGGATAGGTGGAAAGATGTAACATGAACCTTAATTGGTTCAAAGTGTTTTCCCCTAGGTCAAAGGTTAGTTTATCATCTTCTAGATAATCTAAACATTAGTAAATTCTCTATATCATACCACTTTATTATTTTATTTATTTAAAGTTTCATATTTATTTAATTATGGATGTTTTTTCATGATCTCATGAATTAATTAATTAACAATCATTCAAGATAGAACTAAAATAAATTATCTTATGAATAAATATTATCTAAAAATGGTTAATCACTTAGGTAAATCCACTTGATATTAATAAGAATATAATGAAGATAATAATTATAAATTTACACATAAAATATAAAATCCCTCAATTATATATATAATAAGTCATTATAGCCTTCCACTACTTCAGTTAAAATCAAACCATAGTTCAAAGTACTTGACCATCCAATGTTAGGGTGCTTTCAATTATTGAGGAATTTTAACTTGAATTTTTTGTTTGAATTAACTTAGTTTAAATCAATGGTTGACTAAAAAATAATGACTTGGTGAAATTGATTGTAAAAGTTTGAGGAAATCCAATTTTAAGGATTTTATGATTGGGGAGTCCACTGAACAGATCAAGGAATTGTGAGTTAATGCAGTTGGAATTTGTAATGCCTACCTAAAACCATTCAAATTGCATGAACATCCAAATTTGGGGAGATGAGAATGGTAATATGGATCATTTACCCTATAATTTCCATAAAATAAGATATTTTGAATCCAATGGTGAGGGTTATTGGGTTTTGATAAAATAGTGGGAGATTAAAAAATATAATATTTATTTATTTGTCTAAATTTTATCAGATTAGATACTAAAACTATTCTCATCTTATTTGTAGAAATAGAAATTAAAATATCTTCAATAATATCACTATGATCCATATTTAAGAACGATAATCTTCTCACAAACACAAATATCTAAGAGTGGAAATGGCGCTTACGCATTATTCTAATCCATGAAAGGAAATATTACGTGTTGGAAGAACCTATTCCTGATGTGAGGTAATGAGACTAGTGAGGAAGAGTTATCTCTCTATGAGAAACATTTTAACAATTCCATATATGTTCAGTGTTTCATGTTATCATCCATGACCGATGATATTTTAAGGAAACATGAGGAGATGGATGTGTATATCATGATGTATCACCTTTGTGATCTTTATCAAGATAAGGAGAGACAATAGAGATATGATATCTCTAATTCTCTATTTACAACTAATCTTAGAGATTCAATTCCAAATGGGCCTCATATAGTCAATATTATTGGAAACATTGAATGCTTATACATCATAGGGATTTAATTCTTGAATGATTTGCGCACATATAACATAATTTCCTCAATACCCAATAGTATCTCGAATTTTATTGTTAATTATAACATGATAAATAATTATAAGTCTTTAAAAACTTCTTAATATGATTCACCAAGTTTAAAATGACATAGGGTATGAAAAACTTATGGTTCTTACAGTGAATAACAAAAGGAAGAATAAGGAAAAGGGTACCAAGACTCATAAAAAGTATAAATCTCCCAAGAATTATCCTTACAAGAATAATAATATCCATAGGTAGGGTAAGGAAAAGAAGACAATATGTTTTTCATGTGGCAATCAAGGCCACTGGAATAAAAACTAAACCCAAAAGTATGTGGAAGCTAAAGGTGTGTTCGTTATTGAGTGTAATATTTCAATATCTATACATTGGGTATTAGATATAGCTTTTGGTTCTCAAATTTGTATCCAAATATAGGAACCAAGTGGATCCTAAAATATTTCTATAGGATAGGTGGATTTGTGATATGTTAATGGTGTAAGGTTGGTTTATCTAGCCATTGGTGACTACCACATTTCATTTTCAATAGGAATTATTTTGATTTTAAGGGATTATTATTATGTACCAATTATTACAAAGAACATAATTTTATATCATTATAAGATTTAGATGGTTTTATTTTAAAATTTGGAAATAAAATTTGTTTTATTTATAAAGACAACATGTGTTATGGTATGACACATTTAAATAATGGTCTTTATGTATTAAATTACAAAAACCAAGTATTGGTGATAGATAAAAAATCATGTTTTCATGACTCATATAACACCCATCAATGAAATCACCATATTAGTTATGTAAAAGAGAATCATTTGACAAAGCTTTATCAAGATGGTTATTTCTATTCTTTTGAGATAAAACCACTTGAAATATGTCATTCTTGTTTATAAGTAAAAATAACCAAATCACTATTCGGTGGATAGGGTGAAAGGGATATATATATTAAAGGATTAATGCAAAATTATTTTTGTGGGCCATTTTAAATATAATCTAGAGGTGGTTATTCTTACTTCATGAATTTTACTGATGACTTGAGTAGATATGGTTATTTCCACATGATGAGGTATAAGTATGAGTCCTTTTTAAAATTCAAGTAATTCAATAATTAAGTAGAGAATAAATTTTTAAATAATATAAAAAAACTTTAATCAAATTGAGGTGGTAAATATCTTAACCAAGAGTTTATCAACTTTCTATAGGAGTTTGGGATTTTATCCCAACTCACTCCACCTTACACACCATAGTGGAATTGTGTGAGTGAAAGGAGGAACAGTGCCTTGTGAGACATGGTAAGGATGATAATGAGTCGTGAAGATATTATATTATCCTTTTGGGGATATTTAATATAAAATTAAGAATATACATTAAACTGAGGACCAATTAAAGTCAAAAATGGAATTTCCTTTGAGTTATGGAGTAAAAATAACCTCTTTTTCATTGCATACACATGCATGGGGTTGTAAGAAATTTGTTAAGGTCTTCTATGGAAATAAACTAGAACCCCAAGGCATAAAGTGAATATTTATAGTTTATACTAAGGAAAAAAGTATACTACCTATAAAACCCCTCATATGGGAAAATGACTATCACCAGTCAAACTATATTTCTTGAGAGTGAGCACATCCTTAAAAGGGATAGTGGGAGAAAGACTGACTTCGATGAAGTTGAAGATCAAGATAAAAAAGAGATGGTATAAGAACATAATACATAGGTCCTCATGGAAGAAGTAGTTCCTAAAACACAAGTAATAAGGTAATATAACTATAGATATATGGTTTTAAATACACTAAAGATGATGACTCGTTATTAGTTGACAATGATGAACCTCTCTCCTACAAAGAGGCAATAGAGAGATCAAAACCTGCAAGATGGAAAGAAGCCATGAATTATAAGGTTGATTATATATATCAGAACCAACTTTGGGTTCTGGTCAATGTGATAATTGATGTAAATCCCATAGTGAGAAAATTATTATTCAAGAGGAAAATAGACATAGAAGGTAAAAAAATACCTATAAAGAAAGGCTAGTGGCTAAAAGGTTTAAACAGCATCAAGGAATTCACTATGATGAAAACTTTGCACCAATTTTCATGTTTAAATCCATCAAAATTCTATTTTCTATAGAATCTTACTATTAATATGAAATTTGGAAGATGTATTTCAAAATAACTTTCCTTAATGGGAACCTTTAGGGATATTTCTACATGAAACAACCAAAAGGGTTTGTGACTCCAGGTGATTCCAAAAATATATTCAAGTTTTAGATATCCATTTATGGATTGAATCATGTATCCAATTCATGGAACATTCGATTTGATAAAGCAATAAATAATTTTGTTTCATTAAGAATGAATGTGATCCATGTATTTACAAGAGGTTTAGTGGGAATGTTTTCATTATCATAGTATTATATTTTTATGACATATTACTTATTGGAAATGAAATACCAATATTATAGTCTGTTAAGGACTATTTGAATAAGTGTTTCTCTATGGACTTAGGTAAAGCAGTCTATATTCTTGGGATCAAGATCAATCGTGATAGAACTAAGAGGCTACTTAGACTAAGTCAAAGTATATACATTGACTAGATACTAAATTGATTTAGTATGGAAAAATCTAAGAGGGTATTGGTTCTAGTTTCACATGGTATATATATTTCTAAGAAAATATTTCCTTAGACACAATAGTAGAAATAGAGAAAGAGTAAGATCCCATACACTTCATTGATAGGATCAATCATGTATGTAATGTTATGTACAAGACTTTATGTTTCCTATGAATTAATCATGGTAGGAAGATATCAAGATGATCTAGGAGAATATCATTAGTCTATTATTAAGGTTATCCTTAAGTATCTAAGAAGAACTAAGGATATATTCCTGGTGTATGGGGATATGAGGATCTGATCATCAGGGGTTATACTTATGCTAGTTTTCAAACACATTAGAATGATATGAATTCATATTCATGACATGTTTTTTGTCTCAATGGAAGTGCTATGAGTTGGGATAGTTTAAATCGACTAGTTATTGTTGATTCTATAGTGGAGTCTAAGTATATAGTGTCTTCTGATGCAACAAAAGAATCCACTTGGATATGAAACTTCATCCAAGAACCTGATATGGTACTTAACAGTAAATAACATATTGCATTGTATTGTGATAATAATATAATGGTGGATCTTGAAAAAGTTACAAGGTCACACTAATGAACAAAGAACATACTCCAGAAGTATTACCTATTGATGTATTTTTATCAAATGGTTTAAGTTGAAGTAAGAATAGTTCCCACAGAAGAAAACATGGTGGACCCCTTGACTAAAGGAATATCTTAGCAGAAGAATGTGTATCATGTAAGAGCTAGTGGACTGAAGGTTGTTAGTATTTGGCTCTAGTGTAATTGGGAGTTTATTGGGGTTGGTTCCCTAGAACCAACTTCTATGTACTTTATGATTACTTGTATTCAGTTTATGAATATTAATAAACTCTTTATCACATCAGATTTTTCTTCGGCATAATATATTATGTGACAATGTCTTAAGAGTATCTATCACACTAAAAGGTTATAATAGTTCCTTGTTATGATGAGAACCCAAAATTTCCAAGATAGTATTATTAAATATATGCACTATGTCTAGATGATATCATTTGAAGGACAAAAATTATATAGACTGTCATGGATGGATACTCATAGGACTTTGAGGAACCTTATTATGGTGTACGCCCTTGGTAATATCCAGTGTAGAATAATATTAAAATGAGACCCTCTGGTAAGAAATCAACATTTATATGTGTCATTTTATGTTCCTATCTATGAACATGTGTACTGATACTTAAACTTTAAGATTATTATTAATGAGTGTTATAAGTCGTGTACTTTAATGTATTGATGAAAACTATGATGACATATATTTACGGTGAGCTAGGATATGTTGGGTGTGTCATGAGTAATATTTCATTAATTAATAATGCGAGAAAGGATTTTTCCCTTATGTTCTTTAATAGAAGTTGATATCTTAGGCCCTTTGATAGAAATTATATAGCCTAAATAATCCATGGCCATGGTGTTCTATAGGAATTTTTTTTTAAAAGTCAAATAAAGAGACATCAAGTACATAGGTTGATGACACCAGTATGAAACCTTCTTAATTAGAGATATCATGATAATGGGATTATATTACACAATAATCGTCTAAATGAGGTATTATATCATTAAATTATTTATATATGGGTGCCTTGGAATATTGTTAGATGTTAACCTTATAATTTAGGCTACTTATCCTAATGCCATAGAGAAATAAGCCTAAGAGGGTCACACACTTATTGTATTTAGAATCTCAGTTAAATATTATATTATTATTTATTATTTAATAAGTTGAATAAATATTATTCCCACAAGTGCTTTAATAATTATTAATGTTTGATTGATCACATATATTTCATCACCAGTTATTTGATAGAATATTATGTGAGTAAAATATTTAATAAATGTTTATTTTTTGTTTAGTGAATATAATTTTTATTTATTTATTGGATAATATAGTAGTAATATTTAATTATTAAATAAATAGTAATTATTTAAGTCCTGATAAATATTGTGGAGGAATATAGTGATAAATAATATATATTTAATATTATTTGATTAAATAATATTTTATTTAATTCGTGAGTTTAGCGCAAGTCAAGAAATATTATTATTATTATTATTATTATTATTATTATTATTATTATTATTATTATTATTATTATTATTATTATTATTATAGACGTGGGGTTTCGTAGGGATTAAATAAATATTAAAGGTCACTTGTGTAATTATTTATTTCTAATCCTAGCGGTATATAAACCTAATTATATTATTTTTCAAGAGAGAAAATTCATTTCATTTGGTTGTGTATAATGAAATCCGAAGAATCTTCTCAAAGCCCTAGAGATATCCCTTCTCCAAGAATGCTTTCTAGAATGGAGAGTGATCTTCCTCCACCTTTCACTCTCAAATATAGAGATATCAAGGAGAAACCTTTGGAAGTGATTCTCAATGAGATCAAAGGTGAACAACATAATAAATATGATCAGACATTCTTACACCTAGATATTCCCATGGTGATGTTTAGAGATTATTGGAACATTTGTGGATCACAACTGGAGAGAATTTATTCTTGATTCCTATAATGTAACAATAGTACAACATAGATCTTCTATCAAATCCGTCAACTAAGAAATAATTTCTCTAAAGGTAATTATTTAATTTCATATATTCATTATGAATAGTATGTGATGATCCTGAACTTTGGTTATGGTGTTTATCCATTTTCTATATTTTTTATTCAATTTTGTTGATCATAGCATTTATCACCGTGTAAATATTAGATTAATCATCAATCATGGAAAAATAAAAAATTTAAAAAGACCCATTTGACACTTCCACTATGACCAAAACATAAAATAATCACATAGACATTAATAATTTATTTCATAATGACTGAATGCATAATTCCATACAACTTAAATTTATTATTGATGCCTCATGCCAAGACATCATACATAAATGGGTAATTTGTGTACCAAATACCTAAACTTTTTTTCTCAGGATACCAACTAATGCATTGAGGGGATATCTATAATTACTCACAATCTATCACTTAATAATTCCAATGCATTCATTATATGAATAAGTAAGATAACTTAATCCAAATTTCTTAATATTGAATAACTATCTATATAAAAAGAACTAGAATACAGAATGTCAGTTATTTCCACATTTAGAATGATATTAAGTTATCTAGAGAAATATGGTGGATGGTATCATTAAATTATATCCCCATTAAATAATAAGATTCATCAAAGGATATCGGAATTTATTAAAATACTTTTAAAATATCACTGAAATATTTATTGTGTAAAATACCCTTTTCATTTTGAAATCACTTATTTAGAATCTGAAATTTTATAGAATAATAGGAAAAATATTTTCTTTAAAATTAACCATAGTAACTTTTAAATTAATCTTCAAGTAAAATAATATCCATGATGTAAGGAAAGGTTTTTCATGCGCTAAGTGTTAAAAAAAAGGTTTTGTTCACACCTTTAGTAAAAAGTGCATCATTCAAAAAACTAAAAGAATATTACTTTTAAAACATTTTATAGAAATTAAAACATGGGAACAAATGAATTTAATAAATCATTGAATAATATTAAAAAAATATTGAAAATATTTTGAATAAAATATGGACATGGAATAAAAATATTCACGAAAGAATAGAAAAACAAAGTCAGTTTTTCATAAAAACATTATTTTGGAATTTTAAGTGCTTTGAGATATGGAAATGAAAGGAAATTTTTAAATTTTTAAAAATAAAAAAATAGAATAAAATATATAGGGTTTAGGATATAAATATCTTAAAATTCCCCCAATATAATCTTGAACATAAATAAACCCAAATAAGGATGAGACTGTGAAATAAACCCTTAACGTTGTGGTAACATTTAAATCATAACCCCCATGAAAGAAATAAATTTAAATAAAACTTTTTATACCATGAATATAAATAGATTCATAATTTAACATATAAAATAGATCTTATATACACCACCCAAAAGAAATAAGTTGTGAATATGGAATATGACTCATAGAAATAAAAGTGAGATTAGAAACCCTTATAAAGATCATAACATTGAAGTGAAAACTAATAAATGAATTGATTATGTGTAAAAAATTTAAATCCACATAAAATAAGAGTAAATAAAAATAATAATAAGATTTCATTCCATATATAATCTTGATATAACATATATAATGAATAAGTAATATAACCCGGTAAAAATAAATTGTGTTAAGAAACCCCTTACCTCAGGTACGACTTGATTCATAAGAGATTCTATCTACCTATATAACAAATTTATATTTATTATAATTATATAAAATAACCACATAAATACTTATAATATCATATATGATCTGCTTATTACATTCCAAAACTTTTTTATTAATAATTATTTATTAAAATCGTCATTTATGAGTGTTAACTTTTTCATTTTTCATGTAATTTTCAGTCCTTGAATTTTTATCATGTTTTCCTTATTAATAGAATTTAAATAATAATATAAATATCATATATATTAATTAAATATATCCTTATTACCATCCATGTAAATCATAAATTAAAAATCAATTACATAACTTCATGGAGGTGGTAGTCTACACGTATACATGAGCGACGTTATCATTTACCAATGGATGGAAAAGTAAGAAGGTAGGTAAGATATTATAATTATATAGGTATAATTATATCATATATATTATATATAAACATTAAATACATTATAATAACCAACCATGAAAAATGGTGATTCAAAATAAATCATATCTCTATGTGGAGACAGTAGTCTACACGTACACACGAGTGATACTTTCATTTCCTATTTGATAAAAGGAGGTGGAAAATGGTTGTCCCATAATAATAATAAAAATTAATTATATTTATGATACTATATTTATTATTTTAGGATATATATAATAGATTTTTAGGATTTAGAAGAATAAATAAACATTGAAAGATTTGGTAAAGATGATTACATCTTCTTTAAGATACCTCGTTTATCTTACACATTAATCCTTATTAAAATGGTCTTAAGAGATGAAAAAAAGATTAATAAGGAATTGAAATAATATAGAAATGTTTTAGGGTATAGATTGGCTGGTATATAAGGCTAATACTTTGTGAATAAAAAAGAATAAGGGTTCTGTTTTATAATTAAGGATAGTACACACTTAGAATTACTTAAATTATTTAAATATAATTAATGAATTTCTAGAGTAAAATGAATCCAAATAACCATGAATTTGAAGAAAAATAAACTAAGGTCAAAATATAATTATAAAAACAAATTATTTAATTTTTAAAGTACATCAAATTATTAAGTGTTTTAAATTTATTTATTATAAATTTATACATATGCATGACACCCTTAAAGGGTTTTAAATGGCCATCCTAGTTTTCTAGTCACTCCATAGTAGATTTTCAATGGGTTTTTAGTAATTCATTTTAAAAAAAAATTGTATAAGAAGTGTTTATAAAAATTCCTATGAGTATTTTTTGAAATGTATTTAATGATAAAAAAAAGTTTTTTAGATCTATTTTAGTTTTAAAAGAATACAACCCATATTTTAAGTGATGGTTTTTATTAAAAGTAAGTTTTTGGTTTTAAATGAATCCTATGGGAGGAAAGCTTTAGTTTTAAGGTGTTAAACCCTATGTTTTTTCAAATTAAATTTTATAACTTGGTTGATTTTAATAGAATTAAAGGTCCTTCTATAATTTAAAAAAAAGATAAAGGCTTACATGGTGTGTATGTCATGGATGTTTTAATGTATTATCCTTCCAAGTTTGTTTTATAAGCCTAGTTGGAACTTTGTTGAATGAGACTGGTTGATGTTGTAGCATCCTTATTTGTGATACCCCTTGTATTCTTCTTTTGATACCATTGAATTATAATTATTTATGATTCTATATATGAAAAGGGGTTGTTTCATATGAGAGTGTTAGAGGTGAGGTGAGGTTTATTGTTTATGAATTTGATTTATGTGTTTATCACTTGTTTTCTCAATGCTTAACTAATTTTTGATTTATATTTTGGGAACCCTAGGTAGCTAAGTAGAAAATTGGTATGAGTATTAACCAAGATTATATTATTCTCTAGCTAAGGGATTGTAGCTCAGGTTATCTAGGAAGGAAATCTAGGATGTATTATATAGCCTGATAGGGATAGATTATATGTCTCAACAGTCCAAGAGGGATACCAAGATGATAGATAGGTTCGCATAGCTAAATAAGTGATCCATGATACCAGGTCCATAATCATTTCATGTTAATACCTTGAGAGTGCCCATAATTAATATCTATTTATAGACCATGTCATATTATGGATTCCCACTATGTAAATTATATGTTTTCCCCTTGTGATAATTTGTTATATAGGTTCTATTCTTGATGATTTAGTTTATTTTTATTATGATCATTTTATGATAGTTTCATTTGATTATATTTCCTCTTTATTTTATTTTATTTTTTACTTTAACTTTTTGTGAAAATAGGATTTATTAAAATATTTTAAATATGGAAAAAATGATTTGGTTTTGTTTTATAAGGATGTAAATCTATCTTTTAAATGTTTTTAAAATGTTTTCTATTTTAAATAGTGGATTCCATCCCCTAAAATAAAAGGGGGCTCAAAAATAAAATTTTAAAGAGGAGTTTTATTTTTGTGATTGGGTTTGAAATCTTAGTTTTCAAGCTAGGTTTTGATTTGTTATCCAAAATTTTTTTACCTTGGGTTTTTAGAAAATGGTTAAATATATTATATTTATTTTCTTTGAGATATACATATATATAATCTTATTTTATAAATGATATTAAAACTAGAATTTCTGAAATTTTTTATAAGAGTAATTTCATAGACTCTTTGGGGATATCCTAATAGGCTAATTTAGCTCATAGCTTACATACACACTCAGTGTACGTGTATGAATATTTCATGTTTTATATAGGTTCCTAGGTATTTATCCCAGTTTTTATATCATTCAGGTAGTCCATTGATGGATGTGGTGGATGAGTTTAGTGATCAAGTGTCACATGGATATCATCAAGTGGTGTCTCGGGTTTGTTGTTTTATTTTTGGGATGAGTATGTATCAACCAATTTTTACAGGTGTATCATTATTCTAGATTTTTTATTTTAGTGATCATGGTATATTTAAATTATAGTATCATTTATGTTGATTCATATTTATGTATTCAGTTAATGTTGTATTTTTGTATAAATGTGTTGAATCATCCTAATGGGTTATGACTCATTTAGATTATTTATTTTTTCATATATATTTATTAAAATACAATTATTGTGTATAGGCGTACCATGTAGGATTTATGGTAGTTTCCACTACCTATGTATTATGGTATAGGGGTGAGATTTTTCCCATTGGTTGGATCTTTTTATAACCTGGAACGATTTTCTAGTATTTGGAAATTGGGAACATGATTCAAGACTTGTAATGGATCAGCTTGGTTAACGGTCAGGTTAACCCGGGTTGGTTCATTACGAAATGGTATCAGAGAACCCTCTTGTTATTTTGATACATATTAGAAATATATATACTAGTAATATCATGAATTAGGAGGTAGGACATGACTGTGTTTCTTATCACCACCTTTCATGATGAGACTTGAGTTACCATGGGTAGTCAGGATTCGAGTCTTCATTTTTTATTTCCTTTTTGACTGTTTGTGATGGTATTTTAATTCCCATTAAGTTTCATTAGATACTCTAGGGTTATTCTTTGAGTCTTAGGGGGAAAGTGGAAAGGTTCTATAGCTTCATGGTTAGATCACATGGTCTAGAAAACCATGTAGAGCCCATTCACTTGGTCTTTAATATTTCTTGGAGGCCTATCAAATGATTAATGAATATTCAGTCAAAGCATGCGGACAACCAACATACATCTCTATATCAATCTTGATATTTTTGTTACCTCATTTAATTTTCAATTAATCTTAATGTGGTTTTCACTTTATAAAGATGGAGTAAAGAGGGTCTTGATGAGGTTTTTATGATATTGGAGTGGATTTTAGTTTGATGATCAGTGTTATGTTTTTTTATTATTTCCATTTAAAAAGGATGGTTTTTTATAAAAAGGAAATTTCATGAAATGTTTAAATTGTGAAAATATCTTTTGTGGATTATTTGAAAGTGGAATTTCATGGAATATTTTGGTTTTAAGAATTGGGATTTATTGTTTATTTCTAAAGGACTTTTATTTCCATGAAATACTTTCAAAGATGGTTGATTTAATTATAGAATTTGAAAAATGTTTTGAAATTAAAATATATTTCATGAAAAAATTTGGTTTTATGATAAAAAACATATATTATTTTTATATAAAATAGAACTTAATGAAGTTTCAATGGGATAATTATTTTAAAGAAGTTTATGGATTCTAAAGATAGTATAAATGTTTTGAAGATTCCATAGTAAGGAAGTGTGGATTTTAAGTTGTGTAGTAGATTTTTTTATATTTCTAAAAGAATTTAATTGTTTTTAAATTGTTTATTTCTTTTGTAAAATTTGTTTTTGGTCCCTTTTCAAATGCAGTGATTTAAAATAAAATAATTTAATAGTGTGATCTACTATGAAAAATTAGAGATAATTGTGTAATCCCTTAGCTTTAATGAAATTATTTTTAAATATATAAGGAAGGTAAGGTTGGGTTTATGATTTATGTAATTTGAAATATTACATATATAATTATCTTGGTTTCATATAGATATTTTACCTCAAGGGATAACCCTTAGGGTGATTCCTCTTATCATTTAGGTGTAAATCTTCTGATTGTTGACTTTTCTAGACTATTAATAGAGTGGTGGGGTTGAAAAATATTTTATATTAGAATTTTTGAGTCATTTCCCATTACCTTATGTGTTGTTCAAGTTTTCATTAGTCATTAATGGATTTAGAAATATCATTTATTGGGAGTGATATTTATTTAGATCTCAGATAAACTGTGTATAGGTTTGTCTTAGTATCATATTAGGAATTAGTTGAGGTGGAGTCTCAGATGTAGCCTTTACTTAGGTGATCATATATATTCATGATTTATGATTGGAGAGTTTATCATAGGTTGATCTTTGAGATAATTCTATATCAATGTATTTTTTGGGTATTTCCTTTATTCTTATTTTAGATATTTTTTTATTATTTTGGTTATGATCATGCCTTGTTATTTTGTTATGACTCTTGAGATTGGTATATGATAATATCCATGTGTTGAGATTTTCCTTTTGATGATTTGATCATGGGAATCCTTGGGTATGTTATTAGGTAACTAGGATGATTGTTATACCAATAAATATTGTGCACTATCTAATACCTGATTTAATATTTTTCCCTATATCTGTTGGGTTCACCATAAGAAGGTGTTCTGTTAGATAGGTCCTAGGTTGTTCTCCTTTTTTTATTTATGACCCAATGTTATATCCATGTTAATTATTTGTTCGGTCGTGAATTTGGTGGTTTATATCCTTCTTATTAGTGTATGGGGTCATTTATGTTTTGTTTATGAGATTCCTTAGGCCCTCACTTTTGGGTCTGGTGCTTAACATACATACTTTTTCAAATATATATAGTGATACAATTAACCCTGAGGATAAAAAAGTTTAGTTTATTTGGGAACTAAGTACATTTAAATCTTTAATAATAAATAAAAAGTACATTTTATCTATAAAAAACCCCATAGGTGTATCTCTTCTATACGTATACCTTTAATTGTAATTCCTAGGGAAATGGGGAGATATAAGAAAAGGGTGAGCCGAAATGATCAGTAAGGGATATATCATAATCATTAATACATAAAAAAAATAAAATTCTTAATCATGAGTGAAAAATTATAAATTTTGAGTCAGGAGGCATAACTTGATAATGTAAAGAGGTAATAATTATACATACTCACATGGAATCATGTCATAATAAAACAACATCATAATGATCATGGTATCATATGAATGTGGCAACAACATAAAACATGACATCATAAGTACCATTCACTACTTGATGAAATTTCTTTGATTGGAGTTCTACCCATAAGTTTTAATTTATTATCCTATAATGATTTGGTCGTAAATGTTATGGTTTTTCTAAAAATGGTATGTTCACTATTCACCCTAAAAATCAACATCATCAGAAAAATCCCAAAAAAAATACCTAGGATAAATTCAATGTTTTTATTCCAAAAATGATATTAATTTTATCAAAATTAATTTTCTAAACATGATAAATCTTTTTTTAATGAAAAATACATATTTTTTTAAAAAAATCTATTTTTTATGACATGATATATTTTTCAAAATTAAAGTTATTTTTCCAATGGTCACGTTAATTCCATGTTCACTATAAATACCTAGGAGATATTAATAATATGGGCTTATACTAGTTATTTTTAAACTAATTCTCAAGAGAAAATGGTTTTCTACCTAAGGATATATACTCAAATATTCTTAATTCTAATTCCAAAAAATAACAAAACCCTCCTTTGATACCAATTGAGATGCCCCAGACCCAGAATTTTTGATTTGTTTCCTAACATACATGCATTTATAAATATCTCAAGAGATGCTGTCAACCTCAAGGATCAAAATTTTGGTGTCTTTGGGAACTAGGTACATTTTCATCTTTAATTCTTAAAAATTTATACATTTCACTTATAAAAATTATCTAAACATGAATATAACCTATAAATATACATTAGATTATAATTCCTAGGGAAATGGGAAAATATATAAAAAGGGTGAACTCAAAATCTTAGTAAGGGATAAATCATAATCATTGAGACATAAAAAAAATTGAAATTATTATTCATGAGAGAAAATGTATAACATTAAAGTCAGGAGGTATAACATGATAATGTAAAGAGGTAATAATGATATATACGCTCACAGAATCATGGTATGATAAAAAAAGAACCATAAAGATCATGGTATCGTAAGAATATGGAAACAACATAAAAAATACCATCATAAGTACATGTGTCATAACATAGGAATGTGTTTATAACATAAACATGATACATTCACATCACAAAGGTTTATCAACAAGGTTTCGTAAAACATATTACCAAGTTTGTTTGTCAAGGTATAATAAAACATTACCAAGGTATACTGCCAATGTATCATAAGTATGTCATCTTTAGAGATTAATTCTTTACTCAATGAATTGGAGTGATATCAAGGTTCACCCTTTACATGCCTAAATTCATTTGTTACTCATAGAGAAAAACATACATAAATCCATCAATAATCATGACATTATAAAACTATTAGAAATTAAATGGGTATCCAATGAAATTAATAATCTTTATAGGTAAATAAATTTCAATAAATATAATGAATTATGAGGTATTTACACTATATATAATAAATGGTATATGGTTTAGTTAATGATTTAACCATTCAATAAATGAATGGGTAACTAGGTGAACACCATTAAAATATAATTATAATACAAGGGTATCTATAAGATAAAGTAATTGGAAGAAAATTTATGAATAGTTGATTATAAGGTAATAACAAGTTAGTGATGGATCATTATCCATATGGATTTAATTTCCAACATAACACATGTACATAGGAACATAGATATAGAGTATAAATATAATTTCCCCCTTCTCTCTTGGCTCTCCCCCTCTCACCATACCCTCCACTCTATTTAGGGTTTCTTTATGAAACCCTTCACCATGAATTGGTGGTGTGTCTACTTCCTCCCCTATATTCCCCTCATTTTTCCTCCTCTTTCCTTCTCCCTACTTCATCTCACTTCTCCTCCATGGGATCTACCCCTGTGCTCTTTTACAACTGTTCACTTCCCCTTCTGAATTCTCCCTTCCCTGATTGCCTAGTGCTTCTCACTTGTGGGATATCATATGCCTCTCACCACCCCTATCTATGACTTACCATGTGTAGGAGACCTCCATGTTTGGTATATGTGTGGGAATTTCATATGCTTTGGGTCATCAATGGTGGTATAATTCTTTGTTATCCCTATCATATTCTCTTATTGTTCAACCCATCGGGCTCGACCCCATCTTCGTTGAGCTCGATGCAGGTTTTGGGGCTTCTTAGAATGGTGATGGAGGGGGCTGGTGGTAGTCTTGGTTCTTTTCTTGGCTGGATTTGGTTTTCTCATCTATTTAGTTCCTATCCTTTCTTCAGCTTCTCTATTGTTTCTTTATGGAAACATCTCTTGGTTCAGGTGGTTTCCTTTTTCAATTTTTCTGATGTTGTCAGAATGTTTTTTTTTTGTGGTTTGTGGTTCAGTTGTTCTATGGTATGCTATTTGGTTTTTCTCTTCTATGATAACGGTGATGAATCTACTCTTATTGGTAATGATGAATAAGTTCTGTGGTTTTTGCAAGACTTTTGTCTTGTATGGAGTTGTTTCCAAATGAGATTTTGGTTAAGATTTTCTATTTGATTTGAAGTTGATGACATGGTGTTGTTGTTTCAAGGAGGTTTGATGGTATACAAAGGTCTACGGTGTACTGGTGTGTGTGTGTGTGTGTGTGTGTGTGTGGTGATGATGATAGTGGTTTTTGGACGGAAATGATGAAATTGTGGTTCATGTTGATGTTGGTAGGCAACTTTGATAGACTATGCTAGGATCTGAAGACTGTTGTGGTGGTTAGCAACCTCGACAGTGGTGATGATGGAAATATTGATAGTGGGTTTAATGATGATGGTTAGAGGTGATGTGACTTTAGTTAATGGACCCTGGATCACGATCGTCTTGGGCCCTATGAAGTATCTAGGTTTTAATTTTCAAAATTTGAATCAAGGAATCTTTTGTTTTGTATATTTTCGGTTACCTATCAACCTTAAAGAAAATGTTTCAAAAATAAAATAAAAATGAATTTTTAGCTTGATAAATATGGATAGTGATAGATAAAATAATCATCGGTAACAAAATTAGTGGGAAATAACCCCTTTTAATGGATTAATGTAGCTATTTAGGTGAATATCCAATTATCAACTTTTGAAACTATAGGATATTTAAGTTTCTATTAGTAGTAATCTAGTATAAGAAAAGTGATCAAGTAGTAGTAGAGGATACATTAATGCCATAGTTATATTAATTTAAAGTTAATATCAATCCAGAAATTATGATCCTTCATTATGTATTGTAAATAGCATTTGAATTATCTAAAGCATATCCCCTGGTAGTGTTGAACCTGGTGTGCAGTCAGGCCTCTTTACTGTTCACCAGGTGATGATCGAGTTAATACCCAATCCATAATTTTCAAGGTTATTACCCCTAGCTACATTTTTGATAGGTCATACATCCAATTGTTTGTATCCATACATTAATGTCATTTCTATGAAAACCATACATAATTTTCTTTACCAATTTTAGTATGGTTTCATATCTACGGGAATGTTTAAGAATTATAAAAGAATATGAAGGTATTATAATGATAGGGGATGGTGTTATCTCATTTTTAGTATAATAAGAAAATTATAATAGTGAATACTTATAACATTTCTCATTAAAATTAAAATTAATTTAAAAGGATCAAAAAATTAATGGGTAAGAAGGGGTAAGGAACCGTTATTTTGGCATAGTAACAGCTTAGAAAAAGGATATAATGAGAGGAAATAAATAAACTATATTTAAAAATATATAAAATGTAATATAATAACATGGAATAAAAATCATGATAGTATATAAAAAAGTAATTTAAAAATACAATATAAAAAAAGGGATGAACTTGAAAAGGAAATAAGTGTATTAAGGAAACCCTCACTTATCTTGAGCTTCTTAGCTTAGATTAGACCCTTCAAACCAAAAAAAAACTCTTTAATATTGAAGATAGAGAAATATAAGAGACTCATTGAGACATCTATAATGAAAAAAATTCTAATTTTTTTGTGGTGTAATGAGAAAATAGTGTGGGTATTTATATATGAGTAGGGGTGTTTTTTAGGGTTTAAATAATGATTATTTTTTATTGAGTCCAACTACTTTTGGGTGGAATTGATTTCAAAGAATTTGGTTGATAATTAATTTTAGAAATATTGGTTAAAGTAATAAAAACCATTAAAACTTTTAATGATGTTTTTTAGGTATTTTTTTCCTTTACCCTTAAATTTTAACCTTTTACATTATTTTAACTTTACCAAAGTAACTCACTTTTTACCTTAGTAACATATTTTTTAGACAAAAAATGAATTTAAACTTGTTAAATAATTTGTAATTTATGTTTATAAATATGAAATCCATTTTAATTGATTTTATTTCAAAATTATATAAATATTAATTCTAAAATAATAAATATATATTACATAAAAATAGTTATTCAAAAATATGTAACTTAGGTTCCAAAACATCAAACATAGGTTTATAAATATAACTTAATATTTTTTAAATGAATTATATTAATACCTAAATGAATTTATGATTAATAAAAAGGCTTCATAAGTTTTAATTTATTATCATATAATTATTTGGTCATAAATGTTATGGTTTTTTGAAAAAATTGTGTTTTCACTATTCTCCCCAAAAATGAACTTTTTCAAAAAAAATCTGAAAATTCTCCCTAAAATAAATTTTATGTTATGATTCCAAAAAAGATATTAATTTTATCGAAATAATTTTCTAAATATGAAAAATATATTTTTTAATAAAAAATTCTTATTTATTGAAAAATTATTTTTTTTACACGATCTATTTTCCAATAGTCATGTTAATATTCCAATGATCATATTAATTCCATATATTCTAAAAATACCTCCTATCATTTTCTAAAATTTAACTCAAGGTTAAATATTCTTTATTTTCAAAAATTTTGATTGGAATAATAATTTTTTGTTTCTTTTTTATAGTGTTGTTCGTGGGCATGATAATCCTAGGAGACCATAATGATCCGAATTTTCCTATACTGGTTTTTTATTTATTTCTATTAATCAACCTATTATAATTGACTGTATTTTATTGGATATGATCATTCAGTAACTTTATTTTTTCAATTAATGAAATAAATAATTATTGGATTTTATTATGAAACATGTTACTTAACCTTTTAAAAGGAATATTTTAGATTAATAAATCATACACACTAAATAAGATAAAAACATTTAGAAATTAAATGATCTACAATGTAAATAGTAAATTCATAATAACATATTATTTACATTTAACCATTTATTTTACCACACTTTGCATATAAAATTTCATATAGCAGTACCTATAATGGTTATATGTTATAATTTTATGATAGTAAATACATGAATCATACATTTTTTATTATTAAATTATGACTTAATTAACAAGATGATGTGAAAATAAAACTATTAATAAAAGGTATGTGGTTAACAAATAAAACCATATATGTAAAAAGATTCATGAATATAGTAAAAGGGATATAAGAATATATATATATATATATATATATAAATGATGGAAGATGAAATCAAGATAACATGTAGGCTATTAGTAAGTGTTATGCCCTTGTCTCTCTTTAGCCATGAGCTCAAGCCTCATGGTCTCCCTGGATGTGATAGGTTATCGCTCAGCCTGCAGGCTACCATTTTTTCTTAAAAATAAATTTTAAAATTATATTTGATAAATATATAAAGAAATAAATTAGTTGATAAATATAATTATAAGTTCTTGTTTAATATCATTAAAAACAAAAATAAAAAGAAAAAAATTTAATATTTACATATTTAATTTAACAACAAAAAATCATAAAAAATATTCATTGTAAATTTGGGATGTTACGGTTAACCTGAATTATGGTATTTTGGGTATTTCATTAGATTTTGTTCACTTTTTAAGAGTTTGAATAATTTTCTAGATGATTATTCATAGTTAATAAAGGATTATTTTTCCACTGAAGTTTTTTTAAGTGATTTTTTTGTTATAATGATATCCTTTTCATAGGGGTGTTTATTTCTTATCTCACCATTTTATAAGAATTATAAATGGTGGGGAGACCTATTACAGGTCTTCATGATCTTCGACTTTTGTGTATCTTGGTAGTGGTTTGGATAATTCTTGGAGGGTTTTATGATGTTTAGGATTAGTTTTGTTATATTTAGTGAGTTGTGAGGTTGTCCAGTGCACTTTTCTCACTAAACCTATCGAATTTTTCCCAACCCTCCCACCTCTCATGTTGGGTGTTGAGGTTTTGATTACTCATTACTTCTACTTATAATTGTACCTTTCTGGAAGCAAAAATTGACATGGTGGGGAGAATTGAAAAATACTCATACACTACTACAAAACGTGCCTTTAATGGCACTAGAATCGGCCTTTATCAGTGTTAAAAAAGCGCTAACTACCTTAGCATGGATTAAAGTACATAGATTTTATCAGCACTAAAAATGTGCTGATGAAGGGTAGATTTATCATCCCATATAAAATTTTCGATAAATCATACTTTCATTAACAATTTTATTTAGTGCTGATAAAATATTGATTTATCAGCTCTTTTATTTACACTGATAAAAGTAATGTTTATCATCACTTTTTAAAGCATTGATAAAGAGTAGCTTTATAAACACCCTTAAAAGTGCTGATAAATCATATGTTTATCAGTGCATTTATTAGCACTGATAAAGGTGAAAATTGAATTGTGATGCTGAATCACACTGCATCACCAAAAACAGGTGCAGTGTATTGTAACAAAACACTACATTTGGATAAATAACAAGAAAAATTACCAAAATAAGATAAAAATACTGAATTTAAATGAAATAAAATTTATAACGCAAATACGAGAAAAAGAAAACACTACTATTGAGTATATAAGTTATTTTTTTACTAAAATTAATGTAAATTTTGAATAAAAAGGCACACTTGGAGTCAAACTGGTCACACTGTGAGTCGAATTGAGGTGCGACTAATTCCTACACATCACAAATGAATTCTAGATCATTTTTATAAAGTACCAAAACAATATGAATGTTTTTCCTTAATTTTGAGTATGTTATTTGTTTTCTTGATTAAAATTATTGTCAGTTTTGAATAAAAAGATGCACTTGGAGTCATATTGGTCACATCATGCATCGGATTGAGGTGCAGCTTATCCCTACACATCGCAAGTGATATATGAATCATTTTATTAAATTACCAAAATAATAAAAATGTTTTTGATCAGTTTTGAGTATGTGAGTTGTTTTTTCACTAAAATTAATGTCAATTTTGAATAAAAAGACACACTTAGAGTCATAATGGTCACACCATGTGTCAGATTTAGGCATAGATGAATAATACACATTCCAAACGACTCATGGATCATTTTCATAAAGTATCAAAATAATCAGAATGTATTTATTAAATTTTGAGTACGCCACATGTTTTTTTACTAAAATGAAATTTTAAACTAGAAACACGCACTTTGAGCCATACAGGTGGCATCATGTATGTTTTTGAAATGACACTGATTCATACACATCAAAAATTAATTATGAATCTTTTTCCCAAATTATCAAGACAATCTGAGCACATTTGCTCAATTTTTAGTGAGTTACACTTTTTGTGTTAAAATGTCAATTTTAAACTCATAACAGACACTTGGAGTCATTCCTGTCACACCGTATGCCAGATTGAGGTATTACTGATCCCTACACATCACAACTGAGCTATAAACCATTTTCCTAAATTACCAAAATAATCCAAATGTGTTTTCTTAGATTTTATTATGTCAGTTTTTTTATTAAAATTAATGTTAGTTTTGAATAAAAAGACGCACTTGGAGTCATACCAGTCACATTGTAAGTAGGATTGAGGTAAGGATGATCCTTACATGTCACAAGAGATTTATAGATCTTTTCCCTAAAGTACCAAAACAATATGAATGAATTTTCTCAGTTTTGGGTATGCCACATGTGTTTTTAACTAAAATGTAATTTTAAACTAAAAACATGCACTTTGAGCCATACAGGTGGCATCATGTGTCAGTTTTACATGAGACTAATTCATAAAAGTAAAAAATTAATTATGAATCATTTTCTAAAATTATCAAGACAATTTGAGTGTGTTTTCCCAGTTTTTAGTGAGTGACACTTTTTTGTATTAAAATGTCAATTTTAAATTGATAACAGACACTTGGAGTCATACCGGTCACATTGTGCTCTGTATTGAGGTGTGGTTATTCACTACACATAAAAAATGAAGTATGGGTCATTTTTCTAAAGTACCAAAATAATCCAAATGTGTTTGCTCAGTTTTGAGTACGCCGTGTCTGTTTTTTACTAAAATGACATTTTAAATTGGAAAGATGCACAATGGATCTTATCTTAAGTGACAAGTTTTATGTACACTTTGAAAAAATTGTTCTCAAACACAATCATGGTATGGTACTTATTCTACTTAATTTCTAAACAATTTTATTGTTTTTAATCCAACGTTTCTTATCCTCTTTTGCCTTGGTCTCCACCTTGGTCTTTACCTCTGCCTCCTCCTCCACATCGGTCTCCAACTCTGATTGTGCCACTGCCTTCACCTCCACCTCCATATTCTCCTCCACCTCCACCTCCATGATTTCCCTACAATTTTATTGTTTGCAGATTAGCTATTTTAAACAAATTCATTTCCTCTATTATTCTTCTCCTTGATAAAGAGATCAAAAATAATATATAATCATTCTAACACTAATTATTCACACCTTAAATATCGTTTGAAGGTAATAACTTGTAATAGATCACAAAAATAATAGGTAATCGCCTAAATTTGTTATCGACATACATTTTAACAAAAAGTACAATGTACAGCCATCTCTAAACAAATTTATTTCTTCTTTTGAGTAACTCCATTGTCAGTAATCTTGATAATACAGAGAAAAAATGTAGATAAAAAAATAATTATGAAATATATTTAATGAAATTGTAATTACCTTAGGAAATTACCAATTGGTGGATCCTGGTCTTTTCATTCTTTATGATTTCTCTCATAAATTTGAAAACATAATATACATAATCAATATAATTATCTTGTTTTAGATACTTCATAAACATTGAATAAAATATGTAAATTGTTTTTAAATGTTTTGATATTTAAATCTTTCCATATATACATTAATTTTTTTCTAATTTTAGTAATCCACAAGCTTTATATTTTTAGACACCGAATTCGTCCTATGATCTAGCATGTATTGAGCGACCTCCCTATAATAAAAAAATTCTCATTAAAACATAGACCGAACATATAATTCAAATTTTATCTATAAAATTTTGATTTTAGTGTATTAAATGTAAAGACCCGTAAATTTCAAGGGAAATTTTTTTCTTAATTTTCTTTGGAATTTTAAGAGTATGCAGTTTCTGACGACACCTGATTTCGAGGCCCGGTGTGCCCAGAATCAATTTCTGAAGTTTAGCTCGGGTACGTTCAGTGAACGAACGAGCGGGTTTTCCTAACTTTTGAACCGGTGCTCGGAATCGAAATCTGAGGGCACCGACGAAACTGCAGTGCAGGTAATTGCTTAAGAACATCTTTTCCGGAGTTGGGTTTGCTCACATGAGGTTATTAAATTTTGGGGTTAACTAAAGAATAAAATAAAATTTTGTGCAACCAAATTTTATTTTTATTTAAGGTAGATTAACCCTAATCTTGATGGTTGGAGTGGGACCCACTAATACCCTAACTCCTAGGTAGGATATTAGTGAGGTGGGGCCCACATGAGCCCCACCCCTTTATTTCCATTTACCTTCCATGTGCATTTAATATGGTAACTCACCCGCACCCCCTTTTTAAATTCCAAGTCAACTCTCGCGTTTAGTTTTTTTTGAAATGCCCCATTAATTTTCCAATGCTCGATAATTAATTCGTGATCTGTTTTTGAATTTCAAAAACTGTTGGCACGGGAAATAAAATAAGGCAAATCCTTATTTTATTAAGTGTTGTTTCGTTGTGCGGGAAGAATTGGGAGGGGAATTACTCAAGGCCTTGGAACTTCTTATTCCTCCTTGAAGAACGCGAAGAACGCACCATCGCCGATGAAGAACACCGGCCTCCGACGAAGGACAACAAAGGACGCCGATTCCTCGGAGATCGACGATGCGACGCCGTGTATCGCGACGCCGACAATCCTCCTTTTGCGATGCTTTTTCTACAACGTTCCTTCTCCTGCGACGAACCTTCGTTCGATGACACCTTGAGGTAGGGGGTTTGATTTAATTTAATTTATATGGATTATATCCTCAGTCTTTGATTAAATTGTTGATATTCGTTGAGCCTCCTGTTATCGTAATAACGGGAGGAGGTCAGACCGCATGAACACGGCCGACCCTCCTCCCCCTTTTTATGTTTGTTCTTGTTGCAGCACGAGCAAAGGTGGCGAGGTGCAGCGACACCGTGTGGAAACAATGAAGAACGGGCGAAGAAGCATGGCGCCATTGCGCCGCGCCGTTGCGGTGATTCGAAGGCTCCGCAGATCGTTTAATTGATGGAAGATCGTCGGGAATTGACGGAACGGGCTGCAAAGGTGTTTTGAAGGCTTCGCAGTGAAGGGTAGGTCCCGGGAGGACCACCGGCGAAAACGGCAGACAAAACGGATCACCAGAGCGCGTCCGGTGGTCCGCAGAAGGCCCTGCCTGCGCGCCCCGCCGGCACGGCGGTGCCGCCCGGCCGCCAGGAGGCGGTGGTGCCCGACATTTCGCCAGGAAAGACCGTCGCGGCTGAATCCGTGGCGGCGGGTGGCTTGTCCCACGGCCGCGCGGGACCGAGGGGGGACGCGGCCCTAGGTTGCGTCTGCTTGCAAGGAGCGGCCCCCCATGCGAGGTCGCGGCGCCAATCAAAGGGGCAGCCGCCCCCTTTGCGCGGCCGCGCCAGCCGCGCCGGGCCCCGCCGGGTCGGACCCGGACCTGGGTCGGGTCGAGCCGGTTCGGGCCGGGTTGGACCGGGCCCAGACCCCCCGTTTTCAGAACACTTCCTGTCTTTTGCTCATATCTTGGGATACGGACCTTAGATCAACACACCGTCAGTTTCTTAGCGATCCTTGAATCGAGACGGTCGTTTCGACATATTACACTCAAGGTTTTTGAGAACTTTGGGTATCTCCGGGTTGGTTTGAACACGAAACCAACCGGGCCCTCGGAGCGGAAATGCTTATAACTTGAGCTCCGGACGTCCGATTGACGTGTTGTTGACTTTTTTGGATTCCTCTTAATGAGACGAACCTTTTGGCTTACTCCAATCGAGGTTTGGATGCATTTAGAGTGTAGTTGGGTTAGTTTTGACTTAAAAACCAACCAGGCCCCTGGAACGAAAAGGCCAATAACTCTCAGACCGGGCGTCTGATTGACGCACCGTCTGTCGCGTTGTGTTCCTTTTGACGAGACAGAACTTTGGGATACATCAAATCTGGACTACGTGTCAGTTGATGTATCGACCCCCCCTTGGCTTGTGGAGCGGACCCTCCCGAAACGAGCATGCTGTGTGCGGGAACCCTAGTGCTGGCTGCGTCTGCGACGACGATGACTTCCGTACTGGAATCCTATGTGGTGTCGACGACGGCGACAACCATACGGGAATCCTCCGTGGGTTCGACAGTGATGACTATGGTACTTTCAATCTTTATGAAACCCAAGATCCGGATGATACTTGACGACTGCTGATCGATCAACTCGGTGTGTTTTGGATAGCCCAGTGGGGAGCGCTTGGTTGTAGCGGCAGACCCGCGGAGGAGGAGCGCTTGGTTGAAGCGGCAGACCCACGGTACTCAACAGAAGGAGTACCTCTAGAGGATATGAGGGGGAGCTCTTGGTTGTAGCGGTAGACCCACGGCGGAGGAGCGCTTGGTTGTAGCAGCAGACCCGCGGTACTCAACAGAAGGAGTACCTCTGGAGGCTATGAGGGGGAGTTCTTGGTTGTAGCGGCAGACCCATGGTGGGAAGCTCTTGGTTGTAGCAGCAGGCCCACAGTACTCGACAGGTGGAGTACTACAGCAGTCCAAGGTTATTAGGAAGCGCTTGGTTGTAGCGGAAGGTCCACTGTACTCGATAGAGGAGTAGTTTCCCCAGCAGTTATGGTTTCAACATCATGATTAAATCCTGGTTTGAGCTGAGTCTTGAATTTCAATCATTATCTTCCATATGATTGACTTGTGGATTTGGGTTGTGTTATCCTGTGTGGACGTGATCGAACTTGGGGTCGGATGTTGGAGCCGAACTGGGACTGATGATTTGGGTATATGTATGGGCATATACCTAAGTAGTGTTGGATGTTACTTCGTGATTGTATATTTTCTTTGTGGTTTATCCTTTATGGATTCAGGGAGACCTTCGGGGGTCTCGGGGTCCCTACTGAGTATCGTATACTCACCCCTGCACGGGCTTCGCCCGCACTACGTTGTGTTGGTGGCAGACGACGGACATCACTGATCGAGGTTGAGGCTTGTAGAGCTGGATGGTCCCCGGAGGAGGAACCCATGACGAGCTAGTGCCCAGAGGTGGATATCACGACGAGTCGGTACCTGGAGGTGGAACACTGGACGGGGCGCATACAGGGCGAAAACGGTAGGACTCGAGGAGCTAAGGAGGCTATCTGTACCCACCCTTCAGGTGGGATTTCCAGGGGACGGCTCGGCATTGCTGCTTTACTTTTTAGTTGGTGTACTTCTTTTCCAATTGTACTTTACTTTCAGTTTGGTTTTTTATTTTGGCCCACTTACTTTTCCGCACTTACATGTACCCAGTTTTACTTAGTGTTTACTTCTGCTGGCTTACTCTGTGGTGTTTGTTTACTTTATAAAGGTAGTGCCTTTCCCTTTTATCAGGATTTACGCCTTGGTGCTAGTCGCCAGCCTCTGGCCTATGGGAGGCGGGCTTGGGGTAGTCACGACACGAGCCCCGAGGATGGGTCGTGACAAATTGGTATCAAAGGAGTTCGGTTCTACCGTAGAACTCTGGACTCTGATCTTTCTTCTATGTGAAGTAATAGTGTTAAGGGTATTGAGTGTGGTTATCAGTCCAGGGAGTCCAGTGTTGGTGCGGCGGCCGACGTATCCGTACACCAGGACCCTGACTTCTGATTTCCGACTCAATGCACGAAAACATTGATTTCATGTGTGTTTCAAAAGTTTTATTTGTGATTACTTTGTGTCAGTTCACCAAGTATACTTCTTGACTGTGGCGCACCTGTTTCTTTTCAGGATGGCCCCACGACGGCAGCCATCTAGAGTTCCGAGCATTGTGCGAGACGACAGCCCACCGAGCGACGAGGCCTCGGTGCAGGGCCCTTTGACAACAGAGGCACCGGCGGTACCTCTACCCGCTAAGCCACCGATGCTACCAGCCCCAGCCGCTGATAGTGCACGTCACCTTAGAGTGCTGCATGAGTTTCAGCGTCAGAGACCACCCAGGTTCCGTGGGGAGACGGACCCTCAGGCAGTCGAGGATTGGCTGGAGGCGGTTGTTCAAGTTTTCAGGTTAGTGGGGACACCAGCTGACCTCATGGTGATCCTCGCAGCAAGCCTCCTACACGCGGCAGCAGGCAGATGGCGGAGCTTGATGCTCCAGGTGCACGACGAGGCATCTCTTTTTTAGACGGACTTTGAGAGCCTTTTCTGCTCAGAGTTCATCCCAGCCACCCTCCATGCGGTGCGCATCTAGGAGCTACTACAGCTGTGGCAGGGCAGTGTGACGGTAGCCCAGTACTCAGCAAGGTTTACCGATCTCTCGCGCTATTCCATGGACATGGTACAAGACCCATTCTTCAGGGCCCGAACCTTCGAGAAGGGGCTCAGGAGAGAGATCAGAGCTTCAGTTGTTTCTCACAGCATCCCGACGTAGACAGGGGTGTTAGAGCGATCCCTATTAGTGGAGAGTTTCCTTGCTGAGCAGTCTCCAGCAGTAGGACCCACCACTAGCCGGCATGCGGCAGAGTCTTCTGTAGCGGACAGTAGACAGATGACACAGAGGTCCAAAAGGACTAGACCTACAGGTGGTCGACCGCATGACACAGGATCATTTGTGCGAGGCACCCGGGGAGGATAACGACTTACCATGTGCGGATAGTGTTACTCCTACGGAGGGGTTGGTCACATGGCTCGTGACTGTCCGACCCGCCATACCGATGATCAAAAGATAAACGAAGGACCTCCCAAGCAGAGGCAGAGGTTCGATCAAGGTGGACTGTATGGAGCAGGAGACCGTGGCAGGGGAGTTGGTCATGCAGTTGGAGGTGGATGACGCTTCGAGGTGTTGCCACCACCACCACCAGGAGGTCCACCCCAACCGCAGGGAACAGGTGGACATGGGAGATCTCAGCTTCAGGAAGCTGAGGCCTACGATCATGGAGCTCCAGGAGCAGATGGATAGGAGCGGGACTAGCTCCAGACCTGGAGACTTTTGTTCATGTTGCTTCTAGATTTGTTGATGTTTGTTTGTTGATGATTTGTGTCTTTGTACTTTGAGATGCAGTAATAAAAGACACCTTTCTTGTGGTGTTTACCTTCCTATCCTCTCTTTATGTTGTTACTAAGAGGTTATGGTTTAAAAACTGTTGACTTGACCCTCACTTTGAGATACCTACTGGAGGAGACCCAGTGACCACACATTGATTCCAACAGTGTGACTCGACCCTTGGAGGCGAGAGTAATGGTTGGATCTCTTGGTAGTAGCGTCAAGGCCTTACGACATCATCCTTGGTATGGATTAGTATCATCCATATCGGGGTTGACTGTATTAGGCGAAGAATGTGGTTCATCTAGGGGATGAGACCAGATTTCTATTATCGGCAAATAAGAAATCTTAACAGCTCTTGTAGGACCAGAAAAGGTCCAAGTCATCCAAGAGTAGATGAGGACAGCTCAGAACCGGCAAAAGTCTTGTGATGACAGGAGGCGGATACCATTAGAGTTCGAGGATGGCGACCGCATCTTCTTGAGGGTCTCATCTCGACATGGATTACAGAGATTTGGCCGAGGCGAAAAGTTATCTCCGCACTTCATCGGACCATTCCAGGTCCTCAGCAGGATAGGCGAGGTGGCTTATTGCCTGGTTCTACCACCTCAGTTGCACCGGGTGCACGACGACTTCCACACATCTCAGCTGAGGAGATACGTGCATGACCCAGCGCATGTCATCAACCATGGAGAGCTTGACTTTGACGATGGGGCGACATTCACGGAGGTTCTAGTGGGGATCGAGGATCGACAGAAGCGGATCTTATGTAGACGGTCGATTCCTTGGGTGCGCTTTCACTGGAAGTACGGGAACCTCCAGGAGAGCACATGGGAGCGGAAGGCTCAGATTTGTGCTCAGTACCACTTTTGTTTCCCTAGTTCGTGTTATAGCTTTATGGGGATGTAAAGCCCTGAGGTGGGAGTAATTTAAAGACCCGTAAATTTCAAAGGAAATTTTTTTCTAAATTTTCATTGGAATTTTACGAGTATGCAGTTTCTAACACCACCTGATTCCGAGGCTCGGTGTGCCCGGAATCAATTTTTGAAGTTTAGCTCGGGTATGTTTAGTGAACGAATGAGCGGGTTTTCCTAACTTTTGAACCGGTGCTCGAAATCGAAATCCGAGGGCACCGATGAAACTGCAGCACCGGTAATTGCTTAAGAACATCTTTTCTGGAGTTGCGTTTTCTCGGGTGAGGTTATTAAATTTTGGGGTTAACTAAAGAATAAAATAAAATTTTGTGCAACCAAATTTTATTTTTATTTAAGGTAGCTTAACCCTAAGCTTGATGGTTGGAGTGGGACCCACTAATACCCTAACTCCTAGGTAGGATATTAGTGAGGTGGGGCCCACATGAGCCCCACCCCTTTATTTCCTTTTACCATCCACATTCATTTAATATGGTAAGTCACCCGCACCCCCTTTTTAAATGCCAAGTCAACTCTCGTGTTTAATATTTTTTTTAAAACGCCCCATTAATTTTCCAACGCTCAATAATTAATTCATGATCTGTTTTTGAATTTCAAAAACCTTTGGCATGGGAAATAAAATAAGGCAAGGCCTTATTTTATTAAGTGTTGTTTCGTTGTGCGGGAAGAATTGGGAGTGGAATTACTCAAGGCCTTGGAACTTCTTCTTCCTCCTCGAAGAACGTGAAGAACGCACCGTCGCCGATGAGGAATGCTAACCTCTGATGAAGGACAATGAAGGATGTCGATTCCTCGGATATCGATGACGCGACGCCGTGTACCGCGACACCAACAATCCTCCTTTTGTGATGCTTCTTCTGCGACGTTCCTTCTCCCGCGACGAACCTTCGTTTGACAACACCTTAAGGTAGGGGGTTTTGGTTTAATTTAATTTATGTGGATTATATCCTTGGTCTTTGATTAAATTGTTGATAGTCGTTGAGCCGCCTGTTATCGTAATAACGGGAGGAGGTCGGACCGCACGAACATGGCCGACCCTCCTCCTCCTTTTTATGTTTGTTCTTGTTGCGACACGAGCAAATGCATCGCGGTGCAGCGGCACCGCACAGAAACAATGAAGAACGGGCGATGAAGCGCGGCACCATCGCGTCGTGCCGTTGCGGCGATTTGAAGGCTCCGCAGATTGTTTAATTGACGGCGGATCGTCAGGCATTGACGGAACGGGCCGCAGAGGTGTTTTGAAGGCTTCGTAGTGAAGGGTAGGTCCTGGGAGGACCGCCGGCAAAAATGGCAGGCAAAACGGACCACCGGAGCGCGTCCGGTGGTCCGCGGAAGGCCCTGCCGGCGCGCCACGCCGGCATGGCGGTGCCGCCCGGAGACGGGGGCGCCCGGCGCGCTGCCAGGAAGGACCGTCGTGGCTTCATCCACGGTGGCGGGCGGCTGGTCCTGTAGCCACGTGGGACCGAGGGTGGACGCGGTGCTAGGCCGCGTCCGCTGGCAAGGAGCGGCCCCCCACACGGGGTCGCGGCGTCAATCAAGGGGGCAGCCGCCCCGGGCCAGACTGGCCACACCGGGCCAGGCCGCCCAGGCCAAGCCGGGCCACTCCCAGCCGGGTCAGATCCGGACCCAGGTCGGGTCGCCCCGATTCGGGCCGACCCAGGGGGGTTGGGCCGGGTCGGACCGGGCCCAGACCCCCTGTTTTCAGACCACTTCCGGTATTTTTCCCATATATTGGGCTACGGACCTCTGATCGACGCACCGTCAGTTGTGTAGAAATCCTTGGATCAGGACGGTCATTTCGGTATATTACACTCAAGGTTTTGTAGAACTTTGTGTATGGCCAGGTTGGTTCGAACACGAAACCAACCGGGCCCTCGGAGCGGAAACGCTTATAACTTGAGCTCCAGACGTCCGATTGACGTGCCGTCGACTTTGTTGGATTCCTATTAGTGAGACGGACCTTTTGGATTACTCCGCTCAAGGTTTGGATGCATTTGGAGTTCGGTCGGGTTAGTTTTGACTTAAAAACCAACCGGGCCCCTCGAACGAAAAAGTCAATAACTCTCAGACCGGGCGTCCGATTGACGTGCCGTCTATCACGTTGTGTTCCTTTTGAAGAGACGGAACTTTGGGATACATCAACTCTGGACTACATGTCAGTTTATGTATCGAACCCCCCTTGGCTCGTGGAGCGGACCCTCCTGGAACGAGCATGTTGTGTGCGGGAACCCTAGTGCTGGCTACGTCTGCGACGACGATGACTTCCGTACTGGAATCCTCTATGGGTTCGACGACGGCGACAACCGTACAGGAATCCTCCGTGGGTTCGACGGTGACGACTACGGTACTTTCAATCTTTATGAAACCCTAGAGCTGGCTGATACTTAACGACTGCTGATCGATCGACTCGGTGTGTTTCGGATAGCCCAGTGGGGAGCGCTTGGTTGTAGCGGTAGACCCACGGCGGAGGAGCGCTTGGTTGTAGCAGCAGACCCACGGTACTCAACAGAAGGAGTACCTCTAGAAGCTATGAGGGGTAGCGCTTGGTTGTTGCGGTAGACCCACGGCGGAGGAGCGCTTGGTTGTAGCGGCAGACCCATGGTGGGAAGCTCTTGGTTGTAGCAGCAGGCCCACAGTACTCGATAGGTGGAGTACTACAGCAGTCCAAGGTTACTAGGAAGCGCTTGGTTGTAGCGGAAGGTCCACTGTACTCGATAGAGGAGGAGTTTCCCCAGCAGCTATGGTTTCGACATCATGATTAAATCCTGGTTTGAACTGAGTCTTGACGTTCAATCATTATCTTCGATATGATTGACCTGTGGATTTGGTTTGTGTTATCCTGTGTGGACGTGATCGAACTTGGGCTCGGATGTTGGAGCCGAACTGGGACTGATGATTTGGGTATATGTATGGGCATATACCTAAGTAGTGTTGGATGTTACTTCATGATTGTATCTTTTCTTTGTGGTTTATCCTTTGTGGATTTAGGGAGACCTTCGGGGGTCTCGAGGTCCCTACTGAGTATCGTATACTCACCCCTGCACGGGTTTCGCCCGCACTACGTTGTGTTGGTTGTAGACGACGGACATCACTGATAGAGTTTGAGGCTTGTAGAGCTGGATGGTCCCCGGAGGAGGAACCCACAAAGAGTCGGTGCCCGGAGGTGGATATCACGACGAGTCGGTACCTGGAGGTGGACCACTGGACGGGATGCATACAGGGCGAAAACTGCAGGACCCGAGGAGCTGAGGAGGCTATCTGTACCCACCCTTCAGGTGGGATTTCTAGTGGATGGCTCGGTTTTGCTGCTTTACTTTTCAGTTGTTGTACTTCTTTTCCAATTGTACTTTACTTTCAGTTTGGGTTTGTATTTTGGTCCACTTACTTTTCCGCAGTTACATGTACCCAGTTTTACTTAGTGTTTACTTCTGATGGCTTACTCTGTGGTGTTTGTTTACTTTATAAAGGCAATGCCTTCCCCTTTTGTTGGGATTTACGCCTTAGTGCTAGTCGTCAGCCCCTGGCCTATGGGAGGCAGGCTTGGGGTAGTCACGGTACGAGCCCCGAGGATGGGTCGTGACATTAAAAATTCACAATACACATCATGTGTGGTTGTTTGGTTGGAAATCCATGTATTGAATCCAAAAAATAAATATTTAGGGTGTCTATGTTGGCTACTATCAACATCCAATGTTGCCTAAAAAACAAAATCAATTAAGTAATGAAAAAATTAAAAATATATTTTATGTGATTAGATCATAGAGTTTTACCGTTTCATTGTAGGTATCAAAAAGATTTTGTCATATGATTCTTTTTTATTAAATTCTTTGAGTAACTCATCTTTTTTCTTTTCTATTTCTTCCTCATCCAAAGTAATCTTTGGTATATAAAATGATATGGGGATTAATGAATCTAAACCGTGCATCACATGATCTTCCTTTATATAGTTGTAATATAAACACCTGTATAAAATATTAATAGTTATTAACTTTAGTAAACATATTTAGCTCACTATTTGGATAGACGTTTTATGAAAATGTACCTTATATATGTATTCACAATTGAGATGCCCATCCATTCATGCTTGATAATCTCTATTAGAGTCTTTATACCAATTAAATTTGTAAAGGATTCTCCATATATATTTTCTTCATATTCAATGTAAGACATAGTTTTATATTTAAATGTGGTATCTGTATAAAGTTTTAATGATAATAAATATTTCTTTGGAACTGGTGGGGAGAAGGTACTCTCAGAAGTTCATTTTTTTTCTTGGTCGATTCATTAGATTTTCTTGATTTGACCTTTTGTTTCTCCACTGCTTTATTCATTTTTAATATCATACCTCACTTCAGACCTTTTTTCATCAATGGTTTCATGATTTTCATATGAATTTTTTTTTAAAGACATACCTCATGTATCTTTATAAGATTAGATGGCCAAACTATGAAAGCTCTAATAGCAGCATCGACCATTTTAATATCTAGACCATCAAGTAGAACATGAAACATAAGAGTCAGATCATAAGATACCTAAATCCCCACTCTCATGTGATTTTTTGGTAGGTGTTGATTGTGTAGTTGGTCTCCTATGATGTTATACACTGTACCCATTGCAACACAGTGGTACGTGGGTGTTGACAGATAAAAATCACATACAACTGTACCTTATAGAATTTTAGTAATATAAAGTTATCAGAAGTTGTTTGATTCAAATTTAGGAGAAAGAGTAATGAAAAAATTGATTACCTATAGTAAGGTATATAGTTACGGGGAATGACTATCCTCAAAGATAATGGGATCATTTCATTCATGTGTGTATCTTTTCTCCACTACCGGATCACTTTGATCATTTATTATACATTTTTCTACCAAACCATACCACAAAATAATATCTTACAGTGATTCTATTTGTGGTTGTATTCGTCTCACCATATTATATGTATCTTTATGTGGTTTTATCTTCTCTAAATATGTTTAAGGAAAGACTCCAAAACCTAATCCTCTAACATGACCATATTGTTCAGGTCGCTTCAAAGCTACTAAAAGTTGCTTTTATTATGGTACGACTGTTGCTTCTTCTTGTGTCTAAACCATATAAAAAAAATATGAAAATATTTATTTTTATGTAATATTGTTATAAATCATAATTAATTACAATTATTTCATACTTACACATGTTTTCCATACTTATTTTCATCAACTAATATACCATCCTTATTTACATGAGCCTCCTTTCATAGCACATGATGTGGGATGGAAGTGGCTTCAAATTTTGATTCATCAATCTGTATATAAACAAAGAAACATATGTTGTTTCATATCACATAATTAAACTTTTTTCTTGATTTAAAATACATATCAATTTCTTCTCTAACGAAGCGTACCTCATCCTTACTTTGTGATAGGGTTACATTGGTTTTGATGCACGTTATTTATTTTTAGAACTCTTTTTTTGTTTCATAAATTAACAATTTTGAATCATGTTGGATGAAATAAATAATTTAAAATAATATATTATTGACCATAATGCACCTAAAATGATTTCTCATTATGATGGTGGTAGAAATAAGTCTATTTTTCCTACTTTATAATGTGTTCATAATTGAGTGGTGGGTGGTGCTTTATTTTCCCCTCAACAACCCTAAGATGTAACTTCGTCAGAAGAGTCTAGAAGCCTCTATGGGATTTTCCAACAGCTATTAAGATAAATTTATTACATAAATCATCTAAAATTAAAAAAGTCTACAAGGAATTATGAAAACTAAATTAACGTTTCATTATATAATTTTTTAATAAGATGGAGAAAGTATATTGTAACATTACCATTATATCTTTCCAAAATATTTCATTAATTATAGGTTGGATGTATCTCCATGAGTCAATATCAATCGTAACATTCATCCTCATTATGACCCTAAGATAACTAATGAACATTAACTTATTTAGGTTAATAGGTTGTCCGCATTGATTCCAACTAACCTCAAATTTTATACCCTAACTTCTTACCTTGATAATTTTATTCAAAAATATGATGTTGCGTCGTCTTGATTTTTTTCATTTTTTTCATAAACATGTTGTTGATCCCCTAATAATTTTGTAGTTTCATCATAAAAAATCTATTCTTTATCAGGATTGGAAATATCATCATGTTCAGAATACATTTTCTGTATGAGTAGTAAAACATTTAATTTGTATTGAATAACAACAATGCAATACACCCTATGCATAAAGGTCCAAAATTGCATCCATATTTCATGAAAATTGTTATTTTCTTGAATAGAGATATAATACTTCAATACTATAGTACAACTTACCTTTACTACCTTTATTTAATCTATCCTAAATTTATTGATTTCCTCCCATCTCTTGATAATGGGAGGAAGGCTAGTTTGAAAGAGGGAGTCCAATCCATCATTAAGATATAGAGGATAATGGAGCATCTAAGTATTAAAGTGTCCTAGGAACCTACACTAGTGGAATCACTCAAAAGTATTCCCAATTAAAGAGGAATTGTAATACCTCTACTCAAATGGTCTTTAAGAAATTAAAATCACCCCACATACATTAGACATCACTTCTGTCTACTCAAGTATTCTTCACCTTCCAATTTTGGATATTTTTTTAATCCACCATAAGATCCCTCGAATAACATACATCCCTTTAGAGGGTAATTTTTTCAACTTATTCTCAGAATTGATCTAGAATTTTTTTACTCTTAAAAATGAAATGAATCTATAAAATGCAATCCTAAATTTATTATTATGATATATTACCATAAAATATTAGAGTAACCATAGATAATTGTTGTAATTGAAAATTATACCACATATCTTGAAGTAGATCTACAATTACCTCTAGGAATGTCTTAATTTATGACTAATAATGATATAATCAGTTGTAAAATATAATATTGGAGATAGGTATTCATGCAACTCAATCATATTCTATGATGAAACTTTAATCATATGGCATGACTGCTCTCACCAAATATTATATGAGATATTGTATTTCTTTTATCATATTTAACAATTGAGTTGATATTGTATTTGTTCTTTGATACTCTATTTTCACAAAAACCATGGATAGAGTCATATTTTATGATATCATAAATGTATGATAAAACGTAGTTCAAATCCTTATATTTTATATATGTCATAACATATGATATATAACATCCATATGATATGGTTGAACAAATAAATCCTTCATATCATAATATATGATATTGACATAATACAATATGAAATTTATTTATTTGAAAAACAAATAGATTAATACATTGTTTACTTGAAGAACAAGTCTTTGATACCACATATGAGTTTTAGGGTATCATCCTATGATCACCGAAGGAGTGCTAGTGCCTTAACCTAGTGATAAACATTGATCAAAGAATAAGAGGGGTTTGTATATGGAATTAAACAGAGGGTTAATTAAAATAGGGGGATCATATCCCTAGAAATGGGGTTGTTTATGGGGAGACCTAATTACTAGGTGTCACACCAAAAGGGACTACCTATGTGGTGGTCATTCCATGAAGATAGAAGTTCATGCCCCAATGTAACCCTGGGTAGTGAGACCACAATTCTTCCTGGGTAGTAGGTTGTGCCACAATAGGTGAGGTCAAACCATAATGTACCTATGCTCAGTTTTAATTTTTCCAATTTCTAGATATACCCATTGTTTATTTTTAGGAATTTGAACCTCCTTTTCACTTATATAATTTTTATAACCCATAAACATGATTAATGTATGTCTCACATCCTCCTCTTTACTTCCATAACTTCTCCTCCTTGATTCCAAATGAATTTTTAAGGTGATTCCGTCATTTATTCTTATCCTTTTCTCCCTTATTCCTTTCCCTTTAGTTTTATTATTCACTCATGGACCCTAACACCCATGGGAATTTAATTTAGGGTAATGGGTTGGAATAAATTTGGGTGTTTTTTTAGGTCATGTATGGTTCATCCTTTTACATGGTTTGGCCTGCATTATTGAAGGTGATGTGTTTCGAATTGTTTCCAATTGGAAGAGGTGAGTATTTTTGTGAAATTCCATTATTTAGAAATTTCATGAAATTTTTTATTATTCTAAATTTGTTTCATATAAATTTATACCTATGTATCAGACCCTTTAGGGGTTTAAAAAAGTTTTTCTTATTTTTATAGACTTAGAATAGTGTATTTTCAATGGATTTTTAGTAATTCCTTTGAAAATAAATTTTTTTTATGTCAAGTTTCTGTGAAATTTTCTATGAGGATATTTTGAAATAGTTTTGATGATAAATAATGGGTTTTATCCTAGTTTTTGTTTTTAAAGAATGAAACTCATGTTTTAAGATTTAGTTTTTTATTAAAATGATGTTTTGGTTATCAAATTACTCTTATGGGAGAAAAAATTGGTTTAAAGGTATTAAAAATTATGTGTTTTCAAAGTAAATTTTGTAACTTAGTTGTCTATGATGGACTGATAGGTATTTTTAGAATTTTAAAAATGAGAAAGTATTACATGGTATGTGTGCCATTGATGTTTGAATGGACTAGCCTTCAAAGATCATTTTATAGACCTATTTAGCACTATGTGGAATGATTCTGTTAGATTTTGTAGTACCCTTATTTGTGAGAAACCTTATATTCAACTTTGGATAGCCTTAAATTATTATTATTAATGATTTTTCATGTGAAAATGGGTTGTTTCATGTGATGGTATTGGAGTTCAATGGAGGTTTATTATTTGTGCATTTTATGTATGTGTTTATCACTTTCTTTTTTGATTGATCGCCTTAATTTTGAGTTATATCATGGGAACCCTAGGTACCTAAGTATAAAATTTGAATGAGTGTTGCCCTATTTTATATTATGCTTTATCTTGGGTATTGTTGACAAGTTTACCTAGGATGGAAAACTATGATGGGTTATATGGCCTGATGGGGATGTATTATGTAGAATGGATGGTATGAGAGGTCTATTAGGTTGATATATGGATTCATGTATCTAGCTAAGTGTTCTATGATACTAGGTTTAGGATTGTTTCATATTAGAACCTAGAGATTTTCCATGATCCATATCTAGTTATTGACTATGTCATCTTGGGGATTCATGCTATGTACTTTATGTACTTTTTCCTTATGATCATTTGGTTTAGAGGCACCATACTTTATGTCATTATTTATTTGTATTATGGTTCATTCTATGATAATTAACTTTTATTATAATCCTTATTTTATTTATTGTATGTATCGATTTAACTTATTATTAAAAGATGATTTTTGAAAATATTTTAAAGACATAAAAATGATTTGGTTTTTTTATAATCATAGAAATCATCCATTTTAAAGGTTTTCAAATTTTTTTTATTTTAAATTGTGAGTTACACCCCTTTTTATTAAAAGGGGCTTGAAAAGATGTTTTTAAAGGGAATTTTTTTTATATACTTATATTTAAAATCTTGGTTTTCAAACTGAGTAGTGATTTGCTTTCCAAAATGGTTTTACCTTGGGTTTTTATAAAAAGGTTAAATACATGATATTTGTTTTCTTTGTGATTTATATATAAAAACCTTATTTTCTAAATTATTTTCAAACAAAAATTTATAAAAGTAATTTCATTGACTCTGGTAAAATCTTATTGGGATTATTTAGATCACACCATGGATACACACTCAGTGTGTGTGTGAGTGTGTGTGTGAGTGTGTGTGTGTAGATCTCATGGTTTTTATATATTCCTAGGTATTTATCTTAGTTTTGGATATCATTATGGTATTCTATTGATGGACATGGAGGATTTGGTGTGTGTACATGGGTTACAAGGTGATCATCATGTGGTGTCTCAGATTTTCTATTTTTTTAGATGAGTAGGTGTCATCAAATTTGGCCTGGTGTATTTTTCTTATAAATTTCCAATTTTTTTATTACGATATATTAATATATGATTTACCTTTATTATATGACCTATTTATGTATTTAGTTAATTTTTTAGGATTTTATAAATGATTTGAATCATTCTCATGGTTTATCACTTGATTTTCTTATTTATTTTCTTATATTTGTTTATTGATGTGCGTGAAAATACAATGTATAGATATACCATACCAGATTATTGGTAGTTTCTACTAATTATGTATTATCATTTTGGGGTGAAACCATTCCCACTATCTATATGTTTTTATACCCCATCACTAGTTTCCATCTCATGGAAATTAGGAATGTGCTTCATACCTTATACCAAATCAGCTCGAGTGATGGTTGGGTTGACCTTCATTACAAGTGTGGTTGTGCCTAAAGTTTCATTGGGATGTTGATTCATTGGACAGTAAATGGTTTAGAAGACCATGGGTCTTGTGATATGGATGTGGACATATTTTTGGGGTGTCTTTATTGATTTGGAATGGTAGTTCCATGTGATAAAGAATTAATTGGAAGGCTAAGGGAACTTCTAGTATGACAGACCATGGATGTATCATTACACTCTGAAATTATCTAAGTAAAGTAAAGGATCGTGTGAGACTGGTTGAGCATGAGTGGAGTAGGTTGTGTGGAGTGTTTTAGTTTCCATTTATTTTTCTTTTCATAGACTGGTATATGTATGAATATTAGCTAGGGACATCATTGATTGTGGCCTGCTGGGCTCATACTCACACCCTATACAAGCCCTCTGAGACACATAAAAACTTTATGATTCATGGTACAGGTAATGTTAAGGATTAATTATCTGGAACCTAGTGGATATGGGATTATATATGATTCATGGTCTGTATTTTATGGTTTTACAGATAGGTCGGGTGGTTCCTCGATGTCAGGGTAGTGGTTTATTCTAGTTTCTTATGTTTGTATCTATGTGATCAGCTTACAGGTAATCCTGTTTATTTTTGTATGGATATAATAACATTTTATAATTTAATTTTAAATAACTTTATAAATATATTCTCTATTATTGTTTAATTTTATTTAAATTTTATTCTATTGTTTTTATATTGTAATTACTATAAATATTATGAGGGTATAGTCTCCCCACTATCACCCCATTGACCCTCACTACTCTTCAGTATCCTTTGGAATTCAAGGAGGTACACATAAGGTCTAGTGGTGATCCAATATAGTTATTTTAGAGTGAGTTAGGTTAGGAAATTACAAAGTGGTATTAGATAAGTGTGGTTACATAGTGGTAAAAGTGAGAGTTTTTTATTATTTGTTCTATGGTTGATGAAGTTTTAGGGAAGTTTGTAAACTTATTTTCAGAAATGGAATTTGGTATGTATATCATGTTGTATTCCTGGATAACATAATTTTGGACATAATTTTAACTTACCAGGGGAACTTGGTTTTTTATTTTGGTTTATCTGGTTACAGTTGAGTTATTTGGTCTAAATAAATGGGTGTTTAATGTTATTTTTTTCTATTTTAGAATATTGTCCCCAAGAGGTAATAAGTGGTAATCATGAAAAATTATAGGCACGTGGGCTCAAATAACATGTGTGTTCTGCTTGTAACTATCATTTTGGTTCTAGAATGGAAATATTTTTGGCTATTTAAAGTATCAACAACAACCAATATGGTTTTTTACAATATATATTCTTGGTGGCATTCTATTCAACCAGCTTAGAAATGTGATTCTATGTGTGGTTGGATATGTGGATATTTTATGTATATGGTGTGTGTGTGGTACCTAGCTCTAACAAGGGTAGGCATGGTTATGATTCTATATGGTATGGGACATGGGTGGGATATGGAATTATAAGGGCTAGTGGATCATGATGCATATTATAGCTTTTCCTATTTGTGATATTTGGATTATTATATATGTATTGATCATAATATTTGTTTCTCATATTTATGCCTCTTGGATAGCCTCTATTAGATCATCTAGATGGTGGAGATATGGTGTCACTGAGGCATGAACCAGATGAGTCCCCTGAGATCAGAGGGGAGTATGAGATACAGATAGAGGTTCCTAGGTAGGCATAAACAACCACATCAGCTCAAGGATCTATGGAAGTGGTTGTTTGAGTAGCTTAGGTCAATCCTAGTGTGGATTATCCAAATCATTGATTGGGGAGGTTAGGGAGGTGATTCGTCTATATAATACTTTACACAAGATTTTCAGTTATAGAATCCTATATAATTCTAGTAATAGGATGGACCCTAGGTAGTAGAGTACTAGATTGAGTTAGTGTAGACAATCTTTGATCTGATCGAGATTTTATCTAAGAGGAGAGTGAATCTGGCTATGTATATGCTCAAGGGAATAGTGAAATATTGGGTGTATGTATAGGTATATATAGTTAGGGATGAAGGGATGGCTTGGATAGATTTATAGGTGGGTTCTTCCCTAAGAAATTAAAGGTAAATAAATTTTGATAGTTCATGAACCTAGTGCAGGGTGATGCTTTAGTCATGGATTATAATGTGAAGTTCATAGATTTTTTATTGTTTTCACCAATTATTATAGGAGATAAGATCAACAGTGTGCAAAAATTAAAGGATGGTTACTTTCTATCAGGGTGTAGGTAAACATCATCGTATTGGCCTCATTTTTTGAGTTAGTGAACTTGGAACTGATAATGGATCAGGACATGGTGGATATGAGTATATCATGATAGATAATGGTATTAGGTGAGACAGGAAGTGGAGCTCTAAGTTTCTAGAATCAAGGACATGAGGGGACCTAATAGGGTAGTTAGAGCATAGGTTCGATGACACCACTGTGGAGTGGGTCTTTGGTTAAGTGTTTCCAGTTTTTATTTAAAGGGAATTTTTTATCCTAGTATGATCAAATGTTGAAAGAGTGTTGGTAAGGTGTCTAGATGGGACATATTGAGTGGTTTTTTTAGGTGAACTTATAGTCATCTAGGGGTCATGTATTGTTTCAAACCTAGGCATATAAGGTAGGACCAAGAGAGGTGCCATGGTTTGGTATCTTGGTTTTGTCTACATGTGTGGGATGAGATAGTGAATGAGATACACAGAAGTAGGGGAAGTGGATGATAGTGGTTGTGGATCCATATGGAGGAAAAATATCAAGTGGTTGGGATATGGTTCAAATGTATGTGATCGAGTTGACTCTTCCAAAGCAGGCTGAGGATCCATTCATAGTCAGAGGAACAGCATTAGCATGGTGTTTTTTTATAATGGATACTAGTGAATAATAATCATATGTGATAAATTGAACAACCAGATATTGGATTGGGTATGGGAATCAGATATGATGCATGATAAATTTTGGATGCATAAGAATCAAGTAAAAGTGATAATCAGGTATGATATAGGATTAAAATAGGAATCAAGTATGATGTGGATAGAAGTGAGAATTGATATGATACAAGGTAATGATAATTGATGACTGGTGGCTATGTGTTCATAGTTGGTGTGTGTGGGACTCAAGATATTGGATGGGTATGACATCATCATCATATCTATTGATTTGGTTGAGATAACATTGGGTAGGTGATTCCTATGGAGTTCCCATGGAAGGGATCGATTGGTTGAAACTGGTTAGTTGGGTTTAGGGAAGAGATAAATGTGTTTGGTGTCATCTTAGTGATTTGGTATTAGAGTGTTTGGGATGTTCAAGTTTTGGTAATTTTGGATAGTTTTTGGATTTTGATAGCTCGAGGATGAGCTATCATATGGTGGGAGTTTGTAAAGTCTAGCATAATCAAGAATGGTAATTTAGATTGGATCTTGGATCTATTGTGTAAATTTTGACCATTTTGGGGTGGCATGGGTGTCGGTATATGCTATGAATTATATCTTAGGAGTTACCTTAGGCTCAAGGGTTGAGTTATTGTGAAATTATGCTATATTTGGTTTTTTAAGATGTTTAATGGTTGTAAATGAATTTGGGCATGATTTTCTATAAATTGGAAGTTTGGTGTTCTTGGAGTGAATCTGGGAAATTTTTAAAGTTTTATTAGGTTTATTTAAAAATATAAAACTCCCATGCATGATGATATTCCTACATAAGGTTTATGATATATAAAGATTTCCATATTTAAATTTTATCCTATGAAGGTTTTGAAAAAAGGATAGTATGATACATAAGGGTAACCCTCATATATGTAAGAATAAATCCACAAAAAAGGGAATAAATAAGGGTAATTCCTTCATATGTAATGTTCACCTTGTGATTTGAAATTGACTAAGTGTTAAGTCATCTTTTGATATGTAAAAGTAACTCTGCAATAATGGAAATATGTAAGGGTTTCCTTATGGTGATATGTTGAGGTAACCTAGATATAGAAGGTTCCACCTCTATTTGTAAATTGGTAAAGTGTTGGGATCTCCTATGATATATAAAGGTATGATATTTAAGGGTAATCAAATAGTTCCCTGTGATACATAAGGGTCCCTGGATTTTTTTAATTATGATGGATGATATGTAAAGTTCATCTAATATGTAAGGGTATTTTCTATGCTAAAGGATAATATATAATTTTCATTTCCCTAATAAGTAAATGTCATTTTCATGACAAATTATAATGTGTAAGGGTAATTTCACTCATATGAAAGGGTCCCTAACTTACTAAAATTTGATGGATAATGCATAAGGGTGATGTGTAAGGGTCTCTAGTGATGATACTTAAGGGTCCCTATATGTAAGGGTCCTGGTGTTCTTCAAAGATTAAGTTTGAAAAAAGAATTATATATTTTTCAAAATTATTATTAATTGATTTATTAAGTATAGAAAGGATAATTTAGGCCATTTCAACTAGAATATAGTGGGTTTTCCCTAGTTCTTATGTCTCTCTCTCATTCATTTTTCCTTTTTGAGAAATATTTATCGATTCATATTGGTTATTCGTGTTGTATATTACAAGAAGTATCTATGGGTAAGAAATCCCTAGGTGTTTATTTATTGGTTTCTCTCACCATTTCCCTATTTTCATTTATTTGTGACCTAAATCGGGGATTTTTTTAGATAACATGTTTTCTTCTGATTGGAGCTAGATTGGACAAATTTTATTGATAATTAAAGTCCTAAAACTTCAGGTAGGTGGTGGGTAGTTATTTTCTAGGTTATACATATTTATATGCACTATATAATAAATGAACATTGGTAGGGTCATGTGGGTAGTATAGAATGTAACTACTTAAGGTTTTTGTTGCTTATAAGAGAGATCTAGGGGTACTGTCATGTAGAAGATGAATTTTTTTTCCTAGTATGGCTTGTAATTCTTTATGGTATGGTTCTTATGTTTGATAGGTATAATATTATATGTTTTAAAGTGGTGAATCGTGACATGTGTTGATTTATGTGGTTTTTTGGGAGTGTGATGGGTGTAACCGGTGTGACTAGGGGTGATGTTGATCATTGGGAATGGGTGATAATGGAGGTTCACTAGTGTGATGAATATGGTGTTGAACATTATCGTGATTAGTGATGGAGGTTCACTGAGGTGTGTCTATGGTATTTTGGTGATGTCGCTCACTATGGAGGCTGAGGCTATTGGGGTCATGTGCTCCTAGGATAGAACACATGATGTGTTTTTTTCCCCTGGTCTCATGGTGTTATCCATCATATTTGAGAGGCATAGGGTGGATGATACTGAGGTACTTGATACTGTAACACCCTAAAATTTTAATATACAATTACCTTTAAATTATTTAATGTGTTTGATAGCCTTCTCCACACGCAACACCGAACTAAAACAAAACTGTGATACACTAAGCATCATCATTAAAACCAAATAATTAAATTATCATAAATGAATATGAGTAACCAATTTCTTAATTATATGTATATATTAAATAAAGGCTACTTTTAATATGATTTAATTCAATTATTTTACCAGATATGACTAATAAGACGATTTATTGTTTAGAAAATCATTTTTCTAAAAAAATAACTTTTATGTGATACACAATTCTATTTTAATAAAAATATGATTAATGATAAAATATTTTTTATATTAATAATTGGTTAACTCCAATTTAATTATTAAATGATATGAAATTAAAAATAATAACAGTTAATATTTATAAATGGCAGTTTCCAATAAATATAATTTCTCATTATATTATATGATTTTATTCAAAAACCAAATTTATAATTTATTTAACTTGAAATTAATAAAAATAAAATTCATTTTTAAATTAATTATATCAAAATTGAATTAATATGAATTTTTTATCTTTTTCTGAAATGGTTGGTTTTATTTGAAAAATACAGTTTTTAATAAATTTGTAATCTTTATGAATTTATAAATAGATAAGAATGATATATAAGTCTAAAACCCCATTTATGTGATCAAATATGAATCCATGAAATAAAATTATACATTTTAAAATATTATTTGAGCTTATAAATTCTATTTCTAACATTTTTAGAAGGAATTAAAATGTTACTTTAATAGTAAAAAACTATTTTCATTCTTTACTTTGAATCAATTATTTTCAAGGGAGATTCATTTTTGGATTTCATTAAAAGAATCATGTACCTTATTTTTTTTATAATCAATTGAATAATTTCATTAAAATCAGTATCCAAAAAAATATCTTTTATATAAATTTAAAGTTAAAAAACATTATTTCTCTAACAACTATTTTTACATAAATAAGTGTATTTATTTAAAAATTAACTTTTGACACGTATATAAATTTTATTTGATAAAATTATTTTCAAAATTTTAATTATAATTATAAAATTAGGTAAAAATATCATTTATAATATCTTTCATTAAAATTAATTATTAAATATGGAAATTAATTACCAAGGTAAAAGTAAATTAGGGTAAAAATCACAAAGTTAAAACAAAAATCCCTAAAACACTTAAATTTTTCTCAAAAATTGATTGGTATAGGTTATTTTCAACCCAAAATAATTATACTATCCTATTTTATCAATTTTTTGTCTTTTCACTTGAATAGTAACATTATATTATTGAAAATTTAAGGGATGCTCCCAAAACTACCCTTCCCTTCACTTATAAAAGGGTAACATCTTCACCACTTAAATACTAAACTATAATTTGAATTTATACTTAAAAATATGGAAATATTATCCTAATATAACCATATCACATGTTAAAAATCTTATTTTCACCATTATTTATCATAAGGCTTTTATTTCTAAGGAGACTTCCAAGGAAAATTCAAGTATCTGACGTGAGTATTATCAACTACTTAGTTTTTCTTCTTAATTTTTTTCTTTAAAATTTATTCTAAACACACTAATATAATGATATTATTATAATTTATATAATTTAATTTAACTATATTAATGGTATTATCATTTTTTATTCATATACCCAATTCATTAAGAAAAACAAAACTGTTGTTCTTGCTTTGTGCGGACTACAGCCTCCATGATGAAACATGAATTGTTTTCTTTCATCAGCTTACAAGGATGAATATATGGATTATATTAGAATATAAATATTATTTTTATGATATCATTAAGTTTATGTTATGAAAATTATATAACCTATTAATTATATTATCAAAAAATGATCATCGTTAATTTAATCATTTAAAATAAGTGTACTAAGAGGATAACCATTTATTTAAATTGTGTAATATTTTCATATCTATTAATTATTATATTTACTTATAATTATTATATATCACACTAATAAACACTAAAATTTATCATTATTCTTCTATTATAAGGATTTTACAACTAAATCAACTCATTATCATCCATTAATCATGGTGTGTTCATGTTTAGGTCAGTTTAACCACCTAATTGAACAATACTATACATTTATGTCATGAATGACTATAAGAACTTATTTATTGGTATAATATTACATAAATATGTAAATAATTATATTTTATATTTTGTTAATGTTGTATCAATATTTAATTCATCAATTAGAAAAACACCCTTCGAACGACAAGAATCACTGAAACATTCTTTTTATCGATTTCATCCTCAAGGATAAAGACTAAAACACTCATAAAAGGAATTTGAAACATAATAAATTATTATAAATAATACCTAAAAGTAACTTTAATTTATTGTTAATGATTAAATTAAGAATAATAATGAATATGGACACTACTATTATGAAACTAGTACAAATTATCAAAACTACAAACACCTGATGTAGAAAATCGAAAGTATTCATGTAGAGAATTAATATTTATAAAAAGTATAAAAAAAGTGGATATTATAAAGGTTATGATTTAAGTGATTAATATAGCTATGTTTTTTACATAGGAGGTTAAAGTATATTCATTAAATTTTGGAAAGGAGGTAAGGGTTTTCATCTCAAATTCCTCTCTTGGATATATTTTTTATATTGGGAACCTAATTTCATTTATGTGGTTTATATACTACCTAATTTACATAAAATATCACGAATTATATTTTAATCATGGTATTTTAAGTTCAATTTATATTCCTCTCTTTCAAGGGGTTTTGATTAAAGTGTTACTCAAGTCTTAAGGGTTTTCTTGCTCTCAATTCTGATCCTTTGAGACATAATATATTTTTTTTACCATGTATTATTTGAATTGTTTATTCACTTCCCATGGATATATTTTTATCATAATACTTTTATTTCATGTGATTTACTATAAAAATCATGTTACCTTATTCAAGTGGCTACTGATTTATATTTTTTCCCAATAGTAAGAGTTTTTAGTAATTTAATTTTCATTTCTTGGGTTATGATCATTCCTTTAGAATTATTTTATAGAAGTTGGGTAAATTCTACCCTTTGATTGTATTGTGTAGTATTTTATTTTTTTTATAGATATATATATTCCTACCAAATAAAACCTTTGACAAATATTTCTCACTTATTGGGATATTTTATTTTTAAATTATAAATACCTTGGCCCTAGTAACCCAGAGCTGGTGGTTATTTTATTATATTGGTAGTAAATACAAGCGATCACATCTCAAAGAATAAAATAGTTCAGTAGTCTTGGTAAACTAGATATATATTTAAATCCCAAATTATATTTGAAAACATAAATTTTTATTTGAGAATATCATTATTCACGCTATAATATCCTTGTATATCATTCATATTACACTTCCTGATATCTTATGGAAAAGAAACATGAGAAAGGGGTGAGTTCATATGCTCAGTAAGGGAAAACTTACAACAGAAGTTGTCTTAAAATAAATAAAACATGAATAATATGGATGAGATAAACCATAATCAGGTTTTCTATATGACTAATACCATAAAAAGAGAACTAAATATATAGATAACATAACAACATAAATAATCACATGGATAATAAGAACTAGTTTCATAATGATAGAATGAATAATGTAAGAAATCATAATCTTATCATCAAGGACTTGTTCTAAAACAACATACATAAATAGATAATGTGTATACCATATTCCCAAACTAGTTTTTATCATGAGACCTACTAATAAATTGAGGGTATATAATGGGACATTACCGTCACTTTATAATTCTAATGCATTCATCATATAAAAGGGGTGAAACATGATTAATATAAACATTCATATTGAAAAACTAGCATATAAAATGTTAAAATTTTCTACAATTAATAAATATAAAATAATCATTAGACATCCGGTGTAATATGGTGGATGATATCAAAATATTATATCTCTGGTAAATTATAATATTCACTAAAGAATTTTGGCATAGATAAAAATACTTTAAAAGGGTCACTGAAATATTTCTTAAGGAAAATACCCTTTTCATTTTAAAATTACTTATATTAAAATATAAAAAATTAAAAAACATTTAAGGAAAAAAAATTTAATTGAAAATAATCTTGTAAAATTTTAAAGGAATATTTAAATAATTGATTGGTCATGTTGGTGGGAAATTTCACATTTTATATGTTAAAACAAATATTCCTTTTATATTTTTAATAAAAATTCAAAATTATATCATTTGGAAAAAAAAAAGAGAATATTACATTTAAAAAATATATATATAATAAAATAGAGGTAAAAAATTCTTTAATAATTTATTTTATGATATTAAAAACATTCTTGAAATAATTTTAAATAAAATATGGGAATGGAATAAAATTATACTTGACCGAATAGAAAACAAAATCGTTTTTCCTTAAAAGAATTATTTCAAACTCCTGAGTACATAAATAAAGTTAAATTAAAGGAAAACATATAATTTTCATAAATAAACATAGGATAATAAAATTTATGGGGTTTAAGATAAAAATATCGTATAATTATTCTAATGAAAGATTAAACATAAACAATCCCAAATAAGGATGAGATTGTAAAATAAACTCTTACCGCTTTGGTAACATTTAAATCAAAACCTCATAAAAGAGAGGAACTTATATGGATTTTTAAACCCCCATAATTTTAATTATAAGAATAATAATATAAATTCATTGCTATTATATACACCATAGAAAAGAAACAAGTTGTGAATATGGATTATGTCTCACAGAAATAAAAGTGAGATGAGAAACCCTTACCTCATGTTTTACTTTCTTTAAAACAGCACTAAACTACTATATAATAAGTTTAAATTTATTATAATTATGTATCATAATCATTTATATACTTATAGTATCATATTTGATCCAATTATAACATTTAAACCCCCATTTATTAATAATTCCTTATTAAAATAATTTTTTATGGGAGTTAATTATTACATTATTCATGGAAGTTTCGGATCTACAGTTCGAGTCCTTATAATTTGATCATTTTTAAATCATATAAATAATTTTATTTATGATATAAAAAATATATATATTAATTATATAAATTTTTTGAATCATTTTTTGAACGGTGGAGATAGAAAAATGAATTACACCGTTCAGGGAGATGGTAGGTCGTATGTGCATATGAATGTTGTTTTTACTTTTCCAAAAATGGAAAAAAGAAATTTAATTAACAATTAACCTTTAAAGAATCATTATAATATCATATATATCATATATATTCATTAAATATATCCTTATTACCATCCATGTAAATAGGAGATGAAAAATGAGTCACATCGCTTCGTGGAGGTGGTAGTCCATACGTATGCACAAGCGATGTTATCATTTTCAAACAGATTGAAAGGTAAGAAGTTAGATGATATATTATATTTATAGGATCATAAATATTATATATACTCATTATTTCCATATTTATAACCATATGAGTAAAATAGTGATGAAAAACAAATTACACCGCTATATGGAGATGGTAAGATATATGTATGCATGAGCAATTTTTTCAATTTTTATAAGATGGAAAAGAGGTATAAAATGGTTTCCCCATAGTAATAATAACATTTAAATATATTTATGGTACTTTATTTACTATTTTATCATGTTTTAAAAAATTATTGGTATTATAAAAATAAATAAACTTGAAAGAGTTAGTAAAGACGATTACCTATTCTTCGGTAGACTTCCATTAGATCTCTACTTAAGGACCCTTTTAATGATAGTTTAAGAAGGCTGTAACATCTAATTAGTGTCTATAAAACTTTAAAATAATATTTTTTAGGGTTTTATTGATCTAGGTAACTCAATAAGGTGAAAAAAAATAGAGAAGTGGTGTCCTTTAATAAGTGAGGGGAGGGGCATTCTTGGAATTACTTAAAGTATTAAATAGAGATAAATTAATTTTCATATAAAAAAATATAAAAATTGATCTAATTATAATATAATATTATTATGAGTCTAAATAATCTAACCTGATAAAATTTTGATAATTTTTAGTTATGTTGACCCTCATCTCTTAGTTTTAACCCCCTGTTAACCCATTTGACAATTATCATGATACCACTGTTTCTTGCTCTTTAAAGGTCAAAAAAATTAGTATAAAATGGAAAGTGACCCATAAATAGACCATGTTTAATATTCTAAACCATATATCATTAATTTTTTCAAATATAGTATTTTTATTAATTTTAAATCATTCAATAAAATATTGTTTATTATAAAATATCATTACTGTAATTTTTTAAAATACATGAAATATTATAAGATAATATGTGTCTAAATCATGTAAAATGGTTTTAAAATGAAATTAATTAAAATAAAGGGAATATATGGTCTTAATTTAATCATACAATCAAATTTATACATGTATATATATTATTTTAAACCTCATCTTTTGGTTTAACCCCTTTTTTAAACATTTCAAACATTCATTATAGTAACAATTTTTTCAATATTAAAGGGTTATAATTTTACTTATGTGATAAAAATTAGATCGTAAATGGTTAAGGGATGATATTTTATACCATTTATAATCCTAATTCTTCTCTTTAAATATTTTTATAATTTTTAAATATTTTTATAAAATATTTTTATAATTTTTAAATATTTTTATAAAATATTTTTTTAATATAAAATTTCATTAATGTCATTTTTGACACTATTCATTTAATTTGAATTTAAATACATAAATAAAAATATATAATTAGAATATAAACATTTCAAAAACACCTAATATTTTATATTTATCTATAAAATTCGTGGGGAAATATAATTCCTTTTAGTGTTTTTAAAATCATTTACATTATTTTTCTAGTCCTTTCACAAGAATTGTGTTAGCGTTGTATGAGCATTTAAGGTAATTATTTCGTCACTAAAAATTAAAAATAAATTAATATGGTAAGAAAAATCATTATAATTTTAAATACATATTTAGAACTAAACTTATCCTCTTTTTATCTTTATATAAAAAATATAGAGATATTAAAGTCAAGAGAGTGACATTTTGGAATCTTCTTTACTTGAAATAATATAAATGGAATTATCAAGGTAAAATGGCACAAAATTGAAATATACTATAATTTTTTATTTATATGGTATAATAAATCTCATAAAATTAACCTAAGTAATGTTTTGGGTTGATTTTGATAAATATTTACCACAATTACTATTCATAATGATAAAAAATAAAAGGAACCTATTTAAAAAAATTGAACTTCATGATTCAAAATATTGTATCCATTTTTAAATATTAAATTTCTATAAGTGGTAGAATTTAATTTTAATATAAATACATAAAACACAAGGAAAACTTTTTCTAGAAAAAATGTGTTTTTAAGCACAAAAATTTACTTAAGTCAAAATAATGAATATTTATGATTAAAATGGAATTAATTAGATTATTATAAATAAAATAGATTATATGTAACTAATTCCAAAATATAATGTTCCTTTTAAATTACTTTATTTTAGTGAAAATAATTGACAATATTTAGAAAATTGATATTTTCACTATTCACTGAAAGATCAATCATTTTAGGAAAATCCCAAAATTTCATCCTAAGTTAATTTTTATATTATGATTTAAAAATTTATATTTCATTTTATAAATACAACTTCTAAAAGTGGTAGAAGTTAATTATAAATTTCATGAAAAAAAATCAATAAAATCATTTTTGAAGAAAAATGCATTTTTGAAGCATAAAATGACTTCACTAAAAATTAAGTGTTTATTTCCTAAGAATTAATAAATATATTTGTATTGATTAGAACCATAATAAATATATTTAATAATCTAGTTACTCATGCACAACTAAAAAGTAATTATTTTCAATGGGACATTTTCAACGGGACCCCGTAGCAAATATCTATTTGCGAAGGGGTCCCATCACAAATAGTTTTTAACCGGATTATTTAAATCGGTATTCATGATGGGTAAAGTGAACTATCACAAAAAAAATATTTTCAAAAGGCTTCCCTCCCATCACAAATATTCTTTAACTAGATTATTTAAAAAGGTATTTGTGATGGGCTAAGTGACCCGTTGTAAAGAAGTATTTGCAACGAGACAACATCACATCACAAATAAGTTAAAAAACTATAATAAATAAAAATATAAACATATAAAATAATAAAAAATTTACAAAAAATATAAACATTCAAATGTTGGCATAATAAATGTGTAAATAATTGTATAGGGGTGGGAGAGGGGGAGGGTCATCTGGAAGATAAGGGGGAGGGAACTTTATACCAACACCCTGAGTTAGCCATTGCATGTACTCCATCATATGATCGTGATTTTTTTGGTGTTATCATCACATATCCTCCTACTATTGCTTGTGATATTGACGGATCTCTTCCTGCTCCTTAAAAATGGCCTATATAACCTCACTTTGTGCTCGTAGCTGCTCCTCATACTATAAGGCTGATGATGACAATTCTTCATGATATTTTATTGATCTGGACACCAACCATATATAAGTACCATAATAATTTATATGTGTTGATCAAGAACTGATACCAACCACTCATCCCTTCTTGAAATCTTATTACATCGCCTACAAATATGCTACCTCATCAAATCTTATCGCACTGGTGGCCTAACTCTCAGTATCAGCCTGAATCTCATCTTATGTCTGAGAAGTTGAGGCCTTATATGACTAATTAAATTGAAATTTAAAAATAAAATAGTTAAAATATTTTTTTCAGTAATTTTTAAAATGAAAAAAAATATACTGACCATAATCTAACACTATAGACCACCTGTAATCTCTCCAATGATAAGATCATTTTACATCCTATTATTGATTTCAAACTCTATAATATTGGTATATTAAACTACCTATATGAGTATAAAATAAAAAGTTTATATATAAATTTATTTAAATTATTAAAAAAATTATTTATCATATGTCATCGATGCATACTAAATATACGACTACCAGCTCGATGTGTCGCCACTTGGGACCCTCTCTTCTACCGACCTAATGATTCCCTCCTATGAAAATTGTCACCCATATAGTATGAAAATTATCAATACCAAACATAATATGGTATGTAATCTTGTTGGTGGGAATATCAAGATTGATCAACATTCATGACTCATGCCTTCTTCATGGTTGTCCTACTCAGATTGTGTAAAAACTGAGGACAATGATCACGCATAAAGACCTCCCATTCCTACCAGATAGAGGCCTTTATGCTATAGTTAATGGAATAAGATAAACCCTATAAATAATTAAAAATATAAAGTTAATAATTAAAGTAATTTAAAAATAACTATTATTTATTTATGTACCATCCAATTATTAAACATGCGGTGTTGAACATCAATGGGTATTTAATTACACATCACACATGCTCCAAAAAAATAATTTCTCAAAATAAAACTCTCTTATCCAAAATCTATATGCATAAAGCTATGAAAAAAATCAAATAAATAATAAAATAATTAGAACATAAATAAATTAATGAAAACTAATGAAAACTAACTAAAATACACAATTGAAAATTCCTATATATTCATGGATCAAACTCAATATGTGGATGTTTCTTGGGGATAGGGTCGGTAATCATCAATATCATAATCCATTAACCCCTTTGAGTCGAGGATGAACCTCTAGGAACCTAAGGGTCAGATGATACAACGTCAAGATCATCCCCATGTAGTACGGCCTCCTCGAGGCTATGGTAGATATCATCATAAGTCTCTTCAACCATCTGAAACATGAAAAGAATGTTGTCATCAAATAATTGAAAATGAGTATTATATATTTATTTATTTTGACTACAAATAACAATTAATTATTTCATTATTTATCTTCATACTCATCTTTGTATACGACTATGTCAATATCTTTATCTTCCTCCTTAGTATCATCAATTTCCATCATAGTTTCAAATTCATCATCACTTGTTAGTTCAAATTAATTTGTTACATCATCAACTTTATAACCACCATCGACCTATAACTATGGGGTGTCATCATCGATATTCATGTCTCTTCATTAAAAATATGTATTTAGAGTTGTGTCTTGAAATTTTTTAATTCTTTTTACTTCAATAGAACCACATTCACTTTGCATAAACTGATTTTCACAGGATTTCATTTCTATAATTCTTTGCCAATAAATTAACTCTCTTGGAGCAACACAATAATTGGTATAATATATTTGGTGTGCTTTATGACCCAATAAAAATGGTTCATTTACTACAAAAAGGATTTTATATTTAATATCAATGATTCTATGGTGCAGATGAACACATGAACCTCTATCAATATCAAACTAATGATATTTAAACATCATTAAATAATTCTATCCTAGATTAAATAGTTAAATTATTTCATCCAGTATTCAATAAAGGTCAAATTCACTTTCTCTATGATAAGATCCTCTCAATAAAAAACCATTATTCATTTTTTGTTTTATTCACTGTATGGATGTGTATGAAATAAAAAAATGATTCACCGCATATTCATTATAATATTTAACCATTTTGGATAGTAGATTACTCAATACACACAATCAATTATCAATTTTATCATCATGTTACGATACCTGAAAATTTGAAAAAAAATAATAATAATATAACAAATAATATATTTATTTCATATGTTAAACCATAAACAATTTACTATAATGGTCTTTGAAACCAGTAGGAAAATTTATTTTGTCGTTGTTCTTAAAAAGTAGCTGTTGTAATTTGTGGAAATTGTTTCTTGATATAACCATCATATAATCTATAAATTAAAATTTATTTATTTATTTTTTAAAATAAATTAAATAATATGTGATAGTATCACTCACTATATAAATTGTTTCATTTATTCATAGTTGATCAGAGCAATGTATGAGCCCTATGATGTTCATCATTTTAAATCCACCATTCATGAACTCCACCTAAGCCAAGTTCAGGATAATTAAAAACTAATAATCAAATTTGTAGTGAGTCATCAAAATTTCCCTCATTAAAACTCATTTGATTATGTTTTTAAGGATATTTATTTTAGAAATAATGGGAGATGAAAAAAGAAATTTCCTCCTATGAATAAGATTCTACAATTGACCCTTTAATGGACACGTTGTTATGTATATTTTTCTTCATTTTTTGTATACATATATCATATAGATACATACATAGAAACTATACTATCCCTCCACATTTTTCTTCATGCGGTAAATGTAATATCAAATATTCCATTAAATCAAAGAAAGTCATAGTAAAAAATTAGTTTAGATAAAATTAAAACAACATCTTCTTGTATTATACTAAGTGAATAATAGTATGTTGTCACAAAACATATTTATTATAAGAAATATGATATTTTTCTTATTGTATCATGAATCAAAGAATTAAACAAACCTCTAAATCCAATCGGTAGAATTCTTTCCAATATAACATGACAATCATAACTTTTTAATCCGGTAATATGACTATTTATAACACATTTATCCAAATTGGAAACATATCCATCCAGTAATATCAAATCCTTAATACACTAATAAAATAATAAATGGTTTTGTTTGTAAAGTGTATAAGCTACTTTTGGATTCATTAAATTTTGTGACCTATCATTTTTAAACAACTCAAGTTATGGCTTCTTGCAAATTTTGGAAAGATATAATCATGCATTTACATTATATTTGGTCTTACCATATGTTTCTAAAACTATATAAAATATTTTATAAAAATATTTTTTCTCAATATACATGACATCTAACATGTGATGGACCAACAAATCAGACCAATATAAAAGATCCCAAAAAATACTCTATTTAATCCAATTGTGATCTTTCCCAAAGACATCTATTTTTTGTTGGTTTATAGTCGGACCAAAGGTAATGTGAGATAATTAAGAAACAATAGATTTTAAATCAATACCTAAGATCATTTCTAGAGGTCCATATCTTTCAATTATACCTTTTCTGAAAAGATTTATGCTCTTTTGAAAAGGATGATCAATAGGAATAAATGTGTGATGATAGTAAAAAAATAAGGATTTCTCCCATTGATGTGCATAAAAACTTTGTTATCACTCATAAAATATGGACATAATTTTATATTATGTGTAATCTATCTAGATAACATGCCATATTCTGGGGAGTCACTTATTTTCCACATTAATGCATCTTTCATTAGGAAATTTTGTTTCAAAATAACACCATATGTACTGACACCATTACTCCATAATAAATTTAACTCATAAACCAATGGATTCAAAAAAACATTAATATTATTTTTTAGATTTCTTGGAATTAATAACGTCAAAAAGATATATGTCTCATTCATTAACATCCAAGGAGGTAATTTTTATGGAGTTATAAAGATGGGCGAACAAGAATATTGACTACCGTAAGAACCAAATGGATAGAAATCATCAATATAAATACTTGATTGCACATTTTGGGATTCTTAAGAAAAATACAGATGTAACTAGTTAAAATATTTCCATAAATCACCATCACAAGGAAGATTTAATATTTTACCAGTTGAAATATTGGTTTGTGTCAAGACATCAATGGTGTTGTGTTCTGAGACATAAATAAATACTGCAGTCTGGTTGTAAGCGGGAAATACCTCAAATATTTAACAAATATCAATCTAGACTACCCTAGTTAAGCCTCTTTGTATCTCAATTATCTACATGTAGGGAAACTAACTAATGACTCATTTTTACTATAATATAATATGCAATCATTTGATCATGCATGAATCTTCTTATAACTAGGATCCAAATTATGAACCAGCTTATTGATCTCATATAAATTTGTAGGAAACCCATTTCCTTCAGGTAACAGTGTTTTAATGAAATATAATATCTTATCAAAATGGTTATTCGACATTCCATTATCTGATTTAATAGCTGTAAATTTTACAACCACTTCAAAAACATTTATCTTAGAACTATGATATAAATCATCCTCAACATACTTTAGCAACTCATAAAATCAATATGGTTATAACTCATAAGTGAAATCAATATCATCTTGAGTTTCAGTTTTTTGAAAAAATATACCTGCAATATCATTTACTAAAGTTCTAAACCATGATAGATCTGGATCAAAATTATTAATATTTTCTCTGGAACTATGTTCACCATGTTAATACCAAAAAATATAATCTTTTTGAAAACCAAAATTCAATAGATGACCCTCAACATTGTCAAATGTGTCAAACCTCCTCAAATCACATTTCTTACATGGACACTTAAGTATCCCTTCTAAAACAAATTATAGTTTTCATGATGTGAATGATAAAAAATCATCAACACCCTAAATATATACATGATTTATACCAAAACCATTTGGATTCCTATGATGATTTATCCCATTGTGATCATGTAATAAAGAGTTTTGTCGACTTCCTTGTTCCATATTTCTCTAAAAACATAAAATAAAAAAAATATGATTAATTTTATATAAGAAAAATATTATCCAAAAAAGAGTAGAAAATTAAGAAATTATAAATATTTCCTAGGTCCATAATTATCCAAAAAAATTATAAATATTTATTATTTTAATTGTATAAAAAGTTAAAATGTATTATGGTAATTAAACTATTTTGTATTTGAGCTTATTAATGTAATTTTTTATTAATTTATAAAAAAAATACAATTAAGTATAAATTAATTTAAATTCACCATTAATTAGTGTAAATTAAAATATTTTTTAAAAATTAATAAAAATTAGTATAATTTAATATAAAGTAATAAAATATACTATAAATTACTAAAAAAGATGTAAATCATATAATCTCTAATATTAAGGTCATGAGAAATGACCAATTTTTGTCAACCATGTCCAAATTTATCATTATTTATGACCTAAAAATTGACGAACTATTTCATTTTACTTTTCTAGTAATTTATAACAATTTATATGATATCATAGTTATTTATAATAAATTATACTAATTTAAAATATTTTTTATTAATTTAAACAAATTCTATGCGTTTAAATTTATTTATAAATTTATAAAAAAATTATTAATTTATAATAATTTATACTATTTTATATCAATTTATTGAAAATTATATCAATTTATAAAAAAAATTAGTAATTTTTTAAAATTTATACAAATTTATAATGAATTATATTAATTTTTTTAAAATTTATACTCATTTGAACTAATTTTTATTAATTTATAGAAATTTATTTTAAATTATATCAATTTATAAATTTATTTATAATTTTTGATAATTTATACTACTTGAAGACAACTTTATGATAATTTATACTAATTTATACTAATTCATAATAATTTAAACAAATTTTTTTATAAATGTATACAAATTTATAATAATTTTTGCTATTTTTTTAATTCATACTAATTTTTATTAATATTTACCAATTTTTGTTAATTTATACCAATTAATACTAATATATAATAATTTTTAATAATATATAGTAATTTAGACTAATTTGTATTAATTTATATGAATTTTTATTAATTTAAACTACTTTTATTAAATTTAATCAAATTTTTATAAATTTTATAAATTTTAAACAATCTATAGTATTTTAAATTAAATTTCAATCAATTATTCTATTTTTTATTAATTATACTAATTAGAGACGTATTTTTACACATTTTACAAAGTACCACTAATTATTACTAAGTACCACTAATTACTACTAATTACTACTATGCACTACTAATTATTACTAATTATTACTAATTACCACAAATTATTACTAATTATTACTATTTACCACTAATTATTACTAATTATTACTAATTATAACTAATTGTTACTAATTACAACTAATTATTACTAATTGTTACTAAATGTTACTAATTTTTACTAATTTCTACTAAGTGCCACTAATTTTTACTAATTATTACTACTCATCACTAATTACGACTAATTGTTGATAATTAACACTATTTATTACTAATTATTACTAATTATTATTGATTGATACTAATTAATACTAACCATTACTAATTATTACTAATTGTTACTAATGGTTACTAATTATTAATAATTACCTCTAATTATTACAAGTTATTACTAATTACCACTAATTACCACTAATTACCACTAATTACCACTGATTATTACTAATTATTACTAAATATTGCTAATTACCACTAATTATTGCTAATTATTACTAAATACCACTAATTTTTACTAATTTTTACTAATTTTTACTAATTATTACTAATTATGAATAATTATTACTTATTATTACAAAATATTACCAATAATTTGTAATTACCACTATTTATTTCTAATTATTATTAATTATTAAAAATTATCTCTATTTATTACTAATTATTGCTCATTACCACTAATTATTTCTGATTACCACTATTTATTGCTAATTAAAACTATTTATTATTAATTACCACTAATTTTTTCTAATTATCACCAATTTTTACTAATTGTCACTAATTATCACTAATTATCACTGATTATGACTATTTTTTATTAATTTTTACTATTTTTTAATAATTTTTACTAATGTTTGCTAATTTTTACTAATTTTTACTAATTTTTACTGATTTTTACTATTTTTTACTAATTATTACTAATTTTTACTAATTTTTACTAATTATTACTAATTATTACTAGTCATTACTAATCATTACTAATTTTTAATATTTTTTACTATTTTTTCTAATTATTACTAATTGTTACTAAGTTTTACTGATTTTCACTAATTATTAATAATTGTTACTAATTTTTACTAATTTTTGCTAATTATTTCTAATTATTGATAATTATTGCTAATTATCGCTAATTGTTACTAATTATGACTAATTATTTCTAATTACCACTAATTACCACTAATTATTACTAATTACCACTAATTATTACTAATTATTACTAATTACCACTAATTATTACTGATTATTACTAATTATTTTTTATTATCACTAATTATTACTAATTATTACTAATTACCACTAAGTACCACTAATTATTACTAATTACTACTGATTAATACTAATTTCTACCGATTAATACTAATTACTACTAATTACTACTAAGTACAACTAATTATTACTAATTACCAGTAATTATTACTAATTACCGCTAATTATTACTAATTACCACTAGTTATTACTAATAACCCCTAATTATTACTATATTACTACTAATTATTACTAATGATTAATAAGTATCACTAATTATTACTAAGTACCACTAATTATTACTAATTATTACTAATTACTGCTAATTACTGCTAATTACCACTAATTCCCACTAATTACCACTCATTATGAATAATTATTACTAAATATTACTAATTACCACTAATTATTACCAATTATTACTAATTATTACTAATTATTATTAAGTACCACTAATTTTTAGCAATTATTACTAATTAGTACTAATTATTGCTAATTACCACTATTTATTAATAATTACCACTAATTATTACTAATTACCACTAATTATTAATAATTATTTATGATTATTATTAAATGTAAACTAATAATTAAAACTAATTTCTACTAATTTAAACTAATTACTTCTGATTACAAATAATTATTAACAATTAAAACTAAATACTTCTAATTAAAAATAGTTACTCCTACTTAAAACTAATTACTGCAAAATAAAAGTCAGTAATTCTAATTAAAACTAATTACGACTAATTAATAATAATAATTACTTACAAAAAATAAAACAAATTAACAAAAAATTAAAAACATTAAATAAATATCTTAAAACTGAACTTTTTATCTGATGCAAATCCAAATATTTGCTTCTCTGTAAAATTTTAAACTTCTAAAATTTTAAGGAGAAGAAGAGAAGAGGGGGGAAAGAGAGGAGAGGAAGATAAGGAGAAGGTGAAAAAAATGGGTGGAGGTATATATAGGTTAGATAATTTATGATGGGACTATTTTCAATGGGTCTCCCATCGTAAATAGTATTTTTTGCGACTGGACCCGTCGCAAATAGTAATATTGGTGACGAGACCCATCGCAAATAGTACCCACCATAAATAACCGCGTCGGCGGTAAAAAAAGTTATTTGTGATAGGACTCATCACAACTACCATTCTGCCAATAGTTTATTTGCGATGAGATTTAATTCTTGTCGTAAATAACTAATAATGACCGAAGGTATTTGCAACGGGAATTTTTTCTTGTCGCAAATAGTTATTTAGCAACGACTATTTATGATGGGATTCGTTTCCAATCGTAAATAGCCCGTCGCAAATGTCAGTTTTTCTCGTAGTGATATTCATACCCACCAATTCAACGGCTATGTCATATTTAAATAATAATATTTTTATAATATATCTTAGTTTACTTAAAACTCAGTGTTTCATGTTAAGAAATTTATCAAGCTTTTTTACTCTTTTAAACTAAATTTTTGGGGTGTTACATTCTCCACCTTCCCCCTAAATAAATTGCACCCTCACAAATTTTTCTTGGTCATCAAAGGTTCAATATTTGAAAATACCTCTATTTAAAACCCACATCATACAGAGGGATAATAGAGATTCTTTTAAAAAGGGGATGTGGGGAGGATAAAGTTTACCTAAAATAACACATAATTGAGGTCCCAAATAATGAAAACATTGGTATGCTGTTAAAATATAGACATGGTGGAGAAAACTAGCATCTAAGGACTAATAGAGAGTGATAAAGACATGGTCATGAGAAAGTTAACGACCACAAAGCTATAAATCAGTGAGAGGTGAAAAGACCATCAATTCATCATAAATGATGGTAAAAGGATAACATGTTTATTTCAAGATCCTTTTCCTAAAATTTAGAGATTCATTTACTATCAAGATAGAGAACATGGTAAAATGTACTTACTTGATTTATTTCCATTTCATAAGCACAGTTTCATCCTTCGGTTGTGCTTTAATAAATTTCCACTTCATCTCTTATTCCAAGAAATGAATATTCAAGATGATTTTTTCATGTCTAAAGCACTAAAATCAAATTTTAATGGATCATAAGATCCATAATTCATTCCTTTTTTCTCTAAACATTTACCAAAACCAAAATGGTTAGCACATGTTATCCAATATAATACATTAATATCTAAAACCTCAAAAATAATACCCAAAGTTCAACTTTAACCATTTTATAAAAAGTTAACCTTAAGAAACCTCTAAAAATATATCTGACCAAATTCAAAACCCAAAAATCCAAAATATTTGATCATGTGATTTTTTATAATCAAACAAACTATTATCTCTGAATAATATCAATCACTCATAAGTTTATATACTAAAAATGAATATACCCTAATCATATACTCACTAAAATATGATAATTTTTCCATAAATATCATGAATTGCCATAGATCCATAATAAAATCAAATATGATTCCATAAACTAACTCAATATTCATTCCTAAAATTATGTTTACCTTAATCTTATAATATTCCCAATATAGTGCACTTCTTAAAAAATAACAATAATCACTTAGTCACCAAATCACTTTTCAGTCTCATGGTTATCTATACGATCAAAATATTTTCTCAAAATCTACTTACTCTTTTATCCCAATCGACCATAATTACCTCAATATCAGTTATCATATTATCCCTAAAGTTTATCAATAACTTTAAATATGTATCCAAAAAATATAAAATCATTATTCCTCAAATAACCTTTTCACTAAAACATATAATAAACCAAAGGGTTTCATTCCCATATATGTATCCAAAAAATACCCTTAATCATGTTAAACATTAATCGCATGAAACCCAAAAAGGGTATCTATGAATTTAAACTTATGATCAACCGTATACTTATTGAATCATGAAACTTTAGGTTTATATCATGGTATTGTGGAATATCATCAGTTTTTATGGGTTCTACTCTCTCATTCATCATAATGGTTCATAAAGAAAATATGAATTAACTCAAGCATATCCCCCAGGAGTGGTAAACCAGGTGAATAGTAAAGGTGCACTCATCGTGCACTATAATGATGGCCAAGATATATTTTACCAACTCTTTTCAGGCTTATTACCCCTAGATGTATATGTACCAAAACCACATCCACTTTTATTATCTATATGAGGATGTGTTGATAGGAAACCCACATAATCTCTACCTTACCAAAACTTTAGGATGTTATCCTATAATTAGACTTCTCCTAAAATTCTATCATAGGGTTATATTCCTAATATATGTTTTTATAAATCTAGTTTCCAAGTTTTATACTAAACTTACTTAGATTTCATTGGTAAAGACCCCAACCTCAGTAACCCGAAGTTGATAGTTATTTTATTACATTGGCACTAGATACAAGTGATCGCATCCTAAAGGACTGAATAGTTTAGTAGTATTGATAAACTAGATACATGCCTGAATCCCAAATTACATTTGAAACATAAATTAAATCAAAATATTTTATTCTATAACATCATTATTCTCTCTAGCATACCCTTTCATATCATTCATAATGCACTTCCCGACATCCTAGGAAAAAGAAACATAAGTGGTGAGCTCAGATGCTCAGTAAGAGAAAACATACAACATAATCTCTCTTAAAATAAATAGAACATGAATAATATGGTTGAGATAAACTATAATCACAAATTACATATGACTAATACCATAAAAAAGGGAACTAAATCCATGTATAAAATAACAACATAAATAATCACACGGATAACAATAAATAATTTCACAATAATAGAATTTATAATGTTAAACATCAAAATATTACCATCAAGTCTTTGTACTAAGACAAAATACATAAAAAGGCAAGGTGTATGCCAAACACTCAAACTAGTTTGTATCATGAGACCTATTGATGAATAGAGAGGCTATAATAGGCATCGCTCGTCACTTACTAAGTCCAATGCATTCATTATATGAAAGAGGTAAAACATAATCATCGTAAACATTCGTATTGAAAAACTAGCATATGAAATGTTAATATTCTCCCCAATAAATAAATATTTCACAATCATAATCCATCTAGTACAATATGTTGGATGGTATTAAAAGATTATTTCACTATTAAAGTATAATATTCACCAAATAATGTTAACATAGATGAGATCATCAAAAGATTTCTTGATGAAAATGCACTTATCATTTTGAAATCAATTATATTAAAATCTAAAAAAATTTAAAATATTAAGGTAAAAATTTTATTTGAAAATAAAATTTGAAACTTGTAGATAAATCTTCATAGCATTTAGTGATTATAACGGCATGAAATTTAGTTCATGTCCAGTATGTTAAAAAGTATTCCACTTACATTTTCGATAAAAATTCAAAAGTACCTTGTTTGGAAAATGATAAAAAGAATGATTTTAAACATTTTTATAGAAATTAAAACTGGTGTAAAATTTTATTTAATAAAACATTAGAGAATATTGAAAACATTCTTGAATTTGTTTTAAAAAAAAATATAGACATTGAAGAAAAATATTCTTGATTAAATAAAAAATAAAGTCAATTTTCCATAAAAACATTCATTCGGACACTTAAGTACATAAAGAGAGAAAAATTAAAAAAAAATATATAATTTTCATAAATAACATTAGTAGAATAAAATGTATGGGTTTTAAGATATAAAGATCATATAATTCTTCTAATGGAAACTTAAACATAAACAATCTAAAATAAGGATGAGATTGTGAAATAAACTCTTACTAATTTGGTAACATTCTAATCAAAACCACATAAAATAGAGGACCTTATATGGATTTTTAAATGATGATAATTTTTTTAAAAATAATCATAATATAAATTAATGTATAGTATATACACCAGACAAAATAAAAAATTGGTGAATATGGAGTATGTTTCACAAAAATAAAATTGAGACAAGAAACCCTTACCTCAAGTTTCACTTGCTTCGAAAATGCTCTAACCACATATATAATAAATTTAAATTTATTATAATTTAATACCTAAATTAATTATATTCTTATAATATCATATTTTATCCACTTATAAAATTTCAACACTCATTTATTAATAATTCCTTATTAAAATCACCTTTTATTGGTGTTAACTGTTTCATTTTTCATGGAAGTTTCGATTCTACATTTTTTGTCCTTATACATTGATAATTTTTCTAGAATCTATAAAATTTTATTTATGATATAAATATTATTTATATTCATTTTTATAATTATTCTTCAAATGTGGATATAGAAAAATAAATTACATTATTCATGAAGACGGTAGGTCGTACGTACGCTTGAACATTGTTTTCACTTTTTGAATGATGAAACAAAAGAAAGGTAAATAATAATTCAACTTTCAAGAATAATTATAATATCATATATATAATATATATTCATTAAATATATCCTTATTACCATCTATATAAATCATAAATTAAAAACAAATCTCATCGCTTCTTGGAGGTGGTAATCCACACATATGCACAAGCGATGTTATAATTTTCCAACTGATGAAAATTTAAGAAGGTATATGGAATATTATTATTATATAAAAATAATTATTTCATAAATATCATATATAATAATTATTTCCATATTTATAACCATCCATATAAAATTGTTATGACAAATGAATTACATCGCTATGTGAAGATGAGAAGTTGTACGTACACATGAGTGATGTTTTTTTCTTTACATAGGATGGAAAACAGGTTGAAATGGTTATATCATAATCATAATAACATATAAGTATATTTATGATACTGTATTTATTATTTTTTGATGGTTAAAATATATTTATATTAATTAGAATAAGAAATAAACTTGAAATAATCAGTAAAGATGATTACCTCTTCTTTGGTAGACTTTCTTTAGATCACTTCCTAAGGACTCTTCAAATAGTCTTTTAAGAATATCGGTGTATATAATTAATGTATAGTGAATTTTATAATATAACTTTTTAGGTTTTGGTTGATATATGGTTATCAATAAGGTGTAAAGAAAAGAGATAATGGGTGTTTTTTTATAAGTGAGGGGATGGGCACTCTTGGAATTACTTAAATTTTTAAATTAATACAAATTAATTTTATTTAAAAAATGGATCCAAATTGATATAATTATAATATAAGATTATAATGAGTTAAAAAACTCTAATCTAATAATTTTTTACAAGTTTTGTTAATGTTTTCCCCTTATCTTTTAGTTTGAACCCCCTGTTAACCATTTTGACAATTACAATGATATCAACGTTTTTTACTCTTTAGGGGTTAACAAAGATAATATAAAAAGAAAAATTAAACCATAAATGTAAAATGGTTGACATTTTTAACCATATAATATTAATTTGGATAAATATATGATTTTATGAATTTTAAATCTTTTAATAAAATATTTTTTATTATAAAATATCACTAATGTCATTTTTGAAAATACATGAAATATTATAATATAATATATGTCTAACTCATGTAAAATGGTTCCAAAATGACATGTATTTAATGAAAATGAGGATATATTATTAATATAATAATTTATAATGAGCACGTAAGGGTCACTGCTCGTGATAGGTTTCTCGTCGCCTCCTCCTTCGTTCTGGCACAGGGTTGGATACGATCCATCTCCTCGGTGTGCTTCTCGGTGAGATCCATTGTGTGGTGGAATTCTCCCCCTCTATATCTTGGTCTAGATCAACTTCGGGCATCGATTTCTCTCTGTGGTGGATTTGTATTTCTGTGGTCGGCTTCAGGTGTCGATGTTCTTCGCGTTGGCCTCGGCTTTATAGGCGGCGGCTTCGGCTTCCAGTGGTCAGCTTCAGACATCAGTGTCTCTCAGTGGTGGCTTTGTGGTTGGCTCTATACATCAGCGCATCTCTGGCGGCTTTGATCTGGTTTTGTCCCAGGTCATCTTGGATTTGGCACTCTATGACGGCGATGGTTCTGCTGGCGTCAGTTGTGGAGGATCTCCAGCTTGGATCCGCAGTCGACATCCCTGAGCAGTGGTTCCAAATCTGTGATTCATCCAGTTCTGGTGTGGTTTTGGGTTTCTACTCTGGTGATCTATATCATGGAAGCATATTTGGGTGGATTTTTTTAGTTTCTGTGTTTGTTATGGAGGGAGGTGATGGGTTTTGTGCTCTAGCTTACTGCAATGTGTGGCTTTGCCAGAGTCCTTGAAACAACATCTTTTTCAGTGTTCCATTTTTCCTTGTTGGTCCTCTAGCTTTCAGCGGTTTTTCCATTTAGGAATATATTGAGGGTTCTTTTGTGGCCTTGATTTGTCCAACTCCATGCCTAGAGAGGCTTTTCTGGCTCAGATCTGCTCAAATCCCCTCAACGGAGACCTTCCCTCGAGGTGTTGTTGGTTCTTCCAGTTCTGGGTGACGAAGACCCGACTTCATGCTCCCTAGATTATCGTCCTCTTCGGTTTGCTGTGGATGTGGATGGAGGTTTTTCATGGATGTGGTGGGGTACTTCTAGATTCATATTTGATTCTTGGGCTCTGTGCTAATGAATGATTGCTGGTTTGATCCCGTTTTGGTTTTGGAATTTAGAATGGAAGGTTGCTGGTTTGAGTGTTGTTTGGACCCATGTATGCTTAGATATTTTCAAAATTATGATGGCTTGGTTTTCGAGACTTAGATTATGAAGATTCATCTAAACTCGACCACAAGGAATAGGCCTCATAGAAGGATACAAAGTAGGCAGTTCACCTATGTAGGTTGCATGGAATTGGATGTTTGAGGGGGTATGGCATCAGCCATTGGATTGGGCCTATGCTTTGACACAGGACACTTACTGGTCATACAGTCTTGCAATGGTGGAGAGATTTACATGTTTTTAATGTTGGGAAGAGGTAGATCCAAGCTGTCATCCTGAGTTTTATTTTCTTGATCTTCAGGTCGTGTAATATTTTAAGTCCATGAAGTATGTTCGGGTTTACCCCCTTCTTCTCTTAAAAGGGGGTTTATCATATAATAAAAAATCTAAGGCCTTCGGGCCATTGGAGGAGGATACAATATTAATTTAATCATCCAATAAAATTTATATAGTTTTAGATATTATTTTAAACCATATATTTTCCTTTAACTCTTTCGTTAACCATTTTCAACCTTAATTGCGGTGACAACTTTTTCAATCTTAAAGGGTTATAATTTTAATAATAAGGTAAAATTGGATCATAAATAAAAAAGTGATGAAATTTTAGACTATTTTTCATCCTAATTTTCATATTTTAATATTTTTATTATTTTTAAATTATTTTATAAAATATTATTTAACAAAAAATAGTATTAATGTCATTTTTAACATTATTTATCCGATTTAAGTTTAGATACATAAATAAAATATGGAATTTGAATATAAACTCACTAATATTTTATATCCTAATATTAAATTCATTATGTTCTATAAATAACCCAAATAATATTACTTTTATAGTTTTTAAAATCATTTACATGTTTTTTATACTGCTTGCACAAGCACTGTGTCAACGTTGTATAAGCATTTAAGATAATTATTTCATCACTAAAAATTAAAAAAAAATAGTATGATAAAAAAAATATTTCAAATACACATTTAGAACCAAACATATCCACTTTTTATCCTTATGTAATTTTTTTGAGATATTAAAGTCAAGAGAGTGACATTTTGGAATTTTCTTTACTTAAAATAATATAAATGTCATTATCAAGATAAAATGCTACTAAAATTACATAGATTTTAATTTAGTATGGATATGGTTGATTTTATCCCATAAACATAAATTAATGAAAGTTTTGGGCTAATTTTGAGACCTTATTTAATGTTTTAACCCTATTTTACCCATTTTATTTTTACTAAGGTGAAAAATATTTACCACAGTTACTATTCATTATGGCAAAAAATAAAAGGGTCATATTTAAAAAAAATTAACCAATTGATTAAAAATATGGAATTTATTTTTCAATATTTAATTTATATAAGTGGTCTAAATTAATTTTAATGTAAATCTGCAAAACACAACGAGTACAGTTTTTAGAAAAAAGCATTTTTAAGCATAAAAAATGTCTTATATCAAAATCATGAATATTTCTGATTAAAATAGAATTAATTAGATTATTATAAATAAAATGGGTCATATTTAACTAAATCTAAAATGTAAAGCGACTTTTAAATTACTTTATTTTAATGAAAAGAAATGATAATATTTGAAAAATAAGTATTTTCACTATTCACTAAAAGATCAATTATTTCAGAAAAATAAAAAAAACACCCTAATTTAATTTTGATATTATAATTTAAAAAAAATTGTTAATTTTATAAAGTATAATTTCAAAAAGTGGTAAAATTTATTTATAATTTCCACGCACAAAATTCAATAAAATCATTTTTTAAGAAAAATTCATTTTTGAAACATAAAATTATTTCACTAAGAATTAACTATTTATTTAATAATAATTAATCAATAAATTTGTATTGATTAGGAAAATTATACATATATTACATAATTTGGTTACTGTTGACACCAGAAAACGTGTCCCCAAAATTTTTCGGATGCTTCCATACATGATCCAAGATCGTAGCCTATTTCACAAGCTTTGATTTGGTAGGTAGTAGAGCCCGAACAGAGTTACGGATTAGGAGTTATGGACATTTGAAGTTGGGCTGGAAAACTGGTTCGCGAAGCCCATTCGCGAAACCCCTTCCACGATCGCAGAGTGTCGCCGTGAAGCAAGGAGGTGGGATGCTCCACGAACCCCCTTTGACATTCTCAAACCCACCGTGAATCAAGGAGGTGGTAATGCTCCGTGAAGCCCTCTGATGTTCGCGAGCTGTCGTGAAGCAAGGAGGCGGTAACGCTCTGTGATCCGCTTTGACGTTCACGAGCCGCCGTAGAGCAAGCTCTGTCTTCACGCCGAGCGAGCTCTGCTTCGCAGCTCCTCTCCCCTATAAATACCTAGTTCACTCCTCCTTCGATGGACATCCACTTTACCCCTTGGGCTGCCGATCTCCCGGTTCACGGAGATCTGCTTTCCTTCGTGAAGCAGCTCCGTGAGCCCATGCTCCGTGAGCAGCTTCCTCCACGATGCTGCTCCGTGAGCCCATGCTCGCGGAGCTCCACGAACCAGAAGATCTCCCGCCCAAGGGGAGAAGTGATCTTCTGTCGAAGGAGGGGTGATCTTGGTATTTATAGGAGATAGGCGCCATGAAGCGGAGCTCGCTCGGTACGAACACGGAGCTTGCTCTGCGGCAGCTCGTGAACGTCAAAGCGGCTCATGGAGCGTTACCTCCTCCTTGCTTCGCGACGGCTCGCGAACATCAGAGGGCTTCGCGAAGCGTTACCACCTCCTTACTTCACGTCAGGTTCACAAATGTAAAAGGGGGTTCTCGGAGCATCCCGCCTCCTTTCTTCGTGGCGGTGCTCCGCGATTGAGAAGGGGGCTTCGCGAATGGGCTTCGCGAACTAGTTTTCCAGCCCAACTTCAAATTTCCATAACTCCTAATCCGTAACTCTGTTTCGGATCTACGACCTACCAAATCAAAGCTTGAGAAACAGGCTACGATCTTGGATCATGTATGGAAGCATCTGGAAAATTTTGGGGACACCTTTTTTGGTGTCAACAGTTACTCATATTCAAACCCAATAATTCAATATCTAGGTCACATTTAAATAATAATATTTTTATAATATGTCTTAGTTTGATTAAAGCTCAATGTTGTTGGTTAAGAAAACTATCCAGATTATTACTCTTTTAAACGAAATTTTTAGGATGTTGTAAAAACCATACACTTTCTTTATCTACATGTATTATGATCTTTTTATTCCATTGTTGCATTAGTTGTATACCCATTGCTCTATACAGTGTGAACATCTCATTTTAAATAATTCTGATTGGATTATGTTCACCTAAAAAAATGTTATTCTGATAACAAGGGGAAAATTATTTTAATTCCATATATAAATAATTACAATATGTATAATTATGATAAATTTAACCATTTATTGTTTAACAATCCACCTTCTTCCTTTAAATGGGTTATGATCATGTTATCTCTTTTATTGACATGGAAAAAATTATTGACATCCTTGATGATTATTGACTATTAACAGAGGTTTATCATATATTGATATTATTCATTATTTATTATATGTTTATCCATGTTTTTAGTTAGAAAAATATTCATTAGGGAATAGTATGAAAGGTTTTATTGACTATTATGATGAATTCATTGGACTTAAGCATGTAACAGATGGGGCTCAGAATTATATAGCCCCTCAATGCATCGATAGGTCTCATGAGACAAAAAAAAGTTTGGATATTTTGTGTATGCCTTCCCAATTCAACAAGATGTCTTGAATATAGTCTTTACAACAAGAAAATGTAGTAACACAATTCCCTGATGGTAGGTTTTTTATGTTCAAAATTATAAATTCCATCAATATTAGATCATTATTATTAATATTCATGTTTTTGTTTATTATCATGGATATAACATGCTCTCAATTTTAAGTTAATTATGGATTCATTTTGTTTACTTATTCCTATAATAATATTTATTCTATGATTTATTCAGTTGTAGGCTTTCCCTTAAGGGGCTCAAAAGCCCATATTTCTAGTAGTGGAGAGAAAGAGCTCAATATGAGCTCCTAGATACAAATACTCTCTCTCTAGAACATGGTACATAGGATAAGAGATATAAATCCCATGAATATTCCTTGGTTAATTCCCCTCCTCCTCTATTTATAGTGTGTAATTAAATTACCTGGAATTGCCTCTCTGGTTCCTGAATAATTAACACACTATAAACGACATGTTATGACTACTAAATCGAGTCATAAATACTATTATCACTTTATTGTAATATAATAAATATATTATGTGATAATAAATGATTCATAAACTTAACTCTTCATTCCCATAAAAATTAATTGAACCTTGAATATATTAATATTCGTTCAAATAATATTTTCCATGTATTTACTCAGAACTTATAAATAAAGTTAATAAATAAATTCAATTCCCATTATTCTTAACTTGAATAATATAAATTTATTTATTACTTGGTGATCATGTCTCCTTGGACAAAACCTAGACCCAAATGGTGGGGCCCACCATGTCCAAAATTCTTATTCAACTGAATGGAGAATATTCTAGAATATGCTATTGTGTGTGACCCTCTAGGACCTTATCTCAATAGAAGTGAATACTATTCACAGACCAAGAGAAGAATATAGAAACCCATCATGGACCCAAAAGGGATAAGGATTGTCACAGCAATGACAACCAACCTACAAACACATACTTTTTAATATAATATTTTTGTCTTTAAATATCTCATAAAGTAGGACGAACACCCGTGTTATCGCCCTTTTCTTGATTTATTATTTGTTGATCTAATTGGATGGATTTACCCTTGACTACCATGGCTATGGTCTTATGAAGGTACTATTATGTTGATCAACATGGCCCGGAATATATTACTTCCTTGACTTGGAAGTGACAAATCCTTTCTTGATCATTCAACCAATGTCATTCCACTAATAACGCACCCAACACAAACTACCTCTCTACTATTTCATCATCATGATTTTTATCATGCATCAAGGTATTCAATCAAATGGCATGCATTGGCAATGATTTCAAGTCAGGAGACCATTACACCTGATCATATATAAAAACAACCAATGACACCTAAAATATGTGGTGTTCCTATTAGTGGGTCAGTCCCCATGATCTCACTACTAGAGATCACCAAGTGTGAACTTCATGAGAAGAAGTCTCAATGCTTATGATTCCCCAGCACTTGATATTCAAACATCTACTGTGTTCATCCAGTAATATGTATCTAGACCATAGGACCTTTTTTTAATACTAATGTCATAGTATATCAAGGTTCTCATTATAGCCCCGGATCTGCTATAACTTTTCTGATGTGACAATTAATCTATGGACATTACCATTAAATAGTGGATCTAGAAATATCTACACTATAAGGGAAATATTTCATCATGTATATATAATTATACACATGATATGGTAATCAAAATCATTGCATAGTTGGTTCTAGGGAACCCACTATTACAACACTCCCACTTCCACTAGATCCAACTTGCTAACTGAACTTGTTATCCTCTCACGTGATCAAGATCATGTTTATACTAAGTCATGGCTTTAGCTGTTGGGCCTGCTATGATTCCACTGGGTGGTATTTATGCTATAGCGAGCTCATCTCCTTGAGTAAAACTTCTCAAGAGATGTTATCTCCGAGTATATCCCTTTTTTCCACTATCAAAACTTGACATCTTAGCTAATAATAATATCATAATTTTCATTATGATAATACTTTTCTTACTAGTTTTGATTCCAAGAACTGGAGAAAATAATTTCATTTACCTACTTCTTAGGTACCTTAGAAGCTAAAATGTACTCAATATTTATAGGTATGGATACCACTAGATTTTATGAGCTTGTATCGCTCATCACCTTATCCTAACTATGATATTAGTGTTTGAGTTGGTGTCCTATAACCAACTAATTTTTACTTTATTCATTAATAAATACCTTATCACATCTTGATTGTTCTTCTGCATGACAATGCATGTGATAATATCCTAAGGATGGTCATTGCATTAAAGGTTCATAGAAGATCCCTACTATGATGAGAACCCAGAAGTGCCATAACACTGTTCTTGAATATATGTTCTATGTCCAGATGATGTTATTTGAGGGACACAAAAAATACAGGCCATTAGGGGTGAGGAATCATAAAACTTTGAGGCACCTTCTCATGGTGTGCGCCCTTGGTAATATCTAGGAGGATATTATGAGAACGAGACCCACCAGTAAGAAATCCACATTTCATAGTGTCATTAGATGTTCCTATCTATGGACGTGTGTATTGGTCCTTAGACTTTAAGATTATTATTAATGGGTATTACAACTCGTTCACTTAGATTTATTGAAAAAAACTATGACGACCCACTGTTTTCATTGAGGTAGGATATGTTGGGTGTGTCACGACTGATATTGCATTAGTAGATAATGCGAGAAAGGATTTGTCCCTTCCGTTCCATAACGAAAGTAGATATCTTAAGCCCTTTGATGTAATTGATATAGCCTAAATAAATCCATGTCCATGGTGAGGAAAGGGTAAGCTCAATTCTATAAAGTCAAAGAAAGAATAATCGAGCACATGGGTTGATGGCACTAGCATGCAACCTGCTTGATTCGAGATATCGAGACAAAGGGATTACATTACACGGTAAGCATTTGTAGGATGTGACACATCATTGCGGCATTAACTTCTTTTTCTATGGGTGCCTTGGCGTGTTGCTAGACACTAACCTTGGAATTTAGGTAGGCTCTACCTAATGCCACTGAGAAAGAGGCCTAGAGGTTCACACACTAAGTGTGTCTAAGTATCTCAATTAAATATTAATTTAACAAGTTGAATAAATTTTATTCCTGACTATGGTTTAATAATTACTCAAGAATTCCTGATCGCATTTATTTAGACACTAGTTATTCAAGAGAATATATTGTGGGAGAAATAATATATTTATTAGAGAGTAATTCAGTGATATTTATTTGAGAAATAAATAGCCATTATTCAAGGTCTAATAAATGTGGTGGAGTAAATAAAGAAAAATAGAAAAACATAAGTATACACTGTGTATATTAAATATACACACCATGTATTTTTTCTGGAAATTTATGAGAAATAATATTATTTATTTCACTAAATAATATTAGTTGTAATTTACTGGGCGCATGTCAGATAATAATAATAGTCAATTGTTATTATTAGACATGGGGTATTACTAAGGACTAAATGAAATGAATAAATGCTTTCAGGTAATTAATTCTTTTTTATTATTCTATGTAATTAAAAATCCCAATTATATATTTCTCATTAGCCTAGACATTTTTTAGGGTTGTGCACAATGGATTTGGAAAATATCTCAAGCTAAGAGAGAATTATTTTTCCACCAAGAATGCTCTCAAGCTACAAGAGAGAGATCCACCTCCACCGGATCAAGGCGATCGAAGGCGGACATCGCAAGTGAAGGCTCTTCTATGCTAGAACCTGGAGATCTCTTCGGTGATATCCAGAGATACATGGATCATGTTTGGATCACCTCTAGAGGAATCCTACACTTGGATTATATGACGCAACGACGGATCACATCGGATCATGATTAGAAACATCAATAGAGAGAGAATTCCATTAAGGTGATTCTTGTCAATTAATTAAATTAATTATAACCAACGTATGATGATCCTATCTATAGTTTTGAGACTCCCCTATTTCTTTTTCATTCTTCATTCTATTCTGAAGATCTAACTTTTTATTATCGTGACGGATCTCAGATTGATCGTTGTTAACGCTAAAATTAAAGTTGGGTACACCAACCAACGCACTTCCGCTATGCCCGAAACCTAAAAGCGGTATCATAGGGGTCATATCGTTGATTATAATTATTATTTTTTTCATTGGTGATTTACACATTTAATAATTTATCTATTTCAATTCAATATAATCGTTCTTTAAATCTGAATCTCAAGATCTATTCCTCCTCTATCGTTTCTTGTTCACCTTATGGAAATGAATTTGTATTTTAATTTTGATTAAAATAAAATAGAGGATCTCATCCGGAGGTGCCAAAAGTTCCTAGACGTACAACACCAGAATACATGGTATGTATTCGGCAGTACACGCCGTGTAGTTTAGGTTCAATGCATTAGACTGGTCCTCCAAATCAGGTCATGTGTTAGAGTATTTATAAGTCTTAAATGACACCATGAGTTGACCAGGAATAGGTGGCACATGGTTTCTGTATTTCACATCGTGTGGTCTATTGAACACGGTGTGTAGTCCCTTCAGGTTAGGGTTGGACCATGTACCCCATACATGGCTTTCCCGGCTGGAAACCGTGTAACGCGGATACTACACGGCGTGTGTCCCACTGAACATGTCATGTACTCTGAAAAAATTCTTAATTACATATACACGCCATGTCCCTGGGAATGTACTTCGGATGGACGGTGAACAAAATTACACATTGTTTAGTTGGAACTACATACTGTGTACTCATCCAAATTACACAGATTTATTAAAATTTATTATTATATTATACAAACCCTTGAGACATGTACCATAGTGTAGGCGTAAAGCTTAGGCACAACACATGATAGGTGTTTTATATATATGTGTTTAATTTAACATCTGTGTAATGTTCATTTCTACTCATTGGGTAGTTATGAATGGGAATTCATCGGGTTTCCTCCAAGGTACAAGTTGCGTACAAAGATAATTTTAAATGAATTTATTTGTCTAAAATTATGATGATTGAGAATCTCAAGGAAATTCAAAAAAAAGGGTTTAATATAAAAGGATTGATTAATTAAGGATAATTAATTGATTCAAGCATGATTTATCTTAAACAAGAATGATTAAAGAATTAGATTCTAGTTTTATTTATGCATAACTATCATTGCATGCATAGATGATCATGAGCTAGACCAATACCTTTATATGTGAATGGTTTCTTTTAATTTATTTATTTAAATTAAATTTGTTGGCCTGCGAGCCTTCTCCTCATTAATATGTAGGGCCTGCGTGAATGAGGTTTCTTTTATGTAAAACCCCATTTTACCCCTCACCTGAGTGTGAGATAAAAGCATATGTAATGGATGGAGCTCCCAAGCTAGTGGAGGTGGCTCAAGTTAGGAGCCAAGGTGAAACCAATCCAAGGAGATACAAAGGTGTACAGGTGGAAAGCTATAAACACGAACCCAAAATGTTCAAGGTGTTTCTCCCCTAGGTATTGGGTTAGTTTATCAACTTCTAGATAAACTAACCAATATAACAAGCTCATGATCATACAATTTATTTTATTTCCATCATTTTCATGGTTTATTTATTTTGGGTGTGTTTTCATGATCACACAATTAATGAATTAAACAAGCATGAAAGATGGAACTAAAATAAGATCGGATTATGCGAAAAATATTATCTTAGACATGGTTAATCACTTAAGTATATCCCAATTAATATTAACAAGCATGTAATCAAAGATAATAAAATGGAAATTTACGTATAAGGATAAAATCCCTCAAAGAAAATATTAAGTCGGTATAGCCTTCCATAATATTGGTTAGAATCAAACTATAGTTAAAAGTGTGGGACCAACCCTAGTTGCGGTGATTTCAATTATCAAGGAATTCTAATTCAAAGTTTTGGGTTGACTTGAATTGGTTTGAATCAAGGTTTGACTACCATAGCAGGACTTGGTATGACCAAGAGGCAAAGGTTAAGGAAATTCAAAATAAAAGGATTTCAGGATTGGGGAGTCCACTCAGCGGATCAAGGAGCTATGAGTTAATGCAGTTGGTATTTGGAATTCCTACCTAAAACCATTCAAGTTGCTTGACCAACCCTATTTTAGGTAATGAAAAGGGCAATATGGATCCTTACCACTAGAATATTCAGGCAATAGAATATTCTAAAGTCAATGGTGAGGGTTATTGGATTTTGATAAAATAGTGGGATACTAATAAGTATTAATTTATTTATTTATCTCATTTTTATCATAATAAAGTACTAAACCTTTTATCATCTTAATTTTTAGAAATGGAAAGAAAAATGTCTTCAAACATATCATTTCGAACCATAATCAAGAAGTAAAACCTTCTCACTGACACCAATTTCCAAGAGTAATAGAGGCATTTACGCGTCATCTTTTGCCATGAGAGGAAATTGTATGTGCTGGAAGAGACTATTCTAGTTTCACCTGGGAAAGAGGCCAGTGATGAGGAATTATCTCTCTATATGAAACATATGGATGATGCCACAGATGTCCAATGTTTCATGCTATCGGCCATGTATAATGATCTCTTAAAGCAGCATGAAAACATAGACGTGTATAGCATGATGTCTCACCTTAAGGATATATACCAAGATAAGGCGATACAAGAGAGATATGAGATCTCCAACACTTTGTTTACAACTAATCTTGGAGAGTTTGCGCCAGCTGGGCCTCATGTAGTCAAGATTATTCACTACATTGAATGCCTGGACATCTTAGGGATTAAGTTCCTGGATGAGTTGCGTGAAGATCTCATCCTATCATCACTACCCAAGAACTTATCTAGCTTTATTATCAACTATAACATGAGAAACAATTAGAAGAGTATATTAGAACTTCTGACCTTAATTCTCTGGGTAGATAAGGACACGGGGTGTGACAAACCCGCAGCCCTTATGGTGAATAAGAAAAGGAAGGACAAGGAAAAGGGGAAAGGACTTATAAACAGTCTGAATCCCCTGAGCATCGTCCCTCCAAGACGGAGAAGATCCAGAGTCAGGGTAAGGAATGGGAGGTGGTATGTTTTTCATGTGGCAATCTAGGCCACTAGAAGAGGAATTACACCCAGAATCACGGGGATACTAAAGGTGCATTCATTATCGAGTGTAATCTTTCCATTTCTACACATTTGGTATTATATACATCTTGTGGGGATCACATCTATATTCAAATATAGGAACCAAGTAAATTTAGAAACATTTCTAGAGGAGAGGTGGATATTCAAGATGCCAATGGCGCAAGGATGGTTGTGTTGGCCATTGGTGATTACCACCTCTCATTTCCAACTGGGATGATTTTGGTTTTACATAACTGTTATTATGTGCCTAGTGTTACCAAAAACATAATTTTTGTATCATGTTTGGATATGGATGGATTTATTTTCAATTCTGGAAATAAGGGCTGCTTCTTTTATAAGAACAACGTATGTTATGGTATGGCGCATTTAAATAATGGTTTGTATGTATTAAATTATGAAAACCAAGTATTGGCAATCGATAACAAAACAAACTCACATGACTCATACATCACCCAGTTGTGGCATCGTCATCTCAGTCATGTAAACGAGAAGCACTTGAGAAATCTCTACCAAGATGGCTATTTAGACTCTATTAGGATAAAAGCACTTGATAGATGTCACACTTTTTTACAAGGTAAAATAACCAAGACTTATTTCAGTGGAAAGGGTGAGAGGGCCACAGAGCTTCTAGGATTGGTGCACACAGATGTATGTGGACCATTTCCAGTAGAAGCTAGAGGTGGATATTCTTACTTCATTACTTTTATTAATGATTTGAGTAGATATGTCTATGTCTACTTAATGAGGTATAAATCAGAATCCTTAGAGAAATTTAAGGAATTCAAGAATTAAGTAAAAAAATTAGATTGGTAAGAAGATAAAGAAGCTTCGATCAGATCAAAGTGGAGAATATCTAAACCAAGAGTTCATCGATCTTCTACAGGAGTCTGGGATTCTATCTCAGCTCACTCCTCCTTATACACCACAGTGGAATGGTGTCAGTGAAATGAGTAACTACACCTTGTTAGACATGGTGATGTTGATGATGAGTCATGTATATCTTCCATTATCCTTTTGGGGATATGCATTACAGACTGCAACATACACATTAAACTAAGTACCAACTAAGGCAGCAAATGGAATTCCCTCCGAGTTATGGAATAGAAAGAAACCCATTTTTTCGCACACACGTGTTTGGGGATGCGAGGCATTTGTTAAAGCCTTATCAAGAAACAAACTAAAACCTTGGGGAACGAAGTGTATCTTTATAGGATATCCCAAGTAAAATAAAGGATATTGCCTATATAACCCTTCAGACAAGAAAGTGATTGTCACCAGACAAGTCTTCTTTCATGAGAGGGAGCACATCCTCAAAAAGGATAGTGAGAGAAATATTGAATTCGATGAATTTGATACTCAAGATACATAGGAGTTGGTACAGGAAAAAGTTCCACAGGTCCTCATGGAAGAGGTTCTAGAAACACAAGTACTGCGTAGGAGCTCAAGAGAGGTAAGAGAACCAGAGAGATTTGGTTTCCTAGTCACCGATAATGGTGAATCATTATTGTTAGACAATGATGAACCTATATCCTATAAGGAGGTAGTAGAAAGCTCAAAAGCTGCAATATGAATAGAAGCTATGAATTCTGAGATGGATTTCATGTATCATAACCAAGTCTGGGTTCTGGTCGATGAGCCAGTTGATGTAAAACCTGTTGGATGAAAATGGGTATTCAAGAGAAAACTGGACATGGAAGGTCAAGTTAGAACCTATAAAGAAAGGCTAGTGGCTAAAGGATTTATACAGCATCAAGGAATTGACTATGATGAAACCTTCTCGCCAGTTTCCATTTTTAAATCCATAATAATCATACTTTCCATAGCATCTTACCATGACTATGAGATTTGGAAAATGGATGTAAAAACAACATTCCTTAATGGGAACCTTCAAGAAGATGTCTATATGACACAACCAGAAGGGTTTGTGACACCAGGTGAAGACAAACGGGTTTTCAAGTTTCAGAAATCCATTTATGGATTAAAGTAAACATCCAGGTCATGGAAAATTCAATTTGATAAAGCCATAAAAGAATTTGGTTTCATTAAGAATGAATGTGATACATGTGTTTATAAGTGATTTAATGGGAATGCATTCATTATCCTAGTAGTATATGTTGATGACATATTGCTTATTGGAAATAATGTACCAGTCTTACAATCTGTTAAGGACTGGTTGAACAAGTGTTTCTCCATGAAGGACTTGGGTGAAGTAGCCTACATTCTAGGGATAAAGATCATTCGTGATAGATCCAAGAGGCTTCTTGGACTAAGTCAGGGTACATATATTGACCAGATACTAAATATATTTAGTATGGAACAATCCAAGAGGGGATTAGTTCTAGTGTCACATGGCCTACATCTTTCTAAGAAAATTTGTCCTCAGACACAACAAGAGAAAGATAGAATGAGTAAGATCTCATATGCTTCGGCTATAGTATCTATCATGTATTCCATGTTATGTACCAGGATTGATATTGCCTATGCACTGAGCATGGTAGGCAGATATCAAGAAGATCCAGGTGAACAGCATTGGACTGTTGTAAAGATTATCCTTAAGTATCTGAGAAGAACTAAGGATATATTCTTAGTGTATGGAGGAGATGAGGAGCTTGTAATCAGAGGGTATGCTAATTCTGGTTTTTAGATAGATCAGAATGATCTGAAGTCACAATCTGGATATGTTTTATGTTTCAATGTAGGAGTTGTGATATGGAAGAGTTCAAAGCAACCAGTTTTCATCGATTCTATAGCAGAGTCTGAATATATTGCAGCTTCTGATGCAGCCAAGAAATCCGTCTGGATTCAGAACTTTGTCCAGGAGCTTGATATGGTGCCTAGAAATAAAGATCCTATCACATTATACTGTGATAATACTACAGTGGTGGATCGTGTAAAAGAACCAAGGTCACATCAATGGACAAAGAACATACTCTGGAAGTATCACCTCTTTAGGGATTTCTATCAAAGGGGTGAAGTTGTAGTGAGCAGAGTGTCCATGGAAGAGAATGTGGCATACCCCATAACTAAAGTCTTATCTCAGCATAAGCATGGATATCATGTGAGAGCTAACGGGTTAAAAGTTGTTAACAGTTGTCTCTAGTCTAATTGGGAGTCTTTTGGAGTTGGTGGCCTAGAACCAACTACTTTGTAATTTATTCATTAATAAATACCTTATGACATCTTGATTTTTTTCTGTGTGAAAATTCATGTGATAATGTTCTAAAGATAGTCATTTCATTAAAGGATTATAGTGGATCCCTGCTATGATGAGAACTCAGAAGTGCCATAACACTATTCTTGAATATATGTTCTATGGCTGGATGATGTTATTTGAGGGACACAAATAATACAGTCCATTAGGGGTGAGGATTCATAAAACTTTGAGGTGCCTTCTCATGGTGTGATCCTTTGGTAATATCCAGGAGGATATTATGAGAACGAGACCCACCAGTAGGAAATCCACATTTCATAGTGTCATTGGATGTTCCTATCTATGGATGTGTGTATTGGTCCTTAGACTTTAATATTATTATTAATGGGTATTAAGACTCGTGAACTTAGATGTATTGAAAAAAACTGTGACGAAACACTATTCGCAGTGAGGTAGGATACGTTGGGTGCGTCACGAGTGATACTGCATTAATAGATAATGCGAGAAATGATTTTTCCCTTCTGTTCCATAATGTAAGTAGATATAGGCCCTTTTATGGAATTGATATAGCCTAAATAAATCCATGTCCATGGTGAGGAATGGGCAAGTTCAATTCCATAAATTCAAAGAAAAAATAATCGATTATATGGGTTAATGGCACTAGCATGCAACCCGCTTGATTCGAGATATCGAGACAAAGAGATTACATTACACAGTAAGTGTTCGTAAGAGGTAACACATCATTGCGGCATTAACTTATTTCTATATGGGTGCCTTAGCGTGTTTCTAGACACTAACCTTGGACTTTAGGTAGGCTTTGCCTAATGCCACTAAGTAATAGGCCTAGAGGGTCACACACTAAGTGTGTCCAAGTATCTCAGTTAAATATTAATTTAACAAATTGAAAAAATAGTATTCCTGACTATGGATTAATAATTATTCAAGAATGCTTGATCGCATTTATTTCGACACTAGTTATTCAAGATAATATATTTTAGGTGAAATAATATATTTATTAGTGAGTAATGTAGTGATATTTATTTGAGAAATAAATAGCCATTATTTAAGGTCTAATAAATGTGGTGGAGGAAATAAAGAAAAATGGAAAAACAAAATTACATGCCATGTATATTAAATATACATGTCGTGTATTTTTTTCTGGGAATTTATGAGAAATAATATTATTTATTTAATTAAATAATATTAGGTGTAATTCATTGGGCGCATGTTAGATAATAATAATAGTCAAATGTTGTTATTAGACATGGGGTATTACTAAGAATTAAATGAAATGAATAAATACTTTTAGGTAATTAATTCATTTTATTATTCTATGTAATTAAAAATCCCAATTATATATTTCTCATTAGCCTGGCCATTTTTTGGGGTTGTGCACAATGTATTTGGAAAAGCTCTCAAGCCAAGAGAGAATTATTTTTCCACTAAGAATGCTCTCAATCTACGAGATAGAGATCCACCTCCACCGGATCAAGGCGATCGAAGGCGGATATCGCAAACGAAGGATCTTCCGCACTAGCACCTAGAGATCCCTTCGGCGACGTCCAATGATATGTGGAGCACATGTGGATCACCGCTAGAGGAATCCTACACTTGGATTCTATGATGCAACGACGGATCACATCAGATCGTGATCAGAAACATAAACAGAGAGAGAATTCTATCAAGGTAATTCTTGTCAATTAATTAAATTAATTATAACTAACATATGATGATCCTATCTATGGTTCTAGGACTACCCTCTTTCTTTTTCATTCTTCATTCTATTCCGAAGATCCAACATTTTATTATCATGACGGATCTTGGATTTATCATTGTTAAAGCTAAAATTAAAGTTGGGTACACCAACCAATGCACTTCCGCTACACCCATAACCTGCAATTAGATCTCATTTATCTAAGGAATACTAGTTTGTGTCCCCTCAAAACTAGTATACTTTCTTCTCCACTTACCAAGTATATATCTTTTGTACTTACTAAAGTACAATTAGATAGTTCTGACTGCTTCACTTGCAATTCTCTTGGGTATAACTGATATTTTTCTAATATAAAGTATATGTTGGAAATATCAATTTTTCTACATATCATGGCATACGTGATTGATCCATTTCTAAAGCGTATGGATTTCAACTTACCATGTTAATCTCTTCCAATTTAAACTTGGAGAGATCATTCCATGTGACATTGGTAAAAATTTACTCTTGAATTATTCCAGCTTGTATTTTTCAACACCATGTCACTATATGTACAGTTGACTAGGTCCAAGAAACCTTTAGATCTACCTTAGTATATCATGTTTCCTATAACTCAGGTTTCTTATTTAAGTCAATCATTGGAGAATAGATTTCATCCCGGTGTTAATTAACTGTGAGACCAATATATGTTTTCCATATATTGCCTAACATATTTTACTTGGAAAACTATAGCTCCCCCACTTACCATGGTAGACACATGGAAAACTTTCATTAAAAATGAATGTTTTATGATCATGTTGCTTACTTTAATCTTAAAATTTATTTCAGTAACTTGCAACCTTTATTAGAATTCTATGACGTGACCATCCCCTTATGGTTACGTCGTATAGACACCTTCCATGTCCTTTGTTCATGACATATAATTCTCAATATGATTATAGATATTAGCTATGATAAGTAAAATTCTAATGAAGTTAGGCATACCTAATTGGTATAACCAATCAAGCCTTATTGGTAATACACGTGTTCCATCCATGTATCATCTCATTTGAATACTCACCTTAGTATTCAAAATAATAATCCCCTTTTACACTTTGATACATGGAATCCACTTATTTAATTTTAATTGGTCTTTTCAATCTTATCTAATTTTCATATACTTCATACTTGTATGAAATATTATTTGTAATGAATAATAGATCACTGACCGCATTGAATATAAAAACCATCACCATGTTTTTATCCTTCCTATGCAGTATGTGTCTCTAGAACATACTTTGTTCCACATGCTCTTGTGGAACTAGTTCTTATTCCAACTACTTGTGCATCTATAGCATTGACTAAACCCAAGTAAATATTTCTCCCACTATCTCAAAAGAGATGTGTATTCAACTTAACTATCATTTTTTTATCTTAGGGATTTAAGTATTATCCTAAGAAACTGTTAGGATTATTACATTATATGCTCAATGTGTTCATTCTTGATGTAAGTTTGTTTATGTCCTAACAAAATCTTTACATCCAAACATGTTTCCTTATGACATAATATATTTCCATCATAATATGACTCATATGATATCCATTTTTCATCATAGTTGGCATATAGTTATGGGATATCATCATGTATTTTCAAAGCACGACATGAAATATAATGGAAGTTTCTATAAGTTGCAACATTGATATTCCTTACATCATAACTATGATGTATAAAATGTGCATTTAGGAATTACTTCATGCTAAATTTTGTTGATCAATGTTAACATGTAATATTTCATCATCGATCCTCTTAATTAACATCAATGTCATGATATAGATATGGTAATGTACGTTTAGGAATTTCTCCATGCTACATTATCATGATCGATGATTGCATGGTCAATATATTATTCGGCATATCGGCTCGAAGCAACTCATATCTTCTGACCATGCTTATATCATACTTCACTTTAATATTCCTTTATGACTTAAAGGAATCTTATAAAGTATACATATACCTCTAGCTTATCCTTGGAATAGTTCACGCTCTCTAGCCAAACTAATTCCAAAATCTTGGTGGCATGCCTTTATTTTTAATGGTTTCTTTGTCCAAACTAAAGACGTCGATGATACTAATTGTAGTTAGCATTACCGAGCCTAAATACCATACTAGGTATAAACTAGATGTCCACATTTAGTTTTACTTGAAAAAGAATTATCATTCCACAACTGGGTATAAGTCTTACATTTTATATTCATTTGTTATTGTCTATGATTCATGTATCATTGAACTATTGATTGGGTATTAAATACCAAAAACAATATTCATTTTGGAACTTAGAATAATGTATCCTTGTGTCCAAAAGAACACATGAGATGAATGTTTTGGTTATACTCAATAATAGTTCTATAAGAATCATTCACTTGGCAATATAGAAGTCGTATACTTCTCACCACTGGCCTAGGTATCACCCTTTCTCAGCCACTTGGAGAATACAACCGACTTCTAGTAATATTTATATTCTTACTTGGTTACTATATATCCATACACATATGTGATAATCATGTTGAATTTAATACCTAAGAAGTAAAATTGAAACATTACATTGATGGATATTCCTAAAGAAGAAGCGGTAACTTGCTTCTTTAATTAAGTTTATTACATTTAAACTTCCATAGTTTTATTTCATAATATTCAAAGAAAATAACCTCCTATTAATACCTCTTTCATTGAAGGACGTTGCAAATGTATTCTGGATTTACTTTCCATAGGCATTTTTTCCTTGCCTTTCAATTTGTTCGCCATAAGAATTAAAGATTAATCTATCTTTTACATTCTTATTTACTTGGCAATCTTTACCTAAATTGGTAATGAAGCATTTAATCAATACTTGTTCATTTTGTAACTTAAAATGAGACTTGAGTCAATGGGTGAAAATGATATGATATAGAGATCCATTGAAATATCATGATCCATCTTTCAATTTACACATACTGGTGTAATCATCGCCTTATTTGTACCATTGCTTCACTTTCTCCTTGAAAATCTCTCGGAGATGAGACTAATTATTATTCCATCAATGTCCAATGTAGTGACCACAACTAACATTAGATGTTGATGATTACATAATGACACAACCATCATATGCACTATATACTAGTCTCCTATAAGCAATATTACACCCTCACTTCTTGAGGTGACTTAATAGGTGTTGGGGGCACTAGCACCTTGTGTTTCCTATAGTATTGCGTGAAAGCGCCTGTACTATTCTTGGATACTCGTGCTAGAGATGACATTTACTTTTTCTATTATTTATCGCAATTTTAAACTTACGATATAACTTTCCATTTTTCTAAAAAAGTAAATTTTAGCAGATTAGTACTTTTATCATGATTACCAGTTTAGACATTTTGATTAATTAATTAAATGTCTCCCATTATTTTGTTGAATTCTAGGAACCCTCTATGCTAGAATCCAAATACTCTGTTGCTTGAGTATTCTAGTAGAAAGGATCCCCGAACCACCCCTCATAGTCTACAAGTTTTGGCTACGCCACTACTTAGAGGGTTCAAGGTAGGCATTTGGTTGGCCGACCACATTAACTCATGGTTTCTTGATATGTTGAGTGAAGTCCTAGCTTCTTAAATCATAACTTGATTTTCTCAACACTTCTAAAATTACAACAAGATAGTTTTGGCTATTTATTTGTTGCAACTTTAGTTAAGTCAACTCGTCACTCTCATAAGAACACCCTAGTAGTAAGAGACACCCTCAGCTTTGGCATGACGAACATCCCGAACAGCTAGTTTTGTTCAAAGTCGAATGATGGAAGGTGGTTACGACTTAATATTTCTTTGAGGGCTTTTATATAATTAATGTGACGAAAGAAATCATTTTCTATCTTATTATCACGTATTATGTGATCGCACTCACAACTGACCATGCATAAAATAGAAAAATCTATCGTGTCACATGTTCATTTTATATTGCATGCTTGTTTATTATTTCTATGTGATCACGCATAAACTACACATTCATAAAATAATAAACCATGCGAAAATAAAATGACGACCTAATCATGAGTCAGTGCTAATGTTTAATCTATTGAGTGAATAACGGACCAACCTAGACATTAGGGGTAATATCTTGAGTCGCATCGCTTGCAACTTGAATTACAGTGTTTTCCCACCCAATGCATCAAGGTCTTATCTGGTGTGTCACGTGCGTCACTGGTTGTCTCATCATTATACAATCACAGGCGAGGGGAACTTGGGAGTATAAATACAACTCTAAAGTAGACACGCAGACCCTTATATATATAATGACACTGAGACGACTCACAAATTACCTTATTTAACTACATATTAAGAAACCAATGCAATAATTAAATAAATAAATAAATACGCACCAAACATGCATTGGTTGGTCCATAGCTCATGACTATTCTATACGCATTAACTCGTGTATTTAAAGATAAATGTAGAATTAAAATTAAACTTGCATTAAATTATACTTGAAGGCATTATAATTGAATTAAAAATTCACTTAAATTTTTAATTCAAGATTTACATTGTTCGGTCCTGATTAATTAATTTAATTTTAAAACTAAAAATTAAATTAATTAATTAATTTAATTAAGCACCAAATTAAATTAATTTACGCCACATTAATTTATTAAACCAAAAAATTACATTTAATTAATTTAATTTTAAACCGAAATTAAATTGATTTTTGGCTAAATTAAAAATCTATGGGTCTCAAAACTCCAGGCAAGCCAATGCGGGTTGAGCCAAACCCGCACAGGCCCATACCGGGTTGTGTCGACCCGTACAGGGAAAAATGGGCTAGGTAGGTCCGCCCATGACCATTTTGGGCTGGGCAGACCTGCCCAGACCCATTTTCGGGGTGATCATGGTCTGTGCATATTGATACCCCGCGGTGGTCTGGTTACCGGCTCGATTTGGTTTTGTCCAAGCGATGAAACCCATTTGCAACGGCTGGAGCAAGGGTCGTGGCACCTGGTTCGGGAAAGAGATGTCTGCAGACAGTGGCTACAGCCAGATCCGAGGGATCTCAACTAGATATGGTCGGTTCTGACCAGGTGCAGCTGCCCTGGTTCGTCGATGGGGAGAGCTAGTTGTTGCGGACCTCACTAGAGGAGGCAGAGGCGAGGAGACCCGTGCATGGTTGTGTTGTACGCCGGAGGGAGGTGGACGATCGGAGACGGCCTGATCTGGCGGCCGGCGGGCATGGTGGGCAACAGACTGGTTCCGTCCGGCGGAGGCACTATCGAGCCACGGTGGCTTGCCGGTGGAGGCAACCCAACAAGATGAGGGGTTTCCGAGGGGGCCAGCGCGTAGAGGAGCCATGGGTCTGGCTGGGTGAGCAGGATCTGGGCGGCCAAGGGAGGGAGCTCGCGCGGCGGCCGACCAGAAAGAGCGGTGCCGATGTGGAGGCCCAACCGACTGGCGCGGGAGGTCCAAGAAGAACGCCGCAGAGGAGGGCAACCGCAGACCTGGCCGACGCTGGTGCGTCTGAGCTACAGGCGGGTCCCCCCTAATACCATAGAAGGACCTTCGGTAGTTCTGTGAACAATGTTTTTTCACTGTTTAGATAACTGGTCATGGTCCTTGTTTGGTATTAGGGGGGACTTTTGGTACCCCATTGTCATTCCCCCCAAATAGGGGGAATGAAAATTGGGGACCAAAATTCCCCCCTAATACCATAGAAGGACCTCCGGTAGTTTTGTGAACAGTGTTTTTTCACTGTTCACATAACTGGTCATGGTCCTTGTTTGGTATTAGGGGGGACTTTTGGTCCCCCGTTGTCATTCCCCCAACCAAATACACCCAAATTGCATCAACCGAGGGGATCACCCATGAAGAAAATCTTCAAAGTGAAGATTCTTGAACCTTTTTTGTGGTTTGCCTCCATCCGCAAAAACAACTGCCCAACTAAAACAATTTTCAGAACTCTTACAAATTTTCAATTTGGCTATTGAATATCCTTTTGAAAAATATACTAATATTATAATAATAATATTATTATTATTATTATTATTATTATTATTATTATTATTTTATTATAATAAAATCATTGAAGCTGGAAAATACTATTCTGGTTGCTGGTCTGGTCAGAATAGTATGAATTTATCAAAAATGTTCTTCACAAAATTAAACCTGCATGAATTACTTCAATTCGAAATAAAACTTCAGATGGCCGCAGAATGGTCATCCGATATCGGATTAAGATGCGGTCTACGACGTTGGGATTGTAATGAAACCCTCTTCATTGATTAATGAAAAAATAATTTTTTTATTGGCTTAAAATTTTCACGCGTCCTTCTGATACCAATTGAAGGTACCGGGCACGCAACGAAAGCCCCAAAAGGTGGGATTTTAAAATTTTCTCACTAGCGTACGACATTAACTCGCCAACATCGGTGAGTCGTTGCCAGGTTGAAGATGAGAATCTTGCATGAAGAAGATTAAGCACAAAATTAAAACCATAAAATACTTGGTTTAGATCCGAAGCCGCGCACGATATCTACTCGTCATTGGTGATTGATGCTCAAAGAATATGAAGGTGAATTCCTCTAGATCATCCACACGCGCTTCCAGAAACTGTGAGAGTGTCGATCGTCGAAATCTGAGTGCTAGCGTGGGGATTCGATGATGCCTTCGACGCTCCAATGATCACCGTATCGCCTTACTTGCGATGCCTGAGAGAAAGAGCCCGATCTGAGCTCCTAGATCTAGAGCCCCTCTCTCTAGAACATGGGAGAGACGATAAGAGAGAGAAATCCCATGAATAGTCTTTAGTGAATGCCCCTCCTCCTTTATTTATAGTGTGTAATTAAATTACCCGAAATTGCCTCTCCGGACCCCGAATAATTAACACGCTATAAACGACATGTTATGACTACTGAACTGAGTCATAAATATTATTATCACTTTCCTATAATATAATAAATATATTATGTGATAATAAATGAGTCATAAACTTAACTCGTTGTTCCCATAAAAATTCATTAAACCTTAAACATATTAATATTCGTTCAAATAATTTTTTTCCATGTATTTACTCAAAACTTGTAAATACATTTAATAAATAAATTCAATGCACATTTTTCTTAACTTTAATAATAGAAATTTATTTATTCCTTGGTGATCATATCTCCTTGGAAAAAACCCGGACCCTTGTGGTGGGGTCCACCATGTCCAAAACTCTTATTCAGCTGATTAGGCCAGATTCTCGAATACACTATTGTGTGCGACCCTCTAGACCCTTATCTCAATAGTAGTGAATATTATTCACAGACCAAGAGTGACATCTAGCAACTCATCATGGCCCCTAGTTACAACAACGACAACCAACCTACGAATATGTACTATGTAATATAATCTCTTTGTCTTTAAATATATCATAAAACAAGCTTCATACCTGTGTCATCGCCCTTTTCTTGCTTTTTTATTTGATGATTTAACTAGTTGGATTTACCCTTGACTGTCATGGTCATGGTCTTATGAATGTATCACCATCCTGATCAACATAGCCCGAGATATATTACTTCTTTAACCTAAAAGCGACAAATCATTTCTTGACTATTCAACCAATATCATGCCACTAATTGCGCACGCAACACAAACTACCTCACCACGATTTCATCATCACGGTTTTTCATCTTGCATCAAAGTACACGATCAAATGACACACATTGGCAATGATCTCAAGTCAGAAGACCATTACACATGATCGTATATAGAAACAACCAATGACACCCGAAACATGTGGTGATCCTATTAGCGGGTCAGTCCTCATGATCTCACCGCTAGAGATCACCAGGTGCAAACTTTATGAGAATAAGACTCAATGCTTATGAGCCCCTATCACCTGATAGTCAAACATCTACTGCATTCGGTCAGTAAGATGTATATAGATCATAGAACCTTTGTTTAAGACTAATGTCATAGTATCTCAATGTTCTCATTATAGTCTAAGATATGTTATAACCTTTCTGATACGACAATTAATCTATGATATTACCATTAAATAGTAGATGCATAAATAGACAATTAATCTATGGATATTACCATTAAATAGTAGATGCATAAATATAAACACTGTAATGGTAAGATTTCATCACATATATCTAATTGTACACATGATATGGTAATAAAAAACATTGTATAGTTGGGTCTAGGGCACCCATTATTACAACAGTGTCAGTGGAGACTTCACTTGGTTTGAGATATAAATTGATTTTTTTTGTGGTCTCTTTCTAAAAAACTTGAATTTTTAAATCTATTATTGAGACTACTTTGCTAAAATACTGAATTGGTCTATTGAATACATATTTTATAAAAACTAAAATGAATATGCTGCATTTTTATTAGGTAAATTAATGTGATATTCCTTTTAGTTAAACTGAATTAAATCTTTTTTGGGGTTTGTTTTGCTGAAATGATTTTTATTTAGCTTCTAAAAATCTAGAAAGTGTCTAAATCTGAATTGGATTAAACTAATATTATTTGACTGTTGATAGTGTGTTGAAGATGAGTTTGTTCAATGTTTTTCCAAGAAGAATTGTTTACGTTGTGCATTGAAAATATATATTGGTCATGTGATATGGGATCGTGTCACTATTTTTTTTGAAATGTCGTTGAAGTCACATGTTGTTTTTGGGCTAGAAAATCAAAAATGCTAGAAGTTTGGACTTGGTTAAAATTGTTTTATATGAATTTTTTATGAGAGGATTGATGTTCATCTATGTTTTGGAAGTCCAACAATTATGATTTTCGAAGAGCAGATGATAAGTATGGGGGATGATAAGATGCAATTATTTATTGTTTTTATTTATAGTTCATGCTAAAATTACCCCCACATTTATTAAAAAATCAAGATGACTGTCACATTTTTATAAAGACGAGTTATTTGGATTTAATTTCTATATTCTAGTTAATTTCCTTGAAACAACTCAAAATATATCTGAATTTTATTTTGAAAATATTGGAACCACATTTGTGTCTATTTGATTTTTGTGGAAAGTGCGCTCGGGAGTTTCACAACCCAGACCATGGAGCTCGACTTACCATTTCACCTGTTCGCCCCATTTCAACCCTAGCAGCCCATCACCTGACTTGCCCTACCAGTGGCACTAATTCCTTGCGCCACTCTGCACCAATCCAGCACCGACCGATCCATGAAGGCAAGTTGCATCAGTCCATCGAGATGCTCCCCACCGAAGCCCTTGCACGCAGCAACTTCCGAGAAACAATCCTCTTTATAGATTTTCTGTGCGCCCTGGTAAAGAAAATCGAACTTAAGCTTCAGCATTACATATATTCCCACCAGAATCACCCTGGGCTATATTGAATTCAGCATTCCATGACCAGATCTCACCGATCTGCTTAGCCTGATACAGTTCACTGTCCGAGCCCTAGGTTCACAGATTCCACCATCAAACCAAGTGAAGTAGCTGCTCAAGCAAGCAGTACAGATTCTACCGCTAACTCACAGCTATCTGAGTCCAGATCGACACCCCATGTACAGCACTTCACCCAGCCCACCAAGTAGGCAGATCCCAATCAACCGATGAACGGCCTGGTAAATTTTGTTGCCCAATACCAACATCAGAAATTTTGCCCTTAGATTGCATACAGAGATACAGTAAATAGGGTGAAATTGATGCCCTTTTCTTTATATTTTTTTACCTTGCCTGTGTGTTGTCCTAGCCCGGAGGCTTGTGGGGCTTGCCCCATGGCCGGCTCCATTGTCTGAATCCAGGACCAACACCATCCTGAAGCCCATATTCACCAGATCCAGTCCAGCCCAAGAAGTGCCTGATCATTGTCCAAAGCACCTTCGCCCATTCATAACTACATGGCAGTGATCTCCCATGTACCAAATTCCATGGTACTACAAGGAAACAAATCTCAGTTGCTTGATCCTTCTTGATGGTGTGTAGGATTTTAAAGCTCAATCATAGGATATTTCTCATCAGGCCAAGTTTGTTGGAGATGCTGCATCAAGATGTCAATGTGGAAAAGGATTGAAGGATGAAGCTGATTCTTCTATTGGATCTTGGTACGGGGTTTGTTATGTTTTTCTGTAAATATTATTTTTGATTTGAGGGTGGGAGATTCACTTCCTTATAAAAGGGGCGAGGGGGGACGCTGTTAATGGTAGATTTCAGACCTCTAGATTGTTTTGTTTTCACATCGTATTTTAATTAATTTTTCTCTTTTCTTTTGTGTTCAATGTGCTCTTTCCATATCAATCTATCAAATTCCATGGTTATAGATCACTGGCCAAGGATTGATCTGAGGTGGAATACAGTGTGCTACCTATGTTTCATTCAATCAATATTTTATTATTTCATTCTTGTTTAGAGTCATTGCAATGGATGGTTAGGAGCATTGACTTGGCAATTGTAGTTCATCTCTTCTTGCTATTCACAACCCGACTTCTCTTACTGTTTAAATCAATTCCATGTCCCTTCATCTGACCCACTCAACACATATTGTGAATTTGAGTGAGCTGGGAGGTGAATGGTACGTGGTTTCTGCTGAGGGTTTCATTGGAAACATACAATTGGTTGAGGTATGTCTCTATTCATTCTCCCGGACGAGATGAGGAACTTGTGTACCTTAATCATTGGAAACATACAATTGGTTGAGATGAGGAACTTGTGTACCTTAATGGGGCCTTGGGTGGGCTCGTTTCTCACAACATAAAACAGTGAGTGATAAATCATAGTGTGATTATTGAATAAGAATAAAATAAATAAAAGTACATAATGAAGGAAGCTACTAAAATTTTGCTCTGGGTCAACACCTTTCTAGCTCACATTTTCATTTCATTTTATTTTGTTTCTTGTTTAATTTTACGTTGTTCAATCATAAACCAAAACTACATCCCATTTCTATTTTCTTCATTATAAACAAATTAAACAACAAACAAAATAAAATGAAAATCTCAGTATTAAGGTAATTCTTTCTCTTTATCTTGTTATATTCTTGGTTTAATTCAATTCTTTTTCAAGGGCTTGTGATCATAAAAAGAAGAGAGATTGTTATACTCATCACCGTTCTTTGATTTTAATGATCACAAAAACTCTTAGTGTTTAATATTTTCATTTAAGAGATGTGCAACTAGCTTCATGACATCTTGTTAGAATCATTTGAAGGATCCTTGAACATATTTTAATGGATGTTTTGAAGCCTTTGAAGAAGACTAGAAGAACCATGGAGGCTCGTGGAAGAAAGTGGAGAAACCACTTCATGAAGGCAAAGACTACAAGCAGCACCGATTAGTCGATGCAGCGCCATCGGCCAACCGGTGACATGCCCATGATCTTCCTCATCCAACAAGACCCCACCGGCTACCCGGTGGAGCAACACCAGATAGCTAGTGTTGAAGGGAAATGACAATGTAATCTCCAGGCAACTAATGGCTAGCTGGTGCAAGCAGGCAGTGTGCAGGTATTTCCAGGCAGCTCACCGGCTCCCCTATGGAGGCTATCGGGTACCTGACGACGTCAAGCCATGTAATTCTCTGAGATTTTAAAAGAACATTATATTTGATAGCATATACGACAGACAACTCTGAGCCTAAACGAATCATGAAATATTATTATATGATCGTTATAACTCAGTTGTTAAATTGGCGGGTATGAATAAGATTAATTGCTTTATGAAATATATATAAATATTTTATTCAATATAAATGTATTGATAAATGATTAGGAAATAAGCATTCAATTTTTAATGAAGACATTTTATTATTTAAAAAATATGTTTTCTTCAAAAATGATTTTTATTGATTTTTGCGCTCAAATGTCATAATAATTTTTTGGAACTGTAAGAAATTTTATTTGATAAAATGGATATCATTTTTGAAATCAGCATATCAAAATTAGCTTATGGTGAAAATTTGAAATTATCTGAAAAGATTGTTTTTTCAGTGTAGTGAAAATTACCAATTTTTCAAATACTGTCTTTTCTTTTCATTAAATCAAGAAATTTAAAAGTTCAATTATATTTTGGATTTTTTTATTAAAGTGATATAAGAACCATTTGATTTAAAATAATCAAATTAATTTCATTTGAATCATCAATTTTCATGCTTTTGGTATAAGTTTATTTTGACCCTTAAAAACACATTTTTCTGAAAACTATTTTTAAGTGCATAATGTTTCTCCATTTAAATTATTTAAAATAAACCATAATGAAGAATGATTTAAATGAAATGTATAGATTATATATCTATTTATATAAATTGAAATTCATATGATGATGATTGATAATCATAGAGTTAATATAAGATCATATATCCCGTGAAAAATGCATTTCTTGGAAAATTGTTTTTCGACACGTTTTGCGAGTTTATTTTTAAATTAAATTCTGCCACTTCTATGAATTAAATTTGATAAAATAGATTTTATATTTGGAATCAACATAATTAATATTAAGTAATAAAGTCAAATTATTTTTTAGTTATAATGAATAGTAAAGACTAAAAATTTGTCATCACGTTAAAAGGGTAAATCGAGTTAACGTAGGATAAAACTAAGTGATAAGACCACCATTTTTTATCTTAATTCTTATTGGATGAATGAATTTCGACCTTTATCACCTTAGACTCGAGATTCAATTATTTATGGGACACTTATGAAAGTGACCTATATAATAATTCAAGTAAAGAAAAAGACAAAATATCACTCTCTTTCCTTTAAATATCTCTTATATGTTCACATAGGGATAAAAATAGGTTGTGAACGAATATTAAATGTTATTTTGAGTATAATGAAATTATTTTCATGATGATAATTTATTTTTAATTTTTAGTGACCATAAAGTTACCTTCAATGTTTATACAACGCTCACACAATGCTTGTGCAAACAATGGAAAACTCAAGGTAAATAATTTTAAAAACATTAAAAGTAATGTATTTGGGATGAGTTTTGTTTCCAAAAGGATTTTATAGTTAATAATTATGTATTATTGATGGTGAAACAAATTATTTTCTAAATTCATTATTATCTTCATGCCTTTAAAATCAAATTAAATGAATAGTGTCATAACACTACCACTAAACTGGGTAAGGCAGGCGCCTGCCTTTATCAGCGCTAACAGAAAAGCGCTGATAAAGGGGTAGGAATTTATCAGCGCTTTAAATATCCCTTTATCAACGCTTTTCTTAGCGCTGATAAAGGTCACATTTATTAGCGCTTTTCTTAGCGCTGATAATGTTTATTATATACATTAAATAAAAAACACATGTTATAACTATACATATATATATATATAATTAAATAATTATAAGATTAATAATAAATATATTTATTAGATTTATTAATTCATTATATTTATTAGATTTATTAATTCATTATATTTAATATATATATTTATTATATTTGTTTATATTTAATGTATTTGTTTTATTTATAAATATATAATTCTTTTTAATATATATGTATAATTAAAATTATTGAATATATATAAGGATCCGACCTTAAAACATTTTATAATCACGAATTAAATGAATAATTCACATTGAAGATCTTTTCAGGTTTAGAGTTTTAGAGAATTAGGACATAACTATTACATCTCAAAAGATTACAAAGTAGACACTTCTACCCAGTTTCCACTTTTTTTCATAAAATAAACTCTTAAAAAGAAACATGTCTAGTTCCATGTTTTAGATAACATATCTTTCCTTGATCCCATCTTTGACCCTATTCATCTTTAAGTCCTGTGGAAAACATTTCAAAAACTTGGGACGAGCATAAAAAGCTCAGTAAGGGATATAAAAATATGGAAAGAAAACATTAGTCCATGTATACATAAGAACCAATGAAATCATACTTTACCCATAAAACATAAGCACTTTAACATACCTCATGAAATCATAAGATTTATGAATAACTCATAGAAATCATAAGACATAAAGGTAACTTGAGGCATTCATAGCATTCTTATGTAGGGAGTAACCCTCATGGTTACGTTTGGAATACCCATCACAGTATATTCCCTAAATCTCTTCGGAGAAACCTTATCGTTTAACTCCTTTGCGTTACCCAATGCATTGGAGAGCTATCTCGGGCTCACCCGCCCTTAGTTTATTACGGAACCACCCGGTTTTATTGCCCAAGAACCACAACATAATCATAACACATAACTTAAGCATAAAGGAAAGATAACATTCCCACATTGCAATAACAATATAACATTTTAAGATATTGAAATAATAAATCCATTCTAAAAACCATTTTCAATACCAAAATTCGTAAAAAGAGTATATGGTATTTATTTTTCTTTTGAAAGCATTACGGCTTGTTAAGGAAACCAAAGATCAAATAATAATCACGACGGCAGAAAAGGTCGTTGTCACCGCTTACGTTAAAAAAGAAACATTCCTTTTTGTCGTTTAGTAAAACGCTTCGTAGAGAAAAAATTCCCTTTGAATGAAATGAAAATTCAAAAGGGTTTTATACACCGTATAAAAGAAAGTCGTGTATAAATCAAAGGATGCCTCAATAAAAGGAGATTGAGATGAAATCCCGTACAATGACGGTATCCTTAGATTAAGGACAAATCAATTACATAATTATGTGTGAAAAATATAAATACACCCAATATAAGTGGATATTAAGTGTAAAACAATCAGATGTCATCCACACATATTCATAGCACGACATAATAAAAAAGTAGAGGTTTAACCCAAAGAATTGAAATTGGGTTAAGAAGTTCACTTACAGAAATTCGACAGCCTGACAGTGTCACTTTAAAATTCAGAAAATGAGTTGATGAGAGAGAAAATGGTATCTCAACACTTGGGCATAAAATTTACATCAATAAGGATATAGAAGAACATATCCGAACATAATAAGATGTAAATTAAAAGACATAACAAAAAGAAGTCTTTTAAAAAGAGGAGGGTGAAAGGTTCCCTTACTGATTTGGGTAACTTTTTAAACGTACACCCCATGAAAGAAGGATCATAAAATGAAAATTTAAATACCCATAAATTAAAGTATATTACACAAAGAATACAATAATGGGCAGTACACACACCACACAAAAGGAAATAGTGGCAAATGTAGCATGAATCTCACGGGAATAAAAGTGAGATGAAAAACCCCTTACCTCACTGTAATCAATCGATTCATATGACCAAAAGATAATAACCACCAAATGAATTATAGAACACCACGAATATAAATAGAATCATGATAATATATATCAATTGGAAGTACACAATACACCACATTCCATAAATAAGTAGTGAACAATGGAAATCTCACAGAATTAAAAGTGAGATAAAAAATCCCTTACGAAAATTCGGCAGGCTAACAACGCCACTTAAAACTTCAGAAAATGGATTTATGAGATAAAATATGGTCTCTCATCATATGAACATAAAAATTATAGTAAGAGGAATATAAAAGAACACCCCCCAACATAAGAAATAGGAGATTAAAATAAATGACATAAAAGAGAGTACTTAAAAAGAAAGAAAGAGGTAGGATCCCTTATCTCAAGTCCGACTTGTCTTGTTCGTTTCTTTATATTACTGAATAATAAACTTAGGTCAATTTATAATTGCTTAAGTACTTACTTTAAAGTTTATTATTCAATTCATATCACATATTATCATGTTATAATAATTAGTTAATTATGTGAGTTCATATCATACGTTATGTCGATGTTCGGTACATGAGTCAAAAATGAACTTGTTGAAAAGAATTGTCCATGTAGTTATAAGTACATCTTCTCAAGAATAGTATTAATGATTTAAATATCATATATATTCAGTATATATTCATTTTATACTATTCCATAACATTTGGAGATAAAAAATGAAATGCACCGTTCATGGAGATGGTAGGTCGTACGTACGCATGAACGCTACTTTCATTTCTTTGTCATATTAATGGAATTAAAACTAAATGATATATATATATATATATATTATAATTCCAGTATAATATATATGTTATATAGGTCACATAAGTTCATTAATTTCATTCTTTATACATTCCATGTATTGCATGAACGAGTCACATCACTTGAGGGGGCGGTAGTCCACACTTCCTCAAATGAAATTATCGCATTTGCACAACATGTAAAGCATAAAGGTATGTTTTAAATATAAAATACAGAAGCATAGATATGACATAAATATAATATATATCATATATAAATATAGTGCCATCATAATGTCCACCATGAGAGGTGTTAAAAGAAGATTGAACAATCATCGTTTCGTGAGGCAGTAATTCGCTACCCACAGAAACAATATGTTATTTAACCATTAGATGGAGGTGTGTGTAAGTGTAGCTCGAATCCTTCTCATAAAAACATCATAGTATATTTAAGATACTGCTTTTGTTACAAAATAAAGGAATAAAAAGAGGTTAGGTGGTTGGAGAATTAAAATAAAACAAAAGAACATAAGAGAAGACATTACCTTTAAATCGGGTAACTTCCCTTGGTTTGAACCAAAAGGGTTTCTTGAAGAGCTTTCTGCCTAAAATAAGTCTTCTAGGATGAATAGAGGGATCTTGGGAGCTTATTTGAGTAGATTTTGGACGATCCAAAGGGCTTGAGAAGTGTGAGAGATGGGTAGGAAGTGGGGTCTTTTTATAAGGGAGAAGAGGGGCTCTTTTGGAAAGTATGAAACTATTATTTTATTATATAATCCTTTTCGGTTTCTAAAGGTCCCAAATTAATTAAAGTCAAAGATAATGTGTCCCATGTTTGAAATAAAATCATCCAATAATAATTGGACAAGTGTTGGATATTATTTTAAACATTATCTTCTTATTTATTTAAATCATTCATTAATGACGTAAACACTGAATCATCATTGTGTCATAAATAATTTTATTTTTTTGATGTCTAAAAATTATAAAAAATTACCATGATGTAGGAAATATTTTTAGCTTTATAATGAATATTTATAGTAAAAAATATAACTTATATAACCCCATGTAAAAATTGTTTTAGTAAAAAAATACATGTTTGTGACATTTTTATTTTTACTTTAAATAAAAGGTATTAATGTCATTATCTTACCCAAGTGGCTCCATGGGGTCCCACAAATTGACCCATGGATTTTTTTGGTCGTCCATGACTCATCCAATAAGGGTAGGACAAGTGTAAAGGTAATTTAATACTATTATAACATTATTTTTACCTTTAATTACACTAATTACCTTTAATCGCGGTTAATAAAACTCAAAAGTTACTATTCACCAAAAATTATTTTCATCCCATTGAACCAAATTTTACTTAATAATGAAAACCATGTATGTAATATTTTTGAAATTCAATTCACATAAGCGGTAAAATTCATTTAAACGAAAAAAATTATTTAACTACCACTTAGTGGTTTCACTATTCATCAAAAAATGAAGTTTTTTCAGAAAAATACCAAAAATTCACCCTAAGATATATTTAATATTCTGAATTCAAAAATGATTTATATTTTAAAAAATTCAAAACATACAAGGTGAATTAATTAATTTTATAATTAATTCCCGTTGTCAAAACAGATAGTGTGTTTTTAAGAAACAATATCTATCAAAAGTTTGACACTTGTTTATGTCCAATTTCAAAGTGAAATTACTTCCAATGACCAAAATTGGATTAAATGGTAAAAATATATTTTAACTACACTTTAAACTCAATTAAAAAGATAATCTAACCATATAAATAAATTAGATTAAAAGGAGGTTTTGAATTAAAATACAACATTTTCACTATTCATTAAAAAATGAACTTTGTCTGAAAAATAACAAAAATTTACACAAAGTAAATTTTGATGTCTTGATTCTAATGAAGGATTTTATTTTTTCAAAAATAACATATAAAACTGTCAAAAAGTAGATTTAAAAAGGGTTCTCCATCAAAAGGCGGTTAATCCACCTTTTAAAGAATATTAAAATATTTATGCTTAAAATTGGATTCATTTGCATTTTAAGTCTCTATCATTTATTGGGTAATTGTTAAAATACTTAACAAACATATATAATCATTTTGTAGTTAGTTCTGTTCATTCCCTCCATTACAACGACTAGGCATTAACTACCATTTAAAATAATATTATTTTATTATTAGTGTGCAACGTAAGATTTCAAAGAAACTCGTTGTTGCGTATTGAGTACGCCATCGAACATAGCATTCCCTTTAAAGTAATATCAACATTTTATTCACAAATATTGATAATATGAAAATGTCATATTCTTTATTTACCTGGGATGTTACATCCTTCCCCCCTTTTGGAAATTGCATCCTCATAATTTTAAAATTGGGCTCAGAAACTTCATTGAAAGCCCCACATCGGAAAAGGAGTCAATTAAACTGTCAGTTTAAAAGAAAGAAAGAGAAGTACAAAGGTCACCCGAGTTAACCCATACTAGGATTCCATGTAGGAAAACATGGATATGGAAGAGAAAACAAAGGGTCATGTTCTGATTGAGAGTGATAAAAAACATGTTTAGGAGAAATTTAACCACCAGAAAATCACAAACTTGTGATGGGTTAAACGGTATTTGATTCCCCAGTAAGAAACGTTAACATAATTTTTTTTTGATTTAAGTTACTTTTAATTGAGGAATTTATTTATGAGCTTAACTAAATCATATGGAAACATACTTACTTGTCGTGTAGACTTTCATCTCTTACAAGATTTCTTACACAAACTCATATTTTCTCTAAAAGATGAGTATTTAGGATGACTTGTTCACATTAAGAGCGCTATAATCAACTTATAGAGAATCAAATAATCCAAAAAAGAGAACTATATATTTCCCATGTCTTTAGACCAAAACCAAAATGGTTAGCACAAGATAAAATAATCCCCAAAAAGGACAATCTTTTACAAAAAGAAAAACTACTCTTAATCTCCAAATTTGTCCAAAAAAACCCAAAGTTCATCAAAGACCATTCAATAAACAGTTATCCACAAAATTCATCAAAGTACTCTAAACTAAGATTGAAACCCAAATCTATGAAGGATTTAATCACATAGTCTTCTAAGGTAAATCTTAACATTTATCTCCAAATAACACCAGTTACTCTTAAAGTCTCATACTGAAAATTAGTTAACCTAATCACATATCCTCCATGATAGGTTAATCATTTCCATAGATAACCCAAAATCAACTTATTCCTGATTCATAAGATCATCTAACTAAAAATAATTAGTCATACTAACCAGGGACTTCACATAGTCCAGTGGTAGGCGATAAATCCCAGTCACACTTTGGTTGTGGGTTCGATTCCCGCAGCTTCGTCTGACGCAACGAGTTGTCACACGGTCTGCATGTTGTCCTTTTTCCAAAACTATATAATTCTTAAAACATTCCCCAAAAAGAGATAAAATCTTCAAAAATAACCATAACATAATTTAACCTCAAGTTTATCTCATGCCTTTAATTTTCCATCATAACATATAGTAACCCATAATTACCTCAAAAGTAAGGATCATATAAAGCCTAATGGTTACCTTTATAATTATTACCTGAACTTCCACGTCGAGTTGGTTCTCTCATACAAGATGCATTAGAGAAATAACCAAGTTTCAAGTGGTTAATCATGACTCCTGATAGTTGGTTTAGAATAACCACAATATTTCTCATTTAATCCCATATTGCATCCAATCTCTTAATTAGAGAACCACCACAGTTTCCTTCAAACCCATTGTCACTTTGGTGCCTTCTAGATCCATCCATTTAATAAAACCAAAAATTTCAGTGTGAGTATATCAACAAAATCATCATGTACTAATGAGGAAGATAAACACTAAGATATACTTATCCAAGTTATCTCAAACTCATTCCAACATTCAAAAATAACAATGACTCCATTTAATATACTAACCATTGTGGTTATACACAACTTTTCATTTATGCTTAAACAACACTCTAACCTCTAAAGTTATCTAAACCGACCTTTGATACCAACTATAAGTACCCGACCTTAAAACATTTTATAATCATGAATTAAATGAATAATTCACATTGAAGATCTTTTCAGGTCTAGAGTTTTAGAGAATTAGGACATAACTATTACATCTCAAAAGATTACAAAGTAGACACATCTAATCAGTTTCCATTTTTTTCATAAAATAAAAAATCTTAAAAAGAAACATGTCTAGTTCCATGTTTTAGATAGTATGTCTTTCCTTGATCTCATCCTTTACCCTATTAATATTTAAGTCCTATGGAAAACATTTCAAAAACTCGGGATGAGCATAAAAAGCTCAGTAAGGGATATAAAAATATGGAAAGAAAACATTAGTCCATGTATACATAAGAATCAATGAAATCATACTTTACCCATAAAACATAAGCACTTTAACATACATCATGAAATCATAAGATTTATAAATAACTCATAGAAATCATAAGACATAAAGGTAACTTGATTCATTCATAACATTCTTACGTAGGGAGTAACCCTCATGGTTACATTTGGAATACCCATCACAGTATATTCCCTAAATCTCTTCAGAGAAACCTTAGCGTTTAACTCCTTCGAGTTACCCAATTCATTGGAGAGCTATCTCGGGATCACCCGCCCTTAGTTTATTACGGAACCACCCGATTTCATTGCCCAAGAACCACAACATAATCATAACACATAACTTAAGCATAAAGGAAAGATAACATTCCCACATTGCAATAACAATATTTTAAGATATTGAAATAATAAATCCATTCTAAATACCATTTTCAATACCAAAATTCGTAAAAAGAGTATATGGTATTTATTTTTATTTTAAAAACATTACGATTTGTTAAGGAATCCAGAGATCAAATAATACTCACGGCAGCAGAAAAGGTCGTTGTCACCGCTTACGTTAAAAAAGAAACATTCCTTTTTGTTGTTTAGTAAAACGCTTCATAGAGAAAAGATTACCTTTGAATGAAATGAAAATTAAAAAGGGTTTTATACACCGTATAAAAGAAAGTCATGTATAAATCAAAGGATGCCTCAATAAAAGGAGATTGAGACGAAGTCCCGTACAATGACGGTATCCTTAGATTAAGGATAAATAAATTAAAAAATTATGTGTGACAAATATAAATACACCCAATATAAGTGGATATTAAGTGTAAAACAATCAGATGTCATCCACACATATTCATAGCACGACATAATCAAAAAGTAGAGGTTTAACCCAAAGAATTGAAATTGGGTTAAGAAGTTTACTTACATAAATTCGACAGCCTCACAACGTCACTTTAAAATTCAGAAAATGAGTTGATGAGAGAGAAAATGGTATCTCATCACTTGGGAATAAAATTTACATCAATAAGGATATATAATAAAATATCCCAATATAATAATATGTAAATTAAAACACATAACAAAAAGAAGTCTTTTAAAAAGAGGAGGGTGAAAGGTTCCCTTACCGATTTGGGTAACTTTCTAAACATACACCCCATGAAAGAAGGATCATAAAATGAAGATTTAAATACCCATAAATTAAATTATATTACACAAATAATACAATAATGGGTAGTAAACACACCACACAAAAGGAAATAGTGGCAAATGTAGCATGAATCTCACGGGAATAAAAGTGAGATGAAAAACCCCTTACCTCACTGTAATCAATCGAGTCATATGACCAAAAGATAATAACCACCAAATGAATTATAGAACACCATGAATATAAATAAAATAATGATAATATATATCAATTTTAAGTACACAATAAACCACATTCCATAAATAAGTGGTGAACAATGGAAATCTCACGAAATTAAAAGTGAGATAAGAAATCCCTTATGAAAATTCGGCAGCCTAATGACGCCACTTAAAACTTCAAAAAATGGATTGATGAGATAAAATAGGGTCTATCATAATTTGAACATAAAAAGTACAGTAATATTAATATAAAATAACATCCCCCAACATAAGAAAGAGGAGATTAAAATAAATTACATAAAAGAGAGTACTTAAAAAGAAAGAGAGAGGTAGGATCCCTTACCTCAAGTCCGACTTGTCTTGTTCGTTTCTTTATATTACTGAATAATAAACTTAGGTCAATTTATAATTTCTTAAGGAATTACTTTAAAGTTTATTATTCAATTCATATCACATATTATCATGTTATAATAATTAGTTAATTATGTGAGTTTATATCATACATTTTGTCGATGTTCGGTACATGAGTCAAAAATGAACTTGTTGAAAAGAATTGTCCATGTAGTTATAAGTACATCTTCTCTAGAATAGTATTAATGATTTAAATATCATATATATCCAGTATATATTAGTTTTATACTATTCCATAACATTTTGAGATAAAAAAATAAATGCATCGTTCATGGAGACGGTAGGTCGTACGTACGCATGAACACTACTTTCATTTCTTTGTCATATTAATGGAATTAAAACTAAATGAGGGATATATATATTATAATCACAGTATAATATATATGTTATATATGTTACATAAGTTCATTAATTTCATTCTTTATACATTCCATGTATTGCATGAACGAGTCACATCACTTGAGGGGGCAGTAGTCCACACTTCCTCAAATGAAATTATCGCATTTGCACAACATGAAAAGCATAAAGGTATGTTTTAAATATAAAATACAGAAGAATATAGAGGAAATAAATATAATATATAGCATATAAAAATATAGTTCCATCATAATGTCCACCATGATAGGTGTTAAAAGAAGATTGAACAATCATCGTTTCGTGAGACAATAATTCGCCACCCACAGAAACAATATGTTATTTAACCATTAGATGGAGGTGTGTGTAAGTGAAGCTCGAATACTTCTCATAAAAACATCCTAGTATATTTAAGATACTTTTTTTTTGTTACAAAATAAAGGAATAAAAAGAGGTTAGGTGGTTGGAGAAGCAAAATAAAACAAAAGAACATAAGAGAAGACATTACCTTTAAATCAGGTAACTCCCCTTGGTTTGAACCAAAAGGGTTTCTTGAAGAGATTTCTGCCTAAGGTAAGACTTCTAGGATGAATAGAGGGATATTGGGAGATTATTTGAGTAGATGTTGTATGAGGAAAAGGGCTTGAGAAGTGTGAGAGATGGGTAGGAAGTGGGGTCTTTTTATAAGGGAGAGGAGGGGCTCTTTTGGAAAGCATGAAACTATTATTTTATTATATAATGATTTTCGGTTTATAAAGGTCCCAAATTAATTAAAGTAGAAGATAAGGTGTCCCATGTTCAAAATAAAATCATAAAATAATAATTTTACAAGTGTTGGATATTATTTTAAACATTATATTTTTATTTATTTAAATCATTCATTAATGACGTAAACACTGAATCATCATTGTGTCATAAATAATTTTTTTTTTGATGTCTAAAAATTATAAAAAAATTACCATTATGTATGAACTCTTTTTAGATTTCTAATTAATATTTATAGTTAAAAATATAACTTATATAACCCCATGTAAAAATTGTTTTATTAAAACAATACATGTTTGTGACATTTTTATTTTTACTTTAAATAAAAGGTATTAATGTCATTATCTTACCCAAGTGGCTTCATGGGGTCCCACAAATTTACCCATGGATTGTTTTGGTCGTCCATGACTCATCCAATAAGGGTAGGATAAGTGTAAAGGTAATTTAATACTATTATAACATTATTTTTACCTTTAATTACACTAATTACCTTTAATCACGGTTAATAAAACTCAAAAGTTACTATTCACCAAAAATTATTTTCATCTCATTGAACCAAATTTTACTTAATAATGACAACCATGTATTATGGATTTTTGAAATTCAATTCACATAAGAGGTACAATTCATTTAAACGAAAAAATCAGTTTTTTAACTACCACTTAGTGGTTTCACTATTCATCAAAAAATGAATTTTTTTAGAAAAATACCAAAAATTCACCCTAAGATATATTTGATATTCCGAATTCAAAAATGATGTCTATTTTACAAAATTCAAAACATATAAGTTTAATTAATTAATTTCATAATTAATTCCTTTTGTCAAAACAAATAGCGTGTTTTTAAGAAACAATATCTATCAAAAGTTTGACACTTGTTTATGTCCAATTTCCAAGTGAAATTACTTCCAATGACCAACATTGGATTAAATGGTAAAAATATATTTTAACTACACTTTAAACTCAATTAAAAAGATAATATAACCATATAAATAAATTATATTAAAAAGATGTTTTGAATTAAAATACAACATTTTCACTATTCATTAAAAAATGAACTTCATCTGAAAAATAACAAAAATTTACACAAAGTAAATTTTGATGTCTTGATTCTAAAGAAGGATTTTATTTTTTCAAAAATAACATATAAAATTGTCACAAAGTATATTTAAAAAGGGTTCACCATCAAAAGGCGGTTAATCGACCTTTTAAAGAATATTAGAATATTTATGCTTAAAATTGGATTCATTTGTATTTTAAGCCTCTATCATTTATTGGGTAATTGTTAAAATATTTAACAAACATATATAATCATTTTGTAGTTAGTTCTGTTCATTCCCGCCATTACAATGGCTAGGCGTTAACTACTATTTAAAATAATATTATTTTATTATTAGTGTGCAACGTAAGATTTCAAAGAAACTTGTTGTTGCGTATCGGGTACGCCATCAAATATAGAATTCACTTTAAAGTAATATTAACATTTTATTAAAAAATATTGATAAATATGAAAATTTCATATTCTTTATTTACCTAGGATGTTACAATATATGTGTTTTCTAATGAATTGGGGTCAATGAATATATCATGCGTATATATATGTGCATGAATAATGTTCATTTATAGATTATAATTACATATCACGTTGATGTGTTATTGATTTATAATTCATTATGTTAACCATTTAATATATATGTTCTAAAAAATGTACACTTATAATTAAAATTACATTATATTTAAAAAATAAATAAATATTTTATTATATTTTCAATGATATATATATAAATATACCTTTCAAATAATTTTATAAGTATAAATACAGATATATTTATTTAGAGTTATAATTATTAATATATATATATATATATATCATAAATATCATTTTAAATAAATATATAATAATATAAACAAATTATTAAATTTATACATTTATCATCGCTTTTATTAGCACTGATAAAGTATGTCTTTATCTGTGCTACAAAAGCACTGATAAAGAGGGTCTTTATCAGCGCTAAAATGAAAAGCGCTGATAAAGTCACCCTTTATAAGCACTACAAAAGCGCTGATAAAGTCACCCTTTATAAGCACTACAAAAGCGCTGATAAAGTCCAACCTTTATCAGCGCTAAAAAAGTGATGATAAAGTGAGTCTTTATCAGCGCTTTTCATTTTAGCGCTGATAAAGACCCCCTTTATCAGAGCTTTTTACTAGCGCTGATAAAGGTCCACACAGGATTTATAAAATCCACCGGGTCCTCCTCTTCCTCCTCGTACCCTGTCAAGCTTTCGCGAAAGCCCTACCTTGCCCCGCTGCCTCCTCTCCGCCGCTGCCTCCTGCTCCTCCTCCTCCGCCGTGGCCGCCTCCTCCTCCTCCTCCTCCTCCTCCGGTGCCTACTTCTCCTCCTCCTCCTCTTTCGTGGCTCCTCCTCCTCCTCCTCCACCGCGACCTCCTCCTCCTCCTCCTCCTCCACCGGCGCCTCCTCCTCCTCCTCCTACGCCTACACCACTGCCTCCACTACCTCCGAGCTGCCTCCGCGCTGCCTCAGTGCTGCCTCGGCGCTGCCTCCGTGCTGCCTCCACTGCCTCCGTTGCCTCCGCTGTCGATGCCTCCTCCTCCTTCACCACCAGGTCCTCCTTCTTAAGGTGAGTAAAATTGAATTTTCATGAATTAATTATGTTTGAATTTATTTTCAATATTTAGATTAATTATGATTTGGTATGATTCTTGTGTGTGATGCTTGTGTGTGTGACACATGTATATGTGGTTGGTTACTTGTTTGATCTTGATTAGCTCTCCCCACTATAGCCTTGTGATAGAAAACTGAATAGAGAGAGTATTTTTTTGTGAAAGGTTGTTACACTAGATTAGGATTTCACTTCGTCTAGTGGCCCTTAGTATGAATCTTATTCTGATTTTGAATACTACCCCATAGTTAGGCCAGGTAGGGTTTGAACTATCCGTGTTGGTGAATTCATGTCATCAGGTGAGGCATTCCAATGAGATGAGACATATGTTTAGTATGTTCTATATTGTATACTATTCTCTAGGTTGGGTCATATACCAATTTAAATATCACAACCTTTCTTATAACAGAACAGTGCCACCAACCTCTCACATTGGGTGTGATTCACATATCCTCTAATTCCACAACATAGTAGCTGCTCCCCTCTCACTTACAGTGGGTCTCACCATCACATCACATAAAAAACAATTTGAGGAGGGAATCTCTATAGACAAACTCTAACAAAACTACTCCAAACCAATACTAAGTGATCCCCATTTCTATATCTCACATCATATTATCATAAAAAAAATGATCTAATGAGGGAATCACAATATCCAACCTCTATCACAAGTCAAAATGCACCATCAATAGGTGTATCCCATGGAAGTCACACACCAATCCCCTTTGACCAATTCCTTATCACTCAAAGTAGGGTGCTACCAACACCTTATCACTTAAATAAAGGCCATCCATCTTATATCATTCCACAAAACATATAAATAGTAATATAAGGAGGGTATCTAGATAACCAACCTCTCGTACTAGCTAAACCACATCATCAATAGGTGGGCCCCATGGATTATCATACTTCAACTAGGTGAAAGTCATATGAAGTCCCAATCTCTTAGTTGGTCTGACCATAAATGATAAAAGTCACCATCCATTTAGCCTTGCATAATAATCTCCTTAAAACCATCTTGGTTATACATGAAAATTATTCCCAACCTATCAACATTCTAATTCCGCCTATAAGGGAATGTACTGGGTTCTACAAACCTAACCCATCTCTACTCATTAATACCAACACACACTCATCTCTACATGGTAATGTCACAACCCACATGCTATACTTGATCTAGGCCTCGATAGTCTAGTCTATATCATCTTTTAATTCCCACATTAAAACTCATTAAAACTAAATAATGACCATCCTAAGAAACTCACACTAAGAGCCTTGGATACCCTATGCTAAGTCATCCAGACTATTACCATGACCCTCACTTAGGTACCATATCATATCTCCCCTTGGAGATCTCTTAATCCAATTATAAGGTGGAAATCCTCTATGTCACACTTCACCAATCCCTATATGGAATATCCTACTCATCACACACACCATGACTCTTATATATCTTTAAGAGGGTGTTCCCCATCATACATGATATATAAAACTATATTATCCATTTTCTTTAGGCTTAAGAATCTAATACCTACTCAAATAGCCTTAGAAAACCTAACTAGGCTATAAAAATCTCATACCAAACCCGATCCTCTCATAAACACAACTAGAAACCTCACCTCCATGGAGACATAATCTCTGGATGATCACAAAATCACAAACATTCAATAGAACCCTCAATCTATCTCTTGGAGGATCAAAAACACCCTATTTATTTACTTAGGTTTCTCTTGATTTCTATCCCTTTCACTGGAACACATATACTCATGCATGAATGCACAATCATGCATAAATTGGAACATGGTTTTGTATTATAGGGTCCACCTACCTCAAAAAATGGAGTAACCCCCTCACCAAGATCAACCCATCCTCAACCAAGACTATACATGCCTTATCTAATCTTGTACCAATGATTGAGACCTAATATCAAGGCACAATTCCCAAATAATTAATTATAGAAACTTATAATTAATTATTCAACTTAATATAATTAGGAATAATATTTTAAAAACTCACTGGGAAACACAACACCACCTAAACCACACAAAACATGGTGCGTTCATTATATGAGGATAACCTCTAGCAAATACAAACAAATTCTACATCATCTGAATTTATTTGAAGATGATATAGTGAAATCATCACACAAATACTAGTTAAAATCATCCCAAATCATATGGAAATAAAGGATAATAGTAATGGAGGAGGTATGAGGGAAGAACTCACTAACACACTATAAAAAACTCCCAAGAACCACCCCTTATCAGGGGGATCAAAGAGAGGAAGAGAATGGATGAATCCCAAGAACCACCCAAGATTTGATATTAATGAGCATGCCCCCACCATTTTTGAAGTATCTAGTTTTTTTTATCTAAATTATACTCATATTCCTTCTCCCCTAACCTATATACCCATCCTTTGGATTTCAAATAGGATGAATATAAATAAAGAATGGATGAATGCCAATCAGTTGAAAAAAGAGTATGAAGAAGGCGTGAAAGAGTTTATCAAGTTTGCAAAAGATCATGCATATGACCCTTCTCAAATCCTTTGTTCGTGTTTACACTGTTGTTATTCAAAACAAATTAGTCCAGAGGAGTTGGAAGAACACTTGATCTGTCACAGAATAGATCAGAGTTATACATGTTGGAATAAACACGGGGAAACAACGAATATAGGTAGTGGCTGGGATAACACTACGTTTTATGGATCATCTGATATGATTACAAGTATGAACAATGAATATGACCGTATGGAGGATGTGATTAGCGATGTGAATGATGATGAATATCATATTGAGGAAATGACAAGGACCGTCAAAGATGAACTTCGTGATTTCCCAAAATTGTTTGAGAAGTTAAAAAGTTGTGCAAAGATGCCATTGTATGCTGGTTTCACTAAATATACAACACTGTCAGCCGTACTAAAGCTATATAATTTGAAAGAAGACAATGGGTGGAGTGATGCCAGTTTTACGGAACTACTTGCTCTCCTGAATGACATGCTCCCAGAAGATAATGAGCTCCTGAGATGAACATACGATGCCAAACGAATGCTACACTTGATGGGTATGATCTCTGAAAGAATACACGCCTGCCTGAATGACTGTATATTGTTTCACAAGGACCAAAAATAAATTAAATAATTCCCAAAGTGTGGTGCTTCTTGATACAAGAAAGATGAATCCAGTCCTACTAAAGTTGTATGGTACTTTCCAATCATTCCAAGGTTTAGGCACCTATATGGAAGTGAGGAGACTGCATGACAATTGACATGGCATGAAAATACAAGAATTAAAGATGGAATACTATGTCACCCGATAGACTCTCCTCAGTGGAAGAGATTTGATCATAAGTATCTTGAATTTGGAAACGAGTCTAGAAACCTTCATCTTGCATTATCTACAGATGGAGTGAATTATTTTGGTTTTCAAAGAAACAGTCACAGTACATGGCCGGTTATGTTGGTAAATTATAACTTACCACCATGGTTATGCATGAAAAAAATAAATCATGTTATCTATGCTTATATCAATACCAAAAAAACTGGGTAATGATATTGATGTTTATTTAGCTCCATTGATCGAAGATTTGAAATTATTGTGGGATTCAGGTGTTACATTGTATGATGCTTACAAAAAGAAAGATTTCACTTTGAGAGACATGTTGTATGGGATGATAAATGACTTCCCTGCTTATGTAAATTTTTCAGGATATAGCATTAAAGGAACTCAAGGGTGTCCCGTTTGTGAAAAAGGTACACAATCAATTAGGTTGAAACATTCATCGAAAACCGTGTTTCTAAGACATCGTAGATTTCTACCCCGACGACATAAGTACCAATCTTGGATGACATCATTCGATGAAAGTTCAGAAGAACATATAACACCGTCTCCACTAATAGGAGATCAATTGTTTGAGAAAGTTAAAAATATGGACACTACTTTTGGTAAACCGGCTTCAAAAAACCTTACAAAAATCGGTTGGAAAAAGAGATCAGTTTTTTTAAATTACCATACTGGAATTGTCTGTATGTAAGACATTTTCTTGATGTTATCCATGTAGAAAAAATGTATTTGATAGTGTCATCGACACATTGCTAAATACACCTGAAAAAAAAAGATGGAATTAAGGCTAGGTTGGACATGGTTGAGATGAGAATACGAGAAGAGTTGGCACCAGTGAAGGGTGAAAAATGAACATTTCTTCCTCCTACTTCTTACACTCTTTCCAGGAAGGAGAGATATCAGTTTTACAACTTCTTGAATGACGTAAAGGTTCCAGAGGGGTATTCATCAAATATCAGGAACCTCGTGTCAATGAGCGATTTGAAGTTAAAAGGTCTGAAATTACATTACTGTCATGTTTTGATGCAATATCTCATTCCCATTGCTTTACGTTGAATTTTTCCCAAGAATATCTACCATACATTAACGAAAATGTGTTTCTTCTTCAAAGCTATATGCAACAAAGTTATAGACCCGATGAAATTACCAACTATGGAAAGAGAAATTTCCGTCATATTATGTGAATTAGAAATGTTCTTCCTGCCTTCATTTTTTGATATGATGGTTCATTTCATGGTCCACTTGGTGGTAGAGATTCAACTATGTGGTCCTGTACATTACAGATGGATGTAACCCATTGAACGGTATATGAAGATTTTGAAAGGGTATGTCAAAAATCGAAGTCGGCCAGAGGGTTGTATTGCGGAGAGATATATTGTTGAGGAAGCCATTGAATTCTATATCGAATTACTGTCTGGTTTGGAAAGCATTGGCCTAACGAAATCTTGTCACACTGGGCGGCTTGAGGGTGAAGGAATTTCTAGAAGACAGGTTGTCACAATCAATATTACAGATCGGGAGCAGGACCACCTTTATGTTTTTCATAACAATTTTGACATTGACCCATATGTTGAAACCCACAAATAAATTCTTAGGCATTTGAATCCATCTAGGGCTGAAAAATGGATATCAGATACACATAATCGATAATTTATAGGATGGTTTCAGGACCATATTTTTAAGAAGTCAGATGAAAATCCAGAGTCAATTTCAGACCGACTTCAATGGCTAGTCAGAGGACCAAGTGTGTATGTATTATCTTACAATGCTTATGTAGTTAATGGTTATACATTTTATATAATGAACATGATGAAGACAGTACCATGTAGAATAGTGGGGTTACACTTGTGGCTGAAGCGATGCATGTTTCCAGTGCTAAGGACAGAAATCCAATTTATGCGAATATGTCATACTTTGGAATCATCAAACAAATATGGGAGTTGGATTATACGGAATTCCAAGTTCTGATTTTTCTATGAAAGTGGGTTGATAATAGGAGTGCTGTTAAAATAGATGAATTGGGATTCTTGAAAGTTGATTTCAGTAAGGAAAGGGAGAAAGACGAACCGTTTATAATGGCATCACAGGTAGTGCAAATATTTTATGTTCCAGATCCCACAAACTGAAACTTGTCAATTGTTCTATTATCGACCAAAACAACTGATGGGTCAGATGAAAATTCAAAAGAGGATGACCCTTTCATTGGGACTTCACAATAATTTCATAGTGGTCCCAATGTAGACAACGTTTTGTATGTTAGAGGAGACCACAATGAAGGGATATGGATATTCGATAGAGGGGTCAAATCCCTTCAGCCTTTAAAAAAAGGAGAGTTCAATAATTAGGTTATTTTTTTATTGTAATATAGATTGTGTTACATTATGTTATTATCTGTACGCTGCTGCTTTTATGTGATCTAAATTAAATGTTAAACCAGATCTGTAGATAATGACTTCTGCACCTGCTGATGCACCCAATCCTGAGACACAACAGGTTTCTCAACCTGTTGAAGCTGGTCCCACTACTGAGGTACAACAGGTCTCTCAACCTCTTGCAGCTGGTCCCACTACTGAGGTACAACAGGTTTCTCAACCTGTTACTGCTGGTCCCACTGCTGAGGTACAATAGGTTTCTCAACCTGTTTTTGATGGTCCCAATGCCGATGCTAGCACTTTAGAGGAACATAATGATGATGCAGAAACTGAGGAAATGGTAGGCAATGAAACCCTGATGGCACAAAAAAAAATAGGTGCGCAGTAGTTTGACAGTTTTATCCAAAATCCTTAAGGAAAAAGCAAAAGGCATCAAATATGAGGTGGGATGGAATAAGCGAGGCCATCATGTAAACCCCAACAAACCATGTTTAGTAGCTACATTGGAATCGTCACTCGACAACGTGTGCCGATTGATATAAAGTCATGGCACCATGTTGTCAGCGGGATGAAAACATTAATGTGGTAAGAGATTACGATAACATTATGATATCATTTATTTAATTTATTAAAATAAAATAAAATAAAATACTAAAATATTGACTAACTCTACATCATCTCTTGTAGAGTGAATTTATAGTAGATGTCTCAAACAAAGAATATGTATTAAGAATGACATGAAGGGTTCATAGAGGCTTTCGCACAATTTTAATTAAATGTCATTTGAAAGATGCTGAAGGGAAAATCAAGCCTCACCCACCTCCTCTTTATGCACACTTGATATCCCAAGGAGCGTGGGATGCGTTTTGCAACCATCGTGTGGATCAGAATTTTTAGGTACATTGTGTTTGGTAACACGTAGTTTAACGTTTCTTGTATTCATCACTTTGATTGACATTTTTTTATTTATGAAATAGCAACTGAGTGATGAAAATAAAGAATGGGAAGAAAAACCAGTGTACCCCTACCGTAAAGCAAGGCTGGGGTACGCTTCAATTGAAAAACAATTGGTACGTATTTTAAAAGTACTGTAATACTTTTATGTGACATAAAACAACACTGTAACCATGTTTCTCTGTTTATATATAGATTGATGAATCAAAATCCCAAGCCACTTCCATCCCATGCCATGTGCTATGGAAGGAGTCTCGTGTTAATAAATAGGGGAAACTGGTAGATGAAAACACACAAAAAATGTGGGAAACATGTGTAAGTATGACATAATATAAATTTGTTTTTCTTTAAATCACTATTACATCACGATGATTACTTATTTTACCATATTTTCTATTTGACATAGTCATAGGAATCAACAACATCCGCACCAGATGCAGACATACTTTTAGCGGCCTTAAAACAGCCATAATAGTATGGTCGCGTCAGAGGTGTGGGTTTTGGGGTGACACCCCGGACATATTTTCAGAAAAAAAACAAGAGGAGGAACAAACTAAAGGAATGAAAATGATAAGAGATAGACTAGATACCCTTGAATAAAAATTCCAAAGTCAGGGAGAGTTTCTAGAAACTTTGATGGGGGAGAGGCGAAGAGAAGAAACAACTCAAGAACAACCCACCCCACCCCCCACCAGCTTTGAGGTGAGCCATTCCCCTCAAAGACCTGACTTAACTGAGGTAATAAATGTTTTAATATTGTTTCTGTGAAATGTGAATCGCATAGACACTGATACCTTTCTTGTAATGACATTCTACAGGGCGAGAATGATTGTGATTTATATCTGTCAACTCCCACCCATCGCCTTGTAGCGAGGGCTACGATGTTCAATATGTATAATGACACGCTACACTCCAGAAAAATTCCAACCGGTCACGTAAAAGTGTCGATTAACATAGCTCATGAGCTGATCACTGAGTTACCCATGCCAAATGACGATGATGACATTCATACGGTGGAAAAAGCTGTTGGAACATTCGTTTCATGACCATTGAATCTTGTAAAAAAACATGTCGACTAGGAGGTATTCATTTCCAATTAATTTTTCAAGCAGAACCTTTAACATTTAATTAGAAAAGGGATGAACCGATGAATGTTATTACATAAGGACAAAAAGAAGGAGCTAAAATGAAATAACGGCTCAAAAGGATCAACCAACCGATCAAAACGATCTACTGAGGGCACCTTCACCCCACCCGTTCTATATCCACATTTAATATCATTACAAGCTCATGTGGATATGAAAAAGAAAGGCAGAAATAATCACACAATTTTTTGTGAAAAAGATATGCATAAAGAGGAAAAATTAGATTTTTTTAGTGCTGACGCTGTAGCTAAAATCATCACATACGACTGGCTAGGCGCCTCAGTTATAAATGTATACATGAGTTATGTTTTCATGACTTGATTTTACAGAAGATGATATACTATGATAATTATGGATAAATACATTTCATATTTTTTACAAGAGTATATATGAAAAAAAATTGAAGGGATTTTCCCGTGAATACAAATTTGGACTCATTAGTCCTCACACCATGTCTACACAACAAAAATAAATAGATTCCAATTTTCAGGCTGAATTAATGTCAAACCTGCTCAGAAGGTTTCAATGCAAAATTATGACTGATAGACTATTTTTAATACCAACGTTGCAGGGGTAAAACTCTACATTTTAATCATATCAATTATATTTTCATTTCTATCATTACTTATTCCTTTTTTTGTTTTTAGGCAGTATTGGATGCTCATTACAGTCAATTTGGATACTCCAAATATTTATTTTATGGATTCACTGCATGGATATCCAACGGACCGACCACACATGATGAAGATTGTCAATTTTTAATACACTAGATCCAACATTTTAGAACTAAATATCTAGTTATATAATTTATATTATCTTTTAATGAGGATTTTGTTATGATAGGGTGGTGTATGAATATCGTCTAAAGGCTGGAATGAATCCAGGGTCTAAGGATGACAAGGCGCACAAGATCTAAAAATGGAAAAGTATCAGTGTATATATAATTATATTGCACTATACAAATACATATAAAAACAGATTACTTATTTTTCTCGATGTTTCTGCAGTGTCTGAAACAAACAAATGGAAAGGACTGCGGTTATTATGTTTGTGAATTTATGAAAGAGATCATATTTCATGAACAAACTAGCATCCCTGAAGAGGTATTTTTGAAAAATAATTACTAGTTAATTTAAAATATTTATTAATCCTTTGTGTATTTATATTTTTTCAGTACTACTATGACTGTCGCAAAAAATACTATTCACAAGATGATATAAATGTGTTTAGAAATAATGGGCAACGTACCAGATGGAAGAATGTAAACAAATAGGACAATAAAGGTGAATTCCTACTACTTATGTTATCTTTATATGATCATTGATATCTCCCTTTTTTACACTTATTTAGCATCTATGATCACCCTTTCTTATGTTTCATATCCTTAGATAATGAAAAATGGTTTTAGAAATGATTTGAGTTTCTAGTAAAGAATAACTTAATGAGAGACTCTTATGAACTACTGACATATGGAAAATAGATAAAATACATTTAGATTGTTTTGATACTTTAGGAAAACTATCCATGAGTCATTTTTGATGTGTACGAATCTACCGCACCTCAATCCGACGCACGGTGTGACCGGTATGGCTAAAAGCATCTGATATCAGTTTGAAATTGACATTAACTTTAGAAAACAACACTACTGACACACAGAATACTGAGCAAACACATTCAGATTGTTTTGATACTTTAGGAAAACGACCCATGAGTCATTTGTGAGGTGTATGAATCGACAACACCTCAATACGACACACGGTGTGACCATTATGGCTAAAAGTGTCTGACATCAGTTTGAAATTGACATTAACTTTAGAAAACAATATAAGTGACATACACAAAACTGAGCAAATGCATTCGGATTGTTTTTATACATTAAGAAAATGATCCATGAGTCATTTTTTATGTGTAAAAATCAACTTCACCTCAATCCAACGCACGGTGTGACTGGTATAGCTAAAAGTGTCTGATATCAGTTTGAAATTGACATTAACTTTAGAAAACAACACAAGTGACATACGAAAAACTGAGAAAATGAATTCGGATTGTTTTGATACTTTAGGACAACGATCCATTAGTCATTTGTGATGTGTAAAAATCAACCGCACCTCAATCTGACACACAGTGTGACCGCTATGGTTAAAAGTGTCTGATATCAGTTTCAAATTGACATTAACTTTAGAAAACAACACAAGTGACATACGAAAAACTAAGAAAATGCATTCATATTGTTTTGATACTTTAGGAAAATGATCCATGAGTCCTTTTTGAGGTGTAAAAATCGACAACACCTCAATCCGAAACATGGTGTGACCGTTATGGCTAAAAGTGTCTGACATCAGTTTGAAATTGACATTAACTTTAGAAAACAACAAAAGTGACATACGAAAAACCGAGCAAACATGTTTGGATTGTTTTTATAATTTATGAAAATGATCTATGTGTCATTTTTGAGGTTTAAGAATCAACCGTACCTCAATCTGACGCATGGTGTGACCGGTATGGCTAAAAGTGTCTGATATCATTTTGAAATTGACATTAACTTTAGAAAACAACACAAGTGACATACGAAAAACTGATCAAATGCATTTAGATTGTTTTGATACTTTAGGAAAACGATTCATGATTCATTTTTGACATGTACGAATCAACTGAACCTCAATCTGACACATGGTGTGACCGGTATGGCTAAAAGTTCCTGATATCAGTTTCAAATTGACATTAACTTTAGAAAATAACACAAGTGACATACGAAAAACTATGAAAATGCGTTCTAATTGTTTTTATACTTTAGGAAAATGATCCACGAGTCATTTTTGAGGTGTAAAAATTTACAACATCTCAATCCGATACACGGTGTGACCGGTATGGATAAAAATGTCTGGCATCAGTTTGAAATTGACATTAACTTTAGAAAACAACACAAGTGAGATATGAAAAACCGAGAAAACACATTCAAATTGTTTTTATACATTAGGAAAATGGTCCATGAGTCATTTTTGAGGTGTAAAAATCAACTTTACCTCAATCCGACACATGGTGTGACCGGTATGGCTAAAAGTGTCTGATATCAGTTTGAATTTGACATTAACTTTAGAAAACAACACAAGTGACATACAAAAAACCAAGAAAACGCATTCGAATTGTTTTTATACTTTAGGAAAATGATCCATGAGTCATTTGTGATGCGTAATAATCAACCACACCACAATCCTACGCATGGTGTGACCGGTATGGCTAAAGTGTCTGATATAAGTTTCAAATTGACATTAACTTTAGAAAAAAACACAAGTGACATAAGGAAAACCGAGAAAACATGTTCGGATTGTTTTTATACTTTAGGAAAATGATCAGTGAGTCATTTTTGAGGTGTACAAATAAATTGCACCTCAATCCGACGCACGGTGTGATCGGTATGGATAAAAGTTTCTGATATCAGCTTGAAATTAACATTAACTTTAGAAAACAACACTACTGACATACAACAAACTGAGAAAACGAGTTTGGATTGTTTTGATACTTTAGGAAAATGTTCCATGAGTCATTTTTCACATGTAATAATCAACCCCACCTGAATCTGACGTACGGTGTGATCGGTATGGCTAAAAGTGTCTGATATCAGTTTCAAAGTGACATTAACTTTAGAAAACAACACAAGTGACATACGGAAAACCAATAAAATGCATTCGTATTATTTTGATACTTTAGGAAAACAATCCATGAGTCATTTTTGACGTTTAAGAATCAACCTAACCTCAATCCGACACATGGTGTGACCAGTATGGCTAAAAGTGTCTGATATCGGTTTCAAATTGATATTAACTTTAGAAAACAACACAAGTGACATACAGAAAACCAATAAAACGTGTTTGGATTGTTTTGATAATTTAGTAAAAATATCCATGAGTCATTTGTGATGTGTAAAAATTGACCACACCTCAATCCGACGCACGGTGTGACCGGTATGGCTAAAAGTGTCTGATATCAGTTTGAAATTGAAATAAACTTTAGAAAACAACACTATTGACATATAGAATACGGATAAAATGCATTAGGATTGTTTTTATACTTTATGAAAATGATCCATGAGTCATTTGTGACGTTTACGAATCGATCTCACCTCAATCCGTCGCACAGTGTGACCAGTATGACTAAAAGTGTCTGATATCAGTTTCAAATTGACATTAACTTTAGAAAACAACACTACTGACATAAGGAATACAAAGAAAATGCGTTCAGATAGTTTTGATACTTTATTAAAACGATCTATGAGCCATTTTTGACATGTACGAATCAACCTCACCTCAATCCAACGCACGATGTGACCATTATGGCTAAAAGTGTCTGATCTCAGTTTGAAATTGACATTAACTTTAGAAAACAACACAAGTGACACACGGAAAACCAGTCAAATGCATTAGGATTGTTTTGATACTTTAGGAAAATGATCCATGAGTCATTTTTGAGGTTTAAGAATTGAACACACCTCAATCCGACGCACGTTGTGACAGGTATGGCTAAAAGTGTCTGATATCAGTTTGAAATTGACATTAACTTTAGAAAACAACACAAGCGACATACGGAAAACTGAGAAAACACATTAGGATTCTTTTGATACTTTTGGACAATGACCCATGAGTCATTTTTGACATGTAAGAATCAACCGTACCTCAATCTGATGCACAGTGTGACCGGTATGGCTAAAAGTGTCTGATATCAGTTTGAAATTGACATTAACTTTAGAAAACAACACTACTGACATACAAAAAACCAATAAAACGCGTTCGGATTGTTTTAATACTTTAGTAAAATGATACATGAGTCATTTGTGACATGTAATAATTGACCACACCTCAATACGACACACGGTGTGACCGATATGGCGAAAAGTGTATGATATCAGTTTGAAATTGACATTAACTTTAGAAAACAACACAAGTGACATACGGAAAACTGAGAAAACGTGTTCGGATTGTTTTGATACTTTAGGAAAATGATCCATGAGTCATTTTTAAGGTGTAAGAATCAACTGAACCTCAATCTGACGCACAATGTGACCGGTATGGATAAAAGTGTATGATATCAGTTTCAAATTGACATTAACTTTAGAAAACAACACAAGTGACATACGAAAAACCAATAAAACACATTAGGATTGTTCTCATACTTTAGGAAAACGATCCATGAGTCATTTTTGATGTGTAAGAATTGACCGCACCTCAATCCAACACACGGTGTGACCGATATGGCTAAAAGTGTCCGATATCAGTTTGAAATTGACATTAACTTTAGAAAACAACACAAGTGACATACGGAAAACTGAGAAAACACATTTGTATGGTTTTTATAATTTATGAAAACGATCCATGATTCATTTGTGAGGTTTAAGAATTTATAACACCTCAATACGACACACGGTGTGACCGGTATGGCTAAAAGTGTCTGATATCAGTTTGAAATTGACATTAACTTTAGAAAACAAAATAAGTGATATACAAAAAACCAAGAAAACGCGTTCGTATTGTTTTTATACTTTAGTAAAACGATCCATGAGTCATTTTTGAGGTTTAAGAATTGACCGCACCTCAATACGACGCACGGTGTGACCGGTATGGCTAAAAGTGTCTGATATCAGTTTCAAATTGACATTAACTTTAGAAAACAACACAAGTGACATACGGAAAATAGAGCAAACGTGTTTGGATTGTTTTGATACTTTATGAACATGATTCATGAGTCATTTGTGATGTGTACAAATCAACATAACCTCTATCTAACGCATGATGTGACCGGTATGGCTAAAAGTGTCTGCTATCAGTTTGAAATTGACATTAACTTTAAAAAACAACACAAGTGACATACGAAAAACCAAGAAAATGCATTCAGATTGTTTTCATACTTTAGAAAAATGATTAATGAGTCATTTTTTACGTGTACAAATCAACCCCACCTCAATCTGACACATAGTGTGACCAGTATAGCTAAAAGTGTATGATATCAGTTTCAAATTGACATTAACTTTAGAAAACAACACAAGTGACATACGGAAAACTGAGCAAACACATTTAGATTATTTTGATACTTTAAGACAATGATCCATGAGTCATTTGTGACGTGTACAAATCTACTGCACCTCAATCCGATGCACTGTGTGACCAATAAAGCTTTTCATTAGATAAAGAATCAATATTTATTAAATGAGATAAATCATCCAAAAACATATTGATTTTACATTATTCCCTTTCATTGTTATCAGAATGAAAGCATTTGAGTTTATCATTTCCATATTTTAGTTTCACATTTCCATATTAATGTATTCTTTCATATTAATGTTTTAATTTATTTCATTATTTTATTACTAACATAATATTTGTTTTCTTATATAGGTGAATTTTTTTCCTTGAGTTCAGATGCTTTGTTCAGAAAAAAATACCATGGACGACAATTTTTGAGAGAGGATCATAGATATGAAAGGATTAAACATTAATAATTATAACTTTTGTTGGATAATTTTAATTTTAACCATGTAAAACATTGTTTGAAATGTATATAGTAGTGTTTTTTTTGTACTCATGATGTTAAGTAAATGTATATAGCATTGTTTGTCAAAACATTGTGTGTGGGTGCTATTTTGTGCAGGTGTGCAGGTGCTAGTTTGTGCAGGTGTGCAGGTGTGCAGGTTCTGGTTATGTAGGTGAAGGTGAAGGTGCCTTTATCAGCGCTTTGTTGAGCACTGATAAAGGTCACCTGTAACAGCGCTGATAAAGGGGCCTATTATCAGTGCTCAAGATAGCGCTGATAAAGGAACCCCTTTATTAGTGTAGAAAATCACTGTTAATGCTAGCATAGATAAAGGGAGGGTCCCTTTTATTAGCACTCTGAAAAGAACTGATAAAATCCATCGTTATCAGTGCTAAAAAAAGCGCTGATAAAGGGGGTCCTTTATCAGCGCTTTTTTTAACGCTGATAAAGGTCTCCTTTATCAACACTTTTCAGAGTGCTGATAAAGGGGACCCCCCTTTATCTAATATGGCATTAACAACACTTTTATAGCACTGTTAATGTTAGTTTTTAGCACTGATAAAAGGCCAAGTTGTAGTAGTGTAAATGGTAGTAATGATATTTTATGTTAAATGATATTTTATAAAATTATTTAAAAATCCTAAAAATCATGAAAGAGGAAAATTAGGATGATAAATAGTCTGTAATTTCATCCCTTTTCCATTTATTATCCAATTTTTATCTTATAAGTAAAATTATAACCCTTTAGTTTAAAAAAGTTATTATCACGATTAAGGTTAAAATGAGTTTACAGGAGATTAAATTAAAAGATAAGGGTATGTTTGTCAATTAAACTTGTCTAAATCCTATCAGATGGCCATATTTTAACCATATCCTATACCAGTTTAGAATATATGGTCATTTGGAAGCATTTGTCTTAGGAATGACTTTATCATTTTGTATTCTTTTAAGAAATTTTCTAGTAGGCCATATTCCCCATTTATAAAAGGACACATCCTCTCCTCTCCTTTCCACACTTCAAGATCCTTTTAGTTTGGTCATCACCTGGCCAAATATCTTCCTTGCATCTCTCCCCATGAACTAGATTCCTTGGTTTGATCAGAAATCCATCCTAGGAAGACTTTAGTTATAACCCTAAAGAGGTTGTCCAAAAAAGAGTATCATTCTTAACCGAGTGATTTTGTTTTATTTCTTCTTCCACCTCCTTTAAATCTTATTCAACCATGCTAATATAATAACATCAATATCTCTCATATATTGATATGTTTTTATGTTAATGTATCACTCTATATTCATCTCATTTTCCATCAAATGAAAAACTAAATAGTCATTCGTGCGTACAATGGACTACCGCCTAGAAAATCAATTTAATTTGTTTTCCATAACCTCTTCTTAATGATAGTTGTAATGATTGATTTAATTTATATTTATGATATTCATGGAATATTTCTCATTCTGGAAAGATAATATATCATTTACTTTCTTACCTTTCCATTCAATAAAAAATGATAATGCCGTTCATGTGTACGTGTAGATTACCACCTCCACGAAGCAATGTGATTCGTTCTTCATCACCATGTCACATGGATGATATATATAAAAGTACATTCAAATAAATAATCTAGTATTTATGATATAATGATCATTATGGAAATATAAAATAATACCTACCTTCTTTCTATAATTATCTTTGAAAAATGGAAAGGTTACTCATGTATGCGTATGACTTATCATCTCCATGATTGTAACATAGTTCATTTTTCATAACCATATTTAATGGTTGTATTTAAAAGTATAATTGATGTATAAAAATGATAATTATTTTATTATTATTATTCTATAGGTAATGAAATAATGACCTCATTGACCATATTCAATCTACCGAATTCATTATGGACATATGAACTGAATATCATCAAAACATCTAATATGAATTTAATTGATTAAGTAAATAAATATAACATGGAAATAAATAAAATAAAAATAATAATAAACTTAAAATAATATAACAAGAAAATAAATAATTGACATAATTTTATTATTTGGGAAGATAAAGTACGCACGTGACGAGTCGAACTTGAGGTAAGGAGTTTCTTAACTCAATTTTCATTCATCGGGTTATACTTATACTTTGTTGTCTATGTTATTCCATGATTATTTGTGAAATGACATATGATTGTATTATGTTTTATTTCCACTTGCTTTTTTGTGGATTTACATTCATTAAACATGACCGCTTCATTGATTAATTCTCACATAAATGATACGATCTTTGTAAGAGACTTTTTTTTTAAAAATCCTCTTAAAGTTCCTCTTACAACTATTTTCCTTATATGTCTATATTCTTATAAATGTTTTAAGAAAATTTTTATCTATGATTCAATAGATTTTAAAGTTAATTTCTATCCATATATTACTTTCTTTAAAATGTTTTAAAAAAGGAATCTTTTTAAGGTTTTACGTTAGGGACACTTTACTTTAAAACCTCATTTTAAATATTTTAAAGATTTTAAAGATTTATTTCCTAAATCTTTCTATTATATGTATATATTTTCCTTATGTTTTAAAGAATGTTTCTAATATTATCTATGAATTTATTGAAGACATTTTTACCCATATTTTACTTTTTATCAAATTTTTTAAAAGAAATCTTTCCATCATTTTCTGAATGAGGTACTCTTAAACCTTTTTTACAAAAGTGTGAAAGGAATGATTTATTTTAACTTATAAGGTATGAAAAAAATTTCTCGTCGTCATGACCACTTAATTATTTGAATCTTACTTTACAAGTTTCCATGTTTCTTTTAAATGAAAACGTTTTCTATAATATTTTGAAATTTTTTAGATTTCAAAGAAGTGATTTAAAAGTGAAAAGAGCATTTTCCTCAAGAAATATTCATTGTAATCTTTTAAATACATTTTCATCAACAACAACAACCTTTAATGTTATGGAATGATTATAAATTCTATATATTTTTCTCTCACATATATACCTAGATTATTATTCTTTCTTTTGAGGGATTAATACATGCAGTTGGGGTGGTATCCGAGTAGTTAACACACCCCATAAGTCTGCATGAAACCCAGGATCAAATCCCAGTGGATACATATTTTCAAGTTACTATAGTAGTACTGCAGTAGATACTATAGTGGTACTATATAATATGAAATTGTCACACCCATTTTTTTAAAATTATTTATTTTATTAATTTATCTGGTCATTGGGTAGTCCGGGTTGAAACCCGACATAAAATTTCAAGTTCTTATTAAAAAACGCACATTTTGGCCCTGACAACGTTTAGCGCACCGTGATCAAAGCTGCACAGCCTCGCTCGGTTCATCGCACGACCCACTTGATGTTCAAGGCAGATAAATATAATTTAATGAATAGTAAAATGAAAATAAAATAAAAATGAGAAGTGTAATAAAATTTAAGGGACTATTTTAATGATAATATTATTTTTTGAGAATATTATTGTGATTATTATTAATAGTGTTAAGAATATAAATTTTATTAAGTTTTTATTAATATTATAATTATTATTATTGTTAATATTATATAAAGTTAGTATCACTTTTATTATTTTAGTTGTCTTCGAAATATTTGGTCGAGGTGCGGGACAAGTCCCAATTGAATTTTGAGTTTTGTTGATAAACGAGTCTTTGGGGCTTGAAAGCTTCCGGCGCATGGGCGAAGCTCAATTTGGAAACCACGCAGCTTCTCCTAGGCCACCGTGTGACCTGACGATGTTTGATTAATTAATTAAATAAAATGAATTATTAATAAAGAAATAAAATTAAATTTTTGATAAAAAATTAATAAATTATTTTAATGATAATAATAATAATATTTGTTGAGGATATTATTATTATTATTACCATTATCATTATAATTGTTATAATTTTTTTTATTTTATTACTACAAAATTTATTGTTATAAATATATTTAGGTTTTAGGTTTTTATTTATTTATTATTTTTCCCCCTTTTCTTTTTTCCTTTTATTTTTTCTTTCCCTTTTCCCCTCTTCCCCTCTTCCTACCCCCTCTCTCCTATCACACCCCTTCTCTAAACCTAGCACGTGTGCCCCCTAGTTGGCCACTCCACTACCCTGCATGATGCTCCTCCCGGCCAGCCTACTGGCATCGCCCGCACCCCCTTCAGCCAACCCCTCCTACCCAGCTCGCCGCCTCCCCTTGAACCCTCACTCTGCCCTCCTGCTCTGTCTAGCGACACATCGAACCTCTACCCTCTTACTCTATCTGGCGATGCGCCACCCCTCCAGCCTTCCTTCCTCCCATCACGATGACCCACACCCCCTGGCCACTACTCCTTGTGCTGTGACCCACACTGGCCAACCTCCATCCGACGAGTCAGCCCGTCGCACCGCACTACCTTCCGGACAGCAGCCTTGCTGGTTACAGCTCCCCCACCAGTGGCTTTCCCTCCTTCCACGTGAGTATCCCCCCTCTGGTTGAGTCTTCTTCTTCTTCTTATTTTTTCTCTTGAGTTCTTGGTTGTTCAGCAGGCATGAGGTCTGAATTTAGGGTTCTAACTTGATGCTTTTGGATCGAATTCATGATTTTGGGTTCATGCTAGGTTGCTTGAGGTGCGGGTGAGGAGAAATGGTTATTTAGAACCTTTCTTCATAGAATTATTGGTTCAAGGTAGGTGGTTCCACGCTTAACCATTTCTTGATGAATTTATTTTCTTATTAAATTAATTTAGCATATTTATTCATTAGTTTGTTTAATGTGAATCTAGTTTTTAATTGAAGTTGATATGTATACATGATACATGTGTGTTTTCTGTGAACAACCAAGCTGAATTGTTTATTTGCATTTAACAAGCTATGCAGATTGTGTTTTGGTTTAGCGTCAATATAAGTTGAGTCATAGAGGGGTGTTTGGTTGAATTTTTAGTATTTTGAGTCATGAGGAATATTTTGAAAATTGTTTCATAAATTTTCTGGTGAATTAGTTTGTTAATTTAATTAATTTATCACAATTGTTAAGTAGTTTACATGTTGTGAAAGTGATTTTGACTGATTTTTTTGTTCATTTGTTTTGTTAGTAGAGTGTTTATGTGATGTTAATGTGTTTTGTTGTGAAAACCTACATTGATCTATTTATCAGTGTTCTCAAGATTGTGTATCTAGTTAGTTTTAATGTGAAAGAGATGTAATGTGTGTTTTGGGTGTGGCATTAAATTGAGTTTTGTCATAAAAGAGGTTCTGAGTGCATTTTGGTGTTTAAAGTTGTGCGACACCTTTTTGAAATTGTTAAATAAAATTTCTTGGTGGTTTTCCAAGTGTAAAACTATTTTATTTAAAATTAAAAGTGGTTTAATTGATGGTGTAAGAGATGCAGATTAATTTATAAAAAGATTTTGGATGTGCGCTTAATTCAAAATGGGGATTTGGAGTGTGTTTTCATGTGTAAAGCCCGATGACACTCTTTTAGAATTGTCTTATGAAAATTTTCAACGGGTTTATCAAATTATATCAATGATGTGAAACTTGTTTGGATAAGGTTTTAGTGTGTGTAATATTTCAAAATGGAATTTGGGTGTGTAAATGATGGTTCAATGTGTGTAAGTACTCTGTTTGGATTTTATGCATAAATGTGACATGTGACATGATCTTGAATTTTAAAAGTGGAAATGATGGTGTAAATGGTATCTTATCATGTGTGATGTTTTTCTTGGATTGTTTATGTGATGTTCACCTATTATGATCTTGAAATTTGTTTGATCACAAAGTGGGAATCTTGGGTAGCTAGGAAGGTGGACTAGACTAGTGGGTTAGTGATCCGAGGGTGGATTTGGCCCTGTTTCACTTAGCAGGATTGGCGAATGTAACACTAACTAATCATATGAATGAATGAGGGTCATGGTTTCTAAGACACGTTTGTTTAGGGTCGTGGTTTCTAAGCCATGTTTTCTGAGGGTTGTGGTTTCCAATCCACGTTTTATGAGGGTTTTGGTTTCTAATCCACGTTTCATCGAGACACGAAGATCTAGAGACCCACGCTAGCTAACACCCACGAGGCCTCCCCCATTTTTAGTGTTCCTTGTTTACTTTATGCTTACCAGCATGACACTTTGATTATCTTAAAAGTAAGTGTGCGTGTGTGATTTAATTTAAGTTGTTGTCTTTAATTTTCTTTTTCATTTAAAGCACCTATCATTAAAAATTGTTTTGATTAAATACTGTTCAAGAATTTATTTCCCTTTTATCTATTTGACTGGAAAATGTATTCGTCATTTAAATGGTTATGTGTGGAATCTTCTCCTGGTGGAATCCTACTGGGCTCTTGGCTCACACCCTACACACACATTTGGGTGTATGTAGGCCTTTTTCTTTGTGTGTCACAGGTTGAGGCATCATGCTTAGTGACATTGGTTTGTGTTGTCAATGGTTTTCTCATTCAGGTCTGACGACGGTGAGTTGAGAAGGTAGATCCTCATGTTAAATTAAGGTGCGAATATATGTGCTAGTTTTATTTTCATTGCAGTATTTTTAAAGTTTTGGGTCAAATTGTAAACTTTAAGTTTGGTCCAATGTTAAGGGTCCGTTTGGTTTGGTTTTCCAGCGTTTATTTATTTGTCTTGTTAGTTGTTTTTTTGTCTCTTATTTTGGGTAAAACATTCCCACATGTTACTCTGAATACCTGGGAATGTGTGCTAGACCATGGGGATCGGGAACGCCCTTTGGGCCAGGTCATGGACCGGGTCGGGCGCTGGGTTGGATGGCGACCTGGCCTAGTTCATGAAAAAATAGTATCAAAGGAGGTTTTTTCTCTTGGGTCATGTTCTTTTGGGATAGAGTCAGGGTAGACCAGAGTTAAGGGTGTCAGAACTCGATGTTTTAGCTACGAGAAAGGTTCCTAGCCAGCACACCTCATAGAGGGACTAGAGTTTCTAGGGTAAGTTGAGGTTTGTCTATGTCTTTGGTCCTTATGGTTAAACATGTTTAGGGGAAATGAAAAAGGAGTGGGGTCAGTGTTCTTAGTGATCTCGTAGGGTCTGGTAAGCCATGTGGAGGTAGGGACGCTATCCTAGAACACTCTTTATGGTGGTGGCATGATTGGTGTATGGCTTCCAACCATATGTCCCAATCACTCTCCGACACTAGTCTCCTCTTGCATCATTACTCGTCTCTTTGTTTTGGATTTATCGAAATTGGGTTTTTAAGTTAAAATGATTTGGTCATGGAAAATGTTTTGAAATGAAGCACTTTAAAAAGAAAATGATGTATGATGTTTGAAAAGTGTGTATTGAATGTTTTGGTTTTAAAAAATGGAAAGGTCTAGTTTTGATCCTTGGGATTCTCATGGTAAACCACATGCATGAGTGTATATAGAAAGAGAAATGGTTAATGGTACGAGCGGATGAGTTCCTGGGTGGATATGAGGTGGATTTCCCAGAGTGACACGAGAACATGCATGTGTGAGGCCCACAAGACACCATTGGTGTTTGTGCAACCCACCAACTTCGTTTATTTTAAAAAAGTTTTGTTAAATGAAAATTTGGTGTTTTAATAATCAATTGGTGTGTGGTGTGTCCATGTATTTTGGAAATGTTGTATGTAAGGTGTTTCGAGCCGAGAGTCCTTTTTGAATGATTTTTGTCTTGAGTTTGAATTCTTATTTGTAAGTTGGAGTGAAAGAATGTGGTTAGTGGTTTCTTTTGAAAAGTGATTTGGGAAGCCTTGTAGTGGTTCCCCCTGCACGTTTAGTGTTCGCTTTTGGTATGTCTTGGACATTAGACCAGTTCTATTGGGTCCATGGTTTTCTTTCTTTACTGGTGTACACCCCCATTAAGCATTAGCATGCGATTAAAGTGTGGATATGGGTAATTTTCCATTGGCCAAACCTCCAGTTGATTAAAGAAATGAATATCCCTTTTTAGTGATAGTGCCATGTCTATCCCTTTTCCTTTTCGGTTAAAAGGATCCTATCATAGAAGGATGAAAAATACGAGGGGAGTTGAAGGGAGTACTGGTCTCTTTGAGTTGCCTGGGTCGTCAGGTATGAAGTTCGACACTGTTGTTTCTGAAGGTCCCCCTGGAAATGGTAAGAGGAATTCCAACGGGGAAGGGTGAAGGTAGTCCAGAGTTATCTGTGTTGACCGATGTCTTGAAAGGCTTGTAGTGCTTTCATCGGCCACAAGGGTCAGGTTTGGTGATGTCTTGCAGTGTGAGTTCTCATCAAAGTGCAAAGGTGGATTTCATAGAACCCTATGAGAATCCCTGTTTTCATAGGATTTCATCCTCCTCTTAGAGAGTTCCAATTTTTCTATTCAAAGGGGAGTGTTCTTCATGCATATTTCCTTATTAAGTTTCTTGGTTAAGGTGAAGAAGTGATGCATGTGCATCATCTAAACCCCTATTTTGGTGGATGTGCCGTGAGGGAGTAGTTGGATGCTAGATTGTGTTGTGTCCGATGGTGTTGTCTTGAATGAAGTATGGTTGCTTGCAGCACCAGGAAAGAAGAAGCCCCATTCGAGGGTCTTCAATACCTGACTGTGAGGTAGGAGATGCTTCAAACATCAGGGTTCTAACCATAGGCCTCAGAGTAAAACTGGCACGTGGTTAGGAACCCCGAGAGTGTATGGAACCCCGACTTTATTTCTATCACTGGTGTTGAAAGTAAAAGCAGTTTAAATTTTTTTCTATGGTTGTTCCATTATGATGATCCATTTGGGTGCATGAGTTTTCCCATGGCTATGAGGAGGTGTGGTCGTCTCGTTACCTTAAAGTCCTGGGGGTTGAATCCCACCGGGTGTAATCACTTTTAGTGGTCCTTATGGGTTCTGTTAGGTAAATCAGTCTCAAATTTGAATAGTACTCATCCAAGGATGCATAGATGTTGGTTTGTCTTGTACTGTGGTTTTGAATCCTCGATGGTTGGGCCCCGCCCTCCCTGCCCCTTGTGGTGGGGTGTTTGGTCACCGTTGAGAAATTTTCAAAGTTTTTTTATCTTTCGTCAATCCTAATGGTGGGGAGACCCATGGTGGGCCTCACTCAAAAGTATTTGGAATGAATCAGTGTTTTCCTTCTTCATAATGGTGGGGAGTCTGATCGGGCCTCCCCGTGTCGGTTTTCCAATGCCATCTCAGGTGTAAGTAAGTTTCTAATGGTGGTGAGCCCCTTCAGGCTTTCCCCATGTTGGCATTATGGTTCTATTCTTAAAGATGGCTTGGTGGAAAGTGATAAGAGTGTTCTTTGGATATGATTTGGTCTTGTTTGTTCCTTCCAGACAAACATCATGGTTTTTGTTAAATGGTTCTTGAGGTGTTTCGACTTGTGAAGTTGGTTTCCATGGGTGAAAGAGTTCCTTTCCTAAATCATCAACTGGAGGTGTTCCAGCTTTGTGGGGTGGGTGACACATAGAAAAAAGTCTTTTTATGGGTTTATTGAGGTCTTCATTTAAGTCAACTTCTCTGAGCATGATGTGTTTTCCTTTTTTCACTTGCTTTTTGTGGGGATCATCTTTGAACCATAAAGGGTTATCATTTTCTACTTTGGGGTTCAATCTTAGTATGGATTTCTGGGGACAGAAAATGGTGGGGAGAATTGTCACACCTATTTTTTTTTTAAAATTATTTATTTTATTAATTTATCTGGGATTCGGGTATTCTGGGTTGAAGCCCGACTTAAAATTTCGACTTCTTATTTAAAAACACATGTTTTGGCCTTGACAACGTTCAGCGCACCATGGTCAAAGCCATGTGGCATCGCCTGAGTCACCGCACGACCTCGCCTGGTTCATCACACCACCCGCTTGATGTTCAAGGCAGATAAATAGAATGTAATGAATAGTAAAATGAAAATAAAATAAAAAATGAGAAGTGTAATAAAATTTAAGGGACTATTTTAATGATAGTAATATTCTTTGAGAATTTTATTATGATGATTATTAATAGTGTTAAGAATATAAATTTTATTAAGTTGTTATTAATATTATAATCATTATTACTGTTAATATTATATGAATTCAGTATCACTTTTATTATTTTAGTTGGCTTCGAAACATTCGGTCAAGGTGTGGGATAAGTCCCAATTGAATTTTGAGTTTTGTCGATAAATAAGTCTTCAGGGCTTGAAATCTTCCTGCGCACGGGTGAAGATATTATTATTATTATTATTATTATTATTATCATTATCATTATAATTGTTATAACTTTTATTTTTATTTTATTACTTCCAAATTTATTGTTATAAATATATTTTGGTTTTAGGTTTTTATTTTTATTTTTTTCTTCCACTTTTTATTTTTTCCTTTTCTTTTTTCTTTTATTTTTTCTCTCTTTCTCTCTTCCCCCTCTCTCCCACTGAACCCCTTCTCTAAACCTAGCATGCATGCCCCTTGGTTGGCCGCTCCACTCCCCTGCATGATGCTCCTCCCGGCTGGCCTACTGGCATCGCCCACACCCCCCTTCGGCCAACCCCTCCTACCCAGCTCACCACCTCCCCTTGAACCCTCGCGCTGCCCTCCTGCTCCATCCAGCGATGCATCGAACCACCACCCTCCTACTCCGTCTAGTGACACGCCACCCCGCCGGCCTTCCCACCTCCCATTGCGATGAACCAAACCCCTTGGCCGTTTCTCCTTGCCCTGTGACCCACACTGGCCGACCTCCGTCCGACGAGTCAGCCCGTCGCGCCGCCCTACCTTTCGACCAGCAGCCTCGCTGGCTCTGGCTCCCCGACTGCCATCTTTCCCTCCTTCCATGCGAGTATCCCCCCTCAAGTTGATTCTTCTTCTTCTTCTTCTTCTTCTTCTTTTCTATTGAGTTATTGGTTGTTCATGTTGGGATTCATCACATTTATTGATGAGAGAGGAAAATTATTAATGGAAAGATTTATATCACCATTAATTGAGGATTTTCTCCCAACATTAATGTATATATAATTCTCAATATTAATGGATAGAATAATGAATGTTGACTGCATTAATTGGTGATTATGGACTTGGTGTCTATATAAAGAGGATGCAACAACATATTTTGAAAGGTGTGTGCCAGCAAGATGTAGTCGGCAAAGGAGACCCAAGAAGGGGTTACCATGTTTGCGGTGGCCCGTGTGACATGATGAAGATGACACAATTATCTTGTATGTGTGGAGATGTTCTTGGTAGGGTGTTCAAGATGAAATCCAATGAGTACAAGAAGGGGGCTGCCGCGTCAATGGTAGAATGTGTGGCACATCAGTGTTTTATAGGTGCAGAGAAACTGTGACACAATTGGTGATCAGGCCCACATATCGAAATTATTCCTGATAGCAGTGATCAGGTGGAGTTTTCTGATTAAAGATTGATGATACATCATAATGGTGAGATCATTTGGGTGTCACAAGCTGGTGCGAGGCTGACGCATGTTTGGGTGAAGATCTCCAAGGTAGTGACGTTTCATTGACATAAGGGTGGCATTTTTTCACAGATTGATCTTCCGATACATGGTATCAGAAGGATGTTTATTAGAGAGAAGGTAGAGGCATATCAGGGTGTGGTTTTCACACAGGTTTTCTATGCTCTCTCATTTTTAATTCAAGTTCAGGCATTACTTGAATTCTTTGTATTCTCTGATTCATAGTGGATATTTGGGAATTGCCCTATGGTTTTTTAATTCTCCGCATCGGAGGATTTTTCCATGTTATGAAATCCTACATGTTGATTTTTTTATTCTACTTATATAGCTTCCATATTTCAATGGGTTTCTCATGATATTTTTTTGGGAAGAAATTTTCGGCCCCAAATCGGGATTCTCCCCAATAGTTCAGCAGACATGAGGTCTGAATTTAGGGTTCTAACTTGATGTTTTTGATTCAAATTCATTATTTTGGGTTCACTCTAGGTTTCTTGAGGTGTGAGTGAGGTGAAATGGTGATTTCAAACCTTTATTCGGAGGATTCTTGGTTCAAGGTAGGTGGTTCCGTGCTTAACCATTGTTTGATGAATTAATTTTCTTCTTAAATTAATTTAGCATATTTATTCATTAGTTTGTTTAATGAGAATATAGTTTTTAATTGAAGTTGATATGTATACATGATACATGTGTGTTTTCTATGAAAAACCATGCTGAATTATTTATTTTCATTTTACAAACTATGCAGATTGTGTTTTGGTTTAGCGTCAATATGCGTTGAGTCATAGAGGGGTGTTTGGTTGATTTTTTAGTATTTTGAATCATGCGACATATTCTAAAAATTGTTTCATAAATTTTCTGGTGAATTAGTTTGTTAATTTAATTAATTTATCACAATTTTTAAGTAGTTTACTTGCTACAACAGTGATTTTGACTGAGTTTTTTTGTGCATTTGTTTTGTTAGTAGAGTGTTTATGTGATGTTAATGTGTTTTTTTAAAAACCTAAATTGAGCTATTTATCAGTGTTCTCAAGATTGTGCATTTAGTTAGTTTGAATGTGAAAGAGTTGTAGTGTGTGCTTTGGGTGTGACATCAAAGTGCGTTTTGTCATAAAAGAGGTTCTGAGTGCGTTTTGGTGTTTAAAGTCGTGTGACAAATTTTTGAAATTGTTCAATAAATTTTCTTGGTGGTTTTACATGTGTAGAACTATTTTCTTTAAAATTTAAAGTGGTTTAATTGATGGTTTAAGTGATTCAGATTAAATTATAAAAAGATTTTGGGTGTGTGCTTAATTCAAAATGGGGATTTTGAGTGTTTTTTCATGTGTAAATTATGGTGATACTCTTTTAAAATTGTTTTATAAAAAATTTAAAAGGGTTTATCAAATTATATCAATGGTGCAAATTTTTTTTGGATAAGGTTTTATTGTACGTAATATTTTAAAATTGAATTTGGGTGTGCAAATGATTGTTCAGTGTGTGTAAGTACTCTGTTTGGATTTTTGTATAAATGTGACATGTGACATGATCTGGAATTTTAAAAGTGGAATTGATGCTGTAAATGGTATCTTGTCATGCGTGATGTTTTTCATGGATTTTTTATGTGATGTGCACCTATTATGATCTTGAAATGTGTTTGAGAACAAAGTGGGAAGCCTGAGTAGCTAGGAAGGTGGACTAGACTAGTGGGCTAGTGATCCGAGGGTGGCTTCAACCCTGTTTCACTTAGCAGGATTGAAGACTGCAATACTAAATAAACATATGAATGATTGAGGGTCATGGTTTCTAAGCCACATTTGTTGAGGGTCATGTTTTCTAAGCCAAGTTTGCTGAGGGTTGTGGTTTCTAAGCCACGTTTTTTGAGGGTCATGGTTTCTAAGCCACGTTTCACAGAGACACGAAGATCTAGGGACCCACACTAGCTAACACCCAAGAGGCCTCCCCCATTTTTGGTGCTCCTTGTTTACTTTATGCTTACCAGCATGAACCTTTGATTATTTTAAAATTAAGTGTGCATGTGTTCTTTAATTTAAGTTGTTGTATTTAATTTTTTTTTTCATTTAAAGCACCTATCATTAAAAATTGTTTTCATTAAATATTGTTCAAGAATTTATTTCCATTTTATCTATTTGATTGGAAAATGTATTCATCATTTAAATGGTTATGCATGGAATATTATCCCAGTGGAATTCTACTGGGCTCTTGGCTCACACCCTACATACACCTTTGGGTGTATGAAGACCTTTTTTTTGTGTGTCATAGGTTGAGGCATTGTGATTAGTGATAGTGGTTCGGGTTGTCGATGGTTTTCCCATATAGGTCTGACGACAATGAGTTAAGGAGGCGGATCCTCATGTTGCATGAAGGTGTGAATAGATTAGTTAGTTTTATTTTTATTGCAGTATTCTTAAAGTTTTGGGTTGAATTGTAAACTTTAAGTTTGGTCCAATGTTAAGGGTTCTTTTGTTTTGGTTTTCCAACATTTATTTATTTGTCTTGTTAGTTGTTTTTCTATCTCTTATTTTCGGTAAACCATTCCCACATGTTACTCTGAATACCTGAGAACTTATTCCAGATCGTGGGGATTGGAAACACCCTTCAGGACATGTCATGGACCGGGTCAGGTATCGGGTCAGATGGTGACCTGGCCTAGTTCATGACAGAAACTATTCATCTGTTTCGGCCTTCAGGACACCAATTTGGGCCTACAGGCCACAGGTTCTTCGGGCCATCCAAGACCTTTGGGACATAGGGCCTTCGGGCCACAAAGACCATGGAGAGGCCTAGATACCACATATAGCATGCCTTGGAAGATGATTTAGAGAAAAGTAACATCCATCAGAGCAGAGATAACCGAATTGGATGAATGAGAGGGTATGCTAATCACCATCAGGACCAAGCACCGTGCAACCTTTCACGGGGCAATGCTAGCTGATTAACAATACGAGGTGGAGAGATAAGCACCTTCAATGATGCAGATGTTGGGGAGGGAAAGTTCTAGTGGGTTGGGACTTCAGTTCATGTATTGGGCATTATTCCTTTGGGCCTTCAGGTCATGTATTGGTCCTTGTGACACTGGGAATATGGGTTATGTAAGGGTTCCCCCTCATCCCATTAGAAAAGGGTATTATCCAAAATAAATAAATAAAAATTCCTTCAAGCCATTTATGCTCGATGGAGTAATACACATCTTATGTTCATTTCTCAAAATCCTTCATTATAAAATTTCCATTGATTATAATATGAGTTAAGATTATGAAACCCATTTCTTTCCATGGGTAATTCTAATTTTTATACCTTATGGTTGATTTTATTTTATAGCACCCATAATCATTAACATGTTATGATGGGTCACCGGTTTGGGCCATCGGTTTGGGCTTGGAGTCCTTAAGGCTTTCAGGCCACCCAGGACTTCGGGTCAGTAGGGATTTCGGGCCACCTTTAAGGCCTTCGGGCTACATCAAGGCCTTCGGGCCACATGAAGTTGCCCCAGACAGACTCTACAAAAAATGAGTATCCCTAGAAGAGGATTCAGAGAAGGTGCACTCACTAGAGCAGAGCCAAATGGATTTGTCAGAATGAGAGGGTATGACTATGCCATTGGGACCAGCCTGTGCTTGCACAAGAATCCTAGACAAACGACAATGTCAAGATGGAGAGAAAATATCATGATGCAGATGCTGGGGAGGGGCAGTTCCTTGTAGATAGTCTGATTGAATTCCCTAAGACCTTCGGGTCATGTAATATTCTAAGCCTATGGTCCATGTAATCTATGAGCCTACGAGCCTTGTAATGGTTCCCCCTCATCCCTTGAAATGGGGGTTATCAAAAATCAATAAAAATGAAGGCCTTCAGGCCATTCAGGTTATGATGGATGTTCCCATATAGTGATCCAATTCATTGGGTAAAGTTTTAGTCTCATGAGATACTATGTATGGGATTATGGAGTACACCTAATAAATTTTGAGACTTTTTCCACCATGTGATTTTTTCTAGGAAGTTAGTCTTGACTCATGTTTATTTAATGTTATACATTTCCCCCCACATTTCCTATATTTATACAATCTTATGATATCATTTTCTTTATGTTATTCTTTCTTGTGATTACTCATGAGTCTTATCTTTTATGATATCATGTTATACCTTTGACTCGCACATGTTTTTTCCTTATCATGTTTATCCACTTACTAGGATTTTTATCTCACCCTTTCTTTTATGTATACCCATTTTATCCTATGCAGTTTTAGGTACTCAAAGAGAATTAGGAACTCAATAAGGAGAATAAAAACAAAGATGATATGTTTTAGTTTCTTTTGATGTTTTATATACCTAGTATTGCAAATACACTAGGCCTCATAGTCTTTGGGTTGCAATTAATGGATTTTAATGTTAAAAATCATGTAATAATATGCTTAAAAGTACGAGATCACTATATTTGGTATCAAAGAAAGGTCTAGTTATTTTTGGGGTTTAGGATTAGATAAATTTAGTAAAAAATCCCAAGGGTAAGTCTATGTATAGAATAACATCCTAAAGTTTTGGTAAGGAATATATTATGTGGTTTTTCTATACTAATGAAGGAACTATGTTATACCAATCATTGAGGTGAAATGATTGAAGTATTTATGTGTTGGGATTCAAGAATTATGTTGTAGAATTATTTTTATCAATGATATTTTGGTTATAAGAATCATGAAACATCTAATAATTGTATTAATTTTTGTAATCATATATATGATTTTTATGGATTTATGGTTTAGGTTATTTATAGAAATTATTATCATACATGATTAGGGAATATAAATTTTTTATGAGACTTTGAGTGTGATTGATTTCATTTGGAGATAAATGTTAAATTTATCTTGGATGAATATATGATCAAATCATTCAAATATTTGGGTTTCAACCTTAGTCATAAATATTTTGAAATTTTTTAAGGTTAGTTATTTATCAAATGATCTATTTTAAACTCTGGATGTTATTATTGGGGATTTAGAGATTAATTTTATATTTTATTTTATGAAGGTTTATTCATTTTGGGAATTATCTTACTTTATGATATCCATTTTTGTTTTGGTTAATGTCTAAAGGCAAGAGGAATAACTTTTTATAATTTTATGGAATTTTTTGATCCATTAGAAGTTTATTTTAGTGATTCAAGCATAAAAAAGAATTCATCTTGAATACTCATTGTTTGAAGCAAAAGTTGAGATTTGTTGTGGAAATTGATTAAAGGATAAAATTATACTTATCAAGTAAGTATATTTACTTATGTTCTTCATTTGGATGGTAAAGTAATTGATCAAACTCTAGTAAAAGTATCTTTAAATAAAAAAATTATCCTATTACATTCATTTTTGAAGAATTAATGGTATTTTTCACACTACATGTCATACAAATTTATTTTTTATTTTATTAAAAATCCACTTTAAGGAAAATTGGGAACCATTCAGAGACATTCACTACAGTGCACCATCATACACGACCATCCAAAAACAAAGTTTCAAAATTCAAAAAATTCAAACACCAACATCATCTCACCTCAAACTGTCTCCATGAACCCTGATTCAAATTTCAAACACCACATCATCAATGCTTTGAGCCACGAACCATTCATCCCACGTCAAACAAACACCATCTCCGTGAACCCTGATTCAAATTTCAAACAACACATCATCAATGCCTCGAGCTACTAACCATACAGCCCACATCATACAAACACCATCAGTCGCGTCATTGCCAACCACTGTGAACAACGATGCAGGAGATGAACTTGTCATCGACACCAAAAACCTCCCGAAGCCTCCCGCACAGAATCACTTCCCAAAGAACCATGGAGACCACCGCTCAACTCTACCTCGGATTGAAAGGTGAGAACTTGGATCCAGAGCAGAGAAAAATGTGGTATTTTGCAGGAACAATGTCAAGAACCTCCTAAAAACATAAACTGCACAGAAGAGGTCATCGCACCACCATTGTCGACAACCAACATATATCATGAATAGGAGCCACTCGAGCTGCTCACCCTGACACGCCAAATGCATTAGTCTAAACCAAAAGTCACCGGTGACATATGATACGACCACCAGAACCCTCCAAACCGCAAAAATGGCCCTCCACTGTAAACAGGGTAGACACCATCCAAGAACCGGTGAGCCGCCTGAGAAACTCTTCATCGCAGCCTAATCGCTGACGACCATCACCAAGGAGAGCAACCAGCATCACCAACCTCCATCATCACCATCGCTGAGAATGAACACATTTCAACCCAAAATCCAAACCATATACCAGGAAGCCAACGCTAATGTAGAGATACCCAAAACCATACACATGACATATCACCGAATAAAATCAAAACAGGTTAATCGCTCTCAGAAAAAAACCCCAGAAAACCTTCACCAGAGGCTATGAGTAAGAAACCCGATCAAATATGACAAACTAGAACTTATCCATGACGTTTCCGATGACAACACTGAAATCTGTCATTGATCCAATCAAAGAAACGAATTGAAGACCGTCGACTGCCGAACCTCAGAACCCAAAATCTCTTAGTAACCTCTGCTCTAGATCCAACTTGGAGAGGCGCAGAGGAACGGTAGGTCAGAGAAGGGATCTAGTGGCCAAGGGCTTCAACTGAGAACATCCTTCTTCGTTGGGATCCCAAACCACCCTGAAAGAAGACATCATCGACAAGGCTGAAATCTAGAAGCACATACACCCAAGCAGTCCACGACCACCGCCAGACCAACATCCCGCCACAAAATCTGACCCTTTATCATAGAAATGAAAAACACGAGCCGACTACACCATCGAGAGTACGATCAATCCAAACAAATCATCGATGAGAACACGAAACCAGAGGAGAGAGCAAAGGAGAAAAAAAGGGAAGGGGAAAGTGGAGGGGGAAGGAACTGGAAAACGAGATCCTTCCCCCACCAAATCACCGGTGCGGAAAACCCTAGGGAAAGAGGGGTAGGGGAGCGACACCACTCAGAGGCCACTCTATAGGAAGGTCAGGGCCTAGGTATTTTAATTTGTGTTTCCACTACATGAGTTTATGGTTTTTTAGTCGTTAGCTTTCACCTGGTCATTCAATTTCTTGTTATTAATGATATATATCACTCTCCATAATTATTTGTGTATTAATTGTTTTCTCCATGTCCATATTTTCACTTCCCACCAATTTTATACTATTTTGAAACCTAGTTATGTGCTATTCCATATAGCCTTTGTATTTCCCTCTCTCTTATCAAGAGGAAGTTTTATTAACCCTTTGTATGATTTGATATTTCAAAAAAGGTATTTTAAGATGTAAAAACTTTTATTACTAAGTTAAATTTCAAATTTAAGAACACAATTTATTAAAGTGTTATATAATGAAACACCCTAATATTTTAAAAGAAAATCACCATGTTTGATAGCATATACGACACACAACACTAAGGTTAAACGAACCATGAAATATTATTATATGACTGTTATAACCAATTATTTAAATTGGAAGGTATAAATAAGATTATATTCTTTATGAAATATATATAAATATCCTACTCAATATAAATTTATTGATAAATTTTTAAGAAATAAGCACTCAATTTTTAATGAATACATTTTATTCTTCAAAAAATATGTCTTCTTCAAAAATGATTTTTATGAGAAAGTATTATAATAATTTTTTGTAACTATTAGAAATTTTATTTTATAAAATATTTATAATTTTTTAAAACATCATATCAAAATTAACTTATGGTGAAATTTTGATATTTTTCTGAAAAGTTTGATTTTAAAGTGAATAGTGAAAATTATCAATTTTTTAAATACTGTCATTTCCTTTCATTAAATCAAGAAATTTAAAAGTAAAATTATATTTTTTATTTGATATTAAAGTTACATATGAAATATTTTATTTATAAAAATCTAATTAATATCATTTTAATCAGTAATTTTGATGATTTTTGTATAAATTTATTCTTAGGCTTAACACCACATTTTTCTTAAAACTATTTTAAGTGCATAATGATTATCAATTTTAATTAATTAAAATAACCCCTAATGAATAATTATTTAAATTAAATTTATATATTATATATCTATTTATATTAATTTAAATTAATATGATAATTATTTCTAATCATAAAGTTAATATAAGATCATCTATTTCTTGAAAAATGTATTTCTTGAAAAACCATTTACAACACGTTTTACAGGTTCATTTTTAAATTAAATTATTCCAATTTTTTAAATTGAATTTTATAAAATTTATTCCATATTTTGAATCATCATAATTAATATTATTTAATAAGTTTAACTTAATATTTGGGGATAATGAATAATAAAAATAATGAAACTTTGTCACCATAGTAAAAGGGTAAATCGGGTCAAACTAGGTTAAAACTAAGTGATAGTGACATAATTGTTCATCTTAATTATTATTGGATGAATTTATTGATACCATTATCACATTATTCTCAATATTCAATTATTTATGGGACAATTTTCCATTTAATTTAAGTAAAGAAAAAGAGAAAATGTCACTTTCTTTCCTTTAAATATCTATTATACGTTTACATAGGAATAAAAATAAGTTGTGAACGGATATTAAATTTTATTTTAATTATAATAAAATTATTTTCACAATTTTAATTTATTTTTAGTTTTGAGTGTTTATATAGTTACCTTAAACATTTATACAATGTTGACACGACGCTTGTGAAAACAATGGAAAACTCAAGGTAAATAATTTTAAAATAATTAAAAGTAATGTATTTATAATTAGTTCCTATTATAAAAGAATTTATAGTTAATAATGATGTATTATTTATGGTTAAATGGAATATATTATAAATTCATTATTATCTTCATTTCTTTAAAGTAAAATTAAATGAATAGTTTCATAAATGAAATTAATGATATATTATGTTAAATAGTATTTTATTAAATTATTTAAAAATAAAAAAAATCATGAAAGAGGAAAATTAGGATGATAAATAGTCTAAAATTTCACCCATTTTCCATTTATTATCAAATTATTATCCTATAAGTAAAATTATAACCCTTTCAGTTTAAAAAAATTATTATCACAGTTAATGTTAAAACGAGTTTACTGGGGGTTAAAAAAACATATAAGGGTAATTTTGATAATTAAACTTGTAAAAATACTATTTTATGGTCACATTCCAACATTATACTATCCCTAATTAAAATATATGTCCATTTGGAAGCATTTTTCTTGGGAATTACTTTATCATTTTGTATTCTTTTAAGAAATTTCATAATGGGTCCTCTTCCCCACTTATAAAAGGACACCTCCTCTCCTCTCCAATCTGAAATTAAATATTCTTTTGGTTAGATAAATACCTAGAAAAATACCTTCCTTAAATCCTTCCCCATTACATAGATTCCATTGTTTGATAAGAAAATCACCCTAGAAAGGCTTTAGGTATAAACCTAAAGTGGTTGTATGAAAAAGAGGTATCATTCTTAACCCATCATTTTTGTTTTATTTCTTCTTCCAACTACTTAAAATATTATTCAACCACAATAATATAATAAAATAATTATCTCCCATATAATAGGATGTTTTTATGTTAATTTCATACCCTATATAAATCTCCTCTTCCATCAAATGAGAAATGAAATAGTCAATCGTGTATACGGCGAACTACCGCCTCACAAACCAATGTAATTTGTTTTCTATCACCTCCTATTACAGATGGTTGTAATGATGAGTTTAGTGTATATATATTATATTTATTAAATATTAATATATCTTAAAATATAATATATCATTTACTTTTTTACCTTTTCATTCACTAAAATATGATTTCATCGTTCGTGTGTACTTGTGGACTACCACCTCCACGAAGCGATGTGATTCTTTCTTCATAACCACATCACATGGATGATAAATTTAAATATATTAAAATAAATAATATATTATTTATTATATAATTATCATTCTATAAATATAAAATAATACTTACCTTCTTTCCATAATGATTGTTGAAAAATAGAAATGTTACTCATGCGTATGTACAACTTACTGTCTCCATGATTGTAACGCAGTTCATTTATCATAACCATATTTCATGGTTTAATTTAAAAGTATAATTGATGTCTAAAAATGATAATTATTTCATGATTATTATTCTATATATTATTAAATAATGATCTCATTGGCCATAGTATACCTATCGAAGTCATTCTGGACATATGAACCGAATATCGTCAAAACAGCCGATGTGAACTTAATTGATTAAGTAAATAACTATAACATGGTAATAAATAAAATAAAAGGAATAATAAACTTGAAAAAGTTTATTAATAAATTAAATAAATTAAATAATTTAATTATTCAGGAATATAAGTTACACATGTGACAAGTCGAACTCGAGGTAAGGGGTTTCTTAATTCAATTTTCATTCATTGGGTTATACTTCTACTTCATTGTCTATGTTATTCCATGATTATGTGTGAAATGACCTTTGATTATATTAAGTTGAATTTAAACTTTTTATTCATGTATTTACACTTATTACAAATGGTCACTTCATTTATTAATTCCCACTTCAATGATATGATCTTTATAAGGGGATTTCTTTTAAAAAAACCATCTTTTTAAATTTTCCTTCCAACACTTTTTCTTATATGTCCACGTTCTTATAAATGTTTAAATAATTTTTTTATTTATACTTTAATAGATTATAAAGGTCATTTTAACCATATTTTACATTCTTTATAGTGTTTTAAAAAGGAATATTTTTAACATTTTATGTGAGGGACACTTTACTTTAAAAACCTTGTTTTAAATATTTAAAAGATTTATTTACAAAATATTTCTCTTATATATCTATATTTTACTTAAAATGTTTTAAATTATTTATCTAATAATCTTGAAGGACTTATTAAATAAAATTTTACCCATATTTTAATTTTTAACAAATGGTTTAAAATGAATCTTTATGTCATTTTCTAAATGAGATACTTTTAACTTGTTTTATAAAAGTGTGAAAGGAATGTTTTATTTTAACTAATAGGGCATGAACATAATATCCCGCCATCATGAATTCTAAATTATTTGAATATTCATTTACAATTTTACAGGTTTCTTTTGAAATAAAATTTTCTCTATGATATTTTGGAATTCTTTGGATTTTAATGAAGTGATTTTAAAGTGAAAAGGGAATTTTCCTCAAGAAATATTTCATGTGTTATTTTAAATACATTTTCATCAAAGGTGACCTTTAACATTATGGAATGATTCTAAATTTGGTATATATGTCTCTCACATATATACCTAGCTTATTCTTCCTTCTTTTTATGAGGTAATAGAATAATTATGTTCATTTCTCAAATACCTTTATTATGAAATTTACTTTGATTTTTATATGAGGCAAGACTATAAAACTCATTCCTTTCTATGGGTAATTCTAATGTTTATGATTTATTATTGATTTCATTTTGTGTCACATACTATCATGAATATGTTATGATGGGTGTGCCAAGATATCACTCCAATGCATTGGGTACATATTTAGTCTCATGAGATGTTATGTATGGGATTAAGGAGTAAAACTAATCCATTATGGGACTTTTTCCACCATGTGATATTATCTAGGTATTTATCCTTAACTCGTGTTTATGTCATGTTATATGTTTCTTCCACATTTCCTATGTTTCTATGATCTTATGATACCATGTTATTTATGTTATTATTCCATGTGATTACTCATGAGACTTCCCTTTTATGATATCATGTTATACCTTTTGAATCACACATTATGTTTTCTTATAATGTTTATTCCCTTACTGGGATTTTTATCTCACCCCTTTCTTTTATGTATCCCCAGAAAATCCTATACAGTTTTAAGAGATCAAATTTTTTTAGGAGCTCACTAAGGAGAATAAAAATAAAATGATATGTTTTGGTTTCTTTTAATATTTTATGTACCTAGTCTTCAAAATACACTATACCTCATGATATTTGGGTTGTAATTAAGGGATTTTTATGTTAAAAATAATGTAGTATTATGTGTAAAAGGATGGGGTCACTATAAGATAGCATCCCCAAGCCTACCATTTATTGTGGTCAAAATGTGTTGAATGTGGATGTATTTAACTTAGGGACCCTTGATAAATTATATAATATTAACAAAGTTATTTGATCCTATAAATAGATTATTTGGTGGCCTTTCCAAATCACTTTATTATCTGATCACTAATTCAAACATGCTAAATTTCTCAATTAATCTCAAAAGGTATCTTTCTAAACCCTATTCTTCTTTATAGAGTATATGCATAATTTTAATATTATTCAATCTAACTATTTTCTTATTCTATCCTAGTGTTTCATTATATTCTTTTATATAATAGAGGATAATCTAAAAAGTGAGTTCTCCTAAGAAATATCCCTATCCCTCTTCTTTCTTCTATATTTGGTTCTTGCTACCATTAAATTTAGGGACCTTGGTTTTCTTATCATTCCATTAATAATGAAAAAGACCATTCTTCTTGAGTTTTATATCTTTCCTGTTAAATATTCAGTGTCTATTGTATTATGGTTTCTTACTATAACCTAAAAAGAAAAGTAAAATTTTGGTATCTTGTCTACCATTAAATCTAAGAGACTAATACATTAAATCCTCAAGCAATTGAGGTGGTATATGTAGGGTATCTTTTAGAGATATTTCAAAACTTTATAACCAAATATCTTGTCTCATTTACTTTCCACAATTTCAATTATTTATCACTTTCTTTTGTTCTTTTATTTATATTTTTTAATTCATTAATCAATTCTTAAATCACTTAATAGTTTTTATATTCAAATATATTAATCATTTTAAATCACTTGTTTTTTATTCTTATACTTTTATTTTATTATTGTGCACTCAACTTTGATTATTATTTTTATTTATTCAATATTTTATAAAGGATTTTTTAAAATTGTATTGTTTTCTTTTAATTTTATAAATGTAAATCCCCTCTCTTTCCATTTTTACCCATCTTCAACCTACATTTGGTATCAATGGGGTTTTGTTTTTATTAATTAATTTGTTTTAATATTATTTCAAAGATTATTTTTATTCTTCAAAATATTTAACTTGTTTTTTAAATAAAAACCTTTTTTTAAATTAATTTTTCAAACAATTATGGTGGTATGGAAGTAAAATAATTATGTTATGCTCCATTTTTTTATAGAAGTAACTATATTAATTGAAAAAATCATATTTCTAATTTTATTATATCTATTGATCATCATGTTTATAAGATTATTTTACATGGATATAATCCTACAACAGAAAAATAAGATAAATAGACCTTAAATGTTATTTCTTCTTCTGAATTAGATGGTAAATCTACGAATTCCTTACATTGTAGATTTGATCAAAATGAATTTAATAAAATTTATAAATGTAAAACAACCCATGAAATTTGTAAAATTTTAAAATTAACTCATCAAGGAACTAACAAAGTCAAAGAAACCTATTTATATATGTTCATACAAGACTTTAAAAGTTTATTTATGCATCCTAAAAAAACTATCATTGAAATTTTTACTTAATTTAATGATATTTTTAATGGGAAAAAATATCTTGCTAATTTTATTTCTATAGAAGGAATTACCAAGTAATTTAGAACCTAAAGTTACCAAAATCCAAGAAGCTAAAGACATGAAAAACATGGTGGTTAAAGAACTCATTAGTTATCTCATGACATATGAGATTACTATAAAAAGGTAAGCTGAAAAGGAAGCTAAGGATGTCAAAGAAACTAAAAAGACTATTACTTTCAAAGATATCAACAACGAATCTTATGAAAGAGAGTCTTAAAGTCCTAAAATTTCTAAAAGGGTAAGAAACTAAATGGACAAGAAAAGAGCTACCCAAAACTTAAAAAGGTAAAATCAAGACATGGAAGTCACTTTCTTCAGTTTTAAAAAATAAGGGTAACATTAATCTGGATTTTCCCATGAACAAAGAGTCTAAAAAGAAGAATCAAGGAAATAAATATCTAAAGGTATCAATGTGGAGTGCAAGAGATGATTAAATTTAAATATATTAATCATGTTAAGAATGTACCAAGAGCTTAGAGGACTATATAGAGGCATGTGAAAAAATAAACGCATGTTTTAGTTCATACTTCTATACTTATTATAACTCCTTTTTAATATATAAAGATATTATTTTTGATATAGATAAGATTCAAGATGGTATTTTTGAACTTATTTCAAAATTAAAATTTCTTAAAAATAATTTAAATCTTTTTTTTGAAAAAGATCAACTTTTAAAATAAAAAAATCATTTGGATTTAAAATTAAAAGAATAACCAAATGTTGAAAATTTGTAATTTTAAATTAAGAACCTAAAAAAATCTCATTTTCATTTTACTCAAGGTAAATAAACTTTAAATAAAATTTTGGTATCTCAATACATTATTATAAGTGATAATGAGATTGGTTTTTCAAAATAATCTATATTTCCCAACTATTCTAAAAAGACTACCATTTTAAAGGGAATTTCTCAAAATAAATTTTGTAATTACTAAAAAAATATGTTTATCTTGTTTATGAATGTAATTGTAAAAATTATAGATATGGAAGAGAAAAAAATCATCTCTATTCTCATTTTTTAATGGAAATACTTGTTCTAAGAAAGTTTGGATTCTAAAATCTCTATTATCTAACATAATTAGACCCAAGATATGGGTACCAAAAATCTAGTCTCTTAAATCCTTTGTATAAAAAAGGTATTGAAAGAAAAATTTGAGAAGCTACTTGATATATGGATAGTAGAAGATTGAGGCATATGTGTGGTGATCCTTATGAATTTAATCATATTGAGGAATTTTATGGAGGACATGTCACATTTAAAGATGATTCAAAAGGTAAAATCATTGGTATAGGTACTATTAGTTTCTCCAACTCTTCTTTAATTAAAGATGTTGTAACATCATGACCCAAAACACTATATCTAGACCATAGTTCCACATGTCCTCATGCATATATTCCCATATGAAAAAGGTTTATGATTAGTATCAAGGGTCTAATTTCATCTGTGGGGATACTATACCCTCAATATCATTTCATGGGATAAATAATAATAAAATAGAATACAAATAAATAGATGATTGGAGTAAACATGCAGAAAAGTAAATAAACATAATGTAATATGGAATAAAAGTCATAAAAGAATAAATAAATAGGCTCCCAAAGTGTAATTTCAAACTAGAGTATATCAAGAGTGGAAAGGTAAATGTAATAGAAATGGTTGGATTATATCCTGACATCACCTTCATATCCTCAACTCCCTGTCATAAGGCCCTTACTCTTTACTGGATCCCTGGTCATGAAGTATGTATGTTCGTAGATATTCCCATGAAAGGTGTGATTAATAAACCTAGTAGGACACCACCAATGTTTCCTTAATATAATTTCACAAGATATATATATAAATTTATGACATCAAATAAGTAAATGCTCAAATAATCATATAGTTACACATGTGCCAAGTCATCATGCACTAACCAAGCCACCATGAACCTCAGTGTAAATACCTTGAACCTAGTATCCCAAATAATTTTTTTTACTTTATTATATTGTTACTAGATATAAGTGATTTAATCTCAAAGGATATAACAATCTAGTATTCTTGGAAAACAAGATATAAAATTAAATATGAAATTTCAATTGAAAACATAAAAATAAAACCTAGTATTTTTTTGAGAACATAATTATTATCATTATCATTTACTTTCATATAAATCAAAATATACTTCTTGTAATCCTAGGGATAATAAATATAATAAAGGGGTGATCTTAGAAGCTCAGTAAGGGTACACGTACAATGAAAACTAATAATATATGAATAATATGATTGGAATAAATTATGATCAAATAATTCCATATAAATAACCACATTATCTTGTAAATTATCCATGGATATAATAACTATTCAAATAATCACACAAAAATTAATAATTTACTTCATAATTATGGAATACATAATATCAAGCATCTGAAACTTACCGCTGTGGCCTCATTCCAATACATCTTCATAAATGGGTAAGATCTCAGCCAAATACCGAGCATGTTTTGTCTCATGAGACCTGTTGATGCATCAAGGAGATATTTAATTCTGGTTACCACCCATTAATTAATAAGTATAATGCATTCATCATATAAATAAACAATACAACTTAATCAACATTCCTTAAAATCAATAATTGGTTCTATTAGAAGAACTAGCATATAGGATGTCAATACTTTCCCCAGTCAAACCAATCATAAAAAATATAGATAAATATGGTTTAAGGTATCATTATATTACATACTTAGAAAAGCATAATATTCAATAAAATATTTTGTCATATATAAAAATAATTTAAAAATATCACTAAAAATTTTCTTGAGGAAAATATCCTTTTCACTTTGAAATCACTTATTTAAAATATAAAAAATTCCCAAATATTAAGGAAAAAATTTTATTTGAAAGGAAAATTTGAAACTTTTAAAAGAATCTTAAAATCATTGGGCAATCAAGATGGTGGTAAATTCCATTCATGTTGTCATGAACTACATTGTGATGATTTAATAAATATTAGGGTAAATTTGATTTTTTTATCTTGAGATTTTTTTGAGGGAAAAAATAGTAATTTATCCTATCACGAGATCTTGGATAATTTTTTCAAACACTTCATTGGTCCTAGAATAGGGTGTTTATTCTAAGATATGATTTTGGTGGAATTACAATCCATTCGAATTTTGGTGGAATATTTAGTATTTAATTAATTTAATTAATTAAATATTATTTATTCGTGCATGTTCATTCAGTGATTTCATCTGTTTGGAGAATCATATTATAATTATGACTTCATGGTTGATTCTAGGATGTGGAGTATTACTATGAAAGGCATAAACTCAATTTGGTTGTTGGGGCCAGGTCAGACCCTCTTTCTTTCTCTTTCTTTTTTTCTTTTTCTTTTCTTTTTTACTTTATTTTCTCATTTTCTCATTTTTCCACTTTCCTCCCTTGTGTTTCATGTAAAAACCTCCCTTGGGGGTATTCATTAGAGAGAGAAATAATAGGGAGAGTATAGAGAGATAATATAGAGAAAAGGGAGAAGGAAGTGTCACTATGTAGCATGGGTCATGTTGGATCATCATACAACAACTGTGGAATGTGGACCAGATCAAAGATTCAGTGGTTTCCACTTAGAGGTATGAAATTTTAATGTTTTTGTCATAAATACTCATAGGTTAGTTGTTTTTAAGTTTTAATCTTTATTTTGGGTTGTTGGGGACTCCTAGTGGGTTGATCTGATGGTTTTCAGGCGAATCGAGGGGTTTTGGGATTTGTAGAGGGATTTATGTTTTGGAAATCCTGATGACATGGTTTATGGTTTCAATAACACACGATGTGTGTTCTTCCTATTTAGGGAAGATTACCTTTTGTAAGTACATTCCATGTACCTAAAGTAAACACTATATAGTAGTGCTTGGCCATGTACCTGGCCATGTGGCTATATACATGGGTAGTCAAAGTTGTGGAAGTACATGTCATATACCTTGGGTACACACCATGTAGTGGTACATAGACATGTGTCTATATACTTGGGAAGGAACCCCATGTAAATGGGACATTTCCATGAAATCATACATAGAAAAACCCCATGTATGCCCTGGCTATGTACTAGTACATGGGAAGACCTCAGGTGTGCCTTGACCATGTGGAAGTATATGGCTAGGTGTATATTTGAGAGTACACATTGTGTGCTTGGAAGTACATTCCATGCACTTTTATTGCAAGGGAGTTTTGGGTGTCTTTGTTCCATAAAGTCAAAATTAGACTTGTGAGTAGTCCATTCTGAGTATTTTTTCACATGGATCATAGTGGTGGAATCCTTTCAGTGTTTAGAGGTCATCTGGATGGTGTTTTAAAAATAAGATGGTTGGTAGGAGGATTATTTTTGAGGTTTTGGTTATAGAATCTTTTCAGGGGTTGGTTTGTGATTTTTGAGGTCTAGGTGAGGGTTTTTCGCTTGTTTATCACATTATATTGAGGATTCTAGGTGAGTTTTTTTGAGGCTATTTGGATAGATTTTGGAAGGTGGTATTGGGTGTCTTCTTGGAAGGGATACTTTTATCAGTTTATTGATGTTTGTATATGGTTTCTTGAGGCCAAGTCTAGCAAGATCCTTTAGGGTGGATCAACATGGTTGGATCTTGGGTACGACTGGGTGCCATTGAGAAGAGTTTGATATAAGTATGAGGGACCTATTTTGAGTAATTCCATTAGGGTCAATGTGTTTCTCATGGTTTCTCTTTTGGACGATGTGGCTTGAGGTTTCCTATCGGGGGGTGGTGCTAGTGTAGGTTTCTCTTTGATCTTTGGATTTTGAGTTATGAGACTGACTATGGTTTATTTTGGTTGCCCCTGACTGAGGTTTGGTTTTGCTGATGGGGACCCTTGTAGGGTTTTTTTTCTTGAGATATGGTTTTGGGGACTATAAAGGATTCCCCAAGCTTGTTGGCCTATGGGTTGGTCGATGTTAGTCTCCACAGTTCTAGTTAGTAGGTCTAAGTTTTAGCCTACCTCAGTTCTTGAGCTTTTGGGATTCAAGTTTTGAGGCTATTATTATTCAAGACTAGATAAGAGAGTGGACCTTTGGGATATTATTAGACTAGGAATTATCCACGAGATAGGTATGGCTGCTCTCCTTTGTAGGATGGTTATTGTGAGACAGGTCTAGGGAGCTAATGGATGACCTGGATGAGTGAGGTCACCCTAGTTTAGATTTTCACCCCAAATAGGTCAAGTGTACTGTGGATTATATTGCACTCCTAGGGTCTATTGTTTGAGTTTGGGTCTTGACCAGGCATCCCAGAGATGTGATGTCAGGTTACCAATCTCCAGTTAGTTTTTCAGGACTTCTGGGACATGGTAGTATACTCCTGAGGTCAATAAGGAGTCCCTACCACCAATTTAGATCATTCAATTGGATTCCTAGGGCTCAATATATGTTCTTTATTTTTTTAGATTCCTAGGATGAGATCCTAGGTTCCATCCTTCATTTCCATCCTTACATTGTAATTTGGAGCTCCTTTTTAACCAGGTAGGTGTACTTGATATTGTGTCTACACAATCCATGTTTTTTAATTCTTATGTAAAGGTCCAGAGTGGGGGTGTATTTACCTCATGTGTTAGGCTAGAACCCATGATTGGATATTTTCCTTTTGTTTATCCTTTTTTTATTTTATATATTTTGTTTTATTTTTATTCCAGCAGTCACGTTTGGATAGTCTAAGAATGATGCGTGTTACATGAACATATTATAAAAGAAGATGTTAGGACCTCCATTGGGGGTGGACTACTGAGTTTTTTTCTCAACCCATTCACATGAACCTATTTGTACATGTAGACCTTATGTCAGCTTTCAATTTTATCACAGGGTGTGGTGGATTAGGTGAGGCCTAGTATTTCTTATTCGAATGGGACTCCTCATGTTGAGTCTGGAGTTTGTGCTGGTGTCATGAACCATCCCATGGGACCCATTCCATGACTACCCAAGCCCACCTCTCATAGGCTAGGGGATGGCGACTAGTGTCGAGTAGGCATATCCCACAAGTGGGAGAAATTTTCCTTAGTACCTATATGCACACACCCGTCTCCAAGAAAAAACTGAAATTGAAAATACTAAGTAAACATGGATGTAAATCACTAAGGAAACCCACTCAGAGTAAGGAACAAAACTAAAAGAAAATGGGACAGAATACAAGCCCAAATAAAAAGGAAAAGTACAAGCTCCTGGATCTCATCTACAGAAAACCCTACCTGAAGGGTAGGTACAGTAATCTATCAGAATGTCGCTAAAGCACACCACATCCATCGGGTCACCCTGAAGCACCCCTATCTCTGGTCCACCAAGAACTCCATCAAAGATGCCGATCATGTGCACAAGACACAACATGTGCAGGTGAAGCCTGTGTAGGGGCGAGTAAAACAATAATCAGTAGGGACCCTGAACCAAAAAGGTATCACTAAGAAATATACCACAAAGAAATCACACAAAGAATACAACAAAGGAATCACATGAAGTATACCACAAATGAATCACTAATAAATACACCCAATAAACTACCAAAGAGGTACATGAAGTGTATCCTATAAGAATTATAATCAATAGAGTCACTAGAGTCAGATCACACCAAGTATAGGTCTATGGTATGTAAATATAATTGTTGCAAGAATCAATAGTACCCTCAAGTAGTAACACATGGAGTGTAGGTAACACATGGAGTGTTAGTGACACATGGAGTGTCAGTGATACACAGAGTGTCGGTGAAACATGGAGTGTCGTCAAAGACTAGAGGACCCATGCCCTGGTGGGACAGGAGACTACCAACTCAGTCTATGTAAGACACAAAATCTAAGTAAGAAACACAGTCTAGGTAAGACACACAGTCTATTTAATACACATAGTCTAGGTAAGGCACACATTCTAGGTAAGACACACGGTCTAGGTCACAACCATCCATAGGATTCCATCCTTAGCACACTCGTCCGAGAGCACCTAATCCTAGAGACAATAGGATGTATGAAAACTTCAATAGAAAATCACTTAGAGTATATCAAAAGGACCATATCTATTTCATCGCATCCTTAGGTTCCCAAGTAGCTTCTTAGAATTTTTGATTCCTCCAGAGAACTTTAACTAGGAGAATAGTCTTGTTCCATAACAATTTATTTATAAAATCTAAGATTTGTAATGGTTTTATTCATAATAAATATCATTCTCTATTGGTAAAACATCTGAGTTTTGTACATGTTATGGATAAGGTATTTAATTCCTCAAGAGAGATACATTGAACACATCGTGAATGTGAGAGAGATTTTGTGGAAGCGCTAAGCGATAAACTACCATCCCTAATCAATCAATAATATAGAAGGGTAAAATATATATATGTATCATATTTAATTTAATTAAAAATTCCATAACCTTCTTCCATGGATAAATTCATAGGAATAAATTTCCACTAATTTTTAATTCTAGATTTCACTGACAATTTTCAGCATAAATTTTCTGTCAAATCTGAGTTTCCTTGATATGCTACTGAATGGTTATAACTTTATCTACCATTTCCTAAACTTACATAGGTCCCAATAGAATTATATATCTAACTTCATTCTATAATGTTGGAGTTATAAACTTCTTATCATATAGGGGTTCATAAAGAGCCATTTAAATACTTGATTGAAAGCTATTGTTGAAATAAAATCCCACTAATAGAAGGTGTTTATCCCAACCACCTTTGAAATCAATATAGTAAGATCTCAAAATTTATTTTATATTTTTAATGGTCCTATTATAATAATGATATCTATGATAATGATAATCAGTTCCAAAACTCAACTCTATATCCATATATTTCTAAAGACTTTGCTAGAACTTCAATGGAGACGACAGATCCCAATCATATACTATAAAATGTGGTACTCCATGAAAAATTAACACTTCCTTAATTTATATTATATAAATATGATCAAGAAATAAATATTATCTGATTTCAATGAAGTGTGATGAATTTATAAGGAGATCGACTACAACTCAAATACCATTATGGCCTTTTGATGTTTTGGGGATTCTGATGACAAAATCTATTGTGATGTTTTCCTATTTATATTATAGTATGGGTAATGGTTTTAAAATCCCATTAGACTCCAGTCACTCATCCTTAACTTAATTAAATACCATGAACCAAGATACACACTCTGCAATATAACATTTCATATTATCCCAGCAGATTTACTCTTTCAAACCCCTATACATCTTCATACTTCCAGGATGAATAGATAACAATAAACTATGAACTTAATAAAACATGTCATTATTAAAGTATGGTATTGAAAAGACACATACTCAGTTCAAAAAACTTATAATTATAATATTATCATGGTTTAAATCAGGAATATTCTTAACCTTCTTCTATAATTCCACATCCTCCTTATATTCCTTTTTATTCCTCTCATTGATAGATGTATGGACATTAATCTGAGAAATATAAGATATTCTAATTTACTCATGATTTTAAGATCTATAATCCATAAATCCATAAATATTAGATCTCTTTCGATCCTCATTATGGAAAAACTAACATGGTCTTTCTTACTTAGAGCATCATCCACCTTGTTTTCCTTCCCAAGGAGGTAAAGTATTTAGCAGTCATAATCTTTGATAAGATCTAACCATCTTATTTGGAGCATATTCAACTATTTCTATGTAAATATATAATTAGAGATTTTATAATTAGTATATACATCACACCTTTCACCATGCTAATAATTCCTCTATATATTCAATGAAAAATTTCAACTGCTAACTCCAAATCATGAGTTAGGTAATTTTGATCATGAATTTTTAATTAGCAAGAGGAATATGCTATCACCATGTCATTTTTCATGAGGACACATCCAAATCACTTATTTTATACATCAATATAGATAAAAAACCTTCTCCACTATAGGGTAGTGTAATCACAATCATATTAACCAAGATTCTCTTCAGTTATTTGAAACTATCTTCACATTCATTTATCAATAATAACTTAACCCACTTTCGAGTCAACATGGTGAGTGGACTTGATAATCATGAGAAATATATCACAAAGCATTGGTAGTATCCATAAAACCAAAGAAAAATATGGATTTTAGTTACCATTGTTGTCTTATGAAATTGCTCAATAAATTCTTTCTTTGAAGGATCTACCAATATAACTTCACTTGAGATTATATGGCCCAAGAATGAAACTTTATAAATCTAAAATTCAAACTTGGTAAATTTTGGATACAAAATATATTTCCTTAGTGTCTTAATCATAATTCTCAAATATTATTCATACTCTTACTTTATCTTTAAATATATAAGAATATCATCTATAAAGACTACGAAAAACTGATCAAGGTAATATCTATAGAATTTATTCATAAAATACTTAAAGATAACAGAAAAATTGGTAAGTCCATATGGCATTAATATAAATTCATAATGAATATACCACATACTCAATGTTTTCTTGGGTTTATAATCCATTTTTATCATTAGCTAATGATATCCAGATCAAAGATCAATATTGAAAAAATATAGATCTCCTCGTAATTGATCAAATAGATAATCAATATGGGGTATATGATACTTTTTTTAAATTGTTATATTGTTCAGTTCCCAATAATAAATACAAATATTCATTGAACCATATTTTTTATTAATAAAAAGAACATGTTCACCCTATGGAGAAGTACTAGGATGAATGAACCCCTTATCTAGATTCTTATAGAGTTTATTCTTTAATTCCTAATACTCAATCAGATCCATTATATATGGATTCTTTGAAATAAACATAGAACCAAGTATGAATTCTATTGAAAACTAAACTTCATGGTTTGGGGGAATAAAAGAAAATTCCTCATTAAATAAATCATCATATTACTAAATAATAGGCACATTTTCAATTTTTAGTTTCTCCCTATCCATTTGAGATAAATATTCCTCATGAAGAGGCAAAAAAACTCATATTATTGAAGTAATTTACATTGGGTTTTCAGGTTCATCTTCATACTCATATATGATTTAAGTTTGATTAAAAATATTGAATGTAACTTTCCTTCCTCTATAATGGATATATACTCTATAAAAATCTAGCCAATCCATACCTATAATTATATAAAATTCAACTAGAGGAAGAATAAAAATATTCACAGGAAGAACATTCCCAAAAACTTATATTAGAGAGGAGCTATAGACTTGAGATGTAGTCATCATACCATTAACAGTTTTCACCAAAAACTTAATATCTAATTGTTGAGGTGGTCATAAGGAAGCCTTAGAAAATTCTTTAGATATAAAAGAGTGAATATAACCATAATCAAATAAAAAAATTTGAATCCTAGAGTGGGTGTTAAGTGTACCTTTCACCACATCTCTTGGAACTTCTATGTCGGCTGTAGTAATTACATAATCTTGGCCTTTACCCCTTGGTTTATTTTTTGGTAAGTTATATTTATGCTTGGGGAATTGGTTAGAATAGTGCACCATATCTTTATAGTTAAATCATTGTACTTTTATGTATTCTCCCTTGCCCTTACATCCATGAGCATGATCGGTCTTTTCTCTACACTTGAAGAAAAATCCATTTTCCTTTTAAGAATATACCAAGTTGTTTCCTTCCACAAGTATCACATGTTGGAAAATTTCCCTATCTATTATTACCCTTATCAATTTTTTCTCATTAATCCTATTCTTATACAGTTTTCTATCAAATCCATAAGACTTGGATAATTATTTCTCTATATTGATTGCACGTGATAATATATCCTATTATGTTGATAATTTTTGGGAGATTAGTTCCCTTTGAAGGACTATCTTAATCCCACAAAAGAAATGGATAATCTTTCTATTTGTATTATATACACAGTCTAAAACATTTCTTACTAACCTTAAAAATTAATATTCATACTTAGAAATATTTTCCTCCTCCTTTTGTCTTAGACATAAGAATTTTCTCTCTATATATTCTCATTGTTCATGAGGAAAATATTTTTCCAACAAAATTACCTTAAAATCCTTCCACTCTATGATCATTATTTCCACCTCATCCTTAGTGTTTTTAATCAATGACCACCATTGATATGTATTCCCTGTGAGATGAAAAACTACCATGAAAACCTTTTCCTTTTCATTACTTCCCAAAGAAAAAATATATTTTCTAAGGAAATTATCCATTTCTCATATATAAATGGATTTATGGTTCTATTGAATGATGGAGGTTGTTTTCACATGAAATGTTCTAAAATTTTTATACCATATTTATTATCAAGATAAAAGTCTATATGGGTAAGGTTATTGGTCATAACCTAAGTCAGCAACACTAATATAGTTATAATTTATTTAGTTCCAGTTCCATCTCCAACTATGGCTTCATTATCTTTCCCAAGAGGTAAATCCCTACATAGATTATATGAATTGATATAGTTTTCATTCATTCTATTAGGCACAATTTTGAAACAATGAAATAAACTAGATTAGATCATAATATTATGAATAATAATGAATAATTTTGAAACTAGTGAAACACTTAACATAAATTTAAAATTTATGCATAACTAATCTCATAATCATAAACTTAGTTTCTTAGGGAATATTCTCAAATAATAAAAATATTTTCAAATATTTCATAATAGTTTGTAAAGAAAATTTTAATTAACCAAAGAATATCCACTGATAGTGTCAAACCAACTGTGGAGTAAGGGCATGCTCATCATGCACAAAAATTATGGTTGAAATATATTCGATCAACTCTTTTTGGGGTTATTACCACTATATGAATCTGTTCCAAAACCACATCCACTTATAGTATTCATACAAATATTCATTGGTATTAAAACACAAAATCTATACCTTAACAAAACTTTATGATGTTATCTTATAATTATACATGTTCTCAAAGTCAATCACAGGGTTAATCTTTATTTTACTAAATCAGGTTCTCAAGGTTTATACTAAAATTTATCTAATACCAATTGTAAAGACTCCAAACCTAGTATCTCAGAGCTGGTGGTTACATTATCACACTGTTAATGGATAAAAATGATCATATCCCAAAGGACCAATTGGTTTAATAGTCTTGGAAAACTATATATATACTTAAATCCAACATTACATTTGAAAACATAAAATACATAATAGTATTTTATATGAGAACATAATTATTCCCATTATCAGACCCTTGTATAAATCATAATATAATTCTTGGATTCCTAGGGAAAATAAACATAATAAAGGGGTGAGGTCAGATGCTCAGTAAGGGTATGCATACAACAGAAGCTAATAAGTAATGAATAATATGGAAGGAATAAATAATGATCGAATAATACTATATAAATAATCACATGAGCTTTAAAATTATCCATGGATATCATAACTATTCAAATATTCACATGGAAATCAATAACTGAATTCATAATGATGAAATGCATAATGTCGAACATCTGAAACTTGTCATCGAGGCCTCATGCCAAAACATCTACATAAATGGGTAAGGCCTCAGCCAAATATCCAACATGTTTTGTCTCATGAGACCTAAAAATTTATCTATAGTCAATGTAATTATTGGACCCAACCATCACTTAATAATTCAAATTCATTCATCATATGAATAAACAATACAAATTAATCAACATGGCTTAAAAATAAATAATTGTCCATACTGTAAGGACTAGCATACAAAATATCAATACTTTTCCCAACAAAACTAATTATAAATCATACAGAGAAATATAGTGGATGGTATCATTAGATTTTATCCTTAATAAATCATAATACTTAACTAAGTATGGTTATATATATGAAAATAATTTAAAAATACCACTAGAACATTTCTTGAGGAGTAAAAAATTTTTCAATTTGATATCACTTATTTAAAATCTAAAAATTTCCCAAATATTAAGGAAAAAATTTTCTTTGAAAGGAAACTTTTAAAATTTAAAAGTAAGATTAAAACCATTGGGTTCTCAAGATTGTGGGAAATTTTTTCATGCCTTGTACATTAAAATAAAGTATCCTTTCATGTTTTTAGAAAAAAGTTAAAAGTACTATAAGGTCCCGACCCTAGAAGACCAGATTCAGTGTCTTACTTTATTACATTGGCATGATTATAAGGAATAAAATCTTGAAGGGCTAAAGAGTTTAGTAGTTTTGTAAAACCATATTACATACATGATACCCATAATACATTGGGAAAATAAAATAAATAATAATATAAGTAAAATCTCATCATCCTTGAAACTCATTCAAAGGATTTCCCTTCATAAACTAGAGAAAGTAAACAAAATAAGGGTGATCTAAAATGATCAGTAAGGGTAATTACAGTGGGAGAAATAATAAATAAATTATAATAAATCAACATGGAAAGGTAAATAACTAATAACACATGCCATTCAAATAACTGGATAAGGTATAATCATTATATCAAGGTAAATATCTGAAACACATGACATTTAACCAATAAGCTGAGAATGAAATAAATACATTGATAATTTCAAAGTGAAAATATCAAGAATAATGAATAATAATAATAAATTAATTATCAATGAGGGTAATTCTTAATTATTATATGTTACGTTATAGACACACAAAAACCTATACCATCTAGACCTTTCACAATATGGTTTAAAACTACAGGTAGAAACCTATTTAATTTGGCCAACTGATTTGTCTCATGAGAACTTGTCAATGCATCGTGGGGATACATAAATTCCATGCCCCATGAATCACTAATAGTATAAATAATTACTTATATATCAAGTAATAAATTTAATTAATAAATATTACACCTTATCAAATATCCATATTGAGTAAAGAATATAGATTTATCAACATTTCCCCAGATAATCAAACAACTATCAAATTAAATACCATATGTAAAAATGGTATATGGTTTAGGAAATGAAAATATACATGAAAATTATATGTATATTTAGGATAAATGTAATTTCCAATGAAATTTTTTTACAATAAAGTGATTGTTTCAATAGAAAGTTAACATACACAAAAGAAAGTGAGATTTTTCAATAACTTATATCACTTGGTAATTTTCAAATCAAATCCCCTTGGACGAGATAATTAAAATTGAAACTTAAAATACCATGAATAATAAATTATTTGTGAAATTACATGTCAAATGGTAAGTATATACACCACGTAAAATCTAATTGGTTCATAATAACATATAAGTCTTAATGGAATATAAATTGTTACAAAATCCCTAACAACTACGGTAACATTTGAATCAGAAACCCCAATTGTAATAGTCATCAAATGAAACATTTAAATAACATAAAGATAAAATAATTAATGATACAATATATAAAAATAGTTAGTAGATACATCATATAAAATAAGTAAGTGTTAAATATTACATTTATCTCATAGATGTAAAAAGTGAGATGAAAATCCCTTTCAACTTGTTAACATTTGAATCGAAAACCCCAAAAGTAATAGTTATCAAATTAAACATTTAAATACCACGAATATAAAATAATTCATGATATAATATATCAAAAGTGTCAGTATATACACCAGAAAAAATAAGTGGTGAATATGACATTTATCTTATAGACGTAAAAAGTGCGATAAAAATCCCTTACATTATGATTCCTTTTAGTTGAAAAATCTTTAAACTCTTGTATAATGGTTTTAATAATGTTATTAAATTAAAATAGAACCATATTAATATCTATTATATCATATATAGTCTTTTTATAAAATATTGTAACCCATTCATTAATAATATTTCATCAGTTTCATCATTTTATGTGTTAATTGCCTTGTTTTTTGAATGTGTATTGACTTGTTATTTTTGTTCATATAAATTATATCATTATTTAATAATCTAAAATATGTAAAAAATAATTTAAATATCATATATATTAATTAAATATGTATTTATATTAATGCATAAAATTTGGATATAGGAAATGAAATGCACCGTTTATGGAGACGGTAGGTCGTACGTACACATGAATGCTACTTCCATTTCTTTTCCATATTTAAAAAGTATGTGATATATATATATGTATATTATAATTAAATAATAATATTTATGTCATATATTTCACATAATTTTATTAAAAACAACCTTAATAAATCCCATGTATATTGTGAACGAATCATATTGCTTTGAGGAGGTGGTAGTCCGCACGTTTACAAACGAAGTTATCGTATTCCCACGAAATGGAAATAATAAAAGGTATGTGTTATATAAAAATTAAAGAAGTATAAATACATAATAAATATAATATATATCATATATAAACTATAAATCCATAATTATTCCTATCCTTGAAAGGTGGTAATGGAAGAATGAATGACATCGGTTCGTGAGGTGATAGTCCACCGTACACATAAATGATAATTGCGTATCCAATTTGTTAGAGGTTTGTATGAGTGTAGGTCTTAACCTTGAAACAATTTTTTTATTATATTTAGTATACTTATTTTATTATATAGTAAATATATAATAATAATTGAATGGGTGGATAAATAAATGAAATAAAAGTGATTGTTGAAGAATGTTACCTCTTTTTTAGGTAACTCCTTTTGGTTTATACTAAAATACTTCCTTGGTTGGATTTATTCCCAAAATTTATGATTATAGTATGAGTTTATAGATGTTTAGGAGCTATTTGTTTAGGTTTTTAATGAGAAAAAAGTCTTGAGAGGTGTGAATAAGTGGGAGGGGTGAGTGCCTTTTTATAGTGGAGGAGGAGTGACATTATTGTAAATATAAAAAGATAAACATTATTGAGAGGTATCCCTTAAATAATTTGACTATAATAATGATCCAAATTAAATACAAGTATATGGTCTAAATATGGACATAAAATGGGTTTTGGACATGTGTATAGGTCATTTTGACCCTTAAGTTTAAGGTTTAGTCCCTTGTTAAACTACTTTTTCTTTTAATTGCTGTAATTAATTTTGATTACTTTCACTAATAGTTTTGGTAAAAAACTAAATTGAACTTATTAGACATTATAAATTATTATTATTAAAATATGGAACATATTTTTCCAAATTCCAATTATAGGAGTGGCAGAAATTAATTTCAAATTAATCCCACATGCAGGACCACAATGCAGGTTTTTAAAGTGAAAATGTCCAGAAGTTTGAAATGTTTTTATATTCAATTTCAATGTAAAGTTGGTTATGATGACCTAAATTAGATTAATGTATTTATAATTGAACTAAATATACTTTAAAACCAAATTAAAATATAATTTAACTATATAAATAAATTAGATTAAGAATCAGTTTTTAGTTAAAATTCAGTAATTTTCAATATTCATCAAAAAAGTAAACTTTTCAGAAAAATACCAAAAATTCACCCTAAAATAATTTTAAATTTATATTTAAAAAATTAAGTTTATTTTTTAAAATAAAATTTATAAAAGTGTCAAAATTTAGTTTTAAAATAGGTTCGCCATTAAAAGATAGTAAAACTTCCTTTATAAAGATGTAGCTTTTTATACATAATATTGAGTTTGTTATTATATTATGTATATTAAATCTATTGGATTAATGTAAAAAATATTTGATTGAATATATAATATATAAAATTTTCATATAAATTCTCTAAAAGTTCTAAATTTTACTTAATTGTGAAAAATGTGTCTAAATAGTGTTTTGTTTAAACCTGGTGTTGCATGCATTGTAAACTAACTCTGTATTGCATGTTTTGGAAGATATCAATAAAATTAAACTTATTATAAAAGAAAAATATTGTAATGTCTTAGGGTGTCACATTCTTCCCTCCTATAAAAATTTCATCCTCAAAATTTCTGGGGTATTACCTTTTAAAAATATGAAGGTAGTTCTCTTTCATAATATCCTCTTGTTCCGATGTTGCTTCCTCTTTTTTTTGATTCCTCCAGAGTACCTTTAATAGTTGAGTCATCTGATTCATCAATACATGGTCTCTTGTATCAATAATTTGGATGGGTTCTTCACAGTACGAGAGATCAGGTTTCAACTCTATTTCATCATAGGTGATCACATGCGTTGAGTCTGGAATATACTTACTTAGCAAAGATATATAGAACATGTTATGTACTTTTGAGAGTCTTGGAGACATTTCCAAATTATAATCAATAACTCTAATTATTTAAATAATTTCAAAGGCTTTGATGTACCTAGGGATCAAATTACATTTTTTACCAAACCTTATAACACCCTTCTATGGAGATACTTTCAAGAAAACATGACCCCCACTAGGAACTCCAAATATTTCCTTCAATTATCAGCATAATTATTTTGCCTAATTTGGGATGCTTTAATGTGAGCTTGACCAGCCTTTACCTTTTTTTGTTTCTTCAACAAGTTTTGGGCCTATAATTTTCTTGTCACCAACTTCATCCTAACAAGTTGAAGTACAACATCTCTTGACATATAATGATTCATACGATGACATTTGAATACTTGAATAGAAACTATTATTATAGGAAAAATATACCAAAGATAAGTACTAATCCCACATACCTTGAAAGTAAAGTGATCATGACCTCAACATGTCTTCCATTGTTTTAATTGTTCATTCAAACTATCCATCGGTTTGGGGATAGTAGGCAGTGCTCAAATAAATCTCAGTATCAAGGGCCTTATAAAGAATCTTCTAGAATTTTTATGTAAAGAGGGATATAGATCAGAAAAAATTGATATAGGTACACCATGAGGACTCAAAACTTCATTATTATAGAGCCTTGTAAGGTCATCAAGAGGTAGATATTCTCTTATGGAAAGTAAATGTGTAGATTTGGTTAATTGATCCAATATAGACCATATTTCATCATTATTTCTAAGAGTCTTTGGTAATCTTGTGAAAAAGTCCATAGTAATTTTATCCCATTTCTACACAAGAATTGGAAGAGGTTACATGAATCCTCTTGGATGATACCTCATAACTTCCACTTGTTGACAAACCAAACATATGGACAGATAATCAATAATTTCCCCCTTCATGTTATCCCAACAAAAATGTTCCTTCAAGTCCCTATACATATTTGTGCTATGAGGGTGTATATATAAATTTGATCTATGAGAATATTCTAATAGTTTCTTATTTATCTCAAGTATAGATGGAACACATAATCTCTTTCCAAATTTCAGAACACCATCTTCACAAACAAATTCTGCTAATTTTTCATTGTTTACAGCTTTAATTTTATTTTGAAAGTTCTCATCATCTGATTAAGAATTATTTATCTTATCTAATAAATATGGGTTTTAAATAATTTGAAAAATAATTCATGTCTTCCCTTCCTTAGAAATTCCCATATCCATCTATACTAGATCCATGAACATAGGATCCCTCTCAATCCTCATTTGGGTTAGAACTCTATAAAATTTCTTACTCAACGCATTCACTACCTTATTTGCTTTCCCTAGGTAGTATTGTATTGAGAAATCATAATATTTTAATATCTAGAGACATAAAATTTGTCTCATATTGATATATTTCTGTGAGAATATATATTTTAGGCTTTTATGATCTGTGTATATCTCATATATTTCACCATAGAGATAATGTCTTCATATTTTTAAAGTGAAGATTACAACTGATAACTCAAGATCATGGGTTGGATAGTTTTGTTTGTGGGTATTTAATTTACTTGATTAATCTAAAATAACTTTATCATTTTGAATTAGGACACAACCAAGTCCTTTATTTGATGCATCACTATATATAACAAACCCATCACTTCCAGATGGTAAGGTCAAAATCTGAGCAAAGACCAATCTCCTATTTAGTTCATCAAAACATTCTTCAAATTCACTTGTCCAAAAAAACTTAACCCCTTTACATGTAATATTGGTTAACAGGTTATCCAATTGGAAAAAATTATGAACAAATCACTGATAGAAACCTTACAAACCAATGAAACTATGTACCTCAGTTATGTTTGCTGATGTAGAAAATTCTCTGGTTTCCTTTGTCTTTGTAGGATCAAATGATATTCTATCCATAGAGACAATACGGACAAGAAAATAAAATTATTAAATACAAAAATCTCAAATAATAAATTTAACATATAACTCTTCCCTTTTAAGATTCTTAAGAATAAACTGTAAGTGATTTATATGGTCCACATATATTTTAGAATACAACAGAACATCATCAATGGATACCACAAAAAAATCATCAAGATATTCCTTGAATACTCTGTTCATTAGGTACATAAAAATAGAGAGTTTATTAGTAAATCCAAATGGAATTAATATAAACTCATAATGTTCATACCTCATTCAAAAATAGGTCTTTGGAATGTATTCCTTCTTTACTCATAATTGGTGATACTCAAAATGAAGATCAATCTTTGAAAAATACTAGTATCCCTCAAGTTGATCAAGCAAGTCATCAATTCAAGATAGATTATACTTGTTCTTTATTTTAATATAATCTATTTACCTATAATCAATACAAAACCTAATGGATCCATATTTCTTATTAATGAAGAGGAAATGGGCTCACCATGGAAAAAAACTAGGGATAATAAACCCCATATTACCCAAATCCTCTAGTTTTTTTCTTCAACTCCACTATTTCCATAGTGTCCATTATATGGGGAGTATTTGATATTGGCCTTGCATCAGGGATTGAATCAATGGAAAATTTAACTTCACACTCTAGGGGATGTCTAGGTAATTACTCAGGAAATACATCAATGTATTCCTATACAATAGGTACATCCTAAATTTAAAGATTACCTTCATCATCCGTAGATATTATTTACTATTATTCACTGTGAATATCATTAAGTAGAGATACTAGATTTGGATCTGTATGTGACTCATATTATCAAGTCTCTTCTCTAAAGATAAGGGATTCTATATCTTCCTCACATATCATAATTTCCTTATTCTTGCAATAAATGTTTGCATTATATTTTGAAATCCAGTCTATACCAATGATTATATCAAATTAAAACATAGTTATGATAATAAGTTCAATAAATAAATAATTTTTATGTGGAATAATGGTGAATTACCAACACATATTTGTTGTAATGAGACTTCCCTTAGGAGTTTTGACTGACAACTCCCTTATTAAATCAAAAGTGAAATGCCTATTTTTCTTAACAAACTGGGTAGATATAAGAGAGCGTGATGATCCAAAATCAAATAAATCATTGGATAAATTTGAAGATAGGATTAATGTACCTGCCACCATATAATTGGGTACTTCTACCTTAAGTGTAGTGATTACAGAATCTTGACCATATCCCCTTGGACTCTTCTGTGGTAGATTCCCTTGATGCTTGGGGCATTAATTTTCATAGTTCCCCATCTCTTTACAATTTTATCACTAGAAATAATTTATTTGTTTCTTACCCTTGAATTAATTATCTTGGTGACACATATCTCTACACTTATAAAAAACACCCAGTCCCTTCAAATATTTCCCAGGGTGGATTTTCCCACAATTTTGATAAGATGGAAGGCACTCTATCTTCTTCTTCTTCTTTGATGCATTCCCTTTTTCATGGTTCTCATATGTATTCTTCTTTTCTTGGATTCCATTGAATATATTTATTCTATAAAATTCATTCTCTATCTTGATGGCACATAAAACTATTTCATCATATGATGAAAAGTTTTGGGAGACTAGGGCCCTTTAGAGACTTGGATTAAGCCCTTCAAAAAAGCGATCAATCTTACACTCTATGTTGTGCATATAATCTGTATCATACCTGGATAACCTTGTAAATATAGATTCATAATATGAAACACTTTATTCTTTATTTTTATTTAAGATAAGGAACTTTATCTTTATCTCAATTTGTTTCTTAGGAGGGAATTATTTATCAAAGAATGTATCCTTAAAATTTTTCCGTTCCATGAGATATATTTCTTCTTCCACCCTAGTATTCTAGATAAAATACCACCATTGATCAGTATCTCCTTGGAGACAATACACTGCAAGTGTAACCTTTTCCTTTTCACTGCATCCCAAGGACATAAATATCTTCTCCATAGAATTAATCCTTTGCTTAACTATAATTGGATTAGTATCCCCACTAAATTATAGGGTTTATGTTTTATAAATAAATCTTGCATAGGATATTCTCATTATAGAATAGGTTTTTATATTTGGGAAAGGTTATTTGTCACAACCTAATCAAGCGGCCCTAATATAGCCATAATTTATCTGTTCCAATACTACTTGTATTGGTTTCCTCAGTAGAGAAATCTTTTCATTTTACATGAGTATTGATACCATTCATTATTCTAGGAACCATTTATAAAAAATGGAATATACCATATTTCTTCATAAATTCATGAATTTTAAATCATAATGTATAATTCCAAATATGGTATATCACTAAACATAAATTAAAAAATTTATGCATCATAAATCTTAGAATCATAAACTTTAGTTTCTTTGGGGTTACCTTTATTTTAAATAATTGATAATTATTTGTAAATAAAATATAAATTATCCTAAGTGTATCCCTCAAAAGTGTAAAAATATGTTCATAATAAGGCTCATTGTCATGTACCAAGTTATTCTCAAGTCAGGACTGATACACCTTTTCGAAGTTGTTACCCCTAGGTACATCTGTTCCAGAACCACATCCACTTGTAGTATCCAGACATGGATTTCTAGGAATACCCATATAATCTCTACCTTAAAAAAATTCTAGGATGTTCTTATGTACTTATCCTCTAAGTCTTTATTAGGTTTATGTTACCTAATCTATGTATTTTAAATCTAGTTTCCAAGGTTGTTACTAAACTTCCTCTAATACCAACTATAATGCCTTGACCCTAGAAGACCAGAATCAGTGCCTTACTTTATTACATTATCATGATTACATGGAATTAAATCCCAAAGGAACAAATAATTTAATTTTAGAAAACCTGATTATATACATGATACCCATAATACACTGGGAAAAGAAAACATATGTAAAATCTCATCATCCTTGAAACTCATTTAAAGGATTTCTCTTCATAACATGGGAAAATAAAAAAGAATAAGGGTGAGTTTAAATGACCAGTAAGGATAAGTACAGTGGAATAAATAATAAATCAATGAGAATAAATCAACATAGAAATGTAAATAAATAAGAACACATACCATTCAAATAACAAGATAATGTATAATCAATATGGAAAGGTAAATAACTCAAACACATGCCATTTTATTAATAATCTGAGAATGAAATGCATCCATAGAAAATTTTAAAGAAAAATATTAGGGATAAATAATAATAATAATAATAATAATAATAGTAATAAAAATAACTAAATTCCCAATGAGGTAAATTCTTAATTGTTGGATGTCATGTCTGAGGCACATGAAAACCTATACCATCAAGACCTTTCACAAGATGGTTTACAACTATAGGTAGAAACCTATTTAATTTTTCCAACTGATTTGTCTCATGAGAACCTATTGATGCATCAAGGGGATATATAAAGCATGGGGCCCACCTTTTACTTCTATCCCAAATCATTCATCACATATTAAGTAATCTATTTAATTAATAAACAATATGCCTTATCAAATATACTTATTGAGTAAAGAATACACATTTATTCATATTTCTCTAGATAATGAAACAACTATCAAAGTAAATAACATATGTAAAAATGGTATATGGTTTATGTTGAGATGGTATGTGAGTATGATATACTCTAAAATACCAATTGTAGGATCTAAATAATAGAGATACTGAATCAAGTATCTAAAGATGCTCAAAATACAAGAGGGGGGGGGGGTGAATTGTATAATTTTAAAAATTATTTTGGAAATTTTAAAGATGGTTATGTTTAACAAGGTTAAACAAGGTAATTCACAAAACCTCTAGTTCTAAACACTTGCTTGATTCTAGAAATATGATTCTGAGAATGTGATTCCAGAAAAGATGGTTTCAGAAATGAAACTTAATGAAAGTTTACAAAGTTGAAGATTCTACCTTAAAGCATATAGAATCTAACAAAATCAGAGTACAAGTATAAGGAAGTATAAGAAAGTTATACTTTCCTCAACAATACAAATGTAGCGGAAAACTTGTAACAAAACAAGTAACAAGTAGTAAATCTTTTAACCCAAAGAGAAGGGTATCCAACAACCTTGTATAAAGGTCCCTTGATTTATACTTTCAAGAAATTATGTCTTACCCACACTAGGGTAAGCCCTTGATATGAAGATCGGAGTCTGTCTTGCTATCCCCGCAAGACCTTAACTTCAAGGTAGTCGTCACCTCTGTCTTCCTAAGCAAGGAAGCCCTTAACTTCAAGGTAGTCAGCACCTCTGTCTTCCTATCCCCAAAATCCCTCAATTGTACACAGAAACAATCAGAGTCACAAAAATCAAATCTGAACAAGAAGTTCAGTACACACAAAGAAATAAATCCTCTCTCTCTAGAAATCACTTCAGCAACATGTAATATCTAGATTTATCAACTTGTTTTGAGATCTTTCAAATGAGATCCTATTTATAGGCATGACTTCAACGGTCGGATCCCTCCTCTAATAGTCATATTTTTCCTTGAATCTCGGAGGGACCTATATATGTGTCACTCAAAAAACGGTTAGTTAGTAACTGAAAGCATGACATCGTTTAATAAAAAATCAAGTGTAAGAAAAAATATGGTTACATAACTAAAATCCAATATTCGAAATGTAAGAAAATTAAAATTTGGAGTCTAATAAAAAATGAATTCGGAGTCTATAATACAAGGATATTTGGATTCTGTTTTCTAGGAATTTGGAACCTGAATTCTATAGAATTCCAGAGTATGAATTTCAAGGAAATTCAGAATCTGGATTCACAAGAATTCAAATCTAGAACTTACAAAGTTCGGAGTCAGAGTTCATGAGAATTCAGAGTCATAACTCATAAGAGTTCCTAACCAAAATTTGTAATCAGAATTCGAAGTCATAACTTAGAAGAGTTCGTAACCAGAATTCATAATCAGAATTTTTAGAATTTGGATCCTAAAAAAGAATGCTTCATAACTAGGTAATTATAGGATTCCAAGGTTTTGGTTTCAAACCGAATTTTACACTTAAAAAATTATGATATGAACAATGAAACAACGGTAAGGATAAATTTTCTTGGGGAAGGAAATTTTTCCTTATAGAAGTAAAACACAGGGTAAAAAGAGATTTACCTTGAGATAAGGTGTTTGTGATTTTCAAAACAAGAAAGAATTGTAAAGTCATAAGAAAGCCTTAATAACTAAACAATCTCTCCCAAGTATGAAGGAATGGAAAATTCATAAGGAAAACCTTATTGAACCAACAATCTCTCCCTTTTTGGAAAGCACAAAATCCTTACGAAAAAGAATAAAAGGACTTAGAAAATATTTTTCTAGACCTTGAAAGTAAAACTTATCTCCCTTTTCACATTGGAAAAGATGAATAAAACTAACTCCCCTTAGGATTTAGAACACTAAGGATCGTATTCTAGATCTTCGGAATGAGATTTTTCATTATCTTGAGTACGTAAATCTCTGTAATGAAAACTCCCCCTTAGATAAACTCCCCCTTAGTTAGGGATATTTATTCTTTTCTTAGAATTATTTTTCCTTCTCCCCATTTGTGATTTTCAAAAAGAGTTTTAGGGAATGGGAAAAAAATATGGTACCTAAAATATTATTACAAACATCCATACAAAAATGAGCAACCACAATTTCATTAATATTGGAAGGATTTTTACAAGGAAATAAAATACAACAAAAGATCGGATTGAATCTATTTTCCTTCCTTCTCCTTGGGTATCAACTTTTTTACTATGGTTTTTAGCTTCTTTAGCTCCTTGTGGTCTTCCTATGCTTTCTTCTCTAAGGCTTTGATCCTATCATCCTGAGCCTTTAGAGCCTTTGCCTAAGACTTCAACAAGTCATCTTGCTTTACTATCTTTTCTTCAATCTCGATTCATAGATTCCTTTCCATTTTCCAACTTTGGACAACATAATTCAACTTCCCATTCAGATCCTTGAACTCCTGAATCCGAGTATTTTGGTCAAGAGTTAGATTTTTCTAAAAGATATTTGTGAGATCCTTGATTTTTCTATCTTCATTATCAAAAGCTTCCTTAACTTCATGTTGAAACTTATCAAGGTCTCTCAAGTCTTCAAATATTTTCTTTGATCGGCTGACCACTTTGTTACAAGATTTTCTGTGGGCATTATAGTTGATAAGGAAGTTCTTGTAATCAACCTCAATCTTTACACACCTATCCATTACCATGGATACAGAATTCGATTTCTGATTCATGCTATATTGGAGCATCTAACATCTGATGTCAACGGTTGGAAAGATCGGAATGGTGTCAACAAGCTTCTTTAGTGATTTAATGAAAAAATCATGTCCTAGGGTTGATGATTCATAATCTGACACTTTTATTGGTGATGGTTCTTCCTCTAGATCGACAAGCATCCTCTTAGAAGATCCACCAGCTTCATTATTCCTTATAACAACTTTGGTTGGTGTGTCAACAACCACCTGTTTCCCCTTGTCAGTTTTCGGAACAACTTACTCATCTGGAGACTCATGCTCACTTTCTGACAACTGAACAATTCTATCTTCATAAATTTTTTCTTTTTTGGATCTAACCTCAATATCTTCAGGATGAATGAAGTCATGATTATGACTCCCTTCCTCAGATAACTTGTTTACTTCCTCTTCAGCCTTCTCATCAATTCCAGGAGTAGAAAGTTTCGAATATCCAGCTTGAGAAGTCTGGATTGATAATTTTTTAGATGCACTTTCCTTCTCATGAAAGTCATCAACTTTCTTTATCATATCAGCTATATCATCACTGATTTCATCTTCTTGTACTTCTTCCATAGCTTCCTTTTCAACATCCTTCACTTTCGATTTTTCCAGAGTCATGTAATTCTTCCCCGGAGTCTCAGGTAAGGGCTCAACCAAGAAATATTTTGGTAAATTAATGTTCTCAGATGCTATTTAAGTGTCCCTCAAAAGAGATTAGACAATTTCAGCCTCATACATTTTCTTCTTAAGCTTCTTCTCTTTGGATTGCTTCTCAAGCTCATCAGATGCCTTCTCTTTCAAAGCTTTAGCCTCTGCAGGATCCAAGCCAAACTGTGGCTCTCCTTCCTTCCGATTCTTTTTTTCTTCTCTATAATTGGCTAATAATTCATCCGGATAGGCTTTTTTACTTCTTGGGATTTGGAGGTGCGGATTGCGTTTCTTTGGCCTTAGGGGTTTTCTCTGTTTCCTCCACTTCCTTCAGTTTCCTCTTTTTTCAAGACTTCTTCGATAGTTCATCCTCTTCTTCATTCTTCAGAATAGCTTCTTCTTCTTCCAATGGTAGATCATAAAACTCCCCTAAATCTTTATAAAAGCTGACATTCATTCTTTTCAAAGTATCTTAGCTTACTAACATGACTTTGCAATTCCTCGGCTTGGAACTGCAATGAATCTTGAAGGACTCAAGACATCGAAAAATCAACTTGGAGAGTAGGGCATGATACATGATTATCTGTGCTCTCAAATTTCCATTCTTGATATTTTTTATCGTAATGAGAATATGCTTCATCAGATTGATCTTCCTTAGATTTACCAAAAAATCGAAGATATACATATCACTTTTCTTCAGTGTGTCCTTATCACCCTTTCTTGGTACGATAAAAACCTAAATCCATAACTCAAGGATCTGATTATTTATAAACAAATGAGAAATATTTGTGGTCTTGACATCTGTAAGTCCAAGAAACTCCATATCCTTCACCTTTACAAAACTTCCTTGAACATCTGGCAGCTTGTGGGAACAAAACTCGGCTTCCACTTCATAAGACAACCCCACCAAGCTAGCAGCCTTGGTGTATGAAAGGGAATAGGGTTTTCCATAACTCTTGAATGAAAACTTATCTCTCCCTTCTTCCTTAAAGAAACAAACTGACTCATAAAACTCAATGAGTAGATCAGGATACACAAGGTCTTGAGCTCCAGGCTTTGATATGCAGACACTTTCCCATCCATTCAGCTTGATGTTTTTAGAGATAATGGAATTATACTTATTGATGAAATTCGGATGCACCAACCTTTCTTTGTATACTTTCCACTCCTCAATTGTCTTGACAGAAGACATATCTTGAGAAGGAAATTCACCAGAAATTCGGAATTGAGAAACCTTTGAAAATTCAGAACGGGATTTTGAAGGAGGACAGAGCTTCGATACGCAAAAGCTTGAAAACCGATGTGGGACAACCCTTAGGGGGTTCTTTATATAGGCGTTGATGCGAAAGTTCATCTTACCATATTAATCCAATGGATGAGAATTTTTCTGATCAGATCTGACGGTTGAAATGATAGCTGCAAGGAAAATTTGGTAGGATCCGATCTTTTGAGGTTTTTTAAAGGAAAACATTTAGATTTAAGAAAACTAGAGTATGATAAATTTTAAAAGAAAATACCAGCAAGTAAATGATGACTACGAAAGCTTAAGAAAGAAAACATACCTTTAGGATTTCTAGGAGAATTATTCGTATTGAGGAAAATTATTCTTGAAGGACTTTAGACTTCGAAAAAAAAACTTGACAACAAAAAAAAAGAAAGAAAGAAAAAAAATGAATACAAAAATTTTCATTACGAAAATATTTATTACGAAAATTTTCATTACTAAAATAATCATTATGAAAATTGTCATTATGAATTTTTTTTGAAAGATTCATTACGAAAAACATGAAAAAATTCATTACAAAAAATAAGAAAAACTTAATTATGAAAAACATGAAAAACTTCATTACAAAAAATATGCAAAACTTCATTACAAAAAATTTGAAAAAATTCATTACAAAAAATATAAAAAACTTTATTATGAAAAATATAAAAAACTTCATTACAAAAAATATAAAAAAATTCATTATGAAAAATATAAAAAAAACTACATTAACATATGTACTCCCCCTACGAAAAGGAGTTTATTACTGTAAGGAGATTGGTTTATCAGAAAGTTAACAAGGAATATTACCTTATGGTTATCATTCATAACTTCTCTTTAATGTATTGAAATATATCAGAGGGTAAATATTTTATGAAAATATCAGCAAGTTGATCTTGCATTCCGATAAATTGAAGAATGATATCTTCTTTTTGTGTGTGATCCCTAACAAAGTGATGCCTAATATCTATGTGCTGGGAAATGACACTTGTATTATAACACAAAATTTTTGTTTTGGTAAAACTCATACCATAGTCTGTGAGTGTGTGTAGCATCCACAACACTTGAGCACAACAACTTCTAGCTGCTACATATTCAACTTCAGCAGTGGAAAGTGCTACTGAGTGTTTCTTCTTTCATGACCAAGAAACTAATGAATCTCCCAAGAAATGAAAAGTTCTAGATGTAATTTTTCTTTCCATTATACATCCACCAAAGTTAGCATCTGAAAGATGTTTTAAAACAAAATCATTTCTAGAAGTATAAAAGAGTCCTAAATCCATGGTTCCCTTTAAGTAGTGAAAAATTCTTTTCACTGCCTTTAAATGAAATTTCTTAGGATTGGATTGATATCTTGAACATAAGCATACTGAAAATATTAAGTCTAGATGACTAGATCTTAAGTAAAGTAAACTTCATATTTTACCTCTAAAAGATGTTTGATCTACTGGTTTCCCAGCTTCATCAAGATCAAGTGTATTTGTGGTACCAATGGGAGTACTTATACTTTTAGTGTTGTCATATCCATACTTTTTAAGAAGATATTTAATATACTTATGTTGTGATATATAGATTCCTTATGGTTTTTAGAGATTTAAAAACCAAGGAAAAATGTTAACTCACCCATCATAACGTCATAAACATAAATTTGAACAAAATATTTTTCTTATCTTTATTTATAAAAAGGATTGGATCTGCATTTCCCTTAACATAATTATTTTGAAGCAAAAATCCTGTGGGTCTATCATACCAGGCTCGAGGGAATTTCTTAAGTCCATACAAGGCTTTGGTAAGTCTAAAAACATGATTAGGATATTTTGTTTCTTCAAAGACAGGAGGTTGTTCAACAAAAACTTCCTCTTGAACATAACCATTAAGAAAATCACATTTCATATCCATTTGAAAAAGTTTAAAATTGAAGAATGCTATAAAGGTAAGTAAGATACGAATAGATTCAAGTCTAGCTACTGGATCATAGGTTTCTTCATAGTCTATTCCTTCTTGTTGATTATAGCCTTTAGCAACCAATCTAGCTTTATTTCTAACAATGATTCCATTTTCGTCACACTTATTTCTGAAGACCCATTTTAATCCTATAACAAAATTTTCCTTAGGTATTTCAACCAAGGTCCAGACTTTATTCCTTTCGAATTCATTTAGTTCATCTTGTATGGATTTAATCCAATCATCATCACCTAAAGCTTCATCAGCGATTTTTGGTTCTAATTGGGAAAGGAATGATAGATGTTCTACTTTATTTCTTAAGGAACTTCTAGTCCTTACAGGTTGATTCAAATCTCCAATGATACTATCACTGGGATTATTCTTTAGAAACAACTGATTTGGGTATTGTAAAACCTGTTCATCAACATAAGGTAGGAAATATTCTGAGGTAAATGCTTCAGAAACATTTTCTTAGAAATTTTCCTTATCAGAAGGATATTCTAACAAAGGTTGATAATCAGTTTTTGAAAACACATCCGAAGATGTAGGTTGGGGTTGTTTAAAAAAAAGGGCCAGTTTCATCAAATTTCACATGCACCATCTTTTCAACAGTACAAATGTTTTTATTGAAAACTCTATAGGCCTTAGAAGTTGTGGAGTAGCCTAAGAAAATTACTTCATCAGATTTTGGTGAGAATTTATATAGATTATCTTTAGTATTCAGGATGAATACCTTGCAACCAAAAACCTTAAAGTAGGAATGTCTAGGTTTTCTACCATTCCATAACTCATAATGAGTTTTATTAAGAAAAGGTCTAACCAAAACACGATTTATAGTATAACAAGCAGTACTTATAGCTTCAGCCCAAAAATGTTTGTCTACAGAATACTCACTCAACATGGTTCTTGTTATATCTTGAAGAATTATATTTCTTCTTTCAACAACACCATTATGTTGAGGGGTTCTAGGTGCTGAGAAGTTGTGAGTAATACCTTTTCTACTACAAAAAGTTTCAAAATCATAATTTTGAAATTATCCTCCATGATCACTATGAATATTATTCAATGGAAGGTTTTTCTCATTTTTAACTTGGGCTCTAAAACTATTTAAATAAGAAAAAGCTTCAGACTTCTTTGCTAGAAAATAGACCCACATAAATCTAGTGTAATCATCAACTAACACAAATACATAATACTTGCCTCTAATACTTCCAGTTTGTATTGGTACAAAAAGATCCATATGCACTAACTATAATGCATCAGTAGTTGAGACTTCACTGACTGATTTAAAACTTGATTTATATTGGTTTCTATATTGAAAAGGGTCAAAAACTTTTGAAGAATCAAATCTAAGCTCTGGTAGATCCTTAACTAATCTTTTATTAGAGAGTTTTCACAAGTTCCTAAGGTTATAGTGACCTAACCTTATATTCCATAACCAAGAATGATCTTCCATTTCAGTAAGTTAAGGTAGATCTTGGATCCTAAAGTCTTCTAAGTTTAGTGTGTAAAAATTCTCTTGCTTATGGGTAGAAAGAATAAACTATTAATTGGAATTATGTACTAAGCACTTGTCATTCCAAAAATTCACAAGGTAAACTTCATCACATAATTGACTTATGCTAATGAGTTTGTGATTAAGACCCTTAAAAAAACATTTGAAATCAAAGTTTTTCCAAGAAGAATGATGTTACCTATACCAATATTTTCTCCCTGAGCATTATCTCCGAAAGTTACTTTCCGTCAGTTCGTCTTGATAATCTTTTCAAAATAGTTTTTGTTACCAGTCATATGCTGGGAACATCCACTATCCATGTACCATGTATTGTTGTTTGTACTTTCTCTATCTTCCTGAAAATAATAAAAAGTTAGGTTTTTGGAATCCAGACTTTCTTGGATCCAGAAATCTCAGAAAGCATAATTTTAGGCACCCACATCTTTTTAGAAAAATAGGCTTTATGAAATCCTAAAGACTGAGTTTTGTTTAGGGATTTTTTTCCCAATGCCCACCACACTAACACTTAGTGCAGAATGGAGCACTTTGAGGAACAAAATAATTGTTACTAAAAACCGGTTTAGAACTAGTATAACCAAAACCAAAACTATTCCTTAGAGGTAGGATTTGAGAATACATTTTATCAAAATTTTCCTCACCTAAGGTAAAGTTTGACAAACACTTATTCAAGGAAAATATTTTGGATTTCAGTTTGATAACCAAGTTATTGTCTTCTAAAAAATTTTATTTTGAACCAGAGTTAGGTTTGAAAACACTTTTCTTAGAAATTACATTTTCTAGATCTTTAGAAAGTTTATTCTTCTCGGAATTTACTTCCTTAAGATTTTTTGAAATACTTTAAAAACCAAAATTTTTCTTATCAATATCTTTATAATGATCTGATATTTCCTTAGTAAGAATAGTATTCCTAGAATTTTCCTTATCAATCTTTTTCATGAGTTTTGAATTCTCAATCTCAAGAAGTTTAGAAAACCTAGAAACTTCTTCATAGGAAGGTAAAGTATTATCTTCATCAGAAGAAGATTCTTCATCTGAAGAGTTATAATATCTATCATTACTATAATTTTCATTTAAAGAAACTTTGGTCATTGATTCAGCATTGTGTACCTTAGCCATTAAAAAAGGATTGTCAATAGGTAGTCTGGATATTAGACCAAGATTCTTCTATCTAGAAGATTCATAATATGAAGATTCATCTAAAGAGTCACCACCACTGGCACTCCAAGTGTCATTAGCTTTCAATACCTTCTTAACTGTAGCTCTGTAGTACTTCTTTTTTTTTTCTCTTAGAATGCTTTTCCTTTATTTATTTTATCTTAAGCATATGACAATCAGGTCTTATATGTCCAACTCTCTTACATTCATAACATGTAACTTATGAATCTTTCTTATCTTTTCTTTATTTCTTCTTGTATCTGGATTGAAAGTTCCTCTGTCCAGCTATCTTGTTCATTCTTCGAGCAAGATTTGACAACTCATTCTCTGAGGATTCACTTCCACTAGATTTAGATTGGATAACAACTTTCTTAGACTTAGATCTGGTAACTCTCTTAGGAGTACTAGCTTTCATATGATTAGAAGTTGTAGTAAAAGCAACACTGCCATTCCCATTCTTCTTGTTTACATTATCAACATCTCTCTTCATTCTAGTCTCATGTTTAAGAAGAGTTTCAAACAGTTCGTCAAGAGAAATATGAGTAACCTTTCTATTTTCATCAATAGCAATCCTCTTGGATTCCCACTCATTGGGCATGATGTATGTGATCTTATCAACAAGAGCTTCATCATCTAATCCTTTCTCACCCATGAATTGTAAACTATTCACAATAGTCATGAATCTTTGTTTCACCTTATATATGGGTTCTTCATAAGGAAAGCAAAAACCATGATATTCAGCTATGAGCATGGCTCTTCTAGTTTCAATAACTTTGGAAGTTCCAAAGTGTGTAACTTCAAGTTTCTTCCAAATACAATTTGCTGCTTCACAAGATGAAATTTTATTATATATATTTCTAGTCATGGAGAAAAGTAAAGTATTGCGTACCTTATAATTCAGTTGATATTCATACTTTTCTTGATTAGTGAAGGTACTAACTTCCTTGTCAGGGATTTTATATCCTCTAGTAAGCATAACAAAATTATCAACTCCAGTATTGATAATGAAAGTATTCATACGATCTCTCCAGTATTCATAATAATTTCCATAAAAAATAGGTGGTCTGGTTAGATTTAGATTGTCTATGGAACCAACATTGATTCCTGCCATCTTAAAGAAAATTCTTTCCACAAAAACTTGTTAGTAATAAAAATTTTTAAACAATTAAAATATTCATAAGAAAGAAAAATATAGAACAATAGTATCTCTAAGAAAAAATGAATCCGAACTATATGAGTCTGAAAAAATGATTCTGGAAAAGAATGAGATTAATTCTCTTATGAATCTAATCGTGAGATTAATTCAGATTGAACCAATTCTCTAATACCAATTGTTGAGATGGTATGTGAGTATGATATACTCTAAACTACCAAATTTAGGATCAAAATAATAGAGATATTGAATCAAGTATCTAAAGATTCTCAAAATACAAGAGAGGGGGTGAATTGTATACTTTAAATTTTTTTTGGAACTTTTAAAGATGGTTATGTTTAACAAGGTTAAACAAGGTAATTCAAAAAGCCTCTAGTTCTGCACACTTTCTTGATTCCGGAAATATGATTCCAAGAATGTGATTTTTGAAAAGATGGTTCTAGAAATGAAACTTAATGAAAGTTTACAAAGATGAAGATTCTACCTTAAAGCGTATAGAATCTAACAAAATCAGAGTAAAAGTATAAGGAAGTATAAGATAGTTATACTTTACTCAACAATACAAATGTAGTGGAAAACTTGTAACAAAACAAGTAACAAGGAGTAAATATTTTAACCCAAAGAGAAGGGTATCCAAAAAACTTGGATAAAGGTCCCTTGATTTATACTTTCATGAAATTCTGTCTTACCCACACTAGGGTAAGCCCTCGATATAAAGATCAGAGTATGTCTTACTATCCTTGCAAGCCCTTAACTTCAAGGTAATCAACACCTCTATCTTCCTCAACAAGGAAGCCCTCAACTTCAAGGTAGTCAGCATATCTATCTTCCTATCCCCATAATCCCTCGATTGTACATAACAAAAATTGAAGTCTCACAATTAAAATATGAACAAGAAGTTCAGTAAGCACAAATCAATAAATCCTATCTCTCTAAAAATCACTTCAGCAGCATGTAATCTCTAGATTGATCAACTTCTTGTGAGCTCTTTAAAATGAGCTCATATTTATAGGCATGACTTCAACGGTTATTTCCCTCCTCCAATGGTCATATTTTTCCTTGAATATCAGAGGGACCTATACACATGTCATTCAAACAAAGATTAGTTAGTAACTGAAAGCATGACATCATTTTATAACAAATCAAGTGTAAGAAAAAATATGGTTACACAACTAAAATCCAATATTCAGAATGTAAGGAAATGAAAGTTCAGAGTCTAATAAAAAATGTATTCAGAGTCTATAATACAAGGATATTCAGATTCTATTTTCTAGGAATTTGGAACCTGGATTCTATAGAATTCTAGAATCTGAATTTCAAGGAAATTCAAAATCTGGATTCACAAGAATTCAGAACCAGAACTTACAAATTTCGGAGTTAGAGTTCATGAGAATTCGGAGTCAAAACTCATAAGAGTTTGTAACCGGAATTCGTAATCAGAATTCGGAGTCAGGACTTAGAAGAGTTCATAACTAGAATTCATAATCAGAATTCGGATTCAGAACTCAGAAGAGGTCGTAACCAGAATTTGTAATCAGAATTCCGAGAATTCGGATCCTAAAATAGAATGCTTCATATCTAGGTAATTATAGGATTCCAAAGTTTTGGTTTCAAACCGAATTTTACACTTAGAAAAATTATGATATGAACAATGAAAACATGGTAAGGATAAATTTCCATGGGGAAGGAAATTTTTCCTTATAGAAGTAAAACACAGGGTAAAAAGATATTTTCCTTGAGATAAGGTGTTTGTGATTTTCAAAACAATAAATAATTTTAAGTCATAAGAAAGCCTTAATGACTCAACAATCTCCCCCAAGTATGAAGAAATGGAAAAGTCATAAGGAAAAACTTATTGACTCAATAGTTTAGACAATGAATATATCCATGATAATGATATGTATATTTAGTATAAATTTAATTTACAATGAAAAATTATTACAATAAAGTGATTGTTTCATGAGAAAGTTAACAATCACAAAAGAAAGTGAGATTTCACAATAACTTATATCACTTGGTAAATTTCAAATAAAATACTCTTGGATGAGATAATTAAAATTGAAACTTAAAATACCATGAATAATAAAGTATTCATGATATTAAATGTCAAAGGGGAATTATATACACCACATAAAAGTGAATTAGTTCATAATAACATATAAGTCTCAATGGAATGTAAATTAAGATGAAATCCCTTACAACTGTGGTAACATTTGAATCAAAAACAAAAAAGTAATAGTCATAAAATGAAACATTTAAATACCATGAATATAAAATAATTCATTATATAATATATCAAAATGGGTAGTATATACACCACACAAAATAAGTAAGTGACTAATATTACATTTATCTCATAGATGTAAAAAGTGAGATGAAAATCCCTCACAATTGTGGTAACATTTGAATCGGAAACCCAAAAAGTAATAGTCATAAAATGAAACATTTAAATACCATGAATATAAAATAATTAATGATATAATATATCAAAATGGGTAGTATATACACCACACAAAATAAGTAAGTGGTGAATATGACATTTATCTCACAGATGTAAAAAGTGAGATGAAAATCCCTTACCTTACACTTCTCTTTAAACTCCTGTTTGATGGTTTTAATCATGATATTAAATTAAAATATAACCTTATTAATGTATATTATATCATATATATTTTTTTATAACATATTATAACCTATTATTTAATAATCTTTCCTCATTTTCATCATTTTGGGTGTTAATTGCCTTATTTTTTGAGTATGTCTTGACTAGTTATTTTTATTCCTATTAATTAGATCACGATTTAATAATATAAAGGATTTAAACTATGAAGAAAATATCATATATATTAATTACATTTATATTTATCATAATCTATAAAATTTTTAGATCATAAATGAAATGCACAATTCAGGGAGACGGTAGGTCGTACGTACACATGAACACTACTTCCATTTCTTTACCGTATTTAAAAAGTTTTTGATATATATATATATATGTATATTGTCATTACAGTATCATATTTTTGTTATATATGTCACGTATTTTTATTAAAATCATCCTTAATAAACTTTATGTATATCTTGAACGAATCACATCACTTTGAGGAGGCAGTAGTCCACACATCTACACACGAAGTTATCATATTCCCAAAAAATGGAAATCATCAAGGTATATGTTATATAAAAATTACAGAACCATAAAGACATAATAAATATCATATATATGATATATAAAGTATAAATAAATTATTATTACCATATTTTAAATGTGGTAATGGAAGAATGAATGACATCGTTTCGCGAGACGGTAGTCCACCGTACACACAGATGATGATTGCGTATCCCATTTGATGGAAGTGTGTGTGAGTTCATGTCTTAAAACTTACATAGAAACATTATAGTATATTGATTATATTTATGTTATTATATAGTAAATATATAATACTAATTTAATGGGTGAATAAAAAAATGAAACAAAAGTTATTGTTGAAGAATGTTACCTCTTTTTCAGGTAACTCTTATTAGTTTATACCAAAAGACTTTCTTGGTTGGATTTATGTCAAAACTGAGGCTTCTAGGATAATGGTATGGATTTTGGAGAGATTTTTTTTTTCTGGTTTTGTATTATTCAAAAGGTTTTATAGGTGTGAATAAGTGTGAGGGGTGACTGCCTTTTTATAGTGGAGGAGGAGTGACATTCTTGTAAATATAAAAAGGTAAACACTATTGAGAGGTCTCTATTACATCATGTGACTCCAATAATGATCAAAATTATATAAAAGGTAGTATATGGTCTAAATATGGATATAAAATAGGTTTTTTACATGTATATAGGTTATTTTGACCCTTAAGTTTAAGGTTTAGTCCCTTGTTAAGCTGGCTTTTCTTTTAAGTGCTGTAATTTTTTTTAATTTCTTTCGCCAATATTTTTTGTCAAAAACTAGGTTTAACTTATTAGAAATTATAAATTATTATTATAAAAAATATTTAATCCATTTTAAAAAATTATAATAACATAATTAGTGGAAATTAATTTAAAATTAATCTCATAGACAGGATGAAAAAACGGGTTTTAAAGTGAAATGTCCAAAATTTTGAAATGTTTTTATATCCAATTTAAATGTGAAATTGGTTTTAATTAAATAAATTGGATTAATTTATTTATAATTTAACTAAATATAATTTAAAACCAAATTAAAATATAATTTAACTATATAAATTAATTAAATAAAAAAAAGTTTTTAATTAAAATTCAGCATTTTTCACTATTCATCAAAAAATGAAACTTTTTAGAAAAATACCAAAAATTCACCCTAAGATACATTTAAAATTTATATTTCAAAAATGAATTTTATTTTCTCAAATAAAATTTATAAAAGTGTTAAAATTCAGTTTTAAAATAGGTGCGCCATTAAAAGACTACAAAACTGCCTTTATAAAATATAGCTTTTTTACGTAATATTGGGTTTATTCTTATATCATTCCCATTAAATATATTAGGTGAAATTATAAAATATTTTATTGGATATATAGCATATAAATTTTTCATATAAATTCTATAAAAGTGTTAAAATTTAATTAAACGTGCAAAATGTGACTAAATAGTGTTTTGTTTAAACCTGGTGATTAGTACATTGAAAACTAACTCAGTATTGCATGTTTTTCAAGATATCAATAAAATTAAACTTATTCTAAAAGGAAAATATTTTAAATTCTTGGGGTGTCACAATTACTTTATTTGAAAAATGAAAATAATATTCCTTTTAAAATATTTTTTAAAAAGTAAAAAATAGGTTAAAATGTTCTTAATAAATCATTGGATAATATTAAAAATATTATTTAAAACATTTTAATGAAAATATCGGTATGGAAGAAAAATATTCTCGACCGAGTAGAAAAACAAATCCAGTTATCCTTAAAAACATTATTTCAGTATATTGAGTAATTAAAGAGAGTAAAATGAAATGAAAACTCATAATTTATAGAAATAACCATATTATAAGAAAATATATTGGGTTTAACCTATAAATATCAAATATTCCCCTAGAGGAGACTTAAATATAAACAATCCTGAATAATGATGAGACTATAAAATAAACCCTTACCTCATGTTCGAATTCCTTTGTATGTGCTCAAAACTAATGTATAATAAATATATGTTTATTATAAATCTATTATATAACCATAATCATAAATATTATACCATATATGATTCACTTATAACCTTATATCACCCATTTATTAACAATTTTTTATTAAAATAACTATTCTAGGTGATAACTACTTCATTTTTCATGTATGTTTTGGTTTGGTAGTTTTGGCCATTGTACACTGATCATGGTTTAATCATTTCAAAAAATTTAATCATGATAAATATATAATATATATTCAATATATATATTTATAATCATCCATAAAAGGTAGAAAGAGAAAAATGAATTACACCATTCATGGAGATGGTAGGTCATATGTACACATGAATGATGTTTTCACTTTTCAATGGATGGAATGAAAGAAATTTAAATAATAATTTTCCTTTAAAGAATAATTATTATATCATATATATCATATATATTTATGAAATCAATCCTTATTTCCATCCCTAAAAATTAGAAATGAAAAATGAACCACATCACTTCGTGGAGGTGGTAGTTCACACATACGCATAAACAACGTTATCATTTTTCATTTCATGGAATAAAGGTTTGATAATGGTGGTTTTCTAATCATAATAACAGTTAAGTATATTTATTATGCTCAACTTATTATTTTATTTTAAATATGAAAGATTTAGATGAGGTAAAATAAGAAGTAAAAATAAAATGATCTGTTAAGGTGATTACCTCTTCTTTGAAAGAACTTATTTAGATCTCCTCTTAATGATCCTAGGGTTGGACTTTTGGGAAAGAAAAAACCTCTATAACATGTATAATGGTTTTTAGGAGTTATTTTCTAGGTTTTCTTCGATATTGATGTCTTAAATTGGGGTAAGGAAAAGAGAGGAGGGGTGATTTTTTTATAAGGAAGGGAAAGGATACACTTGGAATTACAAAAAAGATTAAAATACAACTATGTAATTATCATGAAAAATGATTCAAAATGGATATATATTATAATAAAATGAGTATAAGGTCAAAATTTCAGCATCTAATTAAATTTAGATATTTTTAATGTCATTTTAAACCTTATATTTTGGTTTAACCCCTTGGTTAACCAATTTTAATATTAATTATGGTAATGAATTTTTAATATTAAATAGTTATAATTTTACATATAAAGTAAAAATTGGATCATAAATGGAAAAGGGAATAAATTTTTGACCAATTATCATCATAACTATCCTCTTTCAATATTTTGATGATTTTTAAATAATTTAATAAAATATTATTTAACATAAATATCATTAATGTCATTTTTGACACCATTCATTTAATTTGACTTTAAAGACAACATAAAAAAATAATTAGAATATAAACCTTTCACACAATCTTAATATGTTATATTTATATATAAAATTCTTTTAACACAATAATTCACCTAAATTTTATTACCCTTAATATTTTTAAAATCATTTATTTTAGTTTTTTATTAATTGAAAAAATACAATATCTGTGTTGTGTAAGTATTTATGGTAATTATTTAATAACTAAAAATTATAAATAGATTACCATGATAAAAAAATTAATTCATCTTTAAAATTAATATTTAGAACTTAACATGCCTATTTTTATCCTTATGTAAAATTTTTAGAGATATTATTTTCAAGAAAATGACATTTTGAATTTATTATTTCCTTAAATTAATATAAAGTTCATAATAAAAGCAAAATGGAACTAATTGGAAACATATTTTATAATTATATGAAAATGGCCTAACTATTCTCATAAAATATGATAAAGACAAGTGTTTTGTTGATTTTAAAACCTTATCTCATAGTTTTAATCCCATTTTAACCATTTTACCCTGGTCGAGTTGATTTTTTTACCAATATTAATATTTATAATGAAAAAGGAATCTATTTACCAAATTTGGATATCCTAATTTAAAATATGGAATTATTTTTTAATATTAAATTTTAATAATTGTAAGAAATTCATTTTAAAATAAGTGTGTAAAACACAATGAAAACCGTTTTTTAGAAAAATACATTTTAAGCATAAAGTTAGATTTATTCTTATCTCATGCCTAGTAAAAAAATTAGACAAATTTTAAAAAAATCATTCAATATATAACATAAATTTTTTATTAAAATAATTCACTAATAGTGACTAATTTAATTTATTAAGATAAAACATATTGCACGCATAAAAACATTTTTTCATAAAAACTTTTCTTTTGCTTTCAAATGATTTTTATTTTCATTTATAATAAATTGATAACCAATGAATTAATTTTATACATGTGTAAACCATAATTTTTTCATAATTTAGTTATTCCTATTCATACCCTCCAATCCAACGATTAGGTTATAATGTTATACTATATTACGATTCATTTAGATTTGGGGTTGTGTATATCACATCCTATTAGAAAAATTAAATTTATTTGAAGAGGAACATATCATAAAATCTTAGGGTGTTACACCCAAACCCACCTACTTCTACTCATTTCTAGTAAGGATGTTAGGGTAATTCAAACCAAGAACCACCTTTAAGTAAACACCATACACCCCACCCTGATGGTGGTCATTATCAGTAACACTGCATGCCCCACCCTAGTGGTGGTCATTATCTAGAACTCCACACGCCCCACCTTATCGGTATTCATTATCATTGACTGACTTTAGGTCCCACCCAACATGTTTGATGTAAATGGATAACTCAAAAACCCCCTGCATGGAATTATCCCATTTCAGCCAAAGATGATAGATTCTCATCCCATGCATGGTCTACTCCCACATCAACAAGCATGGTTGTGATCCAATCCATACAACCATGAACCATAGTCTATATCCCTCATCATGTTACCACTCTTATCCTCTAAGGGACCCCCTCTAACCTAGTGTGAACATCTTGGTCATCCTAATATTGGAATCATAATTCCATATGCCATGAAACACAACAAGAAATACATGCAATATCAAGGAATAACAAGGAATATCAATAATAAATCTTAAGAGACTACATGGAACCATATAATCATAGTTAAACAAGGTCTCAAGGCCACTCATACACCCACACACAAACATATAATAATCATGTGTTATTAATCATAACTGAAATGTCATGAAAATGTCGCACATAAGGACAAAAATGGTAAGTAACTTCTTTTCTTGAAGTTATTGATGAATAACATCAAGGTTTTTCAAGGAATAATCACCCAAATCACATCCATGTACTCATCAGTTCAAAATTCTCACCAAGGATTACTAAATTCAAATACAACTATTTTATTTCCAAAAGAAATAAAATATTACATGCGATAATCAATTATCTCTCATAGATAATCCAGAATAAACATGATAATTATATATTATCCTTCTTGATAATTCCATATTATTTCTTAGAGAATAAAATAAAATTCTACATGTGATGATAATCCCTCTCTCTAGGATAATATGAGATAAAACAAGAATAATTCATATTATTCTTTTCCATAATTATGGGTTATTATCATTTTAATATTTATTTATCATTTTACTAGAAACTTCAGAAAGATTAAATCACAAACTTATTATAAGAAGATTATATGGAATTATTACCTGGGTTTTATCCTTTGCAAAATGTATCACCAAGACTATAGGATAGAAGTGAAGTTTTACCATGCCTAGAAGTTGGGTGAAGAACTTGGTTTGGTTGAAGAAGGTTTCACCAAACTTGAATAAAGGAAATCTATACTGCCCGAATCAAGAAAATAACCAAAAATCGAAGGTAGTAAGGGTTAAAGTATTTTAAGAAAACACCAAGGCATTATGATTTGTAGTATTTGAAAACCCAAAAATTAAATTACCATTTAATTCATTATTCACATAGATTTTGAAAGTGTAGTGGTTAAAATATTTAAAACAGGGGTTATGAACCTTAAATGAGTCAAGGGAATTAATTCCTACGATTCTTGGATTTTGAAATAGTCAAAACATATTACAAGTTTGAATAGGGAAGAAGAAAAAGAAAAATAAGATTTTTAAAGAATTGTTTTTCCAAAAAGGATGTTGCATAATAGTAATATTCTTTACCCTTATGTATTTTATATGTTCCATGTGAAGTTAAGGAATATTAACCTTACGCAGGTTTGGTTACCCTTACTTAACATTTAAAAACTTGGGATTACTTATACAAAGGGATGTTTTACACTTACATATAGGCTGAACTACCCCTACTCATCTCATTCTTACCCTTATGTGACCTTTAAAAATCTCTTATTACCATTATCCAATGCTTGGGATCAGTATATTTCTCTTATTCAACTCCAGAAAACAAAACTTACCCTTACACATTATATAGAAAAAGGGATTTACCCTTACAAAACTCAAGGAAAACCATCATGCCCTTTTGTAGAGGATTGGAAATACATTTTACCCTTACGTAACCCTTTTAAATCAAGGGTTACCTTTACGAAACACCATAAAACCAAAAAATATGGGTGAATTTTATTAAAAAAGTATTTTATCATAAAGGACTTATAAATTATATCCAAAATAGGGTTTAAAGATCATTTAAAAACTGTAGATATTACATATGTTTTATTTATTAAAGGTTTTAAGTATAATTTAATATTTATTAGTCAATTATGTGATAATAGTTTCAAAATTACTATTAGAAATGTTTTTTAAACTTTTAAATTTAAAAGGAAAGATTTTATTTACTACATGTCGATTTAAAAAAAATTATATTATTGAATTAAAATGTCTTGAAAGTCAAAATGTTAATTGTTTAAGTGAAAAAAACAATGATTCTTGGATTTGGAATTGGTGCCAAGGCCATCATAATATTCACTCTCTTGTCAAGCTCAACAATAACCAACTAGTATGAGATTTACCAAATTTTTATTTTAATGATAACTTAGTTTTTGAACCTTTCTAACTTGGAAAGAAACACTAATCTTCTTTTGGATATAAAAACCTTGTTTCCAATTTTAAATCCTTATAAATAGTCCACCTTGACCTTTTGAGACTAACTCGAGTTGCTTCTATAAGAGGTGAATATTAAAATTTTGTAATTATCAATGACTTTACTAGATTTACATGGGATTTATTATTATCTCATAAGAATGAGGCTAAAAAAGTATTTATCAACATTTCATGTATAGTAGAATATGAAAAAGGCTACAAAATATTTTCTCATATAAGTGACCATGGTGGAGAATTTGACAGTAAAGACTTTGAGGATTTTTGTGTTACTCAAGGTTACTATTACTCATTATACACTCCTAAAACACCTCAACAAAATGAGATTATTGAAAGATGAAATAGGACACTCCAAGAAATGTCTAGGACTCTCTTAAATGATTTTACCTTCCTCAATTATTCTAGGATGTGGTGGTCAATACTGTATGATTTATCCTTAATTATATCTTTATAAAACCCATCTTAGAAAAAACCCCTTATGAGCTTTGGAAAGTAAAAATTCCTAATGTTGACTTATTTAATGTCTTTGGTTTTAAATTATTTATCCTTAATATTAAGGATAATCTAGGAAAATTTGACCTTAAATATGATGAAGGAATTTTTCTTGGGTACTCTAACTCAAGTAAATCCTTTCGATTGTTCAATAATATAACCAAGACCCTATAAGAGTCAATTCACATCAAATTCAATGAGAATATTCCTAAATCACATCAAAAAAGAGATGATGATGTTGACTAACCCTATTTGTCCCAACTTAAACCTCAGTATTCTAAATTAGTTGAAGATTCTCTAGAATCTAGATCCAATATTTTACCCAAGGCTTAGATTAAATCCAAAGACCGTCCTCTTGAGAATGTTATTAAAGAATTACAATTTGTAACTCGTACTAGAAGGTTAGTATTAAATGAGGTAGAACATCAAGATTTTCTCTCCCACCTTGAACCTCATTCCCATGATGACACTACTAATAATGAGAATTGGATATTTTCTATGCAAGAGAAGTTGAACCAATTTTAGAGGAAAAATGTTTAGACTCTCATAAAATGTCCCGATAATCATCCCACCAAGTGATTTTTTAGAAAAAAACTTGATGAACAAGGAAATTTTATCTGTAATAAGGATCAAATTATCATTAAAGGATATAATCAAGAAAAATGTATTGATTATGGTGAAACCTTTTCTCTAATTTATTGACTTGAATCCATTATAATATTATTGTCATTCTCCACTCATTTTAATTTCAAGCATTCTAAAATGGATGTAAAAAAGTGATTTTGTAAATGGATTTATTTAATTTTTTTGGGACCAATTTCCCAATTTTAAAAATCCTGAATGTGATGAGCTGACCCCAGAAGCCCAGAGTCGGTGCCTAAAACATGGTGTGTAATTTTTTTTCATAAAAATATGTTGATAAAATTACACATCACATTATATAATAGAGAATATTTCTAGACTAGGTTCTGGAAAACCAGATACAACTAATACTCTTCTTCAAAACTGAAACAAGATAAGCTTCATAATGTAGCCACCACATAGTAGAACTCAAAGATGAAAAATATACTAATACTATAAAAATAAATTGTAAATGTAGGGTGATAATTTAAAACACTTTATAAGGGGTTTTAAAACCAATTAATGAAATTTATTTTTAAAAAAAGCCTTTTGAAATAATTATAAAACATTTTCTAAAAATAAAACAACATTTCTTATAGCACGTCATCAGCATTTTCAAAGGTTACTTGAAATAATTTTTATGGAAATATCTTACACAAGAATGTATATATTTATTTAAAATATATAGATAAAACACATATCATAGTACGCATACTTGTACAAAATTTTTTAGAATGCTGTATATAAGTAAGGATTTGATCTGACTAATTTAAGGGTGACATGCATGGATGCAGGTACAAAATTAGAACATGTAATAATACTTGATTAGAATTTAACAAGTAACAAAATCATTATTCACTTAACACATAAATTTAAATTCATGAAATTAAATATGTATTACTAACTTCTATATCAAAGTTCTGAAAATAGATGTTACACTTTCTTTATAAAAATTTGCCAAGTACATACTTCATTATGCCATGTGCATTTATTAAAATTATCATAAGTAAAATATTCTCAACCAAGGATATTCTACTAGTCGAATAATCATATAGTTGGTTAAATATTAATCACATATTGAAGAAATGCATACTTCTAGAAAATCATAAACATTCCGTCAAGGCCTTGTGCCAAGACCATACATAATAATTCTATCAAGGCCTCATGCCATGACCTAGTTTGTCTCATGAGACCTACCGATGCAACGAGAGGCTATATTGGGGCTCACCCATCACATAATGAGTCCAATTCATTTCTCATATGTCTAAATGTCTTTAAATCAAAGTGTTTCATACCACTTTGGTTTATTAAATTATGTCTTTTATTCAAAGTGTCCCATAATACTTTGAATAATTAAATTATGTCTCTTATTCAAAGTGTCTCATACCACTTTGAATAATTAAATTCTTAATTCATAAGTTATCATAAGTGATAAATTAATAATCGATTGTTTGGGTTTGTCACATAAAATAATAACTCTAAAAATTCAAAACCCTTATTTCATGAAATTAAACATTTTATATACTAAAAAACATGTTTTTAATTTAAGATAGTTTTCATCCATATTTACCATACACTGAAAAATAGGAGTGTCATTTAAATCATAAAATTTAATAAATAATAGTATTCTTTATGGCAGATTCATCATGAATTGAAATATAATTTTTTGTAAATGTATAACATTCATTTCACATGAGATATTGTTGCATAAAAACTAAACACACTTCACTATGCATGTATATGTATATGTATTAAACAAAATATTCTTCCTAAAATTATAAATTGAGATGCATGTAATGTCAATTGAAATAACAAGGTGATGGATTCTTTTAAAATTTTGAGGCACATAATAACAAAACAAAGTTTTGTTATTGTTTTCCAATATCAAATTATATTTGTGATACTTATATATATATACATGTGGGTTTGAAAATCAGAATTAAAAGAATAAGTATAAGGACATGGATCACCTTTAAAAATAATTTCTCATCTTAATAAGAATGAAGTTTAATCAGTTTAGGATTAAGAAATTACACACAAACATGCAGATATATATATATATACTTATACATATATGTATTGGTTTAGAAACTCAAAAACACTCTTAGTAAAACCTTTTACAAGTAATACATGAATAAAAAAATTACTGATAATTATCACTTGAAAGTCCTAAAATAAATTAGGGTTTTGAAGATTATATAAAACCGTTTATACAAAAAGTGTATACATGGGATTTGAATAACCAAAACAAGGTTTGATAAATATATATATGTATCATGAACTTCAAAAAATTATTTCATTACTTAATATAAATTATATTAAAACCTAATTCATATTAAAATTAAAATCTATATATATACACATTTAACTGTATATACACAATATATAAATATATATAGGTTTTTAATATCTAAAAAAAGATAAAATAGCCCCTAAATGAATTACATGAGTAAAGAACATCATTTATAACACAAATGTGCATCATTTTAAAATTTAAAACAGAACCAATTTGATATATACATATAAACATATATACAAATATATGTATATAAGGGTTAATCAAACACAAAACTAAAAATAAAACCCTTAACTGACTTCAAAGGTGGGTTTGAGTCGAGTAGTGGTTGGAGAAGAGTTGGGAAGAGATAAACCCTTAGGGTTAAGGTGCAAAAGGATCTTTATATAACCAGTTTATATAAACTATATATATAATTTTATATACAATGGTTTAATCATAAAAATATAAACAGAGGGATTGGGAAAAAACCGAATCTAAATATTCATAAAAAAACAAAAACCCTAATCAATGCAAATCCTAAAATGGATTGGTTTTCTAATAATATATATTTTTTGTGGAAAATTTTTCATGGAAATAGTTTGGGTTTTTATTAAAATAAAACACCCTTGAAGACTTGCGAAAAGAAGAAAGTGGAAAACCGGGCCATAGAGAGGGATAGGAGGACTCACAAGAGAGGAAGAAACATTGGAGAGGGATGGCGAAAACTACTCATGCGGCGTGAGGAAAAAGAAAAAGAAAAGGAGAAGTGGAAAAAGAATGGATGGTCATGATCGACCGAGCTCGATTGGACAACTAGAGAGGCTTCTACGATTTTAAAAATAGAAGGAAGGTCGAGATCTACCATGGATTTGATCATATGGTCCTGAAGAAACTGTAAGTTTTAAAAAAGGATGAGTGGATGAGATCAACCGCATCCCGATCATACAATTGATAAAAAATGGGGTAAAAGAGATCAGTAGTAGAGTTTGAAGGCTAGATCAGATAGAACAGTGAGGATCTCACGCGGTGAGATTGAACGACTCAGATTAGATCTATCATAAAAAACATGCCCCGCATTGAAATAGGAAGAGATCTTGGACTGCCTTATATACCTAGACACTTGTGCCATATTCCAATAACACAATACACACCGCAGAGTCCTTACACATGGGACCCCCACCCTATGGGCCTTGAACTACCCTCACTCACGCTGGTGTGCGACCTGCCTCAACACATGCTCGCGCCTAACCAAACCCTATACACGGGTCTATGAGCGTGCTTAGGCCTCATCGTACATGGCCTATTCACGACTCGTCATGCCCCATGCATGAGCTTCCTGAGCGTTATCTATCCTCGGGGTTCTATGTGAGAATCCCACCAGACCTTGAGGGCTTGGCCTTCAAGGTTTCCCTCAGTTGGGTGGGTACTCACCCGAATTTTTGTCAAAACAAAACTTCATTTTTGTTTCATTAAACATAAGAACATAAGAACATATAGAATATATATAACATGTTTTAAAAACATAATATATATAATAATGTTTTAAAAATAGAATATATATATGTATATATATATTCTTTATTATGGTTAAAAAAACTCTAAATACCATTGTTTTTATAATTTTGTATACATTTTGAGTTTTCAAACATTATAAGTTCAAAATATAAATATGACATCAATTAAAAACCATGTCATTACTTTTATAAGTTTATGTTTATTTTAAAAGAAACCTCATGGTTTTAAAATACAAATATATCTTTAATTAAAACTATATCATTATTTAACCAACAATATAACTTTAAAACATTTAAAATAATTTTTAAAACAATTTAAATACTTAAAATACTTATATACTTAGAATACTAAGTATAATAAAAATAATTAAAATACCTAACAGTTAAAAATTTTTATGACCGTTACAAAAAACAATGGTAATCTAAAGACCCAAATAGCTAACAACAGTCATATTTAACTTCAAGGACTTACAAATACTTGTTTATGGTTTTACAAAATTCAAAAAAAAAAAAACAATTCAGTGAAGATGGTGCTCTACATCCCCCTTATTCTTAGTACTGTTTCCATTGTTCTTTCTATAACTCGTTTCTTTATGAAAGACCCGAAGGACTTTCACTACTTGGTCTGTTTGTCGAGTTTGGTGGTCTCCCAATGATCCTAATAGGTCTTCTAGTATGTATTCTAGGTTATTGTTGGTCTTTTGAACTTTTTGAAAATGTAGGGTTTCAACATTTCCATTGAATAAAACATGTATTATTTTTATTCTACAAGAATTTATTTTGGATGGCACCATTATTAAGAATAATAATAATAATAATACCAATGATTAACAAAATATTATTATTAAAAATATAAATATGTTCAGGGTGTCACATTATTCATCCTCAAAAGAATTGTGTCCTCACAATTCCATTGTACTCCTAGACTTACACAACACCAACTTCTGACATTAACTTCGATGTCCCTACAAGATATTTTTTAAATTATTATTGATAAACAAAATTGATTGGAAAAAATTTAGTTTATACCTTCACCAGGTCCACCACCATGGATAATCCACTGATATCCTCAGGTGGATTCCTAGGGTAGTTTTTAGTTTCATAATTTTCTTAGCCTAGATACACCTCGAGTAGTTAGGGTCAAACCTACGCATGAAACACTCGAGTTTCCAGAGGGAGGCATGAAAGGTATGGAGCTCAGAGATTTTGACATGGAATCGTTCCTTATAGATCTTTTGAAATACCTTTTGATTGAGAGTTATTATGTCATAGATTCTCCCATACATACTAAAACTTATAACCTAGAACAGATAATATGCTCGAAGGTCACCCTCCATTTTAGCTTCCCAGAACTTCTCTAAGGCTAGGAAATATTCAGACATAGTGAAATAGAATAAGAGACCTTCATGATACTTCCCCCTATTCCTATACTCTGCAAATTCTGAATTTTCCATACAATGATAGACATAACCATCTCCCTAATAGAACCAAAGGATATTTGGGATGATGGACACTTGATAGAGGTGTTTTCAGTTTAGAAACTGGTTCGCGAAAGGCTGGTATGATTATAAACACAACTGGACAATTATGTTCTCAAGTAATTCAGTAGGGAGAGACAAGAGGTTTTTTGGTTAACCCTCGCCTTCCATATGAAAATTTTAAGAAAAAGTTATACTCATCAAATCATATCTACATTTTTGTTTTGTTCTAATTTTCCAGAATTGTCTAGAACATTCCTCTGATACCAACTGTGATGAAATGACCCTATAAGCCTAGATTCAATGCCTAAAACATGGTATTTAATTTTTTTTATAAAAATATTCTGATAAAATTACACATCACATTCCATCATAAATAATCTTCCTGATCTAAGTTCTGGAAATCTAGATACAAATGATACTCTTCTTCAAAACTGAAATGAGATAAGATTTATAATACAACCACCACATAATATAACTCAAAGATGAAAAAATCTACTAATACTATAAAAATAAATTGAAAACGTAGGGTGACTATTTAAAACACTCAGTAAGGGGTTTTAAAACCAATTAATGAAATTCCTTTTTAAAAACATCATTTTGAAATAATTATAAAATATTTTCTAAAAATAAAACAAAATTTCTTGCAGAAATCATCATCATTTTTCAAAGGTTAATTGAAATAATTTTTAGGGAAATATCTTACACAAGAATTTATATATTTATTTAAAATCTATAGATAAAATACATATCAAAGTACGCATACTTGTACAAAAATGCTTGGAATGCTTCTTATAAGTCAGAAGTTGATCCAACTAATTTAAGGGTGACATGCAAGGATGTAGGTAAAAAATTAGGCCATGTAATAATACTTTCTTAGAATTTTAAAAGTAACAAAATCATTATTCACTTAACACATAAATTTAAATTCATGAAATAACAGGTGTATAACTAACTTCTGTATCAAAGTTATGAAAATAGATGCTACAATTTCTTTATAAAAACTTTCCAAGTACATAATTCATTACACCATGTGAATTTATTACCATTATCATAATTAAAATATTCTTAACAAAGGATATTCTACTTGTAGAATAATCACATATTTGGTTAAATATTAATCACATATTGGGGAAATCCATAATTCTAGACAATCATAAATATTATGTCAAGGTCTCGTGCCAAGACCATACATAATCATTCTGTCAAGGCCTCGTGCCCTAACCTAGTTTATCTCATGAGACCTTCCTATGCATCAAGAGGCTATAGCGGGCCTCACCCATCATATAATTAGTCCAATGCATTCCTCATATGTCTAAATGTATTTAAGTCAAAGTGTCCCATACCACTTTGATTTATTAAATTATGTCTTTTATTCAAAGTGTCCCATATCACTTTGAATAATTAAATTATGTCTCTTATTCAAAGTGTCCCATAACACTTTTAATAATTAAATTCTTAATTCATAATTTATCATAAGGGATAAATTAATAATAGATTGTTTGGGTTTGTCACATAAAATAATAACTCTCAAAATTCAAAACCCTTGTTTCATGAAATTAAACATTTTATATACTAAAATACATGTTTTGAATTTAAGACAGTTATCATTCATATTTATCATACACTGATAAATAGGAGTGTCAGTTAAATCATAAACTTTAGTAAATAATAGTATTCTTTGTGGCAGATTCATCATGAATTGAAATATAATTTTTTGTAAATGTATAACATTCATTTCATGTGAGATATTGTTGCATAAAAATTAAACACACTTCACTATGAATGTATATGTATATGTATTAAACAAAATATACTTCCTAAAATTATAAATTGATATGCATATAATGTTAATTGCCATAACAAGGTGATGAATTCTTTTAAAATTTTGGGGACACAATAACAAAAAAAGTTTTTTTTATTGTTTTCCAATATCAAATTATATTTGTGATACTTATATATATACATTTGGGTTTGAAAATCAGAATTAAAAGAATAAGTATAAGGATAGGGGTCGCCTTTAAAAATAATTGCTTATCTTAAGAAGAATGAAGTTTAATCAGGTTTGGATTAAAATATTATACATACATACATACATACATACATACATACATACATACATACATACATACATACATACATATATATATATATTCACTTATACATATATGTATTGGTTTATCAATTCAAAAACACTCTTAGTAAACCCTTTTACAAGTAATATAAGAATAAAAACATTACTGATAATTATCACTTGAAATTCCCAAAATAAATTAGGTTTTTAAAGATTATATAAAACCGTGTATACACAAAGTGTATACATGGGATTTGCATAACCAAAACAAGGTTTGATAAATCCTTATAAGTATCATACACTTAAAAAAATTATTTCATTACTTAATATCAATTATATGAAAAAAAAAATTTAGATTAAAATTAATATATATATATATATATATACATTTAACCCTTATATACACAATATATAAATATATATAGGTTTTTAATATCTAAAACAAAGCTAAAATAACCCCTACATGAATTACATGAGTAAAGAAAATTATTTAAAATAAAAATGTGCATCATTCAAAAAATATAAAATAGAATCAGTTTGATATATACATATAAAAATATATACACATATATGTATATAAGGGTTAATCAAACACAAAACTAAAAAGAAAACCCTAACCTGACTTGAAAGGTGGGTTTGAGTCGATCAGTGGTTGGAGAAGAGTTGGGAAGAGAAAAACCCATAGGGTTAAGGAGAAAAAGGATGTTTATATTACTAGTTTATATAATATATATATATATAATTTTATATACAACACTTCAATCATAAAAATATAAACAAAGAGGCCTAAGGAAAAAACCAGATCTAACTATTCAAACAAAAACAAAAACCCTAATCAACACAAATCCTAAAATGGATCGATTTTCTAATAATATATATATTTTGTAGAAAAACTTGCATGGAAACAGTTTGGGTTTGTAATAAAATAAAATACCCTTGAAGACTTGAAGAAAGAAGAAAGTGGACAACTAGGCCATAGAGAGGGATAAGAGGATTCACGGGAGAGGAAGAAATAGTGGAGAGTGATGGAGATGGATACTAGTGCAACATGAGTAAGTAGAAGAATAAAGGGATAAGTGGAAAAAGAATAGATGACCATGATCGACCGAGCTTGATCAGATTACTACAGTGGCTTCTATGATTTTAAAAATAGAAGGACGGTCGAGATCAACTACGACTTTGATCATATGGTTGTGAGAAAACTGTTAGTTTTTAAAAAGGATGAGCGGCTGAGATCAACCACTTCCCGATCAGACGGTTGATGAAAAACACAGTAAAAGGGAGTGGAAGTGGAGTTTGAAGGCTGAATTAGATCTAATGGTGAGGATCTCACACGGTGATATTGAACGGATCATATTAGATCTCCCATAAAAAAATGCATCCCACATCAAAACAGGAAGAGATATTGGAAAACCTTATATACCTCGACGCCTCTTCCATATGACAATAACAAAACACACACTGTAGGGTCCTTACATATGGGAACCCCAACCCACGGGCCTTTTCCCACCCTTACTCATGATAGTGCATGACCTGCCTTACCCCATGATCACACCTGAACAGGCCCTATACACAGGTCTGCACACGCTTAGGCCTCACTGTTCATGACCTGTGCACGAATCGACATGCACCATGCATGCGTTGCCCAAGGGTTCTTTGTCCTCGGGGTTTTATGTGAGACGTTCACCAGACCATGCGGGCTTGGCCTTCAAGGATTCCCTTGGTTGGGTGGGTACTCACCCAATTTATTTTCCAAACAAAACTTCATTGTTGTTTCATTAAACATAATAACATATAATATATATATAATAATGTTTTAAAAACAAAATGTATACAATAAGGTTTTAAAAATAGAATATATATATATATATTCTTTCTTATGGTAAAAAAACTCTAAATACCATTGTTTTCATAAGGTTTTATACATTTTGAGTTTTAAAACATTATAAGTTCAAAATCTAAATACGGCCTCAATTAAAAACCATGTCATAACTTTTATAACTTTTTATTTATTTTAAAGAAACCTCATGGTTTTAAAATCCAATTATATCTTTAATTAAAAATTTATCATTATTTTACCAAAAATATAAATTTAAAACATTTGAAATCATTTTTAAAACATTTTAAATAATTAAAAATTTATATACCTAGAATATTAAGTATAATAAAAACACTTAAAATACTTAACGATTGTAAAATTTTATGACCGTTACAAAAACCAACGGTTATATAAAGACCCAAAAAACTAACAATGGTCATATTTAACTTCAAGGACTTATAAATTCTTATTTAGGGTGTCCTAAAATTCAAAAAAAAAAAATAATTCGGTGATGATGGTGCTCTACATCCTCTTGATGCTTAGTACTATTTCCATTGTTCATTCCATAACATTTTTCTTTGTGACAGACCTGAAGGACTTTCACTACTTACTTGGTCTATTTTTTATGTTTGGTGGTATCATGGTGATCCTAATAGGTTTTCTAGTAGGTATTCTAGGTTAGTGATGGTCTATTAACCTTATTGAAAATGTAAGGTTTCAACATTTCTATTGAATAAAAAATTTCTTATTTTTATTCTACAAGAATTTATTTTGGATGGCACCATTAATAATAATAATAATAATAATACCAATGATTAACAAAATATTATTTTCAAAAATATAAATACGTTCGAGGAATCACACTAAATTTCAAAATTCTATTTTCAAGTTAATGAAAGATCTAAACATTTTAAAACAAGACCCTCAATCTTGGTATGTGATGTTAACTAAATTTATTTTCTCAATTGATTTCAAAATAGTAAAAGATTATTCCACCATTTTTCTCAAAAAATATCAAATGATTTATTAATTATTCAAATTTATATTTATGGTGTTATTTTCATCTTAACTAAAGAATATATCTACAATGAATTTTATGATTTAATGAATAAAGAGTTTGAAATGAGTTTTATGGGAGAAATCAAATTCTTCTATGGTTTGAAAATTTCCCAAAATTATTATGGATCCTTTTTAAAACAAATTAAATACATTAATGAATTTATAAAGAAGTTTGGAATGGATCATGTTACATAAATTGTAATGTCCACAAGTATAGGTTAAAGATAACGTTGGATAAATCTATTCAATCAGTCAATAACAAGATTTATAAAAGTATGACTGGAAGTTTACTTGACCTTATTATGACTTATCTAGACATCATTTTCAGTGTATTAATTTGTTCTTATTTTCAATCCAATCCAAAGGAATAACATTTAAAATATCTAAAAATAATTTTACATTATTTCAATAGAATAAAAACCCATATATTATTTTATCCTAAGGAAACCTCTTTTGAACTTTATTGTTTTTATGATGTTGATTTTGGAGAATTCCAACCAGATAAGAAATGTACTTGTGGAACTTTTCATCTGTTAGGAAAATGCCTCATCATTTGAAGTAGTAAGAATAAAAACTTTGTTGATATTTCTACATTCAAAGTGGAATATATAACCATTGAGAGTTTTTGAACCAAAGTTATATAGATGAAACATACCCTCTTGTAAGTTAGGATAACACACTCTTCTATCCCCATCAAGTGTGACAATACTAGTGTGATTATTATCTCTAAAAATTATATTCAAAACTCTCACACTAAGCACATTTACTTGAGACACAATTTTTTATGAGATCACTTTCAAAAATATGATATCATTCTTGACTTTGTTTGCACCAAACTTCAACTTGCTAATATCTTTACTAAAAGACATTCTCTTGATCACTTTGACTTCATGAAAGGTGAATTGGGTATTATTAGATTGTGATTACTATATCTCAATCACTAGGAATTTTTGGGAAGTTTTTTATTTTAATATCTTTTTAATTTTTTTCTAAAATGGATTTAAAATTATAAATGTTTTTCAAAAAATTTCTTAATTTTGGAAAATTAAAGTGAGTACGATACTCTAAGAAAAACATTCATGTCTGGATACAAACAAGTGGATATAGTTCTGGTGCATATGCTCCTAGATATTTATCCCTAAAAGAGTTTATTGGGTTTTTAACCCTTCTATATCCTAGGAATGATGAATGATACTGTACAAATCACCTAGTTTAAAACTCCTACGGAATTTTCTACTATTTATTAATATAAACATTACTAAACCTTAATAATGAAATATTTTTTCAAAATATTTAATTTTATAAGAATTTTATTTCATTATTTTAGTATTTATTAAATGGATATTACCCTTTTAAACTCTCTTAATAAATTATTTTAGGAGGTGATAATATTTTTAATACTTAAATGATCTTATAAGATGCATTTTCTTTTTTAAAATAAATTTCCAAAAAAATATTAAAAAAAAAAATTATTTAGCTTTTTAAAAAACCATTTTAAAAGTTTTCTTTAAATTTTAAACCATGTTTTCAAAAAAAATATTTTATTTTATATTTAGATTTATTGAAATTTTTTATTTCAAATATTTTAAAAAAATTCAAACTATTTTCAACACTTCTGTCTCTTGAAAAATATCATTAATGATGATAAACATAGTTTTTAAATTTATCTCTTTATTATCTAACCTTATCTATAAAAAATTTGTGATAATATAAAAAATTAGAGAAGTTTTATCCTTTATATAAAAGGGGTAGAAAAGTTTATTTTTTAGGGAGAAGTTTAAAGTTTTATAAAAGTTAATAATGGTTATGAAAAAAATGTATTTTGGGGAGATGTTTTCTAATTTTTAAAAGGATAAGAAAATATCAGTATCATGGTATTTTTTATCTTTATCTTTATATATTATTATTTTTATTTAATTATTATTCAAGTTTTTGTGATCATAAACAAGGGGGGATATTTTTTATTATCGCCATTATTTGATTTTAATGACCACAAACACTCTTAAAGTGTTTAATATCTTCATTTAAGTTATTTGTGTCTAGATTGATGAAAACTTGTTATAATCCTTTGAATAATCCTTGAAAATATTTTAATGGATTTATTGAAGCATTATAAGAATTATATAATAACCATGGAGGCTCGTGGAAGGAATTATAGAATCCACTTTCATGATGAAAAAGACTACAGGTAGTACCAACTAGTCGGTGTAGTGCCACTATCTAACTGGTGGCATGCCCATGATCTTTCTCATCTAGAAGTACCCCACCAACTACCTGGTAGAGGAGCACTAGATAGAAGGAAATTAAAGGTAGTGGAAATTTAATCTCCCTGAGACCACTATCCAGCCAGTGGAAGTAGGAAGCATGCAGGTATTTCCAAGAAGCCCATCAACTACCCGATGGAGGCTACCGGGTACCCGATGGTGTCAAGATAGTAAGTCAAATATGAGAATTTATGGTGGTAAAAATATGTTTAATGTGTTCATATTAGACATAAATACCCCCAAATAATTATAAAATATTATAAAAGGTATTATATCCTATAAATAAAGTCTTTGGTGGCCTTGGATACTCATTTTCTCATCCTATCTCCAATGCCAATGTTCTCAATTTCTCTATTGTTATCAAAATATTTCTCTTTATAAATACTCTTCTTCTTTCTAGAGTGAGTGATTTTTTTAATATTATTTTAGTCTCAATATTTTCTCATTCTCTCATAGTTTTTATTTATATTCTTTGTGAGAATTGAGACTAAGATAAAAAGTGATTTCTGCTAATCAATATCCCTATTCCTCCTCTTTCTTCTATATTTGGTGCTCACTACCATTAAAGCGGGGTACCTTAGTTTTAATATTATTTAATTAATAAGGTAATGTAATACTCTTATTGAGATTTTTAAATTTCACATTAAGGAGATAGTGTCTATTATATACTAATTTCTTGTTATAACCTAAAAAATAAAGGTATAGTTTTGGTATCTTATATATCATTAGAGATAAGGGAATAATACATCAAATTCTCAACTGATTATGGTAGTAGATACTGGGTATATTTTATATCTATTGTAAAACTTCCATACATAATATATCATCTCATTTAATTTTCATAATTTCAATTATTTATCACTTTCTTTTGTTCTTTTATTCAAATTTCTTAATCCATTTTTTAATTCTTAAATAATTTAATAATTTTTATATTCAAATCACTAAATCAGTTTAAATCACTCTTTTTTTATTCATATGATTTTATTTTATTACTTTTGTTTGAACTTTTAATCTTTTTTTATTTCTTAAATATTTTATAAAGAAGTTTTTAAACTTGGATTGTTTTCCTTTAAATTTTAAAAGGAAAATTAATCCCCCATTCTATTTTTACCCATATTTGACCCACACCATTATTCTCAAACCCTTTTGTACATCTGGACTAGAAAATACCATCTAAACTTGACCTTTTTATTTTGGTAGCTTGATCAACTGGTATAGTTTCTCCAAACCTAACATGCTTACTGTATTTTCCAAAACACCCATAGATTTTTAATGTTTATCCTATCGAACATTGGTTTTTTATAATACTTTAATCTCATCAGAGCTTCTATCCTAGTTCCAATCCTTTGACAAGATCTATTCATTGAAAATCACATTTTAAATTCTGATAAATTTCCTAGAGTTATTGTCGTAGATAATAAAGTAACACACTTGAGACTCATCCTATATCTTTTCTCATTTCTTGGAATCAATATGGACATAGGAAATCACTTTGAAGACATTGAGGTGGTTGAAGTCAAAATTCCTTCTAGACTAATTGATCTTCAGAATTTGATATCTGATTGGATAAGATAAACTCTATTCGATTAAGTATATTATACAATTAATAACCTCCACCCAAAAAACTTTGGGGAATCTTGTATGAATTCACACTCCCCTTTCCTTCTCCACCATCATTTAGTTCTTCCTCACCAAAACTTTGTTGTGTTCAAGAGTTCCTAACATATTATTCTCAAACCAAATCCATTTTCTTCATAAAACCCTTCAGAACTTACTAATTACATACTCTCCACCATTATTAAATGCACTTCATCTTGTATTTAATCACTTTCTCTACCATAACCCTATATACAATGAAAGACTCTAACACCTAGAACGTGGGGCTTAGAAAGTAAACCTATATTTTCATGTGTATTTTTCAATGAATGTTACATAGAAGAGTAACCCTCTATGAGAATACACCTATTCCGGACCCTATATATCCATGTGAACTAGATCCAACTTCCAATGCTTTGGTATTTTCCCTTATGACTAGAAGGGAACCTTATGTTTATTTCCCAAGATGCATTACTCACAAATTTTATACTTTTCACTTAAATACTTTAGCGATCCCTTGTTAGAAAGTATCTTTATACCATTCTCATTGAGGTGACCTAGTTGGTCATGCCATAGTTTAGCTAAAATATGTTCTCTAACATGCATTTATCCTTCTGTTGAACCTATCTGGTAAAATTTCTCATCCTTGACTCCTCTTATAATAATCATGGATCTAAATGAAATATTCCACGCACTACCTTTGAGTGTTTTATAGAAACCCAAATCATCCAATTTCCCAATGAAAATTAATTTCTTCCTTAGTCTTAGAATATATAACACATACTTTAACTCCATTTTTCTTTTATTCCTTATTCATATTGAAAAATATATTTTACCTAATATCTCAAGAGCATTTTCATCTATAATATGAACCTTTAAAAAATTTATAAAATTATAATTCTTCATAATAATTCTCTCATATTTATCATTTAATAACACTCTAGATTTTATCATCCATGACCCCATTGAAATAGAGGTACTAAGAAGCAATAAAATCATATCTTCCAATACAATGTTCACATATTTTCTTATGGAGGAATACCTTATGAGTTCTACCTATGATCACTATAATATTTATTAAGGTTTACTTTCCACCTGAAATTATAATACATGGAAGAAACATCCACTGAGCTACTCCTGTTATGGCTCTTTCTACCTTTCCCCTTCCGGTGACCTTTCCATCCAGTAGTATGTCCTCTTCCTTCCACATTATAGGAATTTATATTAGATACATTAATCAATTTTTTATTAATATCATAATTTAATATTAGGTATCTAATCTCTATGAACTTAAATTATACCTTTCTACTGGATTTACTCACAATGGTCACCATTGCATCCCAAGATTCCATGAGTGAATAGAGTAACAACAGTTCCTAAAATGGGTCTGTGAAGGATAACTTCACTGAGTCTCAATGATTTTGAATGATATTTAATTAATTTATATAATATACAATATATCGTAGTTATGATATTATCATGATAAATAATATATATAGAAATATTAATTTATTCATTTTTGTGGTATTCACATACATACCGTCTAAGGTCTTCATGAATTCTAATGTCATATTCATTTCTCAGGTGTTGTATGCCATGTTTTGGGAAAGTGGATGTTGACACTGAAAAGGGTGTTCCATGAACTTTTCCACATAATCCATGATGTGTTCCTCACTTAGACACCAAATTTTTAGTTTGAGTGGAAATGAATCTTTATGCTGAAAGAAGGAGCAGATTGGATTTTCATGTGCCATAAGAATTATCACACACCAAGGGATAGAGAATCCACATAAATGTTTCCCAATCTAATGTCACAGTGGTGAGAACCTCTCTATGAGAGTAGGTCGTAGAATAGAAATTATAGGTGGGGTTTTATGTTTCATAAACCAAAACATACTTGACATGGGAAAAAAAGTTCGAGGCACGACTCACCATTTTTATAGGGGTAAGTGATGGTAGCGAAGGGACTGACCTGAAGGGTTGGGACCATATCACAAAAATAATCTTGATCAGGGGTGAAGGTGGAAAAAACACTATACTATGGAGTATTAGGTTCTCCTAGGTGGTCTTGCACGCACAAACCCCGCATGCCAAGATCTTAGTGTTGGCCCTGTCTGCACAGCCCAGAAGGTGCAACCACCCCTGTGTGAGGCACTAACATGCACCACCTAAATGAATCTAAAAAATCAACCACCATTGGGGTGCCTACAACAGTTAAATATTCTAGGTACCTGAATGGAAAAATTCCTTTAACTAGGGTTCAATTTTTTCCTTTAAATAGGACCCTAGGGCTCCTCATTTGATAGATTAAAAAAACGGAAGAAGCCTATAAGCTCTAGTCACACAACCCCTTCACCCAGGTCCTCAAAACCCCCTCATATAGATATCAAAAACCCAAAAGGAGAGGTAATAAAGGGGGATAGTGGGATGAAATTCCCTCTAGGTTCCGAGACACAATACACCTACACAAGGACCCCTTTCTCCCTAGTGTACAATCACTAGTGTGAAGGTCCCTTCCTAAACCTAGGACTTGCGTGAGACCCTTCCAGGTACACTTGAGAAAACCCTTGGTGCCTAGATCAAGGCCTCTCCCAAGAGTTATTTCCTAGGTTTTCCATCACCCAAGAAACCTCTAGATTGAACATGCCTTGACCCATGCACGAAGCACTTCCAGTTCCTCCCAGGTCACCCTGTGCGAAGCACCTTTTGCTTTCCAAGCCTTAACCTGCGCAAGACACCTTCATGACCATATTTCAAGCCACCCATGGTAGGGATCCTCTTCCTTTGAACCCCTCATATAAGGGGGACCAAATTTAAGAGTCCACCTAAGACTCTGGACTTGCATAACCATGGATATAGAAACACCTGTGTGTCTCCCATTCGATTATTCATTATATCAGTCAGATGTGTCCCACACTTTTCCTACCTAATGGGTAGAGTCCTTAAGGTTCATGAGATTATGAATCCCATCAGTCACAAGGACCCCAAACCTAGGGGAAAATCTAGGGAACTCCTGGTCTTAGATATGAGGGCTAGGACCATGTCCTTCCCTCGTTGTCTCTAAGACTAGGGACCCCCCATTTCTAGATGGGGAGAGATAGGATCACACTTGCATTTCCCTTTGAGGGTTAATGCTATATCCTTATATCTTATCTGGAATTAAGAGTAGAGAATCCCTCCAAGAGAAATCCTATAGTCTTTTATTATGGGTGGTGTCCATGTAGGTAGTCATATGTGACTATCTTGGTTACCAAAATTGGTGGAGACAAGCACAACAAATCCCTTTATTCTTCTCCTGTCGCCCCACCCGCATCCACAAATGAATGGGGCACTGCACGATTTTCTAGATCTTTCACTTTCTCTTGTTTCTCACATTCGATCATGACTCAAATAGTCTTAAATGACATCTATTATCATGAAATAAAAATGGTCAGATGCATGTCTTAGTAGAGAATATTTTTTCATATCTTTCTCTCTTTCTGAATCTTCCTATCAACTTCTATGAGAGGGCATCCATAGGTGTGGGTTCTCAAGGGCATGTATCCAACCCCAGGGGCATCCTCCTACATGGTTTAATCCCCAAAACCACTTCTTGGTCTTAAAAGGGGCCATATTTTTGATGAAACAAGAAAAAAGAATCCTATTAAATGGTGTAATCCCCAAAAATCATTCCTTAATTATCTAAAATGTCTACATTCCCTGATGAGATAAACCTTAAGAGGGACTTCATAGGAATAAAACCTCACAACTGAACTATATGGTATTTTATTCCTATCCAAATGGGATACATAGGAAGGCTCTATGAGGTCCAAACCCAATAACTGAAAATAAAACCTAATTATATCTAGGCCATATTTCTAGTAATGTCATGTATAACATGGGAACCTAAATCCATTATAGGTTCCTTGGGCTGATTTGGCATAAGTCCCTCACCAAACTTTGACTAGGAATATTTTTCCTAGACTTACTTGCCACATGACATTAAACTGCATGGTTTTTTCCTCATCACATGAACTTAAAAGGTATGATGTGTCCTATTAAGTGACACAAAACTACATGGGTTCTGATTCCTTTCACAAGGATATGTAGGAATCCCATCTTATGGGTCAGATACTGACATAAAAACAACTCTCATATACCTGTATGATGATAAAATTTATATTACCCCACTATGCGGATTAAAACTAAAATCGTAATAATACATGAAAAAATAATCTCTAATCCATTCATGGAGGGGTACCATTGATGTATAACCAAGGATACATTCAGATATATACACTTATGCAGAACCTAAGATACATATAGATGATTCTAAATTCCACACATGATAATAATTGATTTTTAATACAAGGGTGAACTATATCATACTTAGCAGTTAATTAAGGATTCAAAAATATATCTTAATTCTTTGAGAGAGTCCCAAAGTAGGAAAAAATTACCCCCAAAAGGGTTTGATAAACCCGACCACCCATTCTATCGACCAATGTGAGTTCTTAAGTATCATTATCCAAGTTCCCCAATGAGTGACTACCTTTAAAAAGTATCTCCATGATTTATCATGGATATGATATCCCTTGTGTGTTTTTAGTTCCATGAAAAAACCCCATTGGAAACTTCATAGAAAGGATGTGGGTGTATGTGTATGATGTTAAGGTTATTCCACCAACACCCCAAAATTCCATTCCAACCCCACATTGCATTAAGGAACAAGAAAAGGTAAACCCAATGTGAATGATTGTGAAATATTCAAATCCACCATAATAAATCATATCGATGCCATGATTTTTCATCAGAAAAAATGACATTAGCATCAACATGGGTCCATTATTGTTCAACCACTCCCATTTTTTCACTTTCATCACTTCTGGATTAACTAAAGTTAACTAAAGGTCTTATTAATTATATATAAGGTAGTCCTACATCTATATCTTTAGGAACCCAAAGTTTGTTCCATTGAACTTCTCCACCCAGATCTTACTCTCATCCAAATCCATCCCTCTAAAACTTGTGAACTCTCACTACTTCTTGAAAACATAATATGAGAGACCAGGAACTAAAAACTGATATTATAGAACAAGGAAAAGGGAAATAAGATTCTATTGAACTGAGATATGAAATACCCTCTCCATGTCCCAATATTCTAAAAACACTCTAACCTCGAGTTTTGATACCACTTGTTGGGTCCACAACCACCTTTTGGTAAACCATCTAAATGACACCACTATAACTTAACTTATAGAAGAAAAATATCTATAATGAACCCCATGCTATGAAATATATATCTTAGAAGATAATAAAATCCAATCCATTATACCTAAATGTAAAATCTTCAAATTTTGAAAAAAATAACTAATTAATACAATGATCAAAAAGAAAAAAATTGAAATAATAACTAGGATTACATGGTTCAAACATGCATTCTAATCAATGGGGGAATGTTTATTTACTATTACTCAAGGAATAATATTACAATTTTTGATTGTAAATCATGATGAATAACAAAGTGATAGAAACCTAATTAAATTTTAATTCCCAACTAGTGCACTTGATCACCACTACTATATAATTTTCATGGGTTGTCGTCCACCTTAGCCTATATTCATGGAAAAACATCTAGTAGTATAGGAATCCAACCAATTAAATTGGATATACCAGTGAATTGTTACCCTTAGGAATATTTCACCATATATGGAAGATATAGAATATCTACCAGTGATATAAACTTCTAGAGTTCTATTCTACTTCATCCTTCCAACTGCCTTCCGCTAGTAGCATCTAATAAACTAAACCCAACTGCTACCACTGTATCTCCTCATCTAGTCATTAAAAGCAAGGCCTCCATATTTTCACTCCTTTTAGTGGTATTAAATTCCTCCATTATAAAATAAATCTCACATTTCACAACACTATCAACCTTAATCCTATAAATGCTACACTACACAGTTTATAAATTGTCTTATATAACCAACCCACAATAGCTTTCATACCATGCACCGGCTAAAACTCACCCATAGATAACCAGCTTATAAAATTATTTCTTGATACTCCTCCATCAAATTACTAACACATTAATATACCTAAAATACCAACATATAAACCCTTTAAATAATAAAAACCTAACCCCCCAATTCATACTATAAAACTTTAACTCTCATGTTCAACCATAGTGAAACTGTCCCAAAACTCACTAAATAAACTAATGGGATAAACTAATAAACCCAACTATATACACTGACATCATATCTTCAACCCCAAATACCTCACAAGCTCCTAACCAATTTTTTTTACCTAATCCTTACAAACCATGGTGCTCCAACCATTCATTAAATAATATAATTATATAATTAAACTAATGTTCACCCATAAATTATCCACTACCTAATCTCACCAGGTCTCTCCCAACCCAAAAAAATATATTAGAAAACATCAAAAAAATAAAACTATCTAAAATTCTAAAATACACAAATTAACTTATATCCCCCCTTTATTTTAGAAAACAAAACCAAATTTAAATAAAAAATTAATCTATTTTTTTAATTTAAAATTGAAACCAAACCTAACGTCTCATAGAAAATAATGTTCAATTTTTTAAATACAAAATTTAAAACCAATCAATTAATATTCCTTTAAAATAATTTTACCTCTAAAACCAGGTTTTAAAAATTTAAACCTAATCACCTAAATTTTAACCATAAAAAACCCATTATAAATTTTGAAAATTTAATCTCAATAAGCCAATGTCACACTAACATGTATAATATTCTAGTGATGATTTTATAATTAGGTTACCACCAAAATGAACTATTTAACCATGTTATATGTATTTTCAATGGATTTTAATTAGAATTCGGAATGTCATTTAAATAATACCAACCACACATCACAAATATGTATAATATAATTCAAAAACAAAAATTAAACCTATAGAGAAACACATTTATAGCACATTTATCACAAAATCACTAAACTATTAAAGGATTACTATCTTATATTGCTTTTACAAATCAATTAACTTTTATCTTGATCATCAAAATCATCATACAATAATTCCTACATCAAATGCCCAATTTTATACCTATACATTATGCCTAAAAATTCATAAATTAAGAAAAATATAGAAATAATATTTATAAATCATAAAAATTATAATACATTTATCAAATGAGTATGTTTTTATCATCTTATACTTATATAATATCCATAGGTATAATCACTTGTGTTCTAGTGAGTTTTAACTTGATCTGGTAAAACCCCAATTTTGAAATCCTTAAATCACACCATAAAAATGAGGAATGAGGGGTTAAGATAGTCAAGGAAAGGGGACGAATTAATTTACCATTAATTTCTAGAATAAAAAAAGATTAAACAATATAGGATAGTGAAAAATCAAATGGTATACCTCCTTGGGTAATGTGGTTTGAGTAAGGAGGGGGGGGGGGTGAGAGAAAAGTCTGATTTAAAAATCATTTTTTTAACACTACATAGTTATTGTGTACAATTTAAAAACCATGAACATTAACTATTCCAAGATTTTTTATTACCTATAAGGACCTACATGGTTTCCTAAATTGTTCCAGTTTAAAATATAAACCATGTAAAACCTAAAATCTCACTTTTTACCTGATTTCACCTCTGAAATTCACTATGAAATTCCCCACCACCCAAAAATCAGTTTCTAGGATAATTAAAACATCTATAAACATCCAATTCCATAATTAATATTAATTATAATCAAAACTAATCAATTAAATAATTATCTAAAAATGTGGTAGCTATACCTCCAGTTAAACACTATTATCATTATAAGAAGTTCTTGGAAGAAATCTATGAAATAAACTATATTTTAATCATCTCTTGGAATTTCTTTTTAATAATGGATAAAAATGATATTGTGATAATAAAGCTTATAAAATGTTGAATCACACCATTTTCATAACAAAAATGTAGTGAACACCAACTTTTAAATAATAAAGTTACATCAAAATTCCATAGAAAAAGTGTTAACCATAACTAACATCATAGAACTAAAACCATAATTAGATAAATGAACTTATGATTATCAATTATCCTTCTTATAATAATATAAATTTAATCACTATAGTCATTTTTAGAATATATAAGAAGATAAATATATCATAAAACATTTCCCCAAGGTTCGCTGGACCTTATAGATAGAAACCATCCACCCATTATACATCTAGTGGATGTTTATTGGATACTGGTTACTCCCTAGAAATCCATAGGGTGTAAACTTAACATGAAATGACCAACTGGGGCCCCACCTAGTCTAGAAGTTAAGCTATGTGTGTCACCCCCATAACACCTCTAATAAGGTAGGGTTAGTGACTAGAACCAAGAATTCATAACATTCCCATGGGTTAACTTAGCCTAATAAATGTGTACACAACCAAATGTATCTGGAACAAAATAAAAAAAATTCAAGTTAGACATAATAACCAACTACGAAATAATCATGCATGAAAAAAATTACAAATATCTTGAACAGTATGAAAAATAAAACACCAGAATGATGGAAAACACACAATTATAATATCCTAAATTAAATATGGACCTAGAATAATTTGAAAGGGGAAACTACATATCACTCCAGCTCCCAAAATAATTTCATCAGTGACCATCACTATTGAGTACCATTATGATTTGGATCCACTATATCCACATCCTTTGAAACCCCCACTGAAATTTCCATTCTATATATAAAACACAACACATGTTGGTAGAATTCCCATTAAAGGGTGGGTATAAATATACCTAGTAGGATTACCTAATATCAATGGAGGATAAAAATACAATTCATCTCTAAAACCAAGATAGAGGGAAAAAAATTTAACACAAAGGACTCATATATAACTTAAGGATTGATGCTAAAAAAGTAGTAGTGAAGTTCCCACATCATAGATCAGCTATAAAAAGATCATATACACCATAAGAAACATGATATTCTTAAAATATAATAAGACTCATAACACTCAAACTACTCATCTACACAATCCTCTACATTACCACTATAAATTCATAATAGAAAACCCACACCTCATCTAGGTAATGGTATTCTTATTTAGGGAGAATCGATCTCTATGGAGTATATTGAACTTATTGGGATAAATATATGTTGGATGATGGATTACTAACTACATGGATAAAGAACCTATGTCCCAAAACATGGGGAAGTAATTTAACTCCATATTTTATATATGGGACCTAAACCCAGTCATAAGTGTGCCACCAAGGGAGTACCAAACCCTATGTTTGAAATGGAGGACCCACACATCAGGACAAGAGGGAGTACTAACCCCATAATGAAAGTGTCCAACCTATGAACTAAAATATGTATATCAACATAGGATTACCAATCCTATTCCTTCTCCAAACACATATACTAATCCCTTTTATCACTTCTATGGAGATAAAATATTTAAACTCTATTGAATTATTTGTAAATGATCTCTAGTGGAAAATATAATTACATAATTGTATTCTACATGAAAAAACACATAGAATGGATTATTCACTTGTATAATTTTGTCACTCAAGTGGGAATATTTTAAATAAACTCAAAGATAAAAAGTACACAATATGTACCTTGTCTAACATAGTGTGTGTCAGTGGGGTACACACTATGTTTCATTAATTATTCCTGATTTTTTTTTATAATTTAACCTCATAGAACCATCAATGATTACATTATAATAGATATCTAGGATTAAGTCTTATCATCATAACAGTAAGTTCACACCCACGAAGCTATCCATAAGTACCACACATAGGTTAAATTAAAAACAGATAAATAAAAAATGGTGCAAGACCGCATTTAATATTTGGCATGGAACCCCATGTTCAGGTTACATGACCTTGTAAAATTACACACCACCCCATATAACATACTTCCTTAAGTCTTCTATCTCTAAAATATTTCATGTCACCATGCCAAAGTGGCATGACCCATGTAACTCTTTTCCACTTAATTTCCCTATACTTTAACATCACTTCAACACACAACTCCAGTTATTGGCATGACCCATTAATGAATTGGAACTATTGATGAGAAAATTTATACTTTCCATTATTTCACCTCAAATTGGTTTTTATTGGTTTTCATTAATCTAGGATCTAAATTTAAAATTAAGGTATTTTACAAATATATTATAATCATAAAAAATTACAATACTAATAATAATATCTATCATAAAAACATATCATAAAATTAACACTTAGATCATAAAATGATATTTAATAATAAATTCACATGTCCAGGGTTTATAATCATATATAAAAATTCTATAAACATTGAATTTATAATTATTTAATTAATAATCAATATTCTACCATTTTTATTCTAGAGAACTCCCAAATCATGAATTTTAGTAATTCAACCATTGAAACCCTTATACTTGTTGATTATGATTTCTCCTTGTAATTATGTTTATTACATCATCCATAAATAAAAAATAATTCTAATTTAATATATAATACAAGAAATAAGATAAATAATAGAATCAACTAATATGATTCCATGAAAATTCTATATTCCAATTATCTAATTATTTCCACCAACGGAACATCTAACCCCATTCTTTATTTTATTAGATTTTTTCAGTTTGAAACTAATTATTTTCTTAATTAATTGTATCTTATAAGTGGATAAATTTTCTTAATTATATAATAGAACTATATGGGAGGTGCTATGGTGAAACCAATGTTCTTAAGTTAATAATAAGTGACAAGAAGAAGTAGCTTCAACGATAACTGATTCATGATGGGAGTGTGGAAGTAGAATCACTCTAATTATGTGTTAGAGTGACTGAAGATTTAAAAAGTCTATGTTAAATATTATAGAGGGATTTTTAAGAGTAAAAAATTCTGATCTTGATGCATGCATTTTTCGCTGGATGAGTTGGTTGAGGTGGTGGATTTTAGCCGATGTAATTGATCGAATTGGTGGTCATTCAAAAACCTCATAAAGTGATGGTACCAGTTTCACCTCATGAGACCTATTATAAATAGTGCAGTGAGGTCACTTGTACATTTTATTTTTGAAGTTTTAATCTTATTATGTTTCTCTTAGTAATAAAAGTTGGCATCATTTCCACCATGGAGTAAGACTAAGTCTAAAACACATAATTGTTTGTTTTTTCTCTTCTTTATTATTCTATAATTTTTATTTTGGAGGTTATTATCTAGATTAAATGGTGTTATAGTGTGTGGTTGGGGTGTGTTATATTCTCAGTTATATAAACATAATTTCATCGTTTTATTATGATTATAGGAGTTCGAGACTTCATTTCCAATGTAGAGGTTCTAGAGTGTGTTTCTATTTTGGATGTTTGGATACAACTAGTGGTATTAGAGCATGAATATAGAACTTGTTACATCTATAACCAATACAATTGTTTTAGATATTGGTTTTATAATATGATTATTCCCTTATTCTTATAGGAAATCTCCAATAAGTAGTTCTTGATTCCTCATATATTTTTCAGATTAAATGGAAGTTCATTGATTTCAAAATGATGCATTTGGATGAGGGTAAGATCTAGATTAAGAAATTTAATGGGATATATTTTTAAATTTTTGAAAATGCGCATAGAGTATTTTATAATTAAAAAGGATATATATTTTACATTGACGAGTTTCAAACCAAAAGCAATGAAAACAAAATAATGGGAAAGGATCAATAAGAAATCACAAGGTGTGATCTAGATATCATTATCCTAGAACATGGCCTATAAAATTCATGAGGTGAAGAAAAATTATGAAATTATGAATACTATTACTGATATATATGAAAATAAAACTACAATGAATAAAGTTTTTGTTGTTGTGGAGAATGTTCTCTTGGGATGTGAAGCCTTTTTCAGACCATTGGAATTTTAAACCATCGGAAGTTGAAGCATTGGATTTATGTTTACAATAATATCCATCATCAAAAGATGGTTGGGATTATTGTGAAGGTATAAGAAATTGATCTATTATATGGAAGTAGGACCATCATAAGTTTGTATCTTCTGATGACATCAAGGGTGGTTCAGAATGTTGGTGAAATATCTAGAAATAATTCTATAGAAAGAAGAATCTAGAAGTGTTTATCAGGATAAGTGGTTGAGGTAAATAGTGTTATGGGTGATCAATAATAACATTCCATATATAGGATCCTCCATGAACATATAAAGGTGGTGTCATTAGAACTGGTAGATAAATTTTCCTATAAAAGTAAGCAGGGAACAAACTTGAAAAGTGTATCTAAGTGTGTAAAAATGAATATAACACATGCCTAGTATACTAGTTGAATTTATAGCGCATTATAGTTTTATATAGTGTTAATAATTATATAATGAATATTATAAATAATTTTTTTAGTTACATGTAATATTTGTACTTTTGGTAATATAAATAAGTCTTAGTGGTTACTCCCATGCATGTAGGACAAAATTCTAAAGAACATTAATCTCATGTGTTCTTTTACTGCGTTATGTACTTCTATTGGATGTATTATCATTCTGTACTTTTTTATTTACATCACATTGTGTGCTAAGGTGTGTGCAAGGTAAACTTAATGTGATGGTTAGGGTGTAGTAACTTCCCACTTATGATACACTTATTCTATGGGGAAGTGAAGTTATAGAGGTTCATTTTTTCTACTACACGTATCCTCATAATGAATTTCCAGTGGATTAATGAAGGTAAAGTTCTGATTGTTTTATAATAAGATCAAGAGATTAGTTTTTCAAGTGAATTTAATTCCCTCACCCCCAATATATTCTATATGAGAACTTTGGATTGAAAAATGATGGTTGATCACATAAATAAATGCAACATGATTTGAAGTTTATTAGAGTTGGTAAATTTTAAGTTTACTAATCTAGAGTGAGTGTTTCATTTTCTTTCATCACTCCCAAAATCATAGGATATAATGGTTATTATGGTAAGAAACTCTTGTGGTAATAGTGGCTTAGTGTTTGTGAATGTTCAATACCTAATTCTAAATGATGAATTTTGAGGAAGGATACCCATGATTCTATTATAAATTCCTTTTGTATGGAAGGTAGGGGTGTTCCATTTTACAAAAAGTCATAAGAAAGGGAAATCAAAGAAGATCATGAGTTGGAGTAGTTCATCCAAAGGTGGTCCCATATACTAGAATTATGAGAAGAAGATACATACAGAGAAATATTGCAATGAGTTAAGGGTTAATTCTATAATATTTTCTTCCATAAGAGAATATGAAAATATTATTTTAGTAGATACATGTGGTATTTTTTAAGTTTCTTCAATATTCTTCAGTCTAGAATTATAAACTATAGGGATTCATTTCAATTTACATCTGAGAGGAGGAGTATAAGTGATTATACTTCCAAAATATTCATCTTGGTATATCTTGTAGATGATAAAAATATTGAGATAGTGGGAAAGGGTGATGTTACAGTTCAAACCAAGAATAGAGGCATGATAGAATTACAAGGAGTGTGACACATACCATGATTAAGGAAGAATTTGATTTCATTAGAGTAGTATGATGACGTGAGTTTCTATATAATATTTGTGGGTGTAGTGTGGGAAGTTACACAAAAGTTACATAATGGTAGCTAAACGAGTGAAAGGCAAAAATTTATACATAATGAGAGTTTCAAAAGCTGAAATATATGCTGTAAAAACAACTTTTGGATTTTAAATGTTGTGACATGACCGTCTTGATAACTTAAGTGAGTAAAGGAGGTACTAGATACTAAATGCATACTAAAACTAGAAAGAATGAATTATCGAATATTTTAAGAGTGTATTCTTGTAAAGTAGTAGAAGGTATATTTCTAAATGAAATAAAAAATAGCTAAGGTCCAAAAGTTAGAGCTTGTTTATACTGATGTATGGGGACTAATATACTCCATTTTCATGGATGGTCACTATACATTATTACCTTTATTGAGGATGTTACATACAAGGCGTGTGTGTTCTTTCTCAAGAAAAAGTATGGATTTTTTAAAAATCTTTATTTGATTAAGATCCATGGTCAAAAATAAGAATGGATATAAAATAAAATGTTTAATGTATGAAAATTGTGGGGAATACAAGAGAAAATATTTCTAAAGGTTCTTCTAGTAGAAATGAATACAGTTTTAAAATATCATACCATGAACTATGGAACAAAACAAAATTGTGTATGGGATGAATTATTATTTATTAGAGAGGGTAATGAGAATGAGGTCGTAGGATGGTTTTCCCAAAGTGTTTTTGGTAGAGGTTATAAATTATGCTACCTATCTGGTGAAGTAAAGTACTTACACTTTATTGGGATAGGAACTTATGAAAGTTTTCTAGACCATAAAGGATGATGATATTTCCCATCTCAAAGTATTTAAATCTGTTACGTTCATGTTGATTCTAAAGAAAGTGGAAAGTAAGAGGCTAAGTCTTGAGTGTGTTTTTTTATTGGGAATGGTGATGAATAATTTGATTTTGAATCTAGGATAATGAGTTATAGAAGTTCATAAAAATAAAAAATGTTCTATTTAAAGAGTAGATATTATATAAGGATCAAGACCAAGAAGAATTTTTTGATGAGAATAAATATTCATCACAAGTCAAGGTTCATCTGAATAAAATTATGGAAGTTCTAGATGTTTTGAAGAGTATGATAGCTCTAGAACCACCAAACTATCTGGAATAAGATTCATATAATATTTTAATTACATTAGTGTTTCCAAGTCTATAAGTACCAGAAATATTAGGGAATGTAGAATCTCAAGGTATATCTTTATATGGATATATTCTAGAAGCAGTAGTTCTAGAAATAGATGAACTAAAAAGTTAGTTGTGGAGATTTACCAGGATTTATTTCTAAGTGTAGAGGTATGAAAGTTACATTTACTACTTACTTTTCATAGATGATGGAGAAAATAAAATTATAAAAAGGATATCATTATGAAAAATTAAATATAGTGTTAGTTATCCATGAGGTATGAAAGAGTTCCTTACATATTTCTAGGACACGGGAGCTAATGGAACAACCTACTATGAGGAGAATGATTTTTAACAGGTGATTTTATCAACTAAAAAAATAAGCAGATGGTAGAAATTGGTACATGGAAAGTCTTGTCATGAATGACTTTTAAAAAATAGATGGTGTATATTTTTTTCAATATTTTTCACTAGTAGTAAATTATTTTATGATTTAAATAGTACTCAAAATATTTTATATGGAAGGGTTACATATTGAGAAGTTATATATTAAAAACATATTCCTTCATGGAGACTTGGAGTATGAAATATGTATATAGTATCCAAAGGATTTCATGAATAAATAGAATAATTATTTGGGGTGTTGGCTCAAATAGATCTTGTATGATCTTAAACAGGAACATAGTAATTATAACTGGAAGTACAATGAGTTTATGGTGTAATATAATTTATTCTAGATTAATATGGATAATTACTTATACTAGAATGTGTTTGATGATATGAGATTCATCATTTTACATATCTATATGGATGAAATTATTTTATCCAAATTATTAAAATAAATTCTTGAGGAGCTAAAGGTTGAATTGTATAAATGTTTCAATATGAAAGATCGTAATCTAGAAAAATATATATTGGGGATATGGATTATAAGGGAACTAAAGTTTATAAATTTGTTCCTAACTTATCCTGAATACAATAAAAATTTCATGGAAAATTTCCAAATGAGTGAGGTAAAGCCTCTTACCATTACCCTTATTTGACCCTTCAAACTGATCAAATATAAGGCACCTAGAATAGAAGAAGTGGTTGAATATATGGAGAAGTTTATATTTGAATCATCTATGAGAAGCTTTATGCATGACATGTTTTGTATGAGTATAATTTTTTTTCATTTAATGGGGTTAGTTAGTTGGTTCATGGATTATCCTAGAAAGGAACACCTTTAAGTGGTTAAGTGGATGCTTTGGTATCTCAAAGGTTCCAGAAGTTTGTTACTCTATTTTAGAATAAATAAACTGTTAAAATGGTTTACTAATTTGAAAATTGGTGGAGATAAGGATACTCAGAGGATATATACCGGTTATATTTTCACTTATATAGTAATAAATATATTTTTTATATTGAAACTTAAACCTTTGGATACACTTTAAATAATATATACAGAGTACATTTCATTTATGAAAGACGTAAAGTAGTTGATTTTGGTTGAAGGGGATATTGTGGGATATTGGAAGAAGGTAAGAAGTCATAATGTTATTACCTGATTCTCATAGTGAAATTCAAATGGACAATAATACAATGTTTCACTATAGAAAAAAGAGTGTTCAATTGAAGTATCACTTCATCTGGAAGTTTTTAGAGGAAAAATTACTGAAACTATGGAAGGTTGATGTAGTTTGGAATCTGGTGGACATGTTAATGAAGGTTGTAGTCCAATAAATTCTAGGGTGATATTTTACCTTAGTGATATGTGATTACTAGAGGCATGTTGTATGAACCATGATACTAAAAATGGGAGATTGAGTGTATAAGGTATTTAAAAATTCTGATAGAGGACTTTCAGAGGCCTTGAAAAATGATCCTCAAGTGAGAGATTATTAGGTTTAGTCAGTGTAAAAAACATTTTCTGGATAATTCTTGGAATATTCTGTAAGGATATGTTTCTAGAAGACTATAATAAAATTAGATGGGAGATGGTGTGGTGTAACTAAATTCTAGATATCTATAATAAGTGATAAGTAGATGCACATTCATTGATAACCAATTCTAGATTATGGGAGTAAGGAAGAAGAATCCACACAAGATAAACTATATAGATGCATCATATCAACCATATATTTCCAAAGGATATATCAAATATTCCATAGGGATATGTAATAGTTTACTGATGTGATCCAAATACAAGAATTTTTCATCAGATGAGTCACTTGTAGTGGTACTTTTTAACCAGTGGTATTGGTTGAAGTGATAGTCATATATAAACCTCATAATTTTTTCCACATGTTTCACCAATTGGGCCCTAATATAATTAGAGGAGTGGGGTAACTTTTATTTTTAATTTTCAAATTTTTAATCTTATTATATTTATATTAATAATAAATGTCTGAAACATTTCCCACTTGGAGTAGGATTGAAATTGAACCACATAATCACTTGTGTTTCTATTTTATTTATTCTTCTATCATTTATCAATCAAAAGTTCTTGTTTGGAATAAGTATTGTTGTAATACATGGATAGGGTGTGTTGTATTCATAGTTATCGATAAATTTTTTCACAAGTCTATTTTTATTTTGAGAGTTTCAGACTTTGTTTCCATTATGGAAGCTCTAGAGGGTGATTTTGATTTAGAGGTTTTGAACTTGACACATTCTACACTATTTTTATCTCTACCAGAACACAATATTCCAATAAAAAATAAGCTCTAATTATTGAGATAATGGAGAGAATGAAATAATGGAGATGAGAGTAGAAATGTTCTTAGTGGCAATTTCCACCTCATTATTCCATGCCATAATTCCCCCCTCAAAAATTCTCTTATAAAGTATATCCTATGTCTTCTAATAAATTACTCAATTAACTCCTTATTAAATTCACCTTTTCAAATTACCTTTAATTCATTAAAATTTCAATTCAATCATATTAAATTATCTAGCACCATGATATCCTCAAATATATCCATTTCATTTCAAAAAAATATATCTCAATGTTGAATTATTTATTTAACAAAAAAAATTCATTTAAAATGAACTAATAAATTAAATAAATAATAATACCATACTGAAACCCAACATTTTCATGAAAACCAACCCTATATAAAAATTTCCAAATCACTACCCAAATACATTGAAACTTAAATATAATTCCATGTTAAAATTTTCATTTTCAGAACTGAAAAATTTCCATTTTACCCTTCTCCTCTAATAATGTGATCACTTGAAAAAAATATTAACAAAAATATTTTAAAGTAATTAATGGAAAAATCATAGTCACTACATCCTCCCCACCTATAAATATTTTCATCCCAAAAATCATAACTTAATCAAAGAGGCGAGGGTACTGAAATCACATCTAATTATTTCATTCCTATAAGATCTCTTGAAGATTACCACACTACTATGTGATGCACACCAGTGGTATCACTCACCCCTGAATTTTATTCTCTTATCGACCCTTGATTAACATCGGGTACTTTGGAAAGGTGGTGTCATCCTTGATATGTATCTCACCTTAACTAATAATATGTGATGATTTTACACATATCTCCTTAGGTACAACATGTGGAATAAAATGTGAAACCAATAAAAATTTAGAGGTAATAATCGGTGATAAGAAACCTCATCTACCATATGTAAGGTCTGAAAAGGTCTGTTGAACCTTGGGGAGAGATTTATCCCCTGAACAAACCTCCTCAATCTGTCTCATGCCATGATTTTTAGAAACATATTGTACGTATAATTTAATTCCAAATGCCTCCATTTCTTATCTATGTAAGAAATTTGGTAACTATGAATTGTTTTTATATGCTCCTAGACCACTTTAACCTTCTCTATCATTAACATCACTATCTTAGGCCCTATAAGTAATGAATCACCAATATCTATCAAATAAAGGGGATACTAGAATGGTGTCCCACATAGGGCCTTAAAAGGTGTAATACCAATAGTGGAGTGGTATAAGTTGTTGTATGTGAACTCCACTAGTGGTGTATGATTATCCTAGATCTTACTGAAATAAAGAACACAAGCTCTCAACTTGTCCTCAAGAACCTGAATGGTCCTCTATATATATTCATCTATTTAGAGGTGGAATGTTTTACTCAATTGTAACTGGGTCTTGGAATCCTCCTATAAACCCCTCCATAATCAAGACATGAATTTATAATCTTAGTTTCAAATGATAATCAAGGGTACCCTCATGAAATTTCATGATCTTATCTATATACAAGCATTCTCAAATCTCCAACAAAATTTATTCTCAAATTAGAAGGAAGTAAGACTAATTTATTAGTAGATAAATGATCAATGAAATATAATCATTAACCATTACTAAATATGTAAATCCAATCACAAAATCCATTAATATACTATGCCACTTCCACTCTAGATCTTCAAGATGTTTTCTTAAACCAGCCATAACCTGATGCTTTGCCTTCACCCATTGGTAAGTGAGACATCAATACATGAACTCTACAACATAACTCTTTATGATTTATGACCAATTATAGATTCTGAGATCCTAGTACATATTTATATTACCGAGATATACCACCAAGTAGGAAGTATGAAACTATATCAATATCTCCTAATGTAGTGTAGTTGCAACCAATATCTTCCCCTTGAAGGGGATGACATACTCTCCCCCTACAAGGACATGTCAAGTGCATCACCGGATAATGTATTTTCATATAATATCCCATAATTGGTGTCCCCAATTTGGGACACCCTCACTAGATGGAGTAGTGTAGGGTCCGTTATCATTGATCAAAGTTAAGAAATATTTATTCTACTAAAACTTACTATATCATGCTTATCCAATGAGATGAATATTTCACCTACTAATCATGAGATTTCCTATTAAAGGAGTTAAACACCATGTTTCCCTTTATTAGAGTATAAAAAATTTCAAATTCATAATTCTACAGGAACTCTATCCATCACCGTCATCTCAGGTTGACATCTCATTTGGAGAAAATGTACCTGAGACTCTTTTGATCTATGTAGATCATGAATTGTTCACTATGAAGATAATTCCTCTTGGTATTAAATAATCATACTAAAAATAAAATCTATAGATAATGGGATAAATAATTCTACTCATGAGGTCTCATCTATCTAGGCTCGTAAGAAATACCCACCCACCTCTTCATTAGACACAACCAATACCATTTCCAAAGTTATTACAGAACACAAAGTACTCAACTCCTTCATCTATAAATTATAAAACCTAAGTACTTTTAAACCTTGTCTCATCAAAATTTCTTCAACATTAGTAATAACATTTGAAAGGTTGACTCTTTTAGATAAGGGAATTCATATGACCTAAAATTCTAGATAATTATACCATGAATCTTTAGTAATATTATTCTAACTTAATAAAGTTGTGCACTATGAATACATTCTTGGATAGATCCTAATCCAACACCCCATAATATTTTAGGGGTTTATTACTACTCCACCCTCTGAGTATATGTGTCCCAAAAAATATAATCCCTAAATATAGAGTTTATATTTTTAGAGTTTACTATATAGTTGGTTCTCTCAAATTAAGTCCTAGAAAATCCTTAAATTCCCAACATGCTCATCCTATGATCAAGAATATATAAGGATACCATAAATGAAGACTAATATGAATTATTCCAATAATATTTGGGAAACATGGTTCATGTTCCACATGAACATATCCAGGGTATTATTTATGGAAAACAGTGTCACCAAGACTGATGTCATCTTCATGATGTCCTTATAATAAACTTGAATACGATGATATATCGAACTGAGGTCAATCTTTAAGAAACAATTTTCTCCCTCCAACTATTCAAAGAGGTAATAGATCCTTAGTATAGGTTATTTTTTTTTTATATTTTTCATCTGGTTAAGGTGTATATAGTAAATAAAAATCCTTAGGATCTCATACACCTTTATGTAAAACAAAAAAAGAGTGTAAGGTCCCAGTTCCGGGTGCCACACAACGGGTGCCCTGAACCCGGTTCGCCATGTGACCTCAAGAGCATTTCCCCAAACTCCAGAGGCTACCGACTAGTAGCGAGGGCCCAGGTCTGATAGTGGGAAAACTATTCCCTCATTTGTCAAAGTGTAGTGCAAAAAAATACAAAATAAAACATACAAAGAACAGCAGAAGCTGTAAAACATACACAACTGAAATAAACAACAACAGTGGATATAACCAACAGTATATAAATAATGATACTACATGTATCAAGTTATAAGAAAATATCCAGAACATGTTATACATAAATACAGTACAACTGAAAGCAGAGTACAACAAAACAAAGGAAAACAGCTGGTAGTGGCATCGCGAGCCTAGGCTCGGTTCCATGCCCTCCTACTCCTCGGCATCAATCATGTACCTGTATAGGGACTCTTTCCCCTATCCAAACCTGCAGCAACATAATCTATTTGGGCTGAAAAGCGTTACCCAAACAGGGTGTGAGAAATATATCATAGTAGGCACCCACCAAAGGCCCATGCCCAACTGCGTGTAAGCATGCAACAACAGTGTGAAATGGTAAAATGCAATAAAGTAAGCAGCACTGAAAAGTAACTAACTTAAAAATTAAATTTCCATTTTATTATTCATTTAATCCATTAAATATTAGAAATCACCATAGTGCATTTCTAAGTAAACAGTCCACGTCCTCAGACAAGAAAAACCTCACCCTCAGGTAAGCAGAATCCAACCCACAGGTATAGCCCTCAGGCGTAACAGAATTTTCCATCAGGTGTAGAAAGTGTCGCCCTCAGGCACAGAAGTCAAGCCCTCAGGCACGGACAGTTTCCCTCAGGCGAAATAACTACAGCCCTCAGGTTAAATAGTGTAGTGCCCACAGGCTAATCACAAAAACGCCCTCAGGCCAAACAGATAATTGGGCCATTCCCAACAGGTAAACAAGCAGTAAAAATCAATTACTCTCAAGGAAATTCTACAATTACTACTTCGAAGGAAGACCCTCGGGTATCCTGGCCAAACAGCTAAACAGTGGAACACACCCCCGAGGTGGTTCTGGATCCAATAAACAATCCCAACCAGCATTTTAATATCACAATTAATCACCTATTCAATTCTAGGTGGTTATTATAGCGAAGGCCCCAGCCACACGACTCCCCAACATGTGTTCCTGGAACAAAAACGCACAAAACACACAACAGTTGGAAAAATTAACACCAAGCCACCTACCTTATACGCCAACGAGCGCTATACATGAACGCTGATCCAAGAAACGACCAAGAACGACGTAGATCTGATGAAGAAAGAAACTCTCTTAACCAAAAATAACTTCTGTTAGGAGAAGAATTGGTAAGCAACACACTAGGAGAAGAAAGGGCTTACCCGTGCAGTTCCAACGAGATCATCCGAAGCGGAATCGGATTCCAGACGAACACTCGGAGGATCTTCAAAGGTTCGGTCATCCCTCCTGAGCTCCCTCTTCCGTTCTAAGCCTTACCTATGAACAGGGGAGGCTACTGCCCATTTTAAGTGAAAAAAAACAAAGTACACGACATGTACTCCCTTCATTTAACTGTTCCTCTGGCGGCACCGCCGCACTGTTCATCCGCCGACATGAGTACACAGCATGTACTCCTGACTACACGACGTGTAAGGGACCACTACACTACATGTAGTTGGTTTCTACACCATTCATCCTCGGCATGGCCACATGCCCCGTGTACCCATCCCACACGGCCAAGAGTACACGTCATGTGGAAAAAGTACACGGCGTGTACTTCCAAAAATTAGGATTTTCCCCTTTTCCATATATTCTCAAAAACACTTAAGGAAAAGAGAAAGAAAGAAACCCGTACCTCAAATATATGAACTAGGTTCTTACAAACTTCCCCCCTTATAGCAATTCGTCCCCGAATTACCCTTCCAAGGGTGGTGAAGATATAGCCGTGAACAACTCCAGCCACTGAGCACATACATCAGCCTCCCGCTCCCAGGTCTCATCCTGTACTCGGCCATACTGCCATAACACCCGTACGAGAGGAACTGACCGGCCTCAGAGAACCTTCGTGCCCCTGTCAATGATATGGATCAGATGCTCCTCAAAGGACGCATCTGCCTCCAGCTTAACCTCCTCGGGCTGAAAGATGTGAGATGGGTCTGAATGATAGCAACGCAACTGAGATATGTGGAAGACGTTGTGCATGGCTCGGTACCACTCTGGTAATCGCAACCGATAGGCAACCAGCCCGACTCTCTCCAGAATCTCGAATGGCCCCACATACCTCAGTGAAAGATTACCCTGTCTCCTGATCTACTTGTGTCCAATCCTCGGTGAAACACGCAAGAAAACATGATCCCCGACCATGAACTCCAAAGGTCATCTACGATGATCAGCATAAGATTTCTGAAGAGACTGCGCAGTAGCTATCCGCTTCTGAATCAACTGGACCTGCTCAGATGTCTCCTGCATGAGCTGTGGTCCCAGTAAAGCTACCTCACCTTCCTCTAACCTGCACAAAGGTGACCGGTATGGCCTACCATATAAAGACTCGTATGGTTCCATCTCGATAGTTTCCTGAAAGCTATTGTTATAGGAAAACTCTACTAAGGGTATATGCTTCTCCCAAGAGCCCCCAAAGTCTAGGACGCATGAACGCAGCATGTCCTCTAGCACCTGTATCGTACGCTCTGACTGGCCATCTGTCTGAGGGTGGTATGCTGTGATCAGAAGCACCTGTATACCCAGTGCCCTCTAAAAATTATGCCAGAAATGAGACATAAAGCGGGCATCCCTATCTGAAATGATAGAATGAGGGACCCCATGAAGACGTACGATCTCTCAGATATACAACCTTCCGAGATTGTCAACACTGAAGGTCTCCTTGATCAGAAAAAAGTGATCTACCTTCGTGAGTCTGTCCATAACAACCCACACGACATCATTGCCCCTAGGTGACCTCAGCAATACCATCACGAAATCCGTCGCGACATCATCCCATTTCTACTCTGGAATGGGTAACTGCTGTAATAGTCCAGCTGGTCTCTGATGCTCTGCCTTCACCTGCTGACAGGTGGAACATCTCGTAACATAACCAGCTACATCTCTCTTCATACCCAGCCACCATTACTGACGTATCAAGTCCCGTTACATCTTGGTAACCCCAGGATGAACTGTCCAAGCTAAATCATGAAACTCTCGCATCAGCTCCTCACGTATATCCCCTGGAACCCACACTCGTCCCTGGAAACGAAAAACTTCATCATCACCTATAGTCCAACCAGGAGGAGGGTCCTCACTTGCCACCGACTCCCATATAACTAGGACTTCTGAATCAGATAGCTGTCTCATCCTCACTCTATCCAGGAGGGTAGAAGTCACAACTAAAGAGGAAAGATAAATCTTCCCCTGACTATCATGCACCTCCAAATGCATCTCAGAGAACAAGGCCATGAGCTTCCACTCACCACTGGCCTCCTGCACTGCCTGTATCTGAGTCTTCCCGCTCAGTGCATCAGCTACTGCATTACCTTTACCAGGTGTATAGGCAAGCTCAAAATCGAAGGAATGAAGGTATTCAACCCACCTTCACTACCTCAGATTCAAACAACGCTGAGTAAAGATGTACTTGAGACTTTTGTGGTCGGTGAAGACCACAAAACGTTCTCCTAGCAGATAATGTCTCCAATAGTGCAACGCATGCACTACTGTGGCCAACTCGAGATCATGCGTCAAGTAATTCTTCTCATGTGACCTCAACTACCGAGACCCGTACACAACAACTCGATCGCCCTGAATCAACACTACTCCCAGACCAATACCTGATGCATCACAGTAAACTGTATAGCTCTTCCCTTGCTCTGGGAGTATGAGGATCAGTGCTGATGTCAACCTTCCCTTCAGGTCCTGAAAGGCTGTCTCACAAGCTTCTGAACAAATGAACTTCACACCCTTCTTAGTCATACCCATCAATGATGCTGCTAAGTGGGAGAAGTCCTGTATGAAGTGCCTGTAGTAACCGTCCAGCCCTAAGAAACTCTGTATCTCAAACACGTTCTTAGGTTGCTCCCCGGAAACTAATGCTCGCACCTTCTCTGGGTCTACTGAAACTTCTACCTCTGAGATGACATGACCCAGGAAGTGAATCTGGTCCATCCAAAAGTGGCACTTTGAGAGATTAGCATATAGCCGATGCTCTCTCGGTGTACTCAATACGATCTCAAGATGGGTGGCATGGTCGAGTTGAGTGTGAGAGTACACTAAGATGTCGTCCATGAATACTACCACAAAAGATTCCAGATAAGGATGGAACACACGATTCATCAGAGCCATGAAAACCGTTGGCGCGTTCGTGAGTCCGAATGGCATAACCGTATACTCTTATAGACCATACCTGCTCCTGAAAGTTATGGGAGGTATATCAGATGGTCTAATGTGCAGCTGATGATATCCTGATCTCAAATAAATCTTTGAGAACACACGTTCTCCATGAAGCTGATCAAAAAGATCATCAATCCTCGGTAAGGGATATCAGTTCTTAACCGTCAACTGGTTCAGTTTCTGGTAATCCACAAAAAGTCTGAGGGTACCGTCTGCCTTCTTTGCAAAAAGGACCAGCGAACCCCAAGGAGAAGTACTGGGTCGGATAAAACCCTTTGAATGTAACTCCTGTAACTGCCTCTTGAGCTCTTGAAACTTAGGTTTAGCCATCATATAAGGAGGAATGGACATCGGTGCTATTCCTGGTACAAGCTCAACAGAGAAATCCACCTCTCGCTCTGGAGGTAGACCTGAAAAGTCATCTAGGAAGACATCCCTGAAATGATCAACCACTAGAGGGAAATATGACTGGAAAGTCCCCTTATTATCCAGATATAATCTCGCAATCTGGGCTATGACTCCACCTCACCCACGATGATCTGGTCCAGCTCGACTTGCTTAAACATCCCACTCACCCTTGTATAGAAACTCTCCGCCCTCTGGTGATGTAAAACACACCCTGAGATGATAGAAATCTACAAAGGCTCGATAGGGAACCAACCATTCCATACTCAGAATGACGTCATAACTCATCATCTCTAAGACATAGAGGTCACAAAGGAAGTGACACCCACCAACCTCAAGGGGGAATTCCTTGCACTGACGCACACCAGCCGTTCTAGTTCCCAACAGAGTGTCTAGCGTCATGATATCAGAAGAAGTAGAAACACAGAGACCAAGGCTCTCCAAAATGGGTACATATATGAAACTATGTGTATCACCCCCATCAAAAAGTACTGAAGATAAAACAGAAGCTACTAGAATAGTACCTATGACAGTAGAAGGTCCGGGATCCTGCTCCTTCTGGGTCTGTTGCACTGCATATGCCTGCCTAGTGCCGTGGCCCTACGACACAGCCTGACTACCCTGAGCTATCCCACCCTGCTACCTCTAAGATCCTGGTACCTGACTACCATGGCCACGACCACCATTTCTACCTGCACAACCTGACGTACTCCAGTTCCCTGACTGGTAAGAAGCCACTGGTCCTTCTCCCACACGCAGAGTCTGCACAGAACCCCTCTCACTATCCACCGGTAGAAACTCCCTGCAAAAGTGCTGCAGATGACCCATCTTGCCACAAGATCGGCACTCCACTGGGTCTCATGGACACTGCGGTTTCTTGTGCCCCTCTCTACCACACTGGTAGCACCTAACCGGGCCACCTAAAGAAGCTGCTTGTCTGGTACTGCCGCCCTAAGAGAAGTCCATATGTCTCTTCCTCTTTCCAATAGAAATAGTACCAGTAACTGGTGCTAAACCACCCTGGACCACACCACTAGATTCCCACAGGTTTCTCTTTGTAATCAGTGCCTGATTTACAATAGAATGTACAGTAGGAAACCTAAAAATGTTTACCAGTGATCGGATGTCATAACGAAGACCATCCTCAAAACGTCTGGCCCTCAGTGTCTCATCACCCACCAGCACGGGTGCAAAGCACTTAAGCTCAGTGAAGTGAACATAATAGTCCATCACCGACATATCTCTCTGGTGCAGATTCACAAAATCTCGAGCTCTATCTACCCTCAGCGTCTCTGGAAAGAAGAAGTCATAGAAGACTTCCTAAAAATCCTCCCACTCCATGTCCCTGTGATTCTCTGACTATGTGGTAACATCCCACCACCTCTTGGCGAAATCATGTAGCATGTATGTTGTGAGATTGACCCTCCACCCTGGAGGCGTCTCTAGATGATCGAAAATAGTCTACATTGACCCCAGCCAAGACTCTGCAGCCTGTGGTCCTCCATCCCCTGAAAACGTAGGCGGATGCTGTTGCTGGAAGATACGTGTCAGCTCGGAAATAGATGTGGTAGCCTGCGGTGCTCCCTGAAAGGTCTTCATGAACCGCATAAATCCCTCACGGAACTTTGCCTCCGTGCTTGTGTCTAGTATAGTAGCTGGTGTCGCATCTGACTCTACTGGAGGATCCACTGGTAGCCCATGGCCCAACATCTCCAGGTATAATCGTTGCTGCTGTCCTGGTGAACAACTCGCGGTCGTCTAGGCAACATGACACTACAAGGTCAAAAGCACGCCTTAGATTCAAGATTATCAAAGACCGAAAACGAAGAAACCCAAAATGGAACAGGAGGAATAAGGCATTAAAATTTTTCAAAACAAGACTACACGACATGTATACTAACTACACAGTGTGTATTCGACTTCCCTTCCCCTGCCCGGGTCCTTCTGCATGGCTAAGCAACACGGCTCCCATTTGAGCAAAACTACACGATGTGCATATTATCTACACGAAATGTATGGTGTTATTTCCAACTTCCCGTGTCACTTGTGACATGGCCGACTACTCGGCTTGACACTACACGGCGTGTTACACCCGCACACAGCGTGTCAACAACCCCGTTTCCCAGTCACATGGCTAAGTCCACACGGTCCATCCTCGGACAAGACTACACGGCATGTCCCAAAGGTACATGGCGTGTTCAAGGAATGGTGACATCGACCCGTGTTGTTAGTTACATGGACGAGTCCCTAGGTCACACTACACGGCGTGTTCATCATTGACACTGCGTGTTCTGTAAAGGAGTTCACCGACCCATGTTGTTAGTTACACGGCCGGACTCCAGGTCAATACTACACGGTGTGTATATCTGGTACACGGTGTGTTTTACCCAAGCTCTTCCCTACCCCGTGTCGCCGCCCACATGGTTTGTGACACAGGAAGCGACTACACGGTGTGTACTCAGATTACACGACGTGTACTTAAAAAGTTCATTTTTCTTCCTGAATAGAAGGCCATACACGACATGTTCAAAAAAATACTACACGACATGTATACTGGGTTTCCAGACAGTATGCCTCATAAACTTCCTCGGAACCCAAAAAATATTGAAAACCAACACCTAAGTGTCAAATTACGACCCGTGAGGGCCCATACTCCACACGAATCAAAGTTTGACATCTTATCTAGGTTATAACTAATAAACAGCCAATGATCCACAAAATTCTGGTCAATGGGGGCCCATACTCCCCAAAAACCAATGTTTGGCGTCCATTCTGTGAACAGCTCACACAAAAATTACCCTATCACAATGTAGGTATTTTATCAGAGCAGCTATCACGACAATATGCTTTACTAGCACAACAACTATCACAACAACATACAATTTCTAATACACCTACATGGCATGGAAACTATGCATGGAATGTGATATCTAGAATGTGCCTATATGATGCATGAGATGGAATACCCTCATCTCATCAGGTTGCAACTAAATAGAACCCACAAATAAATTATAACAGCACAATCTCAAGTGCGTCACCCAACGATGAAAACATACCAACTGTAAAATTTACAAAATTAGAAAAATTGAAAAATACGAGGTAGACTGGCTTTTCCCTGTACACGGGTTAGCTACGCCCGGGCACAACTTATTACCAACTACCATTTGTCCTATTCCTGATTACAGGTCCAAATAGTAAGTCAAAGAAAAGAACCCCTTTGATACCACTTTGTAACGTCCCGGTTCTGGGTGCCACACAACGGGTGCCCCGAACCCGGTTCGCCACGTGACCTCAAGCACATTTCCCCAAACGCCAGAGGCTGTCGACTAGCAGCGAGGGACCAGGTCTGATAGTGGGGAAACTATGCCCTCATTTGTCAAAGTGTAGCGCAACAAAATACAAAATAAAACATACAATGAACAGCGGAAGCTGTAAAACATACAAAACTGAAATAAACAACAATAGTGGATATAACCAACAGTATATAAATAATGATGCTACATGTCTCAAGTTCTAAGAAAACAGCCAGAACATGTTATATATCAATACAATAAAACCAAAAGTAGAGTACAACGAAACAAAGAAAAACAGCTGGCAGCGGCATCACGAGCCTAGGCTCGGTCCCATTCCCTCCTACTCCTCGGTAGCAATCATATACCTGTATAGGGACTCTTTCCCCTATCCACACCTGCAGCAACGTAATCTGTTTGGGCCGAAAAGCGTGACCCAAATAGGGTATGAGAAATATATCTCAGTAGGCACCCACCAAAGGCCCATGCCCAACTGCGTGTAAGCATGCAACAACAGTGTGAAATGGTAAAATTCAATAAAGTAAGTAGTACTGAAAAGTAACTAACTTAACAATTAAATTTCCATTTTATTATTCATTTAATCCATTAGATATTAGAAATCACCACAGTTCATTTCTAAGTAAACAGTCCACGTCCTCAGAAAAGCAAAACCTTACCCTCATGTAAGTTGAATCCAACCCGTAGGTATAGCCCTCAGGCATAACAGAATTTGCCCTCAGGCGTAGAAAGTGTTTCCCTCAGGCATAGAAGTCAAGCCCTCAGGCATGAACGGTTTCCCTCAGGAAAAATAACTACAGCCCTCAGGCTAAACAGTGTAGTGCCCACAGGCTAATCACAACAACGCCCTCAGGACAAATAGGTAATCGGGACATGCCCAACAGGTAAACAAGCAGTAACAAGAAATTCCTCTCAAGGCAATTCTACAATTACTACTTTGAAGGCATACCCTCAGGTATCCTGGCCAAATGGCTAAATAGTGGAACACCCCCCCAGGGTGGTTCTGAATCTAAGCAACGATCCCAACCAGCATTTTAATATCACAATTAATCACATATTCAATTCTAGGTGGTTATTATAGCAATGGCCCCAGCCACACGACACCCCAACATGGGTTCGTGGCACAAAAATGCACAAAACACACGATAGTCATAAAATTTAACACCAAGCCACCTACCTTATACGCCAACGAGCGCTATACACGAATGATGATCCAAGAAATGCCCAAGAACGATGTAGATCTGATGAAGAAATAAACTCTCTTAACCACAAATAACTTTTGTTAGGAGAAGAATTGATAAGCAACATGCTAGGAGAAGAGAGGGCTTACCTGTGCGGTTCCAACGAGATCGTCCGAAGCAGAATCAGATTCCAGAAGAACACTCGGCGGATCTTCAAAGGTTTGGCCATCCCTCCCGAGCTCCCTCTACCGTTCTAAGCCTTCCCTATGAACAGGGGAGGCTAATTCCCATTTTAAGTGAAAAAAACAAAGTACACGGTGCGTACTTCCAAGTACATGGCTTGTACTCCCTTCATTTAATTGTTCCTCTGGAGGCACCACCACACTATTCATCCGTCGACATGAGTACATGGCATGTACTCCCGACTACACGATGTGTACTGTCATCCAGCTGGCGGCTGCTCCACCGCCTTACTGTTTTGGCCTGCTGGCTGACTACATGACATTTAAGAGACCACCACACGACGTTTAGTTGGTTCCTACACCCTTCATCCTCGGCATGGCCACACGCCCCGTGTACCCATCCTACACGGCCAAGAGTACATGGTATGTGGAAAAAGTACACGGTGTTTACTTCAAAAATTAGGATTTCCCCCTTTTCCATATATTCTCAAAAACACTTAAGGAAAAGAGAAAGGAAGAAACTCATACCTCAAATATAAGAACTGGGTTCTTATAAAGAGCTTCCCAAGGGGATACACCAGGACTAATAAAACCTTTCTTCAAAAGGTTATATACTTATAGTTTTATGTCCTTGTTCTCATAGAAGGATATATATTATGTTTTATATGATACCAATATTATTATTATGTGTATATAAATAAAAAATTCAGTCTCTTAATGAGGGGGGAATCTAGGGATTTCTTTTGGAAAACATCCATATACTCCACTATTACTGCAGTAAGTAGATCCAATGATGCATTTTTTAATACATAAATCCAAACTTTCCAATAATTGAGTTATCATATAAAACCTATTTCAAGTAGGCCAAAATTATCTTGACTAAATATACCACTAAACCAAGAAAATGAACTTCAAACCATCATCTTAGTAGCACACTAATCTCCATTGATACTAATAAATATGGGATCAAATGAGGATAACTGGACCATACTGAGGTTGATGACATAGTGCTTCATTCTTACCACAATGAGGTCTCATGAGAACCTATCTAAACTAATAAAAATCTCACACCATTGATATATGTGGTTGATCATGTGATCACCTTCAGTAGGAATATCTATCCACATATGTTGAGTTAGAGGATCTACTAAAATCTCTAATTCACAGAAAAATGATGAAGGGATAAAATAATAAATCATACCAATGTTGATAACTATGAGTGATACAATATAAAAGACATAGATGATACCTAAAACTATGTTGAATAGTTTCTCATAGAAATCATCTATAGAATGAATCTATCCATGGCCCTACCACTAGTGCCCTAATCCGAGTGTGGACCACCTGGAGGTGGTGGTGAAAGTGTGTTGAAGCATCATACACCTCCAACTCCTCCAACTACACTATAAAATCAACTTCCAAAATAGTATCTTGGGCGAAATTTATAACCAACATGGGGAGTCCCCTCCCCTTAAAATTACCATTGACATGTAGGTTCATTTATTATGTCTACCTAGCTACCATTAACTTCATGTCTGGGTGGGAAATCACATTCCATGTGGACCTGACCTCCATAAGAATAGTAAATCTCATCTCCCCACTAGTTTGATACTTTTTAAAATTTTATTACCATCAATACCATTGATTAGTACTGTACATAGGCATTCCAACATTAAATTAATTGTAATTTATTTTATTGATTGTCTTAAACTAATGACTCTACCATAGGAAATCTATATCCATACATAGTCCTAGAATGTATCTATTGCAGGAAACTCTTAATCATAAGAGATATCTCTAGAAATATAAAAAATGTGGGTATGTATAAATGAATAAACCCCACTATAATATATCTATTAATTCCAACCTTTAACTCACATGATCATAAAAATACATTGTTTACCATGTTGATGGAGTATCATGTGAGGTTTGTGGACCTCGATGTGTGGTCATCTATGGGAATAATGCCCTGTTGGTGATCCAAAATCTCATAAAATCTAACCATCCTCAATATCAATTGGTAGTACTACACCCTCAATATTTTCCCATACTATAACCATGGAAGAGTAGACCCATCTTGTGTCATTATAGTCAGATCCCACCAATGAATTGTTTCACTATGAAGATGATTAGACATCATCAAAACCATTTGATCAACAAGAATCCAAACTAAGAGAAACAACTAAGTAACCACCTCTTAATATTCCGCAATGACCTGTGGGTTGAGCTCACCTTATAACCTAGGTGGTCAATATTACTGAAATTCAAGAAGTAGGCTCAACCTACGAGTTATCTCCTCCCTCTCAAATGGAATCATCCTCTACTCAATAGTTGTAGGATATTCCCAATATACAATGAGTGTATAATCTAGTCTCTATATAATAGGTATATGATCTTCCCTCTACTCACCAAGTAGTGATTCCTCTCTATAAAATCCTTAAATCAATGCCTGGTCGCTCAACTAATCATTAATAGAAGCCTTTGGCACTGTAACTGGATATCTATGGGGTTCCAACCAAGATTAAAAAAAGATAAATCAAGGTTTATTAAATCATATTTGGGTAATATAACTTAATAAGTACAAATATGAACCATAACCAATATACTATATGATGTATGTACCATTTTGTTTTCTCCCTCTAAATGATGTCTTAGAGTTCTAATATTATTAATAAATTATCAAAGTCATGGAATATGAATAATATAGCTACCTAAACCTATGTTTTCCTAGTCTAAAAACTAAATTATATACCCCTCGACACATTTTACCCAATTTACGAAACCAAACCTTAGAATACCCCAAACTCCATCTTAGAATATAACCCATGCTAAAACTATTCTAATATTAACTAGCCCACCGAGACCTCACTTGAGTTGGTACTTAGTCTAATGGTTCCACCCCAAGCCCACCTCCAATAGTCAAGGGCCTGATGACTAACCTGAAGAAGGTATAACATTCACATGGGAGGCATTATCCAAATAAATTTGTAAATAGGAATATTTCTTTGAAATAAAATATAAAAAATTTAATATAGTTATTATAAGAAACTATAAAATAACCATGCATGTGAAAAACACTAAATATCTAGAACAATATAAAAAATTAAACTCAAAAAATAAAGGAAAACACACTAGTCCAATATCCCAAATTAAATATATACCTATTATAATTAAAAAAAGGAAACTTAATGTTATAGAATCTTCTAATATAATCATTATCAATGACCATCATCATCAGGACCACTATACACCAGATCCACTAAATCCAGGTCTTCTATAATCACCACAAAAATATTCATCATTTACATAAAATATAACAAGTTTTGGTGAAATATCCATACAAAAGTGAGTATAAACATACTTATTAGAAATCCCCAAAAACAAAGGAGGACTGAAAAACAAGTCGTCTCTAAAATTATTATAGCTAAAAAAAATTGACACAAAAGAACCAAATATACCTTAAGGATTGATACAATCAAATAATTAGTGAAGTTAAAATTTCATAGCTCAAATATATAAATATTATACACAACAAGAAACCTAATATGCATAAAATATTGCAAGACCGATACACTAGAACCACACAACTTTCATAACTTCCATGTCACCTCTTTGAATCCACAGCGGGGGAAACACACCTTATCAAGGGAAAAGAATAATGATCATGGGATTATTAACACTATATAGGATCAATTCCACATTTGGGGAAATGTATTTTGATTGAGAAACTATAAAATATATGTATGGAGTAAAAGCACCCCTATACATCAGGAAGAACCTAAACTCCATATGTTATATAGGGGGACTTCACCATATCATGAGTACATTTCTAGGGGAGTAATTAAACCCACATATGAAATGGTGGAAATTTTCCCCACCACACAGGGGTGTATCAAACCCATAATTGACGAGGGAAACCCACTCCCTAAAGTAACTATGCCAACATGGGATTAATGACCTTATGCCTACTTAAAATGCATCTCCCAAATATTATCATCACATATATGGAGGTAAAATATTTAAAATTCCCAAAACACTTTGTAAATGGACTCTAATAGAAAATATAATTACAACATCACATTTTAAATGAAAAAGTGAATATAATGGACTACTCATTTGTTTTAGTCTAGAATTTGGGTAAATAGATATGAAATATACTCGAAGTTAAAAATTATAATAAATGTTATTCGTCTAACATAGTTTATTCTAGTGCACTATGCATTGTGTGTCATCAATGCTTCCCCATAAATTCAAAATTTAACCTCTAATGACTACATCTTGGTAGATTCCTAGGATTAGGCCTAATAACAATATCCACATGCACACACCCTTTATGTTATACATATGTATCATATAAGCTAAGGGATAAGTTAATAATGATATAAAAGTGAACAGACACATGGAAGATTTGGTATGGCCCCATGTTAAGGTGAAATCACCACCATATATAACTTACTTCATAGATTATTCCAACTCTAGAATGTAGAATGACCCCATGACAAGGTTTCATGACCCATGAAACACTCTACAACTTCATCCCACTAGCCCTCACTATCACTTTTACACCCAAAACTTTTAAGTGGCATGGCCTCCATTCCTAATTAGCACAAACCATGTGAAAAGTTTTAATTTTTTTCCTTTCACCACTAAATAGTTTTCTATGGGTTTTCACTAATCTGCACTATAAATTTCAAATTAGGGATGTTACCAAATATCAAATAATCATAAAAATTCCAACAACACTAATAATCACCATCATAAAAAAAATATAAAAAATTATCACATGAATCATAAATTTTCATTGTCGAAGGAAGTCACATATATAGAGTTTATAATTACATATAACAATTATATAAACATAGAATTTATGATTATTTAATCAGTAGACCATATTTTCTCATTTTCATTCAAGAAAAATAAAAAAGAATGAATTTTAATAATTTAACCATTGAAACCCTTATCATTCCTACTTATGGATTCTTTATGTAATTAAATTTATTTTCTCATCCATGAATAAAAAACGAATTCTAATTCCATGAAGAATCCAAGAAATAAGAAAATGTCTAGAATGACCTATCTTGATTCTATAAAAAACTCTATCCTTTGATCCTATAATGATCACCACTCACCACTCACCTAATCCCATTAATTGTACTCCTATATTTTTATATACTATAACATAACAATGAAAAATAATCTCTCATATTAGAGAGAATGTAGTGGATATAATAATGTAGTGAATATAATAATGTAGAGAACAAGAAAAATTTTCTCAATAGAAAAGTCAATTTCAAATAATCAATCACATAATTTTCTCATCATAATTATATTCCATATTTTCCCCTCAACAATTCTCCCATCAATCCTACCCTCTCTCATCCCATAAAATACTCATTTAATTACTTATTAAATCCACCTTTTCATATTCCATTTAATTACTTTAACTTTCCAAGCCTATAATATTAAAATATCAAACTCAATGATATCCTATAATATGTGCACATAATTACCCACAAATATATCAATTACAAATTATTTATTTAATAAAAAAATTAATTTAAAATTAATTTCTAAATTAAATAAACAATAAGATCACTTTGACACCTGACACCATCAGGAAATCACCCCTCTCTGAAATTGACCAAATCACTACACATGAAAAAACATCATATCACAAATCCAACAACATATTCAAAATTACATTATGAGAATAGAAATGTTATATTTTTTCCCTCCTATTATAATTATAAAACCACATGAAAAAATTGTTTATAACTTTTTTAAAAGACTTAATTCAAAAATACAAGCCACAAAAGAACTCTCATGAAAATTCACATCGGTATCCCACCATTTATATGGTAAATAACCACTTACAATCCATTCAATTTTGATAGAAAATCCAAAAATATTAAAAAACATAATCTATGATTGATTAAAGACAATTTATTGAGCCTATAGACACAAAATAATAATTATATATATCCTAAGTATGATTTTACTACAATTGATCAACAAACAATTAAAGAAACAATAAGGATTTGATAAATTAAACTATTAAAATTAATTTATACTCAAGAGTTATGTTTGAATATAAATCATAATTATACATAATCCACTTTTTTTTATTAATTACAAATTTAATGATTCTAATCTATAAGAAAAAATGATTCCAAAAAATATTTACTCATGATTTAGGGAATTAAGTTATTTTATCTAAATAAAATAAAAAAAGTAATCATATAAAATTTTATAACTCAATAAAAAAGAAAAGGATATTTAAATTATAATTTAATCAAGGTAATATAAATATAATTAAATTATTAATTAATGAAAATAATAATGTTTCTCAAAATTATATTCAATAAATATAAATAAAGTAAATTCTAGATATATGAAAAACCCATCGTAAAATTATAGCATGGGTTATTTTATGAAGAACATGTTAAAATAAAAGACACCCTACCTCAAAATAGATTCCATTAATTTTTAATCATGGATGAGAATAAGATAGTTATTTATAAGTGTTAATTTTGTTCATCTAGTGATTATAGAGGCTAAACTAATAGATCGAACTTAAATATGAATTTATAAGTAATTTCCTTGGACTAGGATGAGTCCAATTACATGGGTCAAAACCTAACCATCTCAAATCAACATGAGACTCACACCTTTAATGAAATACACCATTGAAAAAAAATAATGGAATGATATTTTTTTAATTTAAACCACTTTTTGTAGTTAAAATTATGATTCTTTCCTAAAGATCCAAAATTCAACTATTATTTCACCAATACCCAATAAAAGAATTTTTTGATCTTTATTTTCTCCCCATGAAAGGAGAACACTATAAATGTTTTCTATAATAGAATATCCTTATTATTAAAGGTATCATTTATGGAAGGAGATCACCATGTAAATATTCTACTATATAAGAATATACTTTTCAATCCATTTTGAATACACCATATGTCTAATTGATTTTTCATTCATTATGATGTGTTACAAAGTAATAGTGATAATATTTTATGACATTCCATGGTTTTTTTCTTGGTTTTGACCATATCAATTTTTTTAGTAACATTTTAATCCAAAACAAACTCTTTTAGCCATTCTGACCATACCACTTTTCAAAATGATGTATCGTTTATTCCTTAATGTCATAATTTAATCAATAGTCATTGTTTTATGATTTTACAATAATTAAAGATTTTTTGACTAGTTTTTATATTTTATGGATATTTAAAATAAATTAATATATATAAAAACTCATTTATGGTCATTCCAAATTCATTGTGTAACACTCCATATTTTTAGTGTGAAATTTAATTTAATAATTCCATGTATTAAATAATTTGTCTTGTAAACAACACCTAGCAAAAATGAATAATGCCTTATTCAATTAATGTAAAACATAAAAATATAAAATTAAATGAACACCAATTCATTATTTTGATTCTATATAAAATATAATTATGAAAATTACAAGATGAATAAAACCAAAATAAAATAAAAATATTTCACGATTGAAGTATCCACCCCCACAGTCTCCCATGAAGACTATGTCACCGAGTATAACTATAGAATGAATATAGAACATTAAAAATATAAAAAATATGTTTGGAAAATTAAATTGGATAAATGAATTTTGATAAGTATTTAAGGTTATATATTGGAATGTAAAAGGCAATATGATCATTATATGGTTATCAGATATATGGTCATTGGGTATAAGGTCATTAGGTATACAAGTATCCAATGGGAATATTGGAATGTTTACATTAGATTGAAGTTGATAATATATTACAAATAATATATTTTCTATGTAATTAATATGTAATAATTGATTCTTTAATAAAATAAAAAGATAATAATCCATTGATAAAAATATCATTTATTAAAAAATTGTTTATTTTAAAAAATAATGTATTTTAATTTAAAAAAAATCCATCACTTTTAAATAATGAATTTAGTAAAAATATATTTTTTATATATAAAAAATAAATTAAAATTCATATAATAATTAGTAGTTAGTGAAGATTAAGAATAAAATCATTTAATGTTTAAAAATATATTTTTATTAAAACAAGTTATATATATATAGATATTATATATGTTAACTTAAAAGTAAAATTTATCATATTTAGAGTTTGAAATTGATAAAATGGATTATAAATATTGAATCACGACATCCAAATTAGGTAAGAAGGTATTTTTTGATGAAATAATAATTACCATGGTAAATAATTAAATCATGTAAATGGGTTAAACGGGGTAAAATAAAATGGTATGAATTTAGAAAAATTATATATATATATTTATATAATATATAAGACCTTTTTTAGTTTCCAGAGTCAATCATACTATTCCAACCAACATTTTCTTACGTAACTCACCGAACTACCATGTGATTCTATGTTTTCAATCCACCTACCTCAAGTTTCCAAAGAAATGTCCCTCATTTTCATCTATAAATGGAATTGTCCTATGCTTACTCCAAAACACACCTCAAATTTTGGTTTCACACTAATATTTTCAAAATTTATATATCGAATAATACTCTATCATATTTAGGAGCTTCTTTTCATAAGAAGGATTCCCACATTCTTTATTTCAAAGAAATTCCTTAAGGGAAGATTCCACTCTTCTTTTCTTTGTCCATTTTATTTATTTTCTTCATCTAAATATTATTTAATACTATTTAAACATGTAATTTAAACAATAACAATTATTTAAAATTGATATGAAAATAATAATACAATTTATTCATATTCATTAATTTGTTATAAAATTTTCTTAATTGGGTAGGCTTAATCGCCTACATGAATAATGTTATAACTTTTTCATCATGAGTGATTAAGAAAACATGAATACTAGTAATATATGGTATTAATGATGAAATTATATTATGTTAAAATTATTTAATGGTAATATATATAAATATATTCATTAATATACTTAATTATTTTTATTAATTTAATATTCAAAAAAAGAGAAATTTCTAACTATTCTTTATGAATAGTTACCATAACATCCATGAAACAATCATGAAACACCAAAAATCAATAAAAAATCTCTACATATTTATTATTAAATTTATATAAGTGATGAATGTTGTAGGACCCATACGGGACTTTAGTAAGAGATACCCTGATAGTGGGTGGATTGGGATATAAAATTCATTTGTGTTTCTCCACGTACCCATGAAACTCTCACTATCCTAACTGATATTAACCTCACTTAATAGTAGGGATACTCTTATGTTCACTTGTTAAGTGATGATCTAATTAACGGGTGTACTTATCTTGGCCTTATTTAGATAAGATTTATGATAGATCAATCCACATGCACTAATTTTCATCCTATAGAATTTAAGTAAATCAAGCACACGAGACAAAAGAATTTTACTTAGTTCGCCTGCACTGAGCTATATCCAAGGAACACACATCGATGATGTGTCAATGTTCCAAAATTCACTAATCTTAACTATCCTTGGGGATATAATGTTTCTTTTATGGTCATTTAGTTCCAAGATCACTTCCTTTACAAGATTTAGGGTTTAGATCAAGGCCACCCAAGGGTCACACCCTTTGTCCTCTCCCTTTGATCACCACTTCAGGAAAGAATAATTTTTATATCACAAGAAAATAAAAATATTCACCATCTAATAGTTAATTCAATGATTAATACCCATTTATCTCCACTGTACTCTTTCATAAACTAGTTGTTAACATCACCAATGTGGCATATTCTTTTTCCTTGTTAAACTAGTCTTCAAAGAATACCAACTTCCTTTGGAAAAGTCTTAAATAAGTGTTAATAACTTTCTAGGTCATGAAACTTAATACTTTCATGGAACATTTGCATAACTTTTCCAAAATTTTCTCCGATTCATGAAAATTCATACTTTCAAAAAACTCATAATCTTTCACAAAACTCACAACCTTTCACAAATATTTCTAAACATTCATGAAACCTCTTGGTCAAATTAACACAAGTCCTTTATTAGAATAACATATGTTCATATGAATACTTCACACAAGAAAAACCTGCATGAAACACTTTCAAAAATTTAGATCCTTTGGATCTTTAAAAAGTATAGTTTCTTCAAATAAGAGGGGAAGTCACCTATTTATAGATGTTGTATCCCCTTTGTGAAACTTTCAAGATTTCCACTACATTTTCATGAAACTATTCCTTCATGTTCATAAAACTATCTTTATTTTAAAAACTGTAGAGAAAATTTCCATTAAAAAAAATTCTCACAATCAAATAACTTACCTCCCTTTTTCCATTTGTGAAACTTCTCGTAATCACGTAACTTACTGCCTTTTTTCCATACACAAAACATCTTGTAATCATGTAACTTACCAAATTTTTCTTTTATGGATTAAAATTATTTAGGAAAATATTCATTTTTGAGTCTCTTAACCTTCACAATACCAAAATTTAATGAATCCCATGAATTTTCCATGTTTTCATGAGGCAATTCTGGAAATATATATTTTGTGAAAATTGGAACTTCCTCCAAATTCTAGACCACAAAAATTTGATAAACAGTGGGAAATGATGCCACCTTGTTCACAAAATTTTCTATACCAATTTCAGATCTTCCATACCTCTATCTTGAAGCTTAATCAACATACCTAGTCATTAATAATGTTGGAACTTACACAAAAATACATTTTCATGAAGCATCCCTATCTAAGTGATCATATTTCTTCAATAGTTTCAACCCATATTTCAGTATTATCATGATTGACATTCCAGAATTGTACATTACTTTATACACTCCACCACTTTCCCTGTATTAGGAATGTCACCATCTTATGCAGTTTTTGACATGGTGTACAAAAACTTAAACATGATTTAACAAACTATGTCAATAGAAACACCACATACAACACACCAACTCATCAGGTTTGACAGTGACTAGACTGACAATGAATCCATAACATAATACATGGAAACACTAATTCTCATTGGTGTACAAAAAACTCATGATCAAGGATGAAGGAATAAAACCTCCATCCAAAGTAATCATGGAAAAAATGTAATAATTAATACCCAAGGATGATAATTAACTATGAATGATTAATAAATAGATAATAGACATATATAAATTTATAGATTTAAATAAAATAAATATAAATAAGGTTTTCATATTTATTAATAATAAACCTAAATTGATTTTACATGGATTTAGAGAAAATTCAAGAAAGTTATAATCCAAGGTAAGGATTTTCTTAACTCAATGTAGGTCTCGGGGGTGTTTGGGGATTTTTCGGAGCTTAGAACCCAGATTTTTGGGAGAAAATGGTATGTATCATGGTTAAAATAAACCATGAAAGGAATGTTAATTTGATATTGTTTTCATTTTTTTGACCTCTATACTAGTGATTTATCATTTCTTCATACATTGAGTTGTGATATTTCTTCTTTGATCATATTATTATAACTTGAGTATATTATACCCATTGAATATATTATATTTTATTTACTCATTTATTTTGGTGAATTTATATTTCCTAATAAAAATATCATTTTGGATTGAATTTTATCTTTTAAAATAGAACATTGGAAAAGATAATTTCCCCTCTCTGTTGTTAGTACTTCTCTTTTATGTACTTATTCTTTCCTATATTCAATATTTCTTATTAATTTTTTTAAAAAGTATTTATTTTAAATTTCATACCATTTATTATTTTTCATCCCATATTTATTATAATTTACCATTATTTTCTTTCAAGAATATATTATTAGGAAATTTTTTATTAAAAAAATTAAATTTTTCTAACTTTTTAAAATTACATATATATATATATATATATTTATGATAAAGTTGATAGAATATTAAGAAAAATATTTTCATGATTCTCAACCATTTTCCTATATTTCTTAGGAAGATATATCATTAATGACTATTTAATTACCCTATAAATGATCTTATAATATGTTTCTTTTCAGGTATTTAATTTTTTATATAATCTAATATAATATTTGATTACATCCTATGTGATACCACATTAAAATTTTAGGTAACCCATTTTATTTACATGGGTTAATCAATCATTGATGTGTGATTAATATCATGTGGAACACATATATGTGGTTTATCATTATGTGACGAGAGGGACAAGATTTATACAACACTATAACTCATTAGATAAATATTTATAACTTAAGAGAATATTATTTTATAGGAATTTTATGGTTAGATAAGTTCACAATGTTATGAGGCAAATATGGTGAGCTGAGTCCATTATGTTATGAGAAATAAGTGGTTTTCCTAATATATTATGATATAAAAGTCTTGGCAGTTAAACTTAACATATGCTTATAATATATTATTATTATATGCATTCCACATTATTATATCATTCCACCTTACAATTTTATGTCACTATGGTTCATGATTATTAATTTCACATTTTTATTCCATTATATATGTTATGATTTTATGATAATCCTTTTAGTGTTCTATGTTTTTGTGCCTTTATTTATGATTATGTTATTATGATTTTGGATCAATTATTATGATTTCATGATCTTATTCTATTATTAATTTCATTTAATCAATTTTCATGTTCCTCATATGTTTATGATCTAATGATAAGTCCTATTTAACTCATTATGCTTCCCCCTTACGAGGCGTTTGAGCTCACCCTTTTCATATGTTTCATATTTCTATAGGTAATGGGAAATATTATTGTGTATGATATGTCTAGAAGGGAATATGTTAGGAAAAAGTTGTGTTTTGGATGTATTTGTTGTTAATATATAGGTATGTTGATTATGTTGAAGAAAGAAATATGATGGATGGAAATCCAGATTGAAGAAAGTTTTTGATCAGATACTGAATGAGTCACCATCATACTGGGATGGTGATAAATAGTCAGAAGGTACTTGAAATCATATTGACCATCATAATCAAAAAAAAATTGTTGGTGATCAGTAAATATGAAGATTATACACAAAAATAATATTCAAGAATTTATCGTATTCAAGGAATCTGGTCCACAATACTTGAATAGGTCCATCGTATTCAGGAGAATCTGGTTGGAAGAACAGGATCAATCATATTCACATTGAATCCAAATTGAAAGGTTTTATTATATTGATGGGAATCAGAGTCTGCATAACTATGATTTAAATGTGATGATGCTTTGCTAATATTGGAATTCTAATAAATAAAAGTATTTAAAAAACTTGTGATTCAAGATTGATGAATTTAAGGGATAGTGAAATAGATTCTTCTAATCATATTCATATTAATCAGATATGGATGGAAAAAAGAATAGATATTGATGATAATATTCAACCTGATCATAATCATGCTGATCATAATCATGTATATCGTATTCAAGTCAATTGAATTGTGGAAAATTGTATTTAGGCTGAGTTGGAAAGAAATACGATTTCTTGAATTTTGGTAATTTTCAATAATTTCAATTTTATGTAATATGATGCTAAAGATGGCCTTCAACGTATTCAAACTCATGAAGGAAGTCATGATACAAGCACATGTTTGGGAATGAGGTAAGTTGCTAAAGTCAAAGTTACTGAATACCCATCCATCATATTTGGCATGTCATCGTATTCATCAGAGATAGAATTTTTTGTGAGGAAAATTCATTGGTATCATATTTAGAAGAGAAGTAAAGTGATAAATAAGAAGCTTCTAATATCAGTCTATCAGACTCGGTATACAATTGTAATCATCAGAGAAATAAATGATTGGAATTGATTAATACAAGGAAAAATAAGAGTATGTGATGACCTATACAAAGAAGAAATTAAAATCTTGATTAAAAATGTAGTCAAAAATTTCAAATGGGTTGAATTACTTTGTTTATCATTTAATTGGATCAATAAAAGAGCTTAAGGAAATAACTGGATGTGTTGTTGAGGGGGATCTTGATTTTCAAATAAGATTTTTTGATTATTTAATTGGTAAATATAATCATAATGAAGAATCAGAATGTAGTTTGAGAAAAAGATGAAAGTTATCTATTTCTTAATACATTTACATTCAATTGGTACAAGGAATCATATTGAAGAAGTCAGATTGAGCTAATTGAAATGGGAGATATGAATTAGACTAGTGTTTGAAAAGAAAGTCTGAAGGAGAACCGAAGTCATGAAGAATATTCAAGAAGGATCGAGAATAAATGAGAAGGATTGAGAAGCATGGATAAATTCAAAATTCACCTGAAATTTAAGAAATCATGAAAATTAAGGTAATTTGGTTGAGTATTAAACCATTTAAAATTCCCACCAAAACCACTTTTGGGATTTCCTATAAAAGGTGAAAGTATTGTGTACTTTTTCTAACATAAGTATTGTTCATGATGAAGAGGAAAGAAGGCAGAGCATTGATGAATTTTAAAGAGAGAAAGTATTTTATATATTGAGTAGAGTTCAAGAAGATTTTATGGAGAGAAGTTAAAGGATAAGAGACAATATCGCAACATATTCAACTAATCATTGTAATCAATGATCATCATATTTAGTTGTTTACTGTACTCTACTTCTCATTATATTCAACTGGTCATCATATTGAGATGGATAATCGGATTGGGATTTCCATATTTGGATTTATGGACTAAGGAAGAAGGTATTTTTAATTGTATTGATCATATTTATATAGATTTGTATCTATCATATTGAGAAATCAGATTTGATGATTGGATTGGAAGATTGGATTGGGAAATCAGATTGAATTTTAATAAAAGTACTTGAAGTTTTTACCAGTTTATGGGTAATAAATGGAAGAATAATTCTCAAGGAATTCATTTTTGTAAATTAAAAATAGTCACATGTAACATGTTGTTTTATAGATTCATTGTATTACCCCAATTTTTCTAGAGGGTGCACATGAACTATTGGATTGTTTACATAGCACTACATGGGTGTAAGGGCATATCAAACTCATTGTATTCCATATAAAAGGATTTTTTTTCTAGTGTATTGTGTTGTATTGGATCAATTCCAAACCATACCAAGGATGTATCTATTTTTAATAAATAGTAAACCTTATAAATACATACATTCCTATTGATGTGTGTTTGAATTATTTTCAGTGGGGAAATAAATATTTAAAAGAATGCAAAGGTTGTTTAAATTTCAAAGAAACATAAAATAAAAAGTATCACTGATACACTGCCTCCTCATCTCAGTGATACAATTATCCTGAATGGGAGCTTATAATTGTTATTAGAGCTAAGGTTCCCTTCATTTATTCTTTGTTGAAGTTTTTATGGATAATCTAAGTTGTGTGAATAGTAAGGGGATTTTGATATTAAATTATAGGAATTATTATATATGGAAAGGAATAATGATTCAATATCTAATGTCTCTTGGGTATTATATTTTAAGATCTATTACAAATAGTTTCCCTCCTCTTATTGATAATTATACTATCATAAATAATGATAAGGAAAACCTTGAGAATGATAGATGAGTTAAGAATGATTTATTATCATCACTTTCCAAAAGTGAGTTTCAAAGAGTAAAAGGAGTTTTCACTACCAAAGGTATATAGGATAATCTGAATAACATTTATGAAGGCAATACAAAAGTGAATAAGGTAAACTTAAAAATATGTAGACTGAATTATGAAGATACGAAGATGGGTGAATGTGAATTTTTTGATGAATTATTTACCAGGGTGAATGAAATTTTTAGCACTATAAGAGGCCTTGGTGAAAAGTTAGAATATTCTACTATTTTTTAAAATGTCTTTAGAATTATTCCCGATAAGTTTGATTCCAAATCTTCTTCATTGGAAGATAGAGATACTGATACATTATCTCTGGATGATTTTCATAGTACTCTCATCACATATGAGATGAGAAGGGAAAATGTTATGAAGAAAAAAACAAAAGCTAATATAGAAATGTCTTTAAAATCTACTAAGAAGAAAAAGTCAAAGAATATTCTTTAAGAATAAGAAGTTAGAGATTCTGATTCTGAAAATGAGGTATGTAAAAATCTTGATAAAATTTTATCCTTGTTTTCTAAGAATGTGAAAAGAGGTACAAGAAGGTATAAATAGAAAATTCCTTTAATTTTTTTTGGATGTAGAGCTATTAGGAATTTCATTTCCAATTTTCCTTGAATAGGTGATAAAGAATAAAGTGAGAAAAAATAAATTGAAGAAGAATAAAGAAGTCTAAGAAGATCTTGGAAGAAAAAGGGTGATAAAGAAAAATCCTATTCCAAGAGGGAATATAAGAAGCTCTCTAAATCCAAAAGAATAATATTTTTGTCTAAGTATGATGATATTTAGGATGTTACAAATTATACTAAAGAGAAAAAATTTATTGAAATAGTTAATGGGGAGATTTTTTATCGTAGTGAATATAGTTGTTCTAAAGAAGAGGAAAGTGAAGTTGAATCTGATTTTTTTGAGTATATTGGAAAAAATATTTTTATTATAATGGTAAATGATGAATAATTTAAAACCATCAGTTCTAATGAATAATAAACTCAACATGAAATGTATTTTAAAGAAGATTTGAAATAATGTTTTAGAAAGATTAGAATACTTGAAAAGAAAAACAAGAAGTTGGAAGATGAATATTCCTAAAAAAATCAAGAAATATTTTTAGAAGATAAGAACAAGATGATATTATAGATTATAAATTTGAAGAAATATCCCGAAGAAGAAAAGGATCATAATAATAATCTGGAGGTAAATATGAAGAATAAATAAAAAGAGTTGGAATTTGTCCAACAAAAATTTTATAAAGTTGAAGAGAGAAATACAAGTTTCAAACACTCCATCTCTAAAGCTGGTGAAATTTATTGTAAGGAGAAATCTATAAAGGATCAAAAAAATTTACCTTCAAATGTTAATAAGAATACTAGAACTTTTTCTAAAAGAAATAATTCTAGGAAAGTTATGTATGTGGCCAAGACTAACAAAGTTGGGATTTCAGAAGTTTCTAAAAATCCCAAGTCTAAAAATATTTATAAACATGCTGAATATAGAAATATTTCTATTAATTATAGTTCTAATAATCCTGATAAAAAAATAATATTCTGATTGATAATAAAAATATTGGTGATTCAAATAAAAAAAGTAAGAATATTGCCGAGAAACATGTTCACAACTACGATCGGTATGAAAGTTTTAGAGGCAAATATTCTTTCTATGGAGACTGCTGGTATTGTAGAGGATTCAGACATATTGAAAACATGTGTTGGTTCAACCAAAAATATTACTATTATTCCAGAGGTTATGGAAGGTAAATTTTTAGGGGGATTAAATCTCCTTAAATAAAGAATTCTTAGAAGGTTGTTTTGAAGAAACCTGAGAAAGTTGGAGTAAATATTGAAAATAGGTTCCGAACACTAGAAAATATTTGTGAAAGGAATAAACAACCTAGAAAACTTTCAAAAGGATGTATTGTTTTGTTACCATCTCAACAAAATTTTGTTTACAATTCTTAGAATCTATATATTTTAAAAGTTAATAAAAATAAATCTACTGGATAAAAATAGAAAGAGTGTTTAGTTATCTAGCCAGAACACATTGACTTGTCTAGGAAATTAGAGGAAGTATAAAAATAAATGAAATAAGAGGGGAAGAAATAGGTTTCTTATGATATAAGAAATGTTGAAAAAAAATGTATCAACATATTGTGGATATGATAAATAAGGGCATGATATCAAAAGTTGTTCAACTATCTTTCCAGAATAAAATACAAGAATATAAAAAATGAAACAAATTTATGGTAACAAAGATGTCACTCAATATGAAGAAAATATGAAATTATCATTAGAATATTCTATATATGAGAAGAAAGTTGTTATAAAATTTGAGAAGGGTGAACAAAAGGAAGAAATCAAGTCCAATGAAAAATCCATGAAAAAGAAGAAAAAATCAAGACTGATAGAGGAATATCATTCTGATTTTTGTTTCTAAGAAACAATAAAGGTTCCTCCTTATTTCCAAAATATTATTTTACATTTTTACTAACTTTTAGGGAATTGGAGGAATGGAAATAAGTAATATGGAATTGATGAGCCTCTTATTATTCTTTAAAAAGAAAGTAATAAGGTTATGAAAAATATGAGGTTTTAAAAAGTTATGTTTTTATACACCTGAAATTTTTAATATGTTTGTTGAGATGGGTGAAAGTTACTTTTATCTTATAAAAATTATTTCAAGTATTCCCCCATTCATGATAATGTTGAAGGAAATATTAAAATGGTATTACATAAAAATTATGCAATGGAAAACATTAACAACCTTGATTATTCACTCTTGTAATCTACATCGGGTTCACCCATTTAGACTTAGAGTTGTTTAGTTATGGTTTATTTGTTAATAAATTCATGTGATACATATGTTTGTAGAAAAGGTTCAAGATCCAGAGAAGAAAATTTACAACCCCTATAAATGAGATCATTTTTCAATAAGGGAGAAACATTTTCATGATAGATCCTTTGAATTTAATTGTCAATAAGGGATGGAGATAAGAGAAAGTGGGAGAGAAAATAAATGGGGGTATAAATAAATGAATGGAGAGAATAAAAAGTGAGAAAATAAAACAATATCACTTATTGTTTTGAAGTGACTGAAGTGACTGAAGTGACTGAAGTGGGTATTTACAAAAAACAAAAAGGGGGAGATTATTAGGTCAAAGTTATATTTTGGTTTTATTTATTGTCAATAAATTAGTATTTTTATTATGTTGAAGAAAGAAAGATGATGGATGGAAATATGAATTGAAGAAAGTTTTTAATTAGATCATGAATGAGTCAATATGATCCATAGTATTGGGATGGTGATAAATAATGAAAAGTTGGTGGAAATTAGATTAACTATCGTATTTAGAAAAAGTTGTTGGTGATCAGTAAAAGATGGTGATTTGACTAAAAAATCATATTTGGGAATTTATCATAATCAAGTAATCATATCCACAATGCTTGAAGTGGTCCATTGTATTTAGGATAAGATAATTTGAAGAATGGGATCAATAATATTCATACTGAATCTGGATTGAAAGGTTTTATCATATTGATGTATAATTGGAGTCTACATGACTATAATTTAAATTTGATGATGATTTGATGATCTTGGAGTTCTCATAAATCACAAGTATTTGGAAAAATATTTATGAAATCTTGATGGAAGAAAGGGGGAGTAAAATATATTTTTCCAATCATATTCAGATTAATCAGATCCGGATGTAAAGATAAAAGATATTTCAAATCATATTCATCCTAATCATAATCATGCCAATCGTAATCATGTATATCATATTCAGGTTAGTTGAATTCTGGAAAATCGTATTCAGGTTGAGTTTAAAATAAAGCTGGTTGCTAGAATTTTGGGAAGTTGCAATAATTTCAATAGTAAGTCAGGTGATGCTAAAGATGGTATTCAACGTATTCAAAGATAGGAAGTAATTCATGATACAAGAACATTTTTTTGAATGAAGAAAGTTGTTAAAGTCTAAGTTTCTAAATACCGATCCATCGTATTTGGTATATCATCATATTCATCAGATACAAAATTTTTTGCATAGAAAATTCATTTTTATCATATTCATAATATAAGTAAATTGATAAAGAAGAAGCTCCTGATAATAGTCCATTAGAATTGGTATACGATCATAATCATTAGAGAAAGAATTGATTGGAACCAATTAATGTAAAGAAAAAGGAGAGTATGTAGTGTCGTATATGAATAAGAAATTCAAAGCTTGATCAATAATTTATTCAACCATTTAAAATGGGTTGAATTACTTTGTTTATCATTTAAGTGGATCAAGAAAAGATCTGAAGGAAATAACTAGATGTGTTGTAGAGGGGGGGGGGCTTGATTTTTGAAGAAGATGTTTTGATTCATCAATTGGTAAAGAGAATCGTAATGAAGAATAAGAATGGAATTTGAGAAAAATATGAAAACTATATATTTATTTATATATTTACATTCAATTGGTACAAAGAATCATTTTGAAGAAATTAGATTGATCTAATCAGAATGGGAGATCAAAATCAGACTGGTGTTTGAAAATAAATCCTGAAGGATAATTAAAGTTGTGAAGAAGATTTGAGAAGGATCAATAAGAAATGAGAATGACTGAGAAGCATGTATAAAGTCAAAATGCACCTGAAATTAAAGGAATCTTGAAAATGTAGGTAATTTGGTTTACTGGAAAACCATTTTAGATTCTTTCCAAAACCACTTATGGGTTACTTATAAAATGAGAAAGCATTGTTTAATTTTTTTGATAGAAGTACTGTTCACAGTGAAGAGGAGAGAAGGCAGAGAACTGAAGAATTTTAGAGAGATAAAGGAGTTTCTATATCGAGCAAAGTTAAAGAAATTTCGATGGAGAGAAGATAAAGGAGAAGAGATAAAATCACAATGTATTCATTTGATCATCATATTTAGTGATCATTTTATTCTTCTTTTTATCGTATTCTTCCTATAATCATATCTGACTGGTCATCGTATCAAGCAGATAATCAGATAGGGATTTTTGTATTGGCATTTTTAGAATGAGGAAGAAGGTATTATTTATTATTGTAATCGTATTAAAACAGATTCGTATATATTATATTCGGTAATCATATCTAAAGATCAGATTAGAATATTGAACTGTGCAATCAGATTGAATTATATATTAAAGTCCTTGAAGTTCTTACTAGATTCTAGGTAAGAAATTGAATAATTCTTTTATTAAGGAATAAATTTGTGGAAATTGAAAAATAATCACAGGTTACATGTTTTGTTACACCATCATTGTATTACCCCAATTGCACTAGAGGGTCCACATGCACTATTGGATTGTTTACATAGTGCTACACGAGTATAAGGGAATATCCTACTCATTGTATTCCGTATAAAAGGATTGTTTTCTAGTGGATTATGTGGTATTGAATCATTTCCAAACCATACCAAGGATGTATCTATTCTTATTGAATAGTGAACCTTGAAAATGCTTGTGTTCCTATGGATGTGTGTGTGAATTTTTTTTAGTAGGGAAAGAAATATTTAACAGGAGGAGAAGGTTGTTTCAATTGCAAAGAAACATAAAATAAAAAGTATCACTGATTCACCCATCCACCTATCAATGATATAATTATCCTGACTGGGAACTTACAGAATTTAGTGTGGGGAAATATTATGGAATAAATATATATTGTATTGTAAAATAATATAGTCACATAACTAATCTCCCAAGTCACTAAACCTTTGGCACTACTGCAAATATGGCCTTTATCAGTGCTAGAAAAGGGCATTAACAGTGCTAGAAAAGTGCTATTAATCGAGGTGAAGATAAGGGGGGTCCCTTTTATCAGTGCTCAGAAAAGTACTGATAAAGTCCCCTTTTATCGACACTAAAAAAAGAACCAATAAAAGGTGTCTTAGTGATGATAAAACTGATAAAAGTCAAAAAAAATTAAAAAAAGTTAAAAAGAATATATTACTATAGGGAGATTTTAATAGTTCTTGACACCCCTTTTATTAGTGCTAGGTGGTGCCCCCTCCCTCTCACCCCACACGCTGCACTTGCCCGCGTGCCCTTGCTTCCACCAGAACTCGAACCCAAGACCTCTCCCATTGCATTCCTGCACCATTACCATTAAGGCATTTAGTTTTTCTCCATTTAATGATATATATATTTATATATATATATAGTTATATTTATTTTTATATTAATATATATTCATATTAATATAAATATATTTAGTTATATTAATAAATATATATTTATTCATATATTAATAAATATTTATTTATTCATATATTAATATATATATATATATTCATATATTAATATATATTAATATATATTTATATTTATATATTTAGTTATAATTTTTTATCCGTATATTTATTTGTATATTAATATATATTTATAAGATTAGTTTTAAATACATTTATAAAATATGTTTTTTATGTGTGTTAATAAATAAATAAATACACACATACATACATACATAAATATATACATACATATATACAACACACACACACACATATATATATTTACAAATAAATACATATATATGTGTATCTAAATCCATAGAATGTTAAAATGACCATAAATTCTAATCCAGAAGTCCGTTTCAACTCCACAACTAGTAAAATATAAGAACATGAAATTATATTTGATATGATATGTGGTACAAGCATAATGAAAATCTATATCAGAAGTTATAGCTGTTTGAATGTTAAAAAATCAGGGTATCCCGACTAAAAACTCAGTTTTGGAGGCCTTCTAGGCCTTTTTTGGCCTTGAAAAAATGTGATAGAAGGTTCCCTTGTGTCACTAGAACATAGATCTCATCGTAGGATTCTATTTGATATACTTTAGAGCTCAAATGAACACTCGGATTAAAATTTATTGCCATTTGAAGTTTGAGTTACATTTTCAACTTATTTTATATATTTTATTAATTTTTTTGATTTTTTGTGTCTTCAAATTGTTATTAAATGATTATTAGTCTATGATAATTAGCAAATTATTAATTAATAATATTTTAAACTATTTTAAATCCATTTTAACTAATTTTTTTAAATATTAAATGTAATAGTCTATTTATACTAATCTAAAACATATTTAAAGATATATATTATATTTATATCAATAAAAATATACTTATATATAAATATATTATTTTTCATGATTTTTTATTGAAATATAAAGTTTATCAGCACTAGTAAAAAGCAATTATAAATCCCCCATTATCATCTCTACTAAAAAAAGCACTGATAAATGGGTCCCCTTTAATAGCGCTAAAAAAAGCGCTGATAAAGTTTCCCCCTTTATCAGCACTTTTTTAGCGCTGATAAATGGTGGCATTGCAGAAACCCAGTTTTGTGGTAGTTTGGGTTCTGGGAGTTTTATTTATTTATAATTTTTTATTTATAAACATGTGAAATGATGTAAAATATATGTATGTCATGTTTGGGTAATTTATTATGGCATTAGAGTGAATTTTATTTATTTTTAGGGATTAATTTAATAAGTATAAGAGAACAATACTTAATGTAACCTAGGTTAAACATAAAGTTTCATTGGTTGAAATAAAGGTATCATATGATAAGAAACAATTTAATTAATTTTTTATATTCAAATTATTATTTACCCTGGTTTTATTAATAAATTATTACTTATTACTCACTCTAATGATTTGGTTTTAGTAAATGGTTTGAACCAGAATCATGAAATTGATGCAGTGATAGGTATTCTTATATATTTGAGAATTATGAACATATTTTTAGGTTATTATTCATATCATTCCATAAAATCTTGAAAGTTTGATAAGATTATTGAATCACTAACTCAAAGATTGGATATTGAGTCATCGATGAAAATACCAAGTGGTTTGATAACTACATAACAAGTATATGAATCTTATCCAATTGGGGTTTGTTGAAATCTCATTTCATATCCCAAGTAATCTTGTTATCATATATTAACGAAAATATGATAATGAACTTATTTTGGAAAGTAATTCATTAATATGGGTCTTAATACCCAATAATGAGAGATATTTATCTCAAATGGTTAGGGATAAACTCAACATTAAAGATATAAAAATTGTGAGGAATATGTTGATGTATTTCTTGATGATTTTTTTGGTCTTCCCCATGGACATAAGTTTTATTTTTCAATTGAACTCATACATGGTGTTATGCCTATATTAAATATTACTTATAGAATATCCCATATTATATTAGAGGAAATGAATAAAAGCTTTAAGATAATTTGGTCAAGAGTTTTTAATGACCATGTTCTTATCCATTGGGATAAATTTTCATATATTTTAAAAATAAGGATGAGTTAATACATATTTTAATTGATTATCATGATCTTAACAAGATCATGATCAAGAAAAAGTATCCTATACCTTATATTGATGATTTGTTTGATCAAATCCTTGGGGATTGATACTTTTTTAAGGTGGATATTTGATCTAGATATCTTCACCTAAGGGTAAAAATAGAATATATACTAAATATATCCTTATATACAAGATATGGACACTATGAATTCATATTTATTCATCTTATACTTAAAATTTACCCATTTATCTTCATGGATTTTATGAACAAAGTCTTTAGAGATTATCTCAATAATTTTTTGGTAATTTTTGTAGATGAAATTATATTAAAATCCAAAATTAAGGAACAACATGAAGAGAATTTGAAGATTGTTCTAAATACTTTAAGGAAGGAGAAATTGTATGAAAATTTCAACAATTATTAATTTTGTATGAAAAGGTATTCTTCATAGGTCATATAATCATAATAAAGGCATATCTACATATAATTCAAAGACAGAGATGGTTGAAAGATGGTTTATAACAATATATATGATAAATATCCATAGTTTTCATGTATTAGTTGGATATTATTGATTATTTGTGAGATTTTATTCATGATTATCTAATCCTAAAACCAAGTTAAATTAGAAGGGTTTAAAGTTTCTCTAGATAAAATAATGTAGAGACACATCCAAGGAATTTAAGAATATGTTGGATGTTGTACATGTACTCACAATATCATGTGGTATATAAGGGTTTGGGATGTACACCAATTATTTAAACCAGGTCTTAGGTTGTCTTATGAAAAATGAAAAGGTGGTAGTTTATTCCTCATGTTAATTAAAGGTTTGCAATAAAAATCACCAAATACATGATATAAAGTTAACATTTGTATTTTTTCATTATATAATTGGTGGCATTATCTATATGAAGAGAAGTATGATATATATATTAATAAATACAGCCTTAACTATATATTCATATAGAAAGAGATGAACATGTAACAAAGGAGATAGTTAGAGTTGACCAAGGATTATTATTGCTCACTACATTACCATCTTGGGAAAGAAAATAAGGTGGCTAATGCTTTGAGGATAAAGGATCATTTTACCTTTTCTATGATGAGGGTTGATAGAGACATAATATTTATGGATATGGAAAGGATGGATAATGAAATCATAAGGGAAGGGATAAAATTATAGCTTCCCACATGACTTCTCAACAATCCATCTATGTGAGCATCAAGGAGGTATAAAAGGATGATATGGATCTACAAAAGAACGTGGAAAATATTCTAGAGTTCAATCTCGAAAAAGAAGGTGTTATATGATTTAGAATATAAATATGTATCCCATATAAGATGAAACTAAAGGATTTATTGTATGATTTAGAAATATCTTTATTCTATATTCTCTCAAAGATAAAAAATATGTATAGAGATATTTGGGAGAACTTATGATAGGATAACATGAAGAGGGATATTGTGAAATATACTTCTCAATGCTTGGTTTTCCAATAATTTAATATTGAATTTACTATGTTTAAGGGGATGATACAAATATTACCCATACCCATATCGAAATGGATGGGAATCACTACAGTTTTTTTCATAGATATTTCGAAGACCACTAATGTATAAAATTCCATTTGGGTTACATTCGATCACCTTCTAAATTAGGCACATTTCATTAGCATTCAAGATGATTTTTCACTCAAAAAAATTTCCATGATATTAATAAAGGAAGTGGTAAGACTACATGTAGTACCACTTTAAATTTTATCTGACTAAGATCTAAGGTTTATATCAAACTTCTAGATGAGTCATCAACAATCATAGGATATATAAGAAAACTTTATCACAACTTATCATCCTCAAATTGACGGTTAATATAAAAGTATAATTCATACTTTGAAAAATATACTAAAATATTTATTGATATATTTCAAAAGTTTCTAAGATCAATATGTTTTACTAGTTGAGTTCTCATATAATAAAATTTTCCATTAATGTAATCAAATTTAACCATATGAGGCACTGTATAGGAAGATATGTAGAAATCTAAAATGATAGGATAAATTTTAAGTGATAAAGTTATTTAGACAAGTTATTTCTCAGGAAATAATAGAGAATGATTAAACCACTCCATAACAAATTAAAGCAGCACAATGTTGATAGATGATTTTTTTTGATAATCATTGAAAAGATCTAGAGTTCCAAGTTAGAGATAGAATATTCTTTTGAATATCACCATGGAAGAGGTTCATGAGATTTGGGAATAATAAAAAGTTTATCCTTGGATACATCAACTCCTTTAAGATTCTTTATCATATGGGGGTCTATAGAATATAGATTGGTACTTCCACCAAACCCTAAACAAGTGCATGACATGTTCTATGTATTACTTTTGAGGAAGTACAAACTAGATTAATCAAATGTATTGAACTTAAAGGTTGTACAAATAGAACATGAACTCTATTATAATGAACAACTGGTTGAGTTATTGGATCATAAATATAAAGTACTATGAAACAAGGACACTCATCTTGTCAAGGTTCCGTGAAAGAATCATAAGTTTTAGAAAGACATGTGGTAACTCAGAGATGTAATAGGAAAAAAATTCCCATCATCTATTTTCATATGAGTAATGAAATTTCAGAGGAAAAATTTTTTAAGGTGGGGGAATGAGATAACCTATATTTTTAGTGTGAAAACCCTTTTAATAATTCCCATGTGTTAGATAAATTTTATTACATGAAACACTAAGATAAAATAAACAATGATTTATTTCACTAATATAGAGCATTATAATATAAAATAAAAGAAACATTAATAAATTATAATAAATCTATATAAAACATAATCATTAATGTTACAAGAGTAATAAAAAATTTTTAAAAACCTCATGAGCTTGAAGTATTTATCCTCACAATCTCCAATGAAGGTCATGCCAATTAATATAACTTTGGAAAGAATGAAAAACATTTGAGATATTGAATAAATTTTAAGGAAGAAAATATGATGAATGATTTTAGAGAAATATTTAATTTTATATACAGGAATTGAAAATATAATTTTATTATTATATAGCCACTATATATATGTTCATTGAATATATGGTCATTGGATATATGGTCATTAGGTATATGGTCGTTAGGTATACATGTATCAAATAGAAATTTTGTCATAAAACCTTTAAATAGTTTTTAATAATATATTAAAAATAATATATTTGAGATATAATTAACATGAAATATATTATTCTATACTAAAATAAAAAGATATTAATTCATTGGTAAAAATATCATGCATTCAAAAAAATATTTTTTTATAAGTGATATTTTTCCCTTCTAAAAATTAAATATATCACTTTATAGAATTATTTAAATAAAATGTAATTATTTTATATATAGAAAAATAAATCACCATTAATATAATAATTATTAGTTGGTAAGGAGTAAGAATAAAATCATTTGATTTTTAAAATGATATTTTTCATAAAGAAAATTGTTTTTATACTTGTTATATGTTTTTATTTAAAAGTTAAATTTCTCATATTTTAAGTTTTAGTTTTATAAAATGGCTTCAAAGTTTTTAATCACTTCTTCAAAATTAGGTATGAATATAAAAAATTTATTTTTGGTAAAAAATAATTACTATAGTAAATATTTAAATCATGTAAAATAAGATAAAAAGGGATAAAATAACATGGAATGAATTTTGAATAATTAAATTTATATTTTAACATTATATAATGTCTTTTTAAGTGTAGGATTCAATCTTATTATTTCAACCAAAATTTCCTCACCGAACTCCCATGTGATTATATGTTTTATCTTCACTTACCTCATGTTTCTAAATAAATTTCCCTCATTTTCATCAATAAAATACCCCTCCTCTACCCACTAAAAAAACGTCTCTATTTTTCTCTATAATATCTTCATAATTTCTCCTTTAAAAAAGTCACTCTCACTTTTAAGAGCTTCTAGTCACAAGAACGGGTCTTTAATCCTTCATTTCAAAGAAGGTACTTAAAGGAGGATTCCTCTCTTCAACATAGGTATTATATTTTCCTTAATAATTTTCATTATATATTTTATCCACCTATTCTTTAAAATTATTTAAAATATTAATAAAATTTAATCTACATTTTTTCCTTAATCATTTTCATTATTTTTACAATAACATTAACAAAATTTTAAGAAATCAATTTTCACGATTCTCTTTAAATTTTATTTATTTCTCTAGAATATTCATCATATATGGATATTTCATTAACCTCTAAATTCCGTTATGATATTTTTTTGGAAGATTAAATTTTTGGTTTTATTCAATCCAATATCTGAGTACTTCTTATGTGATACCTCATGAAAAAGTTAAGTAACACATTTTATTTTCATGGTTTAATCATGATATGATGTATGATTGATTGCATATAGTGAACATATGTATGGTTTATCATTATGTTATTGGTGGGTCCAAAATTACATATCCCTCCCATAAATTAGGTAAATATTTATATCTCATGAGATTACTATATTATGAGACATGATTGGTTAGCCTAGTCCACTATGTTATGGGGAATGGGAGGCTAGCCCAGTTCATTATGTTATGGGATATAAGTGGTTATCCTATTCTAATATGATATGGATATCTTTGTGGTTAACCTTGACATATTATTATGATATTCCATGCTTATGTATGTATAAATTACTACATCATTCCACCTTATAATTTTATATCACCATGGTTCATGATTATTGATTTCATATTTGTATGCTATGGTGTATTTTTTTATTTTATGATGATCGTTTTATTGTTTTACATTCCTATGACTTGATCAATGATCCTGTTATCATAAATCATGATTACTTATTATTATTATTTCATGATATTATTCCATTTATCATGTAATTTATTCCATGTTCATGTTTCTTACATGTTTATGATCAAATGATAAGTCATTGTTCACTCATTATCACCCCTACTAATCATTTCAACTCACCATTTTATTATGTTTCCAATTTCCCCATGTAATGAATAATATTATTATGAAGTATATTTCTAGAATGGAATTTACTGTGAGTAAATATTATGGAAGAAATTTATGCCGTGTTGTAAAAAATGATAATGATGTTGCAGATCACCAAACACTAAACCTTTAGGTTATGGGAGTGTGCTTTATTTGTGGCTTATTTTGTATAAAAATGTGAAATAATATAAAATATATGTATATAATGTTTGGTATATCTCATACCACATGTTAAATTCAAGTGTAATTCCATCCTATATGTTAAAAATTAATCAATGATAATTATCATGATATTTCATGAAAATCTAATATTATTTACTTAGTTTTGTCTGTATCACTGGTTTTTAAACACTTTTTAAACTAAAATTTCTTTTTAGATTATTTTGAACATACCCCAAATCATAATGAAATTTCATTCATTTTAACATATCACAAATTAATCAAGGATTTCCATCCTAATATTTTATGATAATTCAAAGTCTTTTTAGATTTTGATAGTTTGGCAGACATTTTTAAATACTGTTGAATATATAGATATTTTATAGTCTTTATGACTACACCACATGTTGGATTGGAATTCAATTCACTCTTACATTTCAAAAATTAATCAATTATCATTTTATTATGATTTCATAATTATCCAAGGTCATTCAATTGGTTTTCTTTGTTTCATGAATACTTTTAAATATATAAAACTGAAATTATAATCATTTGACAACACCATATGTATATTGATTATTTTTTTAATATCATAGATTACTTAAAAATAATTTTCCTATAATTTCATGGTATTCTAAGTTCATTTTCAAAGTTTTTAAAGTATCTTTTGTTTTTAATCATTTTTAAATCAAAAACTGATCTTTCTATCATTCCAATCACTAAAATTGATAGATTTACATTTCAATCATTCCTATTTTCCATAAATTAATAATCCTTCATTTTCCTAATATTTTATGATAACCAGAGATTGGGGGAGTAGATATTTCCTATGTAGTGTCGTCGTCTTCATCAGTGGGTTCTTCAGATAAGGCGAGGCGAGCTGCGACACGTACAATTACACCCAGATCGGACGATGGTAACACATGGTGCAGTGTGGCTTTATTGGCTCCTAGATCTGTGTTGTCTATAATAAAAGAAGGATATATGTGACGCAGCTTCGGTGGAATCTAGATCTATGTTGTCTATTCATTGTATAGTGACAAGATGGTCATTTTGGGTCCCTTGTGGATGGTTTTTTCATCTTATACAGATCACTTTGTAATGGTATTTTTACCAATGGGATTTCAATCTACTGAAAACATTAGGTTATGTGACCTTGGTCCTTTATGTGTATTTGGTATCCATAATATGTAATGGGTTACTCTTTGATCCAATTTAGAAGGGGGTTTTTTTATTGTTTTTTTAATAAAGTGACTTTTCCCCAACCTATTTCTATGACAATCAGATGTCTTTTGTTTAGTTTTAATTGTTTAATGTATTTTTTAAAACTTTTAAAAATATAAAAATTCTATTATGGTTACTTTGACCACACTTCATTTCATATTGATGTTTTTTTATATTTTCATGTTAAAAAATTAATTTATGATTTTTATTCTAATATTTTACAATTATTTGGGGTCATTTGATCATTTTTTACTATTTGATGCATATTTTTAAACACTTTTAAATTGGTAAAAATGAACCCTCATTCATTACATCTACTCTACATGTAAAAAAGGTCCACCATCTATTCCTACATGTCATAAATTAATAAAATATGGTTTTCCTATAATTTTAGGATAATATGAGGTTGTTTTATTGGTTTTGAACCTGTCACTTATTTTTAATCATTTTTTAATAAAAAATATAATTTCTCATCATCCTGACCATACCATATGTCATATTAACATTTATTTCATTACTTCAAGTCATAAATTAATCATCAATCATTTTGCTAATATTTCACAATAATCAATGGTCTTTTTTCTTAGTTTTGACCACATGACATATGTTGTTAAACATTTTGAAATCCATACAAATACACTTATAATCATTTTGATTGAAATTCAAGTCATATTCACATATAATTTATTCCCACATGTTAAAAATTAGTTTATGTTAATTTTCCTATGATTTAATGATAATATGATGTTATTTGATTAATTTTGATCATTTGATGCACATTTAAAAAAAAATTAAATCTTTAAAAACATAACTCTTATATTTATAACCACACCATATGTTGGATTGATATACAGTTTATTCTTATATATCATAAATTAATTTAATATCTTTTTCTTATGAATTCACAATAATTCAATTTCTTTTTTCGGTTTTGACTATATCACTTTTTTAATTATTTTTTCATCTAAAACAAATTTTTATGTCTTTCTAACCACACCATTTGTCAGTTTGATATGGAGTTAATTTCTACATGTCAGAAATTAACCAGAGATCATTGTCCTAATATTTCATGAAAATAGAAGGAAATTTTCATGTTTCTAATCTTTCAATGCATATTTTTAAATACATTTAAATCACTTATGGTGTCACAAACCAACACAGGTACCCGGGTAAACTGATAACTGAGCTGGTTCTGACGTATCTCAAAGGGTGTTTCCGATCCCCATGGGTCAGAGACTAGAACATGGAATCATACAAACTAAAAGTGAGAATATTTTTTACACAAACATTTCAAAATTAAAATAGATAGGGCAGTATAAATATAAAAAGAAAGTCCATTTGGAGTAATGTGCCAAAAGTCAAAAATTAAATAAAGTGCAAAGCACTATAACCAAAGTACCAAAACATTGAAAACATCCCAATCCCCAAAGGACACAACTCACCAAGTCCAAGGTTCAACAACTAGATCCACCTCAAAGAGACCCTCTTCTATTTCTCAAACCTGGAAGGATAAAATCTACAAACACCCGAAGGCATAAGTAGGGCGTGAACCAAATCCCAGTATTATTTCACCAAAGATTCCATAACAAGTTTCCAATATCAAATTAACCAATAATGTTCTTTCAATTTTCAAATAAATAGGTTTGGCCTATTAAGATAATATTTAAACAAATCATGTTTTATAATTTAAAATATGGAAACACATTTATAAATTCATGATTCACATTTAAAATGACAGAAATATATTTCGAAATATGGAATTTACCTATAATCAAAGGGGCGCGTTGAAAAAATGGAACTTTTCAAAAAATGTAATAAATAAACACATTTATATAAAAAAGTTTATATAAATTCTTAAGGCATGTAAAATGGTTTAAAATAATGGAATATATTCATTTGAAATATAAACAAGCAAGAAACATGTTCATATGCCAAATAAGCATGATATTTCCAGGCTATAGAGACCCAATACTATAAAAAAATATGTACATACACCCCTTTAGGCCTAAGTAAAATGAGACTCATCACCATCACTTAAGGAATTATTATGTGTTGAAATGGTGTTTTAGAGTGTTTTAAGTCATAAAGTGTTGTGCAAATAACACACTAACTACCCAAGGATTGCATGTGCTCAAGTACAAATAATGATGGAATATTTATTTCAATATTTCTTAAAACACATTTAAATCCTATCCCCCATTTCAAATATGTCAATTTTATCATAAAAACTGTAATGAGTTTTTAATAAAAAACATGCCTTTTCACTAAGATAAAACCCTATGGTTTCTATCAAAAAACATTTTAAGTATTTTTTTCATAAAAAGTAATTTGAAATCAATCCATTCAATTTCATTAAAAACCCCCAATTCACTAGAATTGGGTATTTTTCTTAATTTCCTATAAAATCCACAATTTAATTTAATAATTTAATTTTTTAAACAATTTTGATCCATTTCACAAACACACACCCCAATTCAATGGAATTGGGGGTTTCCCCAATTTCATTTCAAAGAGAACCAAAACCCAAATTCACTAGAATTGGGTTTTTAATATAACGATTGAAATAATATTATTCAATTTAATCAATTTAACTTTAAATCAAACTAAATCTAAATCAAGCAATTTTCAGTTAAATAAATTGGTAACCAAATATGGAACCACCTACATTTCTCACAAAAACACAACACCAACAACAAAACCTACCAACAAGAATGAATGTGTATAAGATCTTGGAACTCAACCCAGAAATGAGATTCAACAAAATAGGTATTAGATCTATCAAACTCAAGAAGATCCATCAAATTCTAAAAAAGGAATAGAGAAATAGACATAGAGGCATGAGGAACACTTACCTAGAAAGACATACTATGATCACTACAATGATAAATCACTGAATGAAAAGGTCTATAGGGTTGGAGGCACCAAAAATAATATGGGTAAGGCTCTAGGTTGAGAGAAAGGAATCCTAACAGAAGAAAAATGAATATTTCAACTGGGATGCCTATTTAAAAAACCACCCTCGGGACTTTACACGACATGTAACCCAATTAAAAGTCGTGTAATTGATAAGTCTCATAATCACTGAAAAACCCATCTCCTTTTGATAAAAAATGGTTTTATTTTCATTAATGGTTTACACATCATGTAACCATATTACACGGAGTGTAAATCTCTATCAGGCTATAGAACCAGCAGATTTTGTGCTAGAAATTTCAATAAATATCTAACTTCACCATTACAGGTATCCCCCCATCTACTTCTTTACCCTAATCAAACAATGAAAAACGAAAACCATGAAAATTTTAGAAATGTACCTATTAAAATAGTAATGGGATGTTACAACCTCCCCACCATAAGAATTTTATATCCTCAGAAAGCCTATGAAGAAGCTTCTATGACAAAAAGTTGAGGCCACCACTCTTTCAGCAGTGCCTCCCTCTCCCACATCTCATGAGAATAATAATTGTGTTGTCATGACACACAAAATAAAGGTATCATCCTCCCATGAAGTACCTTAGTTTTAGAATCAACTATCCGAACTAGCCATTCAGTCGTGGATAATTCAGGTTCAACTTCAAGATAACTCCAGGTCAGAACATGATATGGATCAGATAGATACTTTCAGAGATGAGACACATGAAATATGTTATGTATCAATGTCATCTATGGTGTTAGTGAAAAAATAAGAAACTTTACCCACCTAATCAACAACCTCAAAAGGTCCAACAAAATGAGGATCAAGCTTCCCTTGCCTCTCAATCCATCGATGATCCAACTGGGGTGAAAATTTTAAGAACACCTGCTCACCAAATGAGAATTTCCAAGGTCTATGATGATGATCAATATAATAATTATACTAGATCTATGTCATGAACATCCTCCAATGAATCAATTGAAAATTTGTTTTTGTCTCTTGGACTAAGCTTGGTCCAACCATGGAACTTTCATCAACCTTTATCCAACACAATAGAGAATTGTAAGGATGAGAATACAAGGCCCTAAAAGGATCCATTCTGATTGGAGGCTGGTAACTATTGTTATAAAAAAACTCAACTAACCCCAAATGATCATCCCATGCTCCACAAAAGTTGAGAACACAAGCATGAAGCGTATCTTCAAGAATCTGTATAGCTCTTTCCATCTATCCATCTGACTGAAGATGGTATGTTGTACTCAAATAGATGTGAGATCCCAGTGCCTCCTAAAGGAATTTCCAAAAAGAAGAAGTAAATCAAGTATATCTATCATATACTATAACATATATAACTACATGCAACCGAACAATATCTTTTACGAAGAGATTTCCCAACTCTTCAACTTTGGTTATATCATTAATGGATAAAGAGTGAGATGATTTTTTCAGCCTATTGATTATAACCCATATCTCATTTCTCTTTATCTAGATACATGGAAACCATACCACAAAGTCCATAGAGATGTCATATCACTTTTAAGTAGGGATTGGAATTGGATGAAGAAAACCTGAATGTTTTTGGTGCTCAGCCTTAACCTACTGGCATGGATAACAACGAGAAACAAACTCATAAATTCCCCGCCTCATAACTAGACACCAAAACTACCACCGCATGTCATAGAACATCTTCGTGGTTCTTGGGTACAATGCCCATTGGGAACTATTGAAATCCCCTATCACATCTTTCCTTACTAAATATGGTTCCACAAAATGATTCTGATAGCATAGAATTCCCTCTTTATAGAATAAACACTAGGAAACTATCTCCTCTCCATAAAGAGAGTCTATAATTCTATAGAAATCATCATAAAGATGTTTTTACAATATAATCTATTCAAGAAGAGTGGATTTCAACTGAAAAATATCCAAGGAAACTTCATCCCTTTTCTCTTGAACTCTAATATGCATCTGTGCAAAGAGAGCCATCAAATTACACTCTTCTAATGATTCTTTTACTGTTTAGGTTAGAAGTTTTCTACTCAAATCATCTACAACAACATTCCATTTCACTAGGGTATAGGTGATGTTGAAATTAAAATACTATAGGTATTCCACCCAACGCCTCTAGAGAATATTTAAATACTTTTGAGAGAATATATAACTTAGGATCTTATGGTATTAAAACATAGAAAACCTTTCTCCATAAAGGTAATGTCACTAACTCTTATGTGCATGCATCACAACTACAAGTTCAAGGTCATGGGTTGGATAATTATTCTCGTGTGACCTAAGATGATAAGATCTATAAGAAAATACAATATTACCCTATATAAGAACACAACCCAAGCCTGAAATGCATGTATCATAGATGACCAGATAGCCTTTTATAACTTATGGAAGAGTCAACATCGGCATAATTGTCAACAGATGATTCAAATTAACAAAATAACTTTGGCATTTCTCATACCAAGAGAACTTTACTACCTTCTAAGTTAGTGTAGACATCGAATAATCCAACTTTGAGAACTCCTTCACCTTCTCAGGATCAACCGATATACCATGTTTAAACACCATGTGTCCCAAGAACTAAACTTCTCAGATCCAGAAATCACATTTTGAAATCTTGGTGTAAAGTCAGTTATTTCTCAACAAACATAGAACTGTTCTCAGATGATTCACATGATCCTTCTTGGACATAGAGTAAATGAGGATTTCATCCACAAATAATACCACTAATGTATAAAGATACTCATGGAAAATCTTGTTCGTTAAATCCATGAATACTATATGAGTATTGGTTAGACCAAAGAGCATGAAAAGGTACTCATAATGGTTATACCTGTTCTAAAAGGTTGTTTTCTAAATATTTAACTCTTTTATCCTTAACTAATGGTAACTAGATCTAAGTTTGATCTTTGAAAACCAATTCACCCCTTCAATTGATCAAACAGATCATCAATCCATGGAAATGGATATTTTTTCTTTATAGTAACTCAATATAGCTTTCAATAATCAAATCACAAGAAAAGTGGCCCATAAACCTTCTTATCAAATAGAACATGCACTTCCCAAGGTGATACACCGGGGTGTATAAATCCTTTCTCTAAAAGATTGTCTAACTAGGACTTTAGCTCTTTCATTTTAGCTAGTTCCATATGGTAAGAGGGGATAGAAAATGGTTGAGTATTGGGCATCAAGTCAATGAAAAAATCAACCTACCTTACCGGTGGAAAACCAGAGAAGTTAGAAGGAAAAAAGTCAAGAAAATCGATGACCATTGGAGTTAGATCACCAATCAAATATTCTCAATCTACATCAAAGGGAAATAAAAAATATCACTTTCCCCAACTCCGGATAAGAAGATCTGGCTATACTTTACCTTGGGTCCCATTATCCTTGGAAGATACGACACAAACCATTGGGTGTAGTAAAGGAGACCCATGAAAGATAACAATAAATATAGACTTTATTGGCAATGGGCCAATCCATCCCAAAAATGATGTCAATATATTTCATGTCTATAAATAGAAAAACTCTAAGAAATATCAACATCTGATAGAGAGAAGAAATAATCGGGACTACAAAGACCCCGCTCTCTCTTCATACCAAGGGGTGTAGTAATATTCATTGCACAAGTTAAAATCTCCATATGAAGATTTATAATATTAAAAATATTAGTTGAAATAAATGAATGAGAAGCACCAATATCAAATAGAGAAGTCACTAATGATAAATTTATAGTAATGGTACCTCTCACAGTCACTGCACCCGTATTCACTTCCTCTAGAGACTCTTCTACTACATGAAGAAGCTTCTTTCTAGATTCCTATGGCTAGAACCCTTTTTCATGTAAATCATATAATTTTCCCACAGTTTTAGGAAGATATGATGATCCCATTACACTACATAGAGTGGAATAAATATGATAGAATCACAAAAAGTGCCTCAAATGTCTATATGATACATAGTTCTTGGGTGCCTCCATGCATTCCCTCTTTGATTGCCCTGCATTTACACATTAGTAGCAAACCAAGGGACCTCTTCTAGGTACTTCTTGAGGTTTATAATAACCTTTATATCAAGAACTACCATGAGAATCATCATGATTCCACTTTAACTTGAAAGAACTCATGCTATCACTAGGAGAGAAAGAAACTCCTGATAACCCTGACCTTCTATCTAGGTCCATTTCAACCATAATCCCTATATCTATCACATTATCATAATAAGAATGCTTCAACAAGAAAACCTAAGAATGAATATCCTGAATAAGTCCCAAATCGACCCTTAAAGTCTTCATCCTCTCATTCAAAACTATCTCAGGTGTGAAATGCACGAGCTTAGGAAAATGGTTTTCCTACTCTGACACAGTCCTATCGGCCTGATCAAGTTTGAAAAAATATAGACTTGGACAACAACATTTATTCTGGATAGAACTAGTTGGTGAAAATAAATTTTAATTATTTTTACTCTAATCCCTCATGCTTCTTCATCATTACCATAGTGTCCCACCATCTCTTTCTTGGCCCTTCTAGAAAAAAGGTGGCACACACCACTTTGATTTTGTCAGGTGTGTCCAAGAATGTAAAAAAATGCTCCAAACTTCTCAACTACTCCTCATCCTATTGAGGATAATTTGAGCCTTTAAACAATATTTGATTTTGGTGGAGGAACACTTGAGAACTAATCTTGAGATAATCCCTCTAAGGTTTCACAGCCGAAGCCTGAACAAAAACTAGAGGTGGTGTCTATCCTAGATCTTGGACAGTGCACACGATCAGCTCTACTAGATTTAGGTCCACAAGAGGATTCTCTCACTGAGGTTCAGCACTAGTTTACTCTTGTATTCAATTCGTGCTTCTTCTTATAGGCATGATGCTACACAAAATCAGTAGAAAAAAAATAAGACATCAGGTTACACTCAAACAAAGCAACAACGGAAATTAATCCCAACATACATAACAAACTTGATTTTGATTTCACTCTATCCAAATCAAAATAGGGAAAATAATAAAATTGATCCACAAGATATATTTTCCTAACTACCCCTGGAACCTTAATGTTAATTATGGTGAGATATTTCCATGCACTCAATCGTAACTACCTCCTAAGCCCCGACATGATTTCAAAAATTCATACTGACTTCATGTCAAAAGATCAACCTAGAGATCTGATACCACTTTTTTAAAAACCAACCTGGGTACCCTGGAAACTCGATAACCGAGTTGGACTTGACATAGCTCAAAGGGAATTCCCAATCTCTACAGGTCGATGACTAGCACCTACCATCATTCAAACTGAAAGCATGAATGATTTTTCAACAAAAATTTTAGAATTAAAAGAGAAAAGGTTGTATGCATATCAAAAGAAACTCCACTAGGAGTAATGTACCATATGCCAAATAGGAATTAAATTCAAAAGTACTACAACCAAAGTACCAAAATAGGGAAAATAACCCAATACCCAAAGGAAACGACTCACCAAGTCAAAGGTTCATCAATTGGATCCACCTCCAAGAGATCCTCTTCCCTTCCTTGAACCTGGAAAGAGATAATCTATAAAAACATGAAGACACAAGTAGGGTGTGAGACAAATCCTAGTAGGATTTCACTAAATATTCTGTAACAAGATTACAATATAAAATTATCCAATAATGTGTTTTAAATTTTCAAATAAATAGGTTTAGTATGTCAATAGAATATTTAAACAAATATTTATTTACAATTTAAAATAAATAAATACATTTAGCAATTCATGATTCACATTTCAAATGATAGAAATATATTTCAAAAGATGGAATTTACCTTTAATCAAAGGGGTGTGTTACAAAAATAGAACTTTTCAAAAAATGTATTAAATAAACACATTTATATAAAATAGTTTATATAAATTCTCATGTCATGTAAAATAGTTTATAGTAATGGCATATATACATTTGAAATATAAATAAGAGAGAGAAACATGGTCATATTCCTAATAGGTATGATAGTTCCAGGCTATAGGGACCCAACACCATGAAAAAAAAGTATGCACATACGCCCCTTTGGGACTAAGGAAAAGGAGACTCATCACCATTTCCTAAGGAATGATGATGTGATTATATGATGTTTTATAATACTATAAGTTGTAAAGTTTTGTCTAAATAAATCACCAACTACCTAAGGCTTTCATGTGTTCAATTACAAATAATGATGAGAAATTTATTTCAAGTCTTCTTAAAATACAATTAAATAACATCCCCCATTTCAAATATGCTAATTTTATTTTTAAATACCATAATAGGTTTTTAATAAAAAAATTCCTTTCACAAAGATAAAACCCTGAGGTTTCTATCAAAAACCATTTTAATCCATTTTTCATAAATAGTAATTTGAAATCAATTCATTCAATTTAATCAAAATCCCATAATTCACTATAATTCAGTGTTTTATTAATTTCCTATAAAATACACAATTTAATTCAAAAATTTAATTCTTCAAAAAAAATTCATCCATTTCAAAAACACACCACAATTCACTAGAATTAGGGATTTTATCAATTTCATGCCGAGGAGAACCAAAACCCAAATTCATTGGAATTGGGTTTCAATAAAAAAATTGAAAGAAATTTATTCGATCTAATCAATTTAAATTTAAATCAAACTAAATATAAATTAATAAATTTAAGGTTAATTAAATTGGCAACCAAAGACGAAACCACCTAACTTCCTCACAGAAACACAATGCCCGCAAAAAAACCCACCAACAAGAATGAAGGCATAAAAGGTCTTGGAAATCTATCTAGAAATGAGATTCAACAACACAAGGATTAAATCCATCAAACTCAAGATGATTCATCAAACTACAAGGAAGGAATATAGAAAAATATAAAGAGGCATGAAGAATGATTACCTAGAAAGACACATCATGATATCCACAATGATCAATTGTCGAACGGAAAGGTCTGGAGGGGTTGGAGGCTCCCAAAATCACATGGGGAAGGATCTTTGTTGAGGGAAAGGAATATTGGAGGAATAAAAATGAATATTTTAGCTGGTCTTCCAGTTTAAAAAACCACCACTACTGAAAATATTGCCTTTATCACCGCTAGTAAAGGGCATTAACAGTGCTAAACCACACTATTAATCGAGACGAAGATAGGGGGTCCCCTTTAACAGTGCTAAAAAAGGCGCTGATAAAGACCCCTTTTATCAATGCTAAAAAAAGCGCTGATAAAAGGGGTCTTTTATCAATGAAAAACAAAAGCTCTGATAAATGGGAATTTTATCATCATTTTTTTAGCACTGATAAAAGTTAAAAAAAAATAAAAAAATAAAAAAATAAAAAAATATTTCTGCAATTTAGGTAGGGGCCTCAACAGCACTTGAAACCCCTTTTAACAGTTCCCCCACCCCACCCCAGTCTGCATGCCCCAGTGACCCCCCCCCCAAAGCCTTTAATAGTTCCCCAACCCCCTTTAACAGCACTGGCCATAATTCCCCACCCACGCGCGTGACCTTCCTTTCCTTGGATTCGAACTCAGAACCTGTTGCCTGCGCACCTAAGCCTTTACCACTCCACCATATTGCTTTGCTTTTTCATTTATTAATATATCTATATCTATATATATATAGTTATATTTAATCATATATTAATATATATTTATACTAACATATATATATTTATATTAATATATATATATAGTTATATTAATATATATATATATATATATATTTATTTATATCAATATATATCGTTATATTTATATATTAATATATTTATTCATATATTAGTATTTATTCGTATATTAATATTAATAGAAATATATATATTTATTAATATATTAATATATATATATATATATATATTCGTATACTAATATATATATATATATAGTTATAATTTTTTTTCCGTATATTTATTAGCATATTAATATATATTTATAAGATTAGTTTTAAATACATTTATAAAATATGTTTTCTTATGTGTGTTTATAAATAAATAAATAAATAAATAAATAGATAAATTAATACATACATATATATATACAACACACACACACCCACACACCCACACACACATATATATATTTACAAATAAATACAGATATATGTGTATCTGAAAATCCACAAAATGTTAAAAAGACTATAACTTCTAATCTAGAAGTCTGTTTCAACTCTATAACAAGTCAAATCTAAGAAAATAAAATGATATTTGATATAATATGTGGTACAAGCCTAATGGACATCTAGATCAGAAGTTATATCGGTTTGAATGTTAAAAAATCGGGGTATCCCGACTAATAACTCAGTTTTGGAGGCCTTATCATCCTTTTTGGACTCAAAAAATTTGACTAAATATTCCCTTGGGTCACCAGCGCATAGATCTCATTACAGGATTCGATTTGATATACTTTAGAGCTCAAACAGACACCTGGATCAAAATTTATGTCCGTTTGAAGTTTGAGTTGCATTTTCAACTTAATTTTGATCTTTTATTATTTTTTTATTTTTTTATATTCAAACTGTTATTAAATGACTATTAATCAATAAAAATTTCAAAATTATTAATTAAAAATATTTTTAAGCCTCTCTTACTAAATATTTTATACATTAATTTTATATTTCCATTTATCTTTATCTAAAACATATTTAAAAAAATACATATTATCTTTATATCAATATAAATATACTTATATATATATCAATATATGATTTTTTATGATTTTTTTTAAATATACACTTTATCAGTGCTAAGAAAAAGTGCTGATAAAGCCCCCCCTTTATTAGTGCTACTAAAAAAAGCACTGATAAAGGGGGGCCCTTTATGAGCTCTTTTTTTAGCACTATTAAAGGGTGGTGCTATGGAAACCCAGTTTTGTGGTAGTGAAACCTTGGGACTTTACATAATGTGTAACCCAATTACATGTCATGTAATTGATAAGTCTCATAATCACCAAAAAACCCACTGACTTTTTATAAAAAATGGATTTATTTTCATTTATGGATTACACATCGTGTAACCATATTACACAGCATGTAAATCTCCATCAAGATGAAGAACCAGCAAATTTCATGCCATAAATTCCAATAAATCTATGACATTACCATTATAGGTATCCTCCAATTTTCTTCTCGACCCTACCCACAATGAAAATGGAAAACTGTGAAATGGTTAGAAACATACCTTTCAAAATAGTAACAAGATGTTACATATGGAAATTCTGATCAAAACGCACATTGTACTGATGTGATTTCATTCATAAATGTCAAAAATTAATGGATTTTTTTATTTCATGATAATATGAGGTTATTTGATCTATTTTTTCCAATTGAAACATGTTTTAATACACTTTTAAAACTATAAAAATAATCTTCCAATCATTCCAACCACATCGCATATCAAATTAATGTGACATTTATTCTTATATATTAAAAATTAATCAAAATATTTTTTTTATTTGATTTCATGATTATCTAATGTTGTTTACTCAATTTTGATTGTATAATTTTTTTAATCAATTTTTAATCTATAATAATATTTGTGTCATTTTTACTGCACCATATATCAAATTGATCTTTCATTAGTTTCATGAAATTTTTATATCATCTTCTTAATTTTTATAGTGCGACACATGTTTTTAAATAAACAATTTTCAGAAATAAAAACCCTATTTAATTTATAGTTATAAAATGAAACATTATATAAGAAAATATTAATGGAAAATACCTCATGGATCTAGTGAATCATGCGCCGACTCATATATGGACTCATTATGCTACCCACTAGAAATATCTAGAGCCTAAAAGAAATAAATAATATATTTATATGAATATTAAGTAAATATAGTATAAATATAATTTATTTCAATTTTTCTTATGATATCAGCACATGTGTTTCATCAACGGGTGCCTATCCCTATCCTGAATGTTGCATCACCACCACCCCAGACATTCTTTAAAATATGCATATCTCTCCTCATGATTTTTTATAGCTATGTAAACTGAGCATTCATATAAAAGTGTATTTACAGTATCTTGACATCTACCTCAACCTGTGTACACAACCCTACATCTTTTCACACACTCACTACCTCAATTCTAAAAACTTCACACTATGGGACACCTATTACTTACATCAACAAATATTCATGTCCTCCATGACCTATAATATAATGGAATATATCATATCTATGGGTATTAATATGCCATTTCTCCTCTAGAAGCTATGTTAAATCAATTTCAAACTATGCCTTTTGAATATACATAATGAATTTATGAACAAGTATAAATATTCTATATAATAGTTAAATATATTATTTTAATAAATAAGTTACTTACTAAAAATATACACATCAATTATAATGATATAAAAAAATAAAATAGGAAATAGGAAATCAAATATGAAAATTAATTATAACAAAAAACACACAAAAACTAAATCTAAATTCAATTAATTATAAAAAAACAAATTCTACATGTATTAGATTGAATAATTTATTCATTAAGTGAATTTATTGACATGAAATATAGAAAGATAAAAAAATCATGTGAATGAAAATTTTATTTGGGTTTAAATTTTAAAGGTAATCATATCCAAAAAAATAAAAAAATAAACATACTAAAATATTAAAATATAATTCTATTCATCATTCTTTAAGGAACTAATGAACATTTTATTGAATAAATTCTATAAAACTTGGTTGAGAATTGTAACATTGAAAGAATCAATATATACAACACTGAATAAATTCCTCAAAACTGGGTTTCATGGATTTTTCTGGCTCCTAAAACCACAAATTCTAAAACATAATCATTGAATTCTCCCCACCATTTGAGAATGTAAAATAATCTAGATGATATATTCATAAATTAATTATTCATTATTTAACTCTAAATTATGAAAAAAATAAAATTTAATAGACTTTGTCTAAAATTCAAGGGTCTCTATATTTTATTTATTAATTTAGTTACTAATTATAATTTTGGTAAATGTATTAAATATAAATAGTTGGAGATAATCAATGATTACTTATTCATATTGATAATTAAAATTTTAAATTTTCATTAACTTAATATGAAAATATAGAGGCCTTTAAAAGGAAAACATATATATTAAATAATTAATTTAACAAAAAACAAATAATTATCACAACCACTTTCTATATTTTTAATTTAAATTAAAAAATAAAAATATGTGTTCATGATTGAATATAAGTATGGTAGTCGTAAAAACCTAGATAATAAGTATACTTGTTTGAGGGTTCATTCTTTAGGTTTGGAGGGTGTTGGTGATGTTATGGGAGTTTTTGTTGGGGCCTTCTATTGGAATCTAGTTTTAGAGGTAATTTATATCATGAATTTATGTTATATGATGTAAATTCTCCACTGAGTACAAGCCGTGAATATAGTTTATGGAATACAAACCTTTTACAATGTAAGACTATTTTGTGTCATAAATATGTCGCTCAGGATAATTTAACACAAGTTGACATGTTTTTCAGCGAACATGATTCATGGGATCTTTACACTATAAACCGACGATTTACGATATAAACCCCTCATGTATAGTAGGCTTTATTCATTGTTTTCATAACTCCCTCCTTCTTTCAACATGAATCATATCCCTTGAACCCTGGGTATCCTTCTAGGTGATTTAGGGTGATCTCTACTCTTCTAGATCACTTTGTTCAGAGATTAATATCTATCTTGGTTATGTTTCTTCTCCAAGGGGGATTGCAGCCTTTCTGCTTCTTTTTTCTATTATTGTGGTAGTGGTATTGGGATGTAGTTGCAAATTATTTGGATTGTATTGTGATTATTTTTTGTTTTCTATCCATCCTTTGTAGTTTCTCTTCGAAGGTTTTCTTATGGAGGTTGTCCCTTGAATTAGTTGTAGTACAATGTGTATGGTTCTTGAGATATGTGTGACCAAACCCATTCACCAACAGTTTTTTATAGAAGATGATTCTAAGTTATTAAAGTTATTTATAGGGTCTGTGTTTGTCATTTTACATTATTTTTAGTGGCTTTGGATTTTGTTTCTTTATGCGTGTGGCCGATTTTGTGATAAGTGGTTCCATATCTAGACTATATTGGATGAAACATGAATGATATTGTTTTATAAATTATTTTATAAATAAATTTGTCATGATTTATTGATCTTTGTGTGTTTGAACTAGTTTTTTAGAAAAGATAGTTTTCCACCTGTTTTGGTAAAATAAAAGTTATTTTAAAAGAAATGTGAAATTGATTTATGAAATGGTTTTCAATACATGGTTTGGATGAAATGATTTTATAAATTTAGAAAAAAATAATCCTTGGGAAATTAGGTGGAAGGAGAAACAATATTCCTTTTCCATTGATACTGTCAGTGGGTTCACTCATGGGGTGTTCCTCTGCTCCCTAGGCCAAATTTCCTAGGGACTTGTTAGGAATTGGGGGGGGGGTCACTTTCTAGGGTGTTCCTATTCTCCCTATATTTGATGTATATGTATAGGGGCTTGATGTGCTTAAATTTCTATGCTGGGGTATGAGTGATATAGATAGCCTGACCTATAGTGATCCTTGGCATGGATCACCTATGATTTAGTTTGTAATGATTTATCTTTGATTACCCTTTTGATAAATGTGATATGATTTGAAACTGTTTTACCTGTCTAGATTTAGAATTGTGGGAAGAGGGGGATTTATATACCATGATTTTTCTATAAATACCATTTAACTAATTATCATGCCTTGTTTTCTTTAAATTTAAGAATATTTGGATTGTGGTATAGATAATTGATATGGAACACTTAGGTGGGATCCTACTGATCCTGTTATCTTATACTCTTCACATTCCCTTAGGAATACGTAGACTCAATATTTTATTTTGATGTAGGAAAAGGCAAGGCACCGTAATGAGGCAGTGAGGTTCATGTTATCTGGGTGCAAGTGTCTAGTGGTGAGATGTTGGGGATTTTCCCACTTATCATATGGATTATAAATCATTGGTTTTTATTTTCCTTTCTAGTATTCTTGGATATATATCTTTGGGTTTTATCTGGTTGTTTTCGAGTTATATTGCTATCGCTATTTCCCTTTGTTTATGGAATATATCCCTTTTGGTTTTCTTCTATTTTTTCTTTTCATTGTATAAATATTTTATGTATCTTATTCCAGGTTGGGAAAAATCATTCTCTCTTGTTTAGTTTTGATGCTCGAGTGCTAGTTTCTTGCCCATGGGGATCGAGAATGACCATTGGGTATGTGGAGTATCAGGTTGAGTACCAATTTTTAAGGGTAACCTAGATCGTTTCATTACAAATTGGTATTAGAGAAAGTCTATTCTCAATATTGGAAAAAACATTAGATCATAGATATGATTTTTAGGGCTTCAGAGGTTGGTTGTGATGAGTGCATAGTTAGCTCTTATATGACTAGACTTAAGTTTCCATGGGATGTTAGGATGTGTGTGTCTCCTGTGTTGAGTTTTGAATTTGATCTTAGTTTTTTCTTATATTTTTTGGATTTAAATTTAAATTTATCTTATTTTATTATCATTTCTTTTTGGTTTTGGTGTATAGTAACATGCCTCTGAGACATCTTACATGGGGTCCACAAGAGGGTACAACGAGAGATGCTCCCCAAGGGAATCCTCCTTTGGATCATAATCTTACTGAGGCTATCATTTGAGTATTTAATATTGTGTACCAAAATGTACGATGAGTTTAGGATCCAGGTGTTGAGGTGTAACTAGGAGTTGTAGGAGACAAAGATCGATTCTGAGAGTTCTTACATGAAAAAACCCTATATTTTAAGGGTAAAAAAGAACACCAAGAGGCATAGGATTTTCTAGATAAGATTTATCATATCTTTAGAATCCTAGAGACACTTGAGACTATTAAGGTGAAGTGTGCAATGTTCAAACTTGATGGATCCAACACACAGTGGTGGGATTTCATGGTACAAGTGGATTAGAGTGTGTGATTTAATTAGAAGGGTTATAAGACCCTCTTTTTAGTAGTTATTCCCAAAGTATTTGATAATGAAAAAGTCTCTAGATTTCCTCTATTTATATTAGGGAGAGTGCTTAGGGTCAAAGTACACCAATAAGTTTATTAATTTGTTTTATTTTACTATGGTTGTAGTGAAGAATGATCAGTTAAAATCTCAGAATTACCTGCAAGGTTTGTTACTAGATATTTGATCAGCTTTTTATATGTTGAAGTTTTATACCTATTCTGATATAGTTTATAGGGATATAATAATAGATATGGATATTATGGAAAATATTGGTTACACTTCCCCTTCTCTTCCACCCAATGGTGGTTTTAGTTGTTGACTGGGGAAAAAGAGGAAGTGGCTCAATAATCACAGGAGTGGTGGACATAGTTCTTAGTAGTAAAACCCATCTACACCACCATTTATGTATAGTATCATTCCTCTAATATTATATCAATATGGAAAGGTAGGTCACACTAAGTATACTTGTCCTGTACACCTAAATATGTGAAATTATTTTTGTCGTTTCATCTATCTACATAGGCTCTACCAGGCCATGATTATGTCTCATTATGGCCAGGGGTCTTTGGTTTCAAAGGCCAATATGATATAGTTAGATAATTCAAAGTCCATTGGGATCCAACAACTGGATTGAAGAGTAAAGCACCTTCATGAAGTGTATGAGTTTATAGTGAGTTTGAAATGGGCCCTGTGACAATTAGAGGTGGATTTTTTATTGCATCTTCTATAACAACTGCTTCATTTGATATTGGTGTATCCCAATTTTTTATATATATACCATTTTATTAATGTTCTTAAACTTCCAACAAAGATAATTTCCTTCATTATGAAGCTGATGGAACCTATTGTAATGAGGAAGGAGTGGAGGTTTTAGTGTTTTTCTTATTCTATATTGATAGCTGACATAGAGTTAGTTTGGGATTTTATGGTTCTTGACCTGGATCGGTTAAATGTAATCATTTAGATGGATTTTATTGTTTCTCACCATGCTAATATTTATTTCTACCATCGACATGTTTTATTATTTACTATTTATGGGTGCTCTAGGGTGTTTCAGGGAGAGTGGGATCCAAGGTCTACTCATGTAGGACCTTCCTTCCTAGATCTCAAGAGTTTGTTGTATATCATTGTAGTTGAGTATGATGATGTTCCTTATTTTATTAACCTTACTGTAGTATATTGTGATTTTACTGATGTATTCTTAGATTAATTTTTTAGTCTTACTATAGAGAGGAGGGTGGATTTTATGATTTATCTGTTGTTAGGTATGTAGTTAATATTGATACCCTTTTATCATATGGAATATTGTGATCTAAAGGAACTCAAGGTTGAGTTGGATGACTTGAAAGATAAAGGTTTCATTAACCCCAGTGTTTCAACATGGGTATCCCCCATTCTCTTTTCCAAAAAGGTTGATGGTTCACTCTTTTTATGTGTGGAGTATCAGAAGTTGGACTAGGTGAATTTTATGAACATGTATATTTTTTCCCACATGGATGATTTGTTTGATCAGCTAAAGGGGATGAAGTGTTTTTTTGAAAATTAATATTTGTTTAGGTTATAATCAACTCTTGGTTTAGGATCCAGATATTCTAAAGACCACTTTTAGGAGTATGTATGGCCATAATAAATATATTGTGATTCCTTCTAGTATGACTAACACTCCTATAGTTTTTATGGCTTTAATGAATCATGTATTCCATTAGTATCTTGATAGTTTTTTTATTATGTTCATAGATGATATCTTGGTTTATTAAATATTTTAACATGATCATGAGTACCATTTGAATATGGTTTTTAGAAATCCTAAGGAGTCATCAAATTTATGAGAAAATTTTGAAATGTAATTTATGGATTCAAGAAATTAGTTTCTTGGGGAATGTGATTTCTGAGCATGTACTCTCAATCGATCCGAAGATAGTGAAGGCTATCTTATCATGGGAGGTTCCACTGAATGTTTCCAATATTCATAGATTCTTGGGTATTTTTGGATACTATCGTTGATTCATCAATGATTTCTTGAAGCTATATTCACCCTTGACCACTCTTACCAAGAAAGAGTTTAAGTTCACATGGGATAAAAAATGTCAGACTTCTTTTGATGAGTTGAAACAAATTATGACATCGTCTCCTATCATGATATTACCTGATACTGTTAAGGGGTATGTGGTGTACCGTGATTCTTTTGGTGCTGGTATATGCTATGTGCTTATGCAGGATGATCACGTTGTGGCCTATGGTTCTCATTAACTTTTTCAGGACAAGACATGATCATGATTTAGAGCTTGTTGTAGTTATACATTCACTTAAGTGTTGGCATCACTATCTTTTTTGGGGAGAGGTTCATGGTATTTTATTATCATAAGAGTCTTAGATATATCTTCTCTTTGAAGGAATTTAATCTCATTTAGAGACGACAGACATAATACCTCCAGATGTTTGACTTTGACATTGCCTACACCCTGTAGAAGGTGGATGTCATCAATGACACTATGAGTTGGAAAGTTCCACCATAGGCTATATTGGAATTTAAGGAAGAGTGGAAACTGCTGGATATTTTTACTCAGTTACATATAAATGCACAGGAGGATAATTCAGGTATGGTTTTAACCAGTGTTCAATTATTATCAACTCCCATAGAGTCTTTTCTATAAGGTCAGCAAAAGGATGATGAGTTCAGAGGAACCAGAGAAACCTCTTATAGTGGGGAGACCATTTCTAATTGGTCTCTCCCTTATACTGGTATTATCTTATTTTATAACTAGTTTTTCATCCCACATTAATTCAAGACTTAAGTTTTTCACAACTATCATAGTTCTTCATGGGTCATTCATCTAGGTACTATGAAGATGTATTATGTTATGATATAGCATTTTTTCTGGCTAGATATAAAGCATGACATCACTGATTTTGTGTCCCATTTCTACACCTACTAGAAAATAAATGAAGATAACTTGAGGCCTTATAGTTTTATTTATCCATTTTTTGTTCCAATTTGAAAGCATAATGAGTTTTTCCTGGACTTTATTATTGGATTACTTCAAAATCTTTAAGGAAAGAATTATATTTGGGTGGTGATTGATTGGTTGATGAAATATACTCATTTTATTCCAATAAGGGACACTTACAAAGTTTAAGATCTAGGTAAGTTGTATTTTCATAAGATTGTGAGGTTGCACAGGGTTCCCTATACCATTTTCTTGGACAAGGATCCCAGGTTCACTTCTAAATTTTGAAAGATTCTCCAGGAGGTGATGGGGACTCAGGTCAAGTTGAGAATAAATTACCATGCACATATAGATGGGAATATAGATCATTCTATTCAAATAATTTAGTAATTACTTGTGATTTAACATTGTATTTTCTTGGATCATGGGACAACCATCTAGGTATGGTTGATTTTTATTATAATAACAATTTTCTGTCATCGATTAGAATGTTTCCCTTCAAGGATTTGTATTTCCACCCATGAAGGAAAACTTTTTGCTGATAAGAGGAGGGTGAGGGATCTCTTTTGGGACTAAGTTGCATTCATAAGACATCAACAAAGATCTAGGATATACGTTGATCCTTGATTATAGCTCATAGTCAGTAGAAATTGTATGTGTATCATCAACATCATCCTTTAGAGTTTTACATTGATGGTTGGGTTTTCTTAATTTTTTTCCATTTTTGGGCCATCGTCAGCTTAGGGAATAGGGAAATATTGCTCCAAGATATTTTGGAATATTTTAATTCATTAATTGGCTTAGTTAGGTTGCATATCAATTAATATTATGGACTTAGTTGATAGGAATCCACGATGTTTTCCACATATCACAGCATTGGAAACACCATACATATCCATACCATGTTTTGAGTTAGGAAGAGATTGATTTAGAGTCAGATGTTTCTAGTTTTGAATAACTAGTGGAGATCATTGATTCTTAGGTGAAAGTATTATGTGGGAAGTTTATTCCATTGTTCATAGTGTTATGTTGACACATATTAGATTCTCACTATACTTGGGAGCATGAATCATCAACGAGAGAGTATTGGAATAACTTTTTTCTAGAGTACCCTACTTTCACATGACTTCTCGGGGATAGAAAGTACTATAATAGGGATATTGTAACATCCTAGATAAAAAGTATACTCATTTAAGGGGTTTTTCTTCATGTTTGGAGGGTTTTGGTGATGTTACAGGAGTTTATACAGGGTCCTGTTGTTAGGCACTGGTTGCAGAGGGAATTTAATTTATAAATTCACGATTTGGGATGAAAATTCTTCTCTAGGAACAATCCATGAAAAATTTTTAGGGCGTAAAAATATTTTATTTTCATATTACTATTTTTCATCATCAATATGTCACTCAAGGTAATTTAACTTGAGGTGATATGGTTTCTGATGTATGTGATTTATGGTAGATTTATGTTTTAAACCAATGATTTATGATGTAAAAACCTCATGCCTAGTATGTTTTATTATTTATTCACACAAATCCATCCTTTTTTTACATCCATAATCTCCCTCAAACCCTAGGTATCCTTATAGGTGATTTTGGGTGATTTATTCTCTTTTATATCACTTCATTCAATGCTCTATCTTTGGATTGGTTGGGTTGCTCCTCCTCGGGTGAGTTTGGCCTTTTTGATTCATCATTGGTCTTATTGTTGTTGTAGAATTGGGCTATATTTTTGGAGTCTATGGATTATCTTATGATTGATTTTTATTTTCTGTTGATCCTTTATAGTTTCTCTTCATGAATTATATTTCAGAGTCTGACCCTTGCATTTTTTGTGGTGAAACATGCATGTTTATTGAGGTATGAATAACCCAACCTATCCACTAACCCTTGTTTTTATGTAATTTGATTATAAGGTATGATAATCATTGATTGAGGATATTTTTTCATTCTATATTCCTTTTGGTGGTTGTGGATCACATAGCCTTGTGTGTGTAGTTGATTTTTACGTAGGTGGTTTCATCTCTAGAATGTGTTGGATGAACCTTGAATGATTTAGTTTTATAAATTGTTTTATAAATGAATTTGGAATGATTTATTGATTTGTGTGTTTATAAATTGAATTTTTTTGAGAAAATTTTATTTTAACCATCTTTTGGTAAAAGAAAATTTATTTTCAAATCATTTTGAAATGGATTTATGAAATGGTTTTCAAATATTGGTTTTGATGAAATGAATTGGGAAATGTAGCACAAGGGAAGACTTGGGTACTTATGTGGAAGGTGTAGAAATAGACATTATCCATTGATAAATTCAGGGATTTTAATCATGAGTGTTCCTTTTCTACCTAGGCTAAGTTTCCTAGGGACTTGATAGACACTGTTAGGGGGGTCATTTTATGGGGTGTTCCTCTTCTCCCAAGATTCGATGCATATGTCTAGGGGATTTATGCACATAGTTGTATTTGTTGGGGTACGAGTGATCTACCTATCCTGACCTATAGTGATCCTTGGCATGATTTACCTGTTCTTTATTTTTTACTATTTTATTTTTTATTTCCTACCTTGATAAATGTGACATTCTTTGAAATTTTATTACCCAGCTGGTTTTAGGACTATGGGAAAAGGGAGGTTAATTTTCCATGATTTTGTTATAAAATTTTTTTAACTGATTATCATGCCTTTATTTCTTTAAAATTAATAATTTTTTGTTTATTTAAGAGGATTTATATGGAAAAAATTGGTGTTATCCTACTAATACTATTATCTCACATCCTGCACATTCCCTTAGGAATGTATATACTTGGTATTGTCTTTTGATGTAGGAAAAGGTAGGGCCCTATAGTAAGGTGTTGAGGTTCATGTTAGTTGGGTGTATGTAGCTGGCGGTGGGATGGTGGGGATTTGAACACTTATCACATGCATTAGTGGTAATTGGTTTTCATTGTTCTTTCACTATTTCTTTATATTGTATATATATTCTATATATCTTATTTTATATTGGGAAAAATTGTTCCCTCTTTTTTAAGTTTGATGACCGGGTTCTAGTCGTCAGCCTAGGGGGATGGAGAACACCCTTTGGGTATGTGGAAGATCAGTTTGAGTACCAGTATTTGAGGGTAACCCAAGATGGTTCATTATAGTAGTGATAATAAGTTTGAATTAACTAATTAAACTAGAAAAATATTTAATATATTCTTAATTGAGTTCAATATAATATAAAAATTAATGGGTGAATAAACCAATTAATATCTAATAAACTTAATCTCTAAGTGGTCAAAACAAATAAATTTTATCAGTTTATTGATTTAACTAATTTAAAGCATAAATGGAGTGTTTTTTAAAGTAAATAATTTGTTTTATAATTTAACGGTAAATAAATCATCTATTTATAACCACAATTATATAGAATTTTTATTTTTATTTTCAAAAAAAATAAACTAAAATGAAATTTGAAGAACACTAAATTAGATCAGACAGAAAGAGATAAGGGGATGGGGAATAAAATTTGGGAACATGGGAAGGTAACATGGGAAGAGTGATAATCTCATGTGGGAAGGGGAATTTGATACTGGGGGATTAAGGAGAGGCGGGAGGAGATTGACATATGCATGGTGACAGAAGATGTCCATGTGATAGGCAATGGTCTGGGGTGGGTGGAAAAAGGGTTGGTGATGAGTGACATTAGGAAGTGATCAAAAGGGAGTAGGGACCAGTGGTGGGTGACAAGTAGTAGTCCACAATAGTTAGAGGAAGAAATAACTAGAGTGAGTGAAATAACAACACAATTGTGAGGGTTTAGTTGAGGGGATAGATGTGAGGGGTGAATGAGATATTCCCTAAATCCCTTATGCTTGTGATGATTTTAAGGATGTATCATATGGTATAATAAGGTTATATAATAAATTATGACATTTTTATCATGTTACTAGCCTAACCTATCATAGTGTGTGACAAAGCATATCATAAGAAAGTTTTTTTATTGTAAATCATATTGTATGATTTATATGAGCACCTTATGACTGATTAAGGAAGTCAAACATTAAGTATTAATGTTTAGGAATATTTCATGGATATCATTTATGGTTTATTTTTTATGAGATGTTTTTTTGGATAATTATTGGTTTCCTTTAAATTTTAAATACGTGAAACATTTATATGTATAGATCATACATTTAATAACATATGAGTTATTACATGGTCACTATGGAGTGTTGTGAGGGCCATATAAGATGACTAATTCCATCAAGATGATTGAAAAAATTATTGGAGTATCTTATAGATTATCCCTCTTCCTAAAGATCTCATCTTATTTCTTCTTTTCTATAAGAGTAACAATTATTTCATGGAGTTAAGGATAGTTTCATCCATGAAATGAGTGATTCACATCTACCTATGGATACACCAGAGAGAGATGGTTATTTTTTATTACTCCTTGGTGATCTTTATTAACCAAAAGGATTGAAGATCAAGAAGTATATGTGATCATCAGTTTAAGGTACAAAAAGTAGTTTATTCTTTTTCTATATATCTTGGTTTAAGTTTCAACCATGGTATATTATATAAATGATGTTTCTAATTGTTTTTGTTACATTGATTAAGTTTTAATTGATCCATAGAAACCTAGAAATTGTTTCAGATATTCACTATGATATTTGATTCTTGGAATCATGTTTAAAATGAATAAAATCAATATCATACTTTATATAAAATTTATAATCATAAAGTATGATTGTTATTTTTTCTATAGATAATATTATGTTATGCGATAACATAATATGTATTGGGGTTACGCCATATGATATGGGATATCATAAGAAGAAAATCCTTTTAATTCCTTTGATTATTCTGGTATAATAGCATATAATATAGGATATTATATTCTATAATGGAACCATACCATATATCTCAAAACATGTTATCATAATTCTCAGCCAATATCGTAATATATCATAAGTCATGACAACACTGAAGGGTTACCCTTATGTCAGGGTCTTATCATAAGTTGTGGGTGCAGTCACATGTTGAGTTAATCCTATGTGAATAACATGACATTATGTTAAACATAATTTAATCCACACGTCGATTTAATCCAATACATGACTCTAGTCGTAGGCTATGATCGCTACTCCACACAGTTTAACCTAACGCGGGCTATAGGCATAAAAAATTATTCACCTGTAAGGTGCCTATCATAGTTTATGGTTCATGGTGCATTGGTTTATTCCTATTCCACCAACATCACTTCTTTTATCAAATGTGTAATGCATTATCAATCATATATTATGATCAATAACACTCTATGTTCCCTTAACTCATATCGATAAAAATGATATAGATGAAAAATTGGATTTTTCAATTTTTCAATTATGAATTTAATTCTATGGTTTATAAAATATTTATAAATCATATTTAAAGGTATTTTATAATTTTTATTTAATTTATAAAATATTTATAAATAAATTAATAATAAATTGATTGTAATTAATTATTTAAATGTTTATATAACATCTATTAAATTAATATTCCAAAATATTAATTATTAATATTAAATACCTTTTTCAAATTATATGGAATGGTTTATAATTTCGATATAAATTTTTTATATTGAAATTATAAGTGTGATTTGTAAAAAATATATACATTAAAAAATTAAGAATACAATATAAAGGGGTTTATTTTTTAATTATGAATTATTCATAAATAATTAATTTGAATTGTTTAAATTAAATGCCTTACTTGAGAAATTATTTAATCAACATCAAAAAAAGTTTTGATAATTGATATGATCAAGGTTTAAATAATATTAAATATGTTATATTTAGATTATGTAAAGTGTTTATATAATATAATTGTAATATAAAATGTTATATTTCATTTAATATCATATATTTATGTAATATTCTATATAAAAGATAATATTAGTGAGTTCATATTAAAAATTAATATAAAATGATTATCTTTATTAATTATGGTTAGTCTATAATTTATATAATTTTTTCAAAATTTTTATAATTAGTTTTATTTATGAATTGTTTATCAATATTTTATCTCATGTTTAAATATATGAATTGTTAATTTGTTTATTTATTCCCTTATTTATTCATGGATATAAACTTTATATATTATGAATGGGTGTATGCTTTAGTTTAAATGTTAAACCGGTTCTATAAATTCTTATACATGCATCTAAGGAGTTACATGTTAGGTATGATAATGGATTTAGTTTTCTTTTACATTGACTTTGACTTGTATTAGATTAAGAGCTTGAATTTAAGGGTTAATTTTAATCTATAAATATTAGGTGTTAGATTTATGATGGAATTGATATTTCTATTAAGTAAAGTATTCTTGGGTAGAGGGACTTTGGGTGGGAATGTTCGATATCCTAGAGGCTTGTGCCTTGTATAGAAAAGTGGGGGTTGGCTATCTATCTCTTCAAGATTTCTCTTGTAGGTATTATTTTTTTTAATGATTATAATTATTTATATTAAAGGGTCTCATGTACCTTATTCATGGGATGAATTTGAATATGTATAAATACAGTTATAATTTAATTTGGGTTAGTAACACAACCTATGAGTTGTATAAAAAGTTACACATGAATATGGTTTGAACATATTGATTTGGTGGAAGTAATAAGGATTAAGAAAATCACTATAAGAATTCATACATGTAAAGGGAATAATATGAGATAATATGTTGATATTAAATAACCTTTAATACTAAGTTTCATATTCCTTCCAAAGCAGCATTATCAGGACATGGATTATACAATCGGGTAGGATATGCCAAATCTTGGTGCCCTTGGACTATCTTCTATGATTCAAGTAAGTAATGGATCAACCTAATAGAATTAAGTTCCAATTATTGGTGTTTTATTTGGGTTACACTTAGCTATGAGGCCCTAATAGGTTCAGGTTACTGAAGTAACAAAGTTGAGTTTATCTATATGATTGATTGGACAAAGAGTTATCTTCTTAGTCATTAAAGAGTCATATATGATATTATTGGGACAATTCCCTACCTAAATAACTAAGTGATGGGAGAAATACTAAAGTGACTAAAATCTTAGTAAAATATAGATCTTATCCCAGTAATGGATATGATCAAATTTAAAAGGTGTCATCATTTTAGCAGTAGCACATTTAATATAATTTCATATTAAATGATTTTAAAACATTATACTCATTTAGTAAAATATTCTCTTGTAAATAAATTATATCATCATCATCAAAATTAACTTTGATATTGATCCTAGATAAAGTAGAATCTTATTTTAAGAAACTTATTAAACTGGTTCGATACTTTAAATTTTTTCTTAATAATGGAAAATTCTATGTTTTAGAGAAACCCCTTATTAAATTACCTATTATTGAAATAGTTGAATAGGTGGATCAAATAAATTCTTATGAAAAGTATAGAAAGATTCATTTAAGGTCATCTAAGAATTATTTTGGATATGGAAGTTATTCCTGAATCATTGTTTGAAATTCTTTAATAATGTGAATGAGTTTAAAAAAATGTTTCCCCATTTTATAAAAGTATTGATAATAGATGAACCAAGGAGTGGTATGTACATGTTTTAATGTTTTATTGATATTACAAGTGAGTAAAAGTTCAAACGTGAATAAAAAAAATTAGCTAGAATGTCCAATAATGTTTTTCAAATATTCAGGCCTATTCATTGAAAACTAAGGGTAATATTAGTGATAAAGGATATTCATTACATAGGATGGAAATATCTAGAATAACTAAAGGGGTTTGATAAACTCTATTGAAATTACATTTTAGGTAACACTGATATAGAAATTAATTATTTATTTTTAATGGTTATATGATACCAATTGAATATTTTAAAAATGTTTTAAATACATAGAAATTTAAAATATTTGAAATAATTTATGTAGCGTGTATTTTGTATTCAAATGATGAGGAAAAGTGTTTTTGAATCATGATCTTATATATAAAGTAATTTATCAAGTTTTGCTGGATCTATATAAAGGATATGTATAGTTATCACATTACACTTATGTGATAAGAGAAGTTATTTACTAACATAGAGTTGTTATGAAAAATTTGATATTAATACATATGGTTTATTATTAATCAATTTTTATAACATAATTAAGAAGAAGATTAGGATAATAAAATTGTTTGTCTATCTATTTGTTAAAATATGAGATATTTTATCCCAACAACATCAAAAAAATATTTAAAGGACAAAATATTATTTTCAAAATAATCAATCCAAATGTATAGAATGCCATATGAGATATGGGCACAATATTTTATTTGTCAAATATTCCCATAAATGGAGATAAGTGTTATTTCTTAACAGAAAGAAGTTTCTGTGTCTTATCATGATATTATAAAGAGAATATAGTGTATAAGAGGCTACTGAGAGTGTTTTTAAACTTTTAGAAGTTCAAAGTTAACAAATGAATGATTATTACAATTAAAGTGAATGTAACTTAACATCTTAAAGAGTTTAGGATGTTTTGGTAAGTAAATAATGTAAATATTTATATTAGTTACTAAAATATTTAAAGTAATAAGTTTTATTAAATAGGCTCCAAGGATGATGACAGTGGTTAAATTATAAATATTTCTAAGTAGGCAACATAATTTTTTGATAATGTAAATTAAAAGTTATGGTGTTATGGAGTTGAAATATGTTCAAGGACTTGAACATTTGGAATGTAATTTGTAAGACTTTCCATTATTAAAACTTGAATATTTCATAGATATTAATCACTAAAGATTTTAGTGGGAGGGTTTTATCAAATGTTCATATAGAGATGAAGTAGTAATTACATAGAGATCTAATGATTTTAACAAAATCCCCAAAAGTGAAACAAACATAAAGATAATTTGATAGTCTTTCATATGAGATATGTTAGATATAAACCTGTTTATGGTTTTATTAATTATTATTAAAGGATTTTTATAATAAAAAACTTATTATGTTATTTAAAATGAAATATCCACTTTATCATTATTTTACATTGGGTATATATATGATGAAGTGAAATGAGAGCTGACCTCTCAAAGTGTAACTTTGAGTTATGCCTTATTGATGTTCTTCATAGAGTATTGTAGGTTGTGATGAAATTTTAAGATTATGGTGAGTAATATTCTTGTATCAAGATATAAATTATTCTCATGATGAAATACATGTTTTTTTCACCAAATAACTTACAAATTATACCACATAGAGTGTCATACACTGTATTTGGTATACTAGGGGTGAATGGTTCATATTTTGGATCCTAGATACTTGAGGTTGGTGAGGTACCAAGCATGAAAACCATTATAATTTTATACTTTTCATATCGAATCCATGAGGCTTAGCTAATTAGGAGTGATTGGGTATATTTCATATCATATCATTGGTTAGAGCTTAACCAAGATGGTACTTTTCCACTTGTATGAGGAGTATGACATATGGGACCTATATTGAGATAGATTAATAAAGTTTATCATCGTACATAGATAATATATATTATGTACTTATCTATCGAGTGAGGGGAATGTGATGGAATCATCCATAAATGTGAATGGCATGTGATGTATTCATCGACAAGGTTAGTCTGTACTCAAATAATTGAGAATGTATGGATTAAATATCCCATTACAACTAAATGTATTTGACAAATGGATCATGAAAAAATGCATGATTTCATATAATGCAGTTGATATAAATAGGTATAGAGATATATGTGTTTAATGAAGATCACACCAGATCCCTTTGTAGATTAATTAACATTGACTCTTTACTAGAGGCCCCTCTTTTCTTACATTTATGAATTTATGAATTTTATATTTGTTTTCAATTCTAAAAATTTCCACAGGGTTAATATTTTTGGTTTATTGAATGGGGATTGAGTTATAATCAGAGATATACTCTAAAATTTCTTTATAGCTTATTGAAAAGGAGTTTTGGATGGGTATTCATAAGGTGTTTCATATGATGTGATACATGGTGAATTCGATGACATTTTTCCAAAATTATTTTGTAAGATATTGAATGCGTTGTCATGACACATCAAATTGATTATGTTTTTAAGGTTTATTTATAGTCTATGGAGGACCCTAGTTAGTCTCTCAAGGAGCTTTGATAGGTTTTGAGTGTGTATTTTTAATAAGTAGAGGAAAAGAGGGGGTGATTTTGTAAACAATTTTAAGAAAGTAACTTAACGTAAAGAGTTGTAAAGTTGAAAGAAAAAGTGTATTTTAAAATATATGAGATAAATAAGTGATAATTTCTATGTTACTATAGAACTTTAAGAGTTAAATTTTCTCAATTAGTTATTAGGTTTTGTTGTAATCCTTTGGTTGAGGGATGACCAAGACCTTGGTTCCCCTCTTTCCTCTTAAAATGATGCACAAAGAACCACCCCTAGACACAAAAATCATGTTGTAAAGGTTTGGACCTCAAGAATAGAGTGATTTATACAAAATCATACTGAAATATTATGTATGTGTGGGAGAAATAGGATGCTTGTGTTGTCCAATCGGAACAACCCAAGATTCCTACTTGAATCTCAACCCAATCAGTATTGAAATGAGAAATGTTTCACTTAATTAAACCAAATCAATGAATTTAGAGAAGAAGCATATAAAGATTAAACATAAGTAAAATAATTCACACACAAATTACACAAAACTAGTAGAATATAAGGTTCCATAAATCCCTCTTCAGGTGTGTATCTCCCTCACAACGATCACCCATCGTTTAGCTCGATATCGGGAGGAGGAGGAAGCTTGGGTGAAACTCCTTCTTCATTATTGACCCCCTATGAGGATAGGGGCCTCCAAAACATCAAGGATGAGAAGGAGACTCTTCCAGGACTCCAAAATGGTAGATATTAACTTCTGGTTCGAACTCCCAAATGGGGAGACCAAGGTTTCATTTTATAGGAAAATGGGAAGGTGGTTTTGAGCACACAGATTTATTAAAATAAATTTTCATATGGGTTTAGACCTCTAAAAAGCATTATCTCACTTTTTATAAAATAAAAAAGTTGTATCCCCACGTATTTAGTGTCTCCACAAAAAGTTTGGAACCATTTGGACAAGTAAATCTTGAGATATGGACAGATCACAACACACCACTTTTGACTTCGTACAGATTCGGTGTGCTAGATAGATACTATCAATTGGGCCACTAGATGGAGGAATGAGTCATGGATTTATTCATATGAAATGTATCCCAATAAATTTTGGACCATACCAAAAAATTTCATCCCATTTGGATGCACTTTTCAAAGGAAATGTACGGATGAGTCCACTGGTGTGCATGGATCCTGCACAGTTTGACCCATTTTTCTTGGATATCTTTATGGGCCCTCTAAATCACCTCCTCTTGAAATGGAATAATCAAAAAAAGTAACATTGTAATTTTTAAAAGTGATAAAAACGAATTAAATTATTCAAACATGGAATTAAATTTATTATTATTTTTATAATTTTCAATATAAAATAATTTTAGCACAGTGGTGTAAGGGTGAACATGAAATAGTGAATCACGGTGTGATCAGACCCCCACACCTAAACATTTTCACTCCTGGTAAATGTTAAATTTTAAGAAATTACACATGTATATATTTCCAACTTCATAAATATTTAACATTCAATGAAAATTTAATTCTGAATAGAAATGTGATTAAATCAAAAATCATATCCAGGAGTTATTCTCAATGATCAAACAAAAAGATGTCTCAAAAATTGTATCAACACGAAATTCTAGGTGTTGAATGATAAAAATTTGTGAAAATAGTTAAAAATACAACCATTTCACTAATTCTCCACGTGTATGTGTTACAACCATTCCATGCTATTCTTTCTATTTTTTATCGAGTAAATATAAGTTATTTTAAAAATTGTCTACTTATATGATTTTTTTCAACCAAACCTTCCCTATATCCTTTACAATCAAATTCCAAGATCCACTAACTTAAGCATTCCCAGAATTCAAACCATAATCTCCTAACCTATATACCCCCATACATTTTACATTTCATCACTCCCCTCATTTATTAATTTTTCAAAACTTGCACTTGGAACAAATTTCACACTCTTCTCCAAACCCATGTTTGATCTCCTCATGAAACTAATTTTAATAGTTATAACAAGATCAAAGGTCAAGGAAGGGTGATTTTTGACCTGACCAATATAAAACCCATTTGTTAAGGGCGTACAATGGTCAGATAATAGGTACACACGCATAGGTCAATCTAGTACAGTAATGAAATAGATCGGATAAGAAATGAACATATTGAAAAATAATTTTTTAAAGTAGAGAAAAATCAACCTAATTTATATTTGCCTTCCATTAAGTAAGAAATTTTCACACATCATGGTTGGGTGAAAAAATGTGTGTAGAGATTAAGTGACACAATTTTTCATTAAACTATTCCCAAAAAGGGCACCATTCTTCTCAAAGGTTTCAAAATTATACAACCATTTATATCATAGAAAAATAAAAAAATTTCAAAATAAAGTCACACCACAGTATTGAATTCTTATAGAAATGCATATTTCATCAGAATGTTTTTTGAAAGTAAAGCAACATGAAATATGGAAATTCCACATGCATTCTCAATTACTTTCATGATTAAACGAACATCATTTTATATGATAAAGTGGGAATAAAAAAGTGATATTCTGATAAAAAGGTGATGGGAAGGGAAGGGGGGAAAGTAAAAAATATAATTCAGCAAGCTAAAAAGTGAAAAAAAAGAAAGATGATGAAAATTCCTAACTAACTAATAAATATACCCATCCCCCACACCTAAAGTGTAAAGTGTTCCCACTATAATAAAAGATAATGTGGGAAGGAAGGATAAAACCTAGTGATTTTCATCCATAGATTGCTTCTTAAACATAGAGTTCCTCCATTAGGGACTCCAGAATGGATTCGTGGAAGTGCTTTAGCTGCTTCCCATTGACAGTGAAGGGTTTCTTGGTTTCTTCATTTTAAACTTGGACAACACCAAATGGAGAGACATTATTAATAGTGAATGGGACAAACCAGCGAGAACAAAGATTACCTAGATGCAACTTCAGACTTGAATTGTAAAAAAGGACATTCTGCCTAATGTGGAACTGGTTAGGAAGGATAAGATGGTCGTGGGTAGCCTTGGTTCACTTCTTATAAATCTTGGAGTTCTCATATCAATCACTTATCATTTCCTCCAGCTCTTGAATTTGCAACTTCTTTAGATCAACTGCACCAGAAAGATTATAATTTCATTGTTTGATGGCCCAGTAGGCTCAGTGCTCAATCTCAACAGGGAGGTGACAACTATTTACAAACACTTGCTGATATGCTGACATGAAAATGGGGGTTTTGAAAGAAGTACGGTAAACCCATAATGAATCATCAAGTCTAAGACTCTAATCCTTTCTATTGGGATGAACTGTTTTTTCAAGAATCTATTTTATCTCTCTATTTGACACCTCAGCTTGACCATTGGTCTGTGGGTGATAAGCAGTAGACACTCGATGACCGTCCCCATACTGATGAAAAAGTGACTGCATTGTTCGTGTAAGAACCCAAATCTTCTTTTCAGGTATTTTTTTCCTTTTCTGTTCGTTTTTGATAAAAGAGGAAATTCTAGAAATTTTTGAAGTACACGCCATGTACTTTATGAGTACATGCCTTGTACTTTATGAGTACAAGCCGTGTACTCGGTTACTGCGGGTAGTCGTGTGATGGCCGTGTAGCGGCCAAGCACACAACTATGTGGGGGTGACCTGGAGGCCGCCTAATGTAGAGTATGGAAATGGAAAGTACACGCAGTGTGCTCTAAAAGTACACACCGTGTATTTTGTCTTTTTCATTAAACACATTGGGGTCACTTCTGACGGATAGAACACCCTTCTTCTAGGTTTCATTCATCTGAGAGAACCCGTACGACCATAGATCTTCAACGAACCCCTGATCCTCTGTCCATACTCTGAATCAAACACCGTCAGTTGTGTTGGAATCGCATCAGTGAGTTCTCTATTCTGTTTGAGCCTCATTTCATGATTCCTCTTATTTTCCAAGTTATAATGGGTTGAACATTTTATACGTTTTCTTATAATTATGGTGCTCTAAGGATATTAAAGCCTCGAGGTTCAAGTATAGCTATCTCCTAACGTCGAGGTAAGTGGTTTGTGCCTTTCTGTTGAAAGTCTTTGAGTTTTATGTGCAAATTTTCCCAATACCCATGAACGGGGTATTGCACATTTACCGTTTTAGCCCTATTGTTTATCTACTATGCTGGTATGCTTGAGTAGATGATAATTGTTGTGAATATGGTGAATTTTTGTGCTTCAGATGTGTTGTCATGCATGTTTTTCCTGTTTTGACCTTTAGGCCTAGTTTCCCTATTAGGCTGTTGTTTAACTTCCCATGCCTAGTATTATAGGATGGTGTGACTATTGTTCTGTTATGCTATTGTGCTATAGAATGCTAGCCAAGTAGTTCTTGAGGTTTACCTTGGCCGTTATGTGCTGCTACACTTGCTTGAATTACACAGGGTCGTGAGAACCTAGTGTATAGACCATAGGGAGAATGGACATAAGGGCTTCTCCAGAGTCTCTTTATAACTTACGATACGAGACCATAGGGGGAATTGACGTTGAGTGCTTCCCCAGAGTGTCTGTAGTTCCTCGACACGTGCCACAGGGGGAATGAGACATTTATTGCTTCCCCAGAGAACCTTTAGTACCGTTACGAGACTATTGGGGGAATTGGTGGTGAATGCTTCCTCAGAGAGTCTATGATTAACCTGAACCATAGGTGTTAGACTGAGTGTACTACCCAGAGGGTTGATTTTACTTGTTAGGTAGGACTAGAGGGGATAGGCTGTGAGTACTTCCCAGAGGGTTACCTTATGTTTAGATGCTTGCTTGTGTTGTTAGGTAGGACCAGAAAGTATAGGTTGTGGGTACTTCCCAGAGGGTTACTAGTTGTGTTTATCTGCTTCTATTAGTTGTTGCATGTTGTGTGGTGATTTGAATGCTTTGAAACTGTGGATTGTTTACTATTGAGTACTTCCTTGTTTACTGCTTTCTGTATTTTACCTTTTATATATTCACTGACTATTAGGCACATATCTTGTGGTGGCTGACTACTGGGATTTAGTCTCACACCCTATTTGGGTCATGCTTTTGGTCCCAAACAGATTATATTGTTGCAATTATAGATAAGGGAAAGCTCCCTTCTAATTCAGGTACTTGATTTGTTGTGGAGCTGGAGAGTATGGGACCAAGCTATGTCTTGCGATGCTGGGGAGTTTATCTGCTTTCTTTTACACTTTTTTTTAGCACTGTTGTATTCAAACGTTGTGACTTATTTGGATTTTTTCCTAGACATATGTATTATGCATAATTTATATATGTGTTCTCTAGTTTATAATCAGTCTTCTGCTGTATGTCATTATTACTGATTCCTCTCTTTTATGTATTTGTTTACTTCCACTGTATACTCTTCCAATGAGGGAATATTTTCTCCACTATCACACCCAAGGCCCTCACTGCTAGTCGGTAGCCTCTGGTGTTCGGATAAATGCGCTTGAGGCCATGTGACCAACCAGGTATGGGGGTGCATCTGGGTGGATTCCAGAACCGAGACATTACAGTTTGGTTGTAGAAATGAGAAACCTAGTCACTAATGATAAACCTTGGTAATACAAACCTATAGAAGATTTGGGTTCTCAAAAATTCTACAACTACCTTAGAATCATCAGTCTTTGTAGCTCGTTCCACAACCCATTTTGACACATAATCAGCTTCCAGAAGAATGTAAAAGTTGCCAAAGGAATTAGGAAATGTCCCCATAAATTCAATACCCCAAACATAAAAAATGTCATAAAAGAGCAATGGTTGTAATGACATTTCATTTCTTTTAGAGACATTATATATTATTTGAAAACAAGGACAAGATTTACTAAAATAATGGTCATCCCAAAAAAGTGTTGGCCAAAAGAGACTTGAATCAAGGATTTTGCGAGTAGTCTGTTGGGGACCAAAGTGGCCCCCACACGCAAGAGTGTGAAAGAACCTAAGGATTGACTGAAACTTGCTATCAGGGACATAATTCCTTAGGACTTGATCACTACATGTCCACCAGAGGTAGGGGTCATCCCAAATGTACCAACAAGACTCATTTTTTAGATGAATTGCTTGGTTTTTGTTGAAATTAGTAGGAATTAAAGATGCTACCAAATAATTTATAATTTCGGCATACCAAGGAATAACATCTTTCACTCAGTACAATTGATCATCAAGAAACATGTCATTTATGGGAATACAAGGGGATGAGTCAATGTATGAGGATGGGTGGATCCTACTGATATGGTTAGCCACCACATTCTATGCTCCTTTTTTATCTCTAATATCTAAATTGAATTCCTGAAGGAGGAGCATCCAACGAATGAGATGTGGTTTGGCTTCTGATTTCTTAAGGAGACACTGAAGGGCTGCATGGTATGAGAACACAATGACTTTAGACCCTAAAAGGTATGACCTGGATTTTTCCAAGGAAAATACAATGGAAAGGAATTAATTTTTAGTTGTGGTGTAGTTTTCTTAGGAAGGGTCCAAAGTACATGAGGCATAGGCAATGATATATGGAGCTTGATTTAACCTTTGTGATAATACTGTCCCAATTGCTTAGTTAGAGGCGTCACACATGATCTCAAATGGTAAATCCCACCGAGGTGGTTGGATTACCGGGGGTGGTGTGAGACTCCATTTTAAATTATTAAAACCTTCCTCACGTTCATTATCAAAAACAAATTCCTTTTCTTTTTGGAGTAATCGGGAGAGGGGGAGTACAATTTTACTAAAGTCACGAATGAAATGACAGTAAAATCCAGTATGACCTAGGAACTACTGCACATCCTGTACATTTTTGGGGAATGGTAAAGAAGAAATGGCATACACTTTTGATTTATCTACTTGGATAGCATCCTCAAAAATTACATGTCCCAAAACTATACCTTATCACACCATGAAATTGAATTTCTAATAATTTAATATGAGATTATTTTCAATACATCGATGTAGGAATAAAGAAATACTAATAAAACATTCATCAAAGAAGAGACATAAATAGTGAAATCATCCATGAATACTACCATGAAATTATCCAGGTAATCCAAAAAAATACTAACCATACATCATTGGAAAGTACCCGGAGCATTTTATAGACCAAATGGAATCCTTCTATAGGCAAATGTGCCAAAGGGGAAAGTGAAGTTCATCTTTTACGGGTCCTCAGGGGAAATATGGATCTGAAAGTATCCAGAATACCCATCAAGGAAATAGTACTGGGACTTACCCACTAGCCTCTCTAGAATTTAGTCAATGAATGGAAAAGGGAAATCGTCCTTCTTGGTGTGTTGGTTTAGTCGGTGATAGTCTATGTAGACACACTAACTATTATTCACATGAGTTGGAACCAATTAATTGTTTTCATTTTTTATTAATATAAGGCCAGTTTTTTAGGAACTACTTGAACGGGATTGACCCATTGGCTGTCAGAGATGGGGTAAATGATTCCAATAACCAATAATTTTGTTAACTTCTTTTTCATAACCTCTAGGAGGTTTGGGTTCAGACGACATTGTGCCTCCCTCACTTGTTTATCCTCATAATTTAATAAAATATGATGTGTGAAAATTGATGGGCTAATACTAGGAATGTCTAGAAGTGTCTATCCCAATGTTTTTTATACTCCCTCAAAATTTCAAGCAGTCTCAATTCATGCCTAGGAGGGAGTGAAATAGTAATAATGACGAGTAAATTTGTTTCCATTCTCAAGATATGAATATTTTAAATCTTTAGTCAGTTGTTTTAGTTCCAATTCAGGTGGATTTTGGATTGATGGGATTATGTATGAAAGTGAGAGGTCACTGATCTCATCTAAATTCTCAATGGTATCATCCTTAGATGAGGAATGTGATTTTACAAGCTTAGCATTATCATTGATGGTCATTGGATCCTTAGTGTTCAAGAAATCATCAATTAATAAACATGAATGACATTTTTATAGACCACTACAAAAATAAATGCATGATTCATTACCAAGAATTTCAATCAAGTATGAAAACTCAGAAAGGGGATCGAGGGAATGTAAAGAGGTGTTTTCAAGGTAAGGGATTACATCAATTGAATTTACTGAGAGAGAGGAATGTTCTTCTAAGGAGTGCTTCATGGCATCAAGGATATTGAAATGGACTATGTCACCACCAAATTCCATAGATAATGTACCATTATAGACATTAATTATGGTTTTGGTAGTTTTCAAGAAAGGTCTCCCCAATATAATTGGGGTGTGTCCATTCATCCTATCATCTTCCATTTTAAGCACATAAAAATTAGCAGGAAAAATTAAATTTTGAACCCTCATAAGAACATCCTCTAACTCACCAGAATGGTGTGTTGTTCTCTAATCTTCTAGATGAACAACTATCCCAGTTGGATTCAATTCTCCAACCTACAATGAAGAGTAATTAGAGTGAGGTATCACATTTATAGAAGAAACTAAATCAAGCATAGCATTGGAAAATGAAAACTCCCCTATGGGGCATAGAATCGAGAAGGTTCTAGGATCATTGCATTTGGTAGGCAGTGATGGTTCTATCAATACTGAGACATTCCTCTCCAAGCTTACCTTCTCATCACCTCGAAGTCTCCTTCAATGTGTACACACATCCTTCAGAAACTTGGTGTATCTTTTAATTTTCTTCACAACATCAATCAAAGTAATTTTAACCTTCAGTTTTTTGAAAGTTTCCAATATTTCCTTATCAAGTTCAGTTTCCTTTTGTTTTCTTAGTTGGGTGGAACTTTGGGGAAATGGGAGAGGAATGGTTGGGATATGAGACTCATCGACATACACACTCTTTCCTTTAGAAGGACTTCTCTCAGGACAATGATTTTCTTCTCTTGGACCATTTTTAGTAGTTGTTGGGATGGTGGTTTTCTTAGGAGGGGATGCCTTTATTGGATGGGTCATTTGGATTTTAAGATGAGTTCCACTCCTAAGGGTGATGGCACTAACATTTCCTTTATCCCTAGGGTTAATTATTGGTCGAGAGGGTAGTTTACCCAACCCATGACATTGAATTTCTACCATCGAGTTAGCTATTTGGCCTAATTAGGTTTTGAGGTCTTGTATGGCTGCTTGGGTGGTTTGCTGGAATTGAAGATTGTTGGCAGCCATTTTTTTCATCATATCTTCTAGGCTAGACTCAGGTTTTGGATGGGGGTGTTGGAAAGACCTTTGGGGTGGTTGAGGATTTATGGATGGTGGTGGTAGATGACTACTCTTCCCTTGTTAGTTCCATGGTTAATGAGGCTGGTTTGAATACCCCCTTTCCTATAAGCTTGATTTCCTTTGGGAGAGAGAAAGTTTCCATAAAAGGGTACTTACCTCTTCAAACTTTGTGTCCACCTTCTTCTCGAATTTAATACTTTTCACCTCATGGACACCTCAAATGGGTACATTGGACCTTAAACCAAATTGTTGATTGTTTTGAACCATGTTCTCAATTAAGGTCCTTGCAACGATTGGGGTTTTATCAATTAGCGCACCACCTGTAGCAGCATCAATCATATTTCAGTCAATAGGAATTAAACCTTCATAAAAATACTAAATTAAAATTTGATCACATATTTGGTGGTGTGGATATCTCAAACATAACCTTTTAAAGCATTCCTAAAATTCATGTAATGTTTCCTATTGAGATTTCCGTATACCACATATTTCTTTACTTATAGTTACAATTCGAGAGGCTGGGAAATATTTTTCAAGAAAAAGGTGTTTCATGTCTGCCCAACCGCTTATTGGGGAATTAACATAATATAACCAATATTTTGCTGTATCTTCTAAATAAAAGGGGAATTATCTAAGCCTTACTTGTTATTCATACGCATTAGCAGGTTTTAATGTTGAAAAGAAATATGAGATTATTTTAAATGATTGTGTGGATCCTCTCCAACAAGTCTATGGAATCTTGGTAATAAATGAATTAGAACGGATTTTAGTTCAAAATTGGGTTCCTCGCCTCACATTTGAATGTATGTGGGTTGGATTTCAACATCAAGTGAGGTTATTTATTTTAATGTCGGGTTTTTTCATCCATTTTATGCAAGTTTATTTCATTTTTTATGTTGGTTCTAGAAGAAGAAGATGAAGGATCAAGAAGAGTGTTGTTGTCTTGTGTGTCCTCCTTCAAAGGGTTCTCTTGTATGTCTCATGGTTGTTGACGTAAGATCCTCTCCGATTCGGGTTGTAAAGGTGGTAAATATCCCAGATTAGAATGTGTCATACACAAAAACTACACAAGAAATAAATCATAACACAAAAATATAGGTAAAGGTATAAGATCAAACAAATAAATATTCACAAAATTTACAAAAATATTATAAAAAACACGCACTAAAATCTAAAGTGTTCCCCAGAAACAGTTCCAAAATTTGAACGAGTTGTCATGACGTGTCAAATTGATTATGCTTTTAAGGTTGATTTATAGTCTATGGAAGACCCTAGGTCATCTCTCAAGGAGCGTTGTGTAGGACCCCGAGACACCCTAAGAGGGGAGGGGTGAATCAGGGTGACAAATTGTTCTTTTAATGTGATGGATCTTGTTCACATGTTGGTAGGAACTTGTTAAACCTATATGATGAATATGATTAGAAATCAAACATTCACATGCAGAGAGATGACACATCACTTTTTACTTGGTTTACCACTAAGGGATACGTCCAAGGAGCATATGTCGACAGGTTGTCAATCGTACCAAATTCGACTAAACTTCACTAGATGTGGATTACAAAGGTTCGGGCACAGTCACTCTATCCCAGACTCACTGCCTTTCAAAAGTTCATGGATAGCTCACTGCGTCCCTCAGATCACTCCAGTTGACTCCCCCCGTGGCTCACTACCTTTGGTGAAGTCCCACTCAGTTTATAGATGTGAAGGTCTCTTCATCTTCGCTAATGAATACATCCTCTGTTGTATGTAGATGCTCTTTTGAATTCCAACTTTCACCCATAGATGAATCTCACTTTGCACCGAGGGTACCGGGAAATATCCCAACTTTCACGCAGCTCAAAAACACTTTAGTGCTTCTTTACTGCCTAGCGCACAAGTCACTTGTGCAATAAAAATTCGGCACGCAAGTGTTACCAAACCACTTGCACGACACCTCCTTCTTCAACTCCAAACTTGCGTGACTCACCGTCTTTTACGCCCAAACCAATTTGGACGCGCAACCAACAATTGGCGTGCAAATTCTACTTGCGCGACCAAACTACCACTTGCGCGACTACAACACTTGCGCGATGAGAGCATTGAAAATATCTAAGTCTCGAACTCCGTCCAAAATGGGGAGGGGTGGTCCTCTATTTATAAGAAAACTTGACACTCTGCATGATGGTGCACAAGCCTCCCCTTAGCACGCAAGTTCCAGCACGCAACTCCAACCGCCCTAGCCTCTGTCACGCTACTCACTTGGGCGACCAAACCAATACTTGCATGACCCTATTTCCTTTGCCATATTTTGAAGTTCTAATCTTGAAAAATATATGGCTCGCAACTTTCCAAACCTCCTAGGCACCGACACACAACACCTTTCTTGGCGCTCAATTCACTTGCGTGACACATATTAGGCACGCAAGTCCCATTCCCAAAAACACTATTTTCCCTTTTGTCAATTTTGAGGTCCATAAATTTGGAAAACACTGGAAAATGGTGCCACCTTCAATACTATTATCTACTTGACCTCTATGAGCACTTTTCTGGCACACATTATAAACTTCCTTTGAGGATTAACAAAAAACACAAACCATACTCCAATTCATGCATAGATGACCATGGTTCCAACATGTTGATAGGTTTTTAGTGTGTATTTTTAATAAGAAGAACAAAAGAGGGGGTGATTTTGTAAACAATTTTAAGAAAGTAACTTAACGTAAAGAGTTGTAAAGTTGAAAGACAAAGTGGATTTTAAAAAATATGAGATAAATAAGTGAACATTTCTAAGTTACTATAGAAATTTAAGAGTTCCTTGTTCTCAATTGGTTATTTGGTTTTGTTGTAATCCTTTGGTTGAGGGATGACCAAGAACTTGGTTCCCCTCTTTCCTCTAAAATGATGCACAAAGAACCACCCCTTGAAACAACAATCGTGTTTTCAAGGTTTGGACCTAAAGCATAGAGTGAGGTCTACCAAAAAATAATCAAATCTCATGTATGTGTGAGAGAAAGAGGATGCTTGTGTTGTCCAATCGGAACAACACAAGATTCCCACTTGAATATCAACCCAATCGGTATTGAAATGAGAGATGTTTCACTTAATTAGACCAAATCAATGAATTAAGAGAATAATAATATAAAGATTAAACATAAGTGAAATAATTCACAACAAATTAAACAAAACAAGTAGAATATAAGGTTCCAGAACTCCCTCTTCAGGTGTGTAACTCCCTCCCAACGATCACCCACCGTTTAGATCGATATCAGGAGGAGGAGGAAGCTTGGGTGGAACACCTTCTTAATTATTGATCTCTCTATGAGGATAGGGGCGTAAAAAACTTCAAGGATGTGGAGGAGACTATTACAGGACTCAAAAATGGTAGAGATTCACTTCTGGTTCAAACTACTAAATGGGGAGACCAAGGTTCCATTTTATTGGAAAATGGGAAGGTGGTTTTGAGCACATAGATTTCTTAAAACCACTTGTCACATGGGTTTCGACCTCTATAAAACCTTATCTCGTTTTAGAGAAAATAAAAAAGCTGTAGCCCCACCTTTTGAATATATCTGTAAAAATTTTGGAACCATTTTGACAAGTAGATCCCAAGATATGAATAGATTATAGCACACCACTTTTGACTTTGTGCAGATTCAGTGTGCTGGACAGATCAGGTCGGTTGGGCCACAGGATTGAGGAATGAGATTTGGATTTATTCTTAAAAAATGTAGAACAATGGATGTTGGACCCGACCATAGAATTTCAGACCATTTGGATTCATGGTTTAGTAGAAGTGTGTGGATGATTCCACTAGCGTGCATGGATCCTGCACAGTTTGGCCCATTTTTCTTGGACATCTTCATGGGCCCTCCAAATAACCTCCTCCTACAATGGAATCATCAAAACAAGTAACATTTCCCCTTTTTAACAGTGAAAAAAAATTATTCAAACATGGAATAAATTTTGTTATTATTTTTATAATTTTCAATGTAAAACAAGTTTAGCACAGTGGTGTACGAGTGAAAATAAAATAGTGAATCATGGTGCGATCAGATATCCAAAAGAAGTTTTGGATATGGTTTTTTAAGTTATTTTAATTGAAATAGTGTTAGGTGAAATGACACAACATCTATGAGGATTTAGTTAAAGTGTCAAATTGAAGGATATATTCCATAAATCTCTTATACATGTGATCAATTTAAGGATGTATCATATTATATGATAAGGATTTATCATAAAGAATGACATTTGTTATTATGTTACTATCCCATTCTATCACAGTGTGCAACAAGGCATGCAATAAAGAAACATTTTATAGTAAATCCTATTGTATGATTTACATGTACACCTTGTGAATGATTTATGTATTATAAATTTAAGTGTTTCCATTTGGTAATTTTCTTTGGTTATCATTTAGGGTTTATATTTCATGAGATGAAACATTATAGAATTATCAGTTGTATTTAAAGGTTAAATGTATGATATGGATTCATGTATAACTCATAATTTTCATATTTTATAAATTATTTCATGGAGACTCAAGAGTTTCTCGAGGGACTATATAAGAATATTAATTCCACCAATATGTTTTTTTGGGTTATTAGAGTCTCCTATTGATTCTCCTTATCCCTAATGCTCTCTTATTCATCCTTATTTTCCCTGAGAGGAACTAGAATTTCATGGACTAAAGTTAAGTCCCACCCATTTGATTTGTGATTCACATAAACAAGTGGATACATCATGAAGGGTTGATTATTTTGGTTTCTCCTTAGTGATCATTATCCACCATAATGATTAAAGATCAAAGAGTAGTGGTGATCACCGGTTAAAGGTACAAAAAGAAGTTTCTTTATTTTACTTATAGTGTGGTTTCTATTTCTAACATATTAGATCTTGGGAATGAGGTTTATAATTATTTTTGATGCATTGATTAAGCATTAATATATCCTTAGAAACCCAAAATACGGAGGGGGATTTTTTTATTGAAACCTGGAGACCACCATTTGGTGATCACTAGTTCTGGAAATAATGACTTCCAAATGAAAGTATACCTTTTCTACATAAAAAATACCAAAATCTATAGTATTTTTAACCTCTTTATGTATTTTATATTTCATTATATACACTATTTTGTTGGTATTTTATTTTTTTATTTTTCTCTTTGATTTATTTTCATTAACAACCCATTGTTTCTACTGGAATTACTTTAAATTTTTCATGAATTTTAATTTATTATTAATTGGTAAAGGTAATAATAATTAATGACCATGGATTTTTTTCAATTTATAATTATGCATGGGTAAAGACTCAGGAAGTAGTTAAAATGAAACTAAGCACAAATATTGTGTTGCTTATGTGAGGTAGGAATATACTGTTACTTTCTTAAAAGAAATAAAATGAGGAATTTCTAGGGTTAATACAAACTATATTAATTTTTATTGTATTTTATTATTTTTATTTTTATATGGTGTTTTTATTGGTAGTGTGATAAAAAAATTACACTTTTCATGTTTCGGTTCTTATCTATAGGTATTATGTACAGTTACATTTGCAACCATTCAATTTTTTATTTTTTAATATATATATATATATATTATTTATAATAAGTGAATAAATAAAAATACAACATCATTTGATGATACTTCTATTCTTATAAAAATTTAATAAATTATCAATCAAAATCATGGATTGAAAAAATAGTGATTTTTATAAATATTTAAATAATGTTCATAAAATTATTATTATATTCCATAAATTATTAAAAATACCCAAATGTCACATAAATATTCTAAATTATCACATAATCACCAATTTATCTCAAAAAACTCATTAAATACATCAAATTATTATTATCATTGGCATTTATCACATTAAACCACCATATTAGTAATAAAAAATGATATGTAAATAATATAAAAAAAATACAACAATCAAATACTCCCACACATAATTTTTTATCCTTTTCAAGAAAATTATTCAACAATTATCATAAAGCAAACACAATATGAAAATGTTAAACATCATTTTAGTGAACCTCATATAAATATCCGATATTAATAACTTTTTAAGAAAAAAATGGATGAAATTATTTAAATTTAAAACTTCTAAAATAAATCAATAAAACAAAAACATGCTAAGAATTAAATAATTTCACGTTTAAAAAATCAATTGATATTATAAATTATAATTATTTATTTAACAGTTTCAAATATATCATTTTTATTCTCTCCTATAACTCAGTACAACACACACAATACCTTTTTATTCATTTTTTATTTACAAATTTTTTACATTTTTTATGCAATGGAATCAAACTCACCACCCTCAATTCTCACCATTAATTTCCAATCATTACTATTTTTATTATAAATACATAAATTAAAGGGTTAGTAATGTTTTATCATTAAAAATAATAATAGTCAAATTTTAAGTAAAGGAAATGGAATATTTATGTTTGATCATTCCAAGCAATCTGACTTTAAGTATCTCTTGTGACTATATATTATAATATTAACATGAAAGTTAAAAGTATTACTAATACCCAATTAATCAAGAAATTTTTATATAAATTTTTTATATAATTTTTGTAACTCATAAAAGCATATGAATTGTATTTAAAATTTTCAAATTATGTTCCTCACATACTAAAACTACTTAAAGTAATTATCGTATCAATTTCACATTAAAATTGAATTTTTCAAAAAACATATTGTAAGTACTCATCAAATTACCCATTTCATGGATTATTAATTAAATGAATCATTATATAAATATAATTCACTCATGATAAATTCATTTAAATTATAAAAAAATGGTGTTTAAAACAAGATATTATGTAAATCTTATGCAAAACATCTATCCTCAGTCAAAAAGTATTAATAATTATGTATGTTTTCACTAATCATTACCTTATATTTCACTTAAACACATATAATATATTTTTAAGGTAAAATAAGAAAAAAATAGTAGATAAATATTATAGGAGTGAAAATATAATTGGATAGAATAATTCCCTTTGTGTAAAGAAACTATTCATAAGGTCATGTGAAATTGGCCTCTTTAAATCCATCAAATTTCCAACAAGAAAATGGAATTAATAAGTTTTATGGGAAATATTATACTAAAAATAGAATTAAAAATAAGAAAAAATAGTGGTTGAAAAAAATTATAAAGTAAAAGAAATAAAATACATAAAAATCCTTATAAATCATAGATTTCATCAAAATAAGTTCTACATTTATAACATTTAGTTAGGAATTTCTTGATAAAAAATCCATGGTGAAAAGAAAAGTTTGATTTATTGTGTTTAAACCACCACATTTGGATTGATCCATAGATCCATAATATAAAAAAATTTCCATGATTTTTCAATGAATTTTAGAAGTAACCACTAATTCTAGAAAATTAAATAAACCTCATGCAGTTCTTCTTTTTTAGTAAAAAGTAAATTTATTTCTACCTCTATTTTTGGTAAGAATGTATCCATTTAGTGTTTACTATAGGTGAGAAAATAATTTAAGGTCTCTCCATTGGTGAAACAATGTAATCGTAAAAAAATACATCTATTTTGGTTACATATCATATAGAAACAATGAAAAATATACTAAGAAGTTAATATCAAATTTGGGAAGATAATTTTCAATTATAATTGAGAAGAATTTAAATCATGATTTTATAATTGAAGTAATTATTATATATTTTTTTTTAAAAAAATTATCACATTTTTCTTATGAAAACTATCTTATGAAAGGTTTGAGCTTAGAGAAATTGTCAACAATATTATTCTCAACTTTTACCAACTCATCATCATCAAATATTTTTATAAAAAAATTTACATTCATCAGACATAATGGAACCTTTTTATTACTATTTATTACCACATATTTATAGATCATATAATTTTAGTTTTTAATCTTTGAATCGAGTTTCATGATAAAATTTATCATCCATAGATTTATCCTCATTTTACTAATCAAAATTAACATAAATAACTTCATTATATTTCTCCCTTTTATCATTAATAGTTTCATATTTTTTGTCAATATTTTAATATTCCCCTCATGTTAGGTATCCAATATATCAATAAATGTTTTTTCCTCTATACTACTTCTAAATTCTGAAGGTTAAACCCTCTGATAATGTGGTTATCATTGAGATCCTTGATTTATCATTGATTGAATATCCCACATTACATTTTTGTACATTAATAGATTTTGTGGAGGATTATACCAATTATAATTATAGCCATTTATTAGTCTTTAATTATTAATATAATCCATGATTTTAATTAGTTTCATTCCCGTATTACCTTATTGAGTGTCCAAATACTCCACAAAAAGAATATTTCTCTTCTTATAAGATATCACCCCAATATATTTCCATTTATTATAATGGAATTACCAATTTTTTATAAAATATTGTTGGTAGAGTTATAATGTGATAAAAAATAAAGAATTCAATTATTTATATACACTACCTCTAACAAAAAGGTAAATTGTTAATCCAAATAATTAAATGATGATAAAATAATTAAATTATTATAAATGTTTTTGATTTTTTAGGTTTTGTATTTTTTTAGTTTTATGATTTTTTTTATTTTTTTTATTTTTTATGGTTTTCATTAAATATAGTTATAACCACAATATCACATCACCAGTAAAAGCACTAAAATTTTCAAGTTTGATGTTGATGCCATTCATATGAGTATTATATCATTTTTTAGAGGGGCTTCCTAGTATAAGAAATAAATAAAATTAAATTAGAGATAAAAATATATAAATTAATATTATGATATATGTTAAATAGAAATCAAAATTATTTTAGCGCACTCCCTCAACCTACACTGGACTCCCTGACTAGGTTACTCACCACCATCTATTATCATATGATTTCACAGATTCCTCTAACACTATTTTCCATTAGTAATTTATGTTTAGTTGATTTTATATTGATCAAGTTTAACTCATTAGTACACTGTTAAATCCAAATTAAATATATAAATCGGTGACCATATAATATATTCACCATGAATATTAGGGATATAAAATCAATAAACAACTATAAAATTAATTAATATAAAAACTATCCAACCAAATTGAGTTATAATCTATGGTGAAACTTCAATAAAAACCTAAAAATATATATAATCAAATATATAGATTAAATAACACGGGAGGATAATTTTTTAATAAATTAATACAATATAGATTCAGTGAAAATCCTACCGCGATCATCATTGAATAACCCTTTAACTTAATTTTGGCCTTTGGAGTCAAATACATAGTTTAGATATTAGATCTCTCACTTTCTTCCATGGGAACTATCATGTTTTGTCCAATAGATGAGATGATCCTATTTAGAAATAAATTCCATGTTATGTTCCCCCAATGTTGTTTTAAATATCATATTATCATGTAATTTTATTTTTGTTTTTAATCACATTAAGTGTATTTTAGTTTGTACCCCATTTAATCTATTATGAAATTTTTTATTTTTCCTCATCAATTTCACTTCTTCAGTCACTAATTTTTAATACAATAATTATTTTTAAATTTTTATTTATTATATAATATTTTAGTCTTTTAGTTTTAATATAATGTAATCTTACTAGACACATAGATATTTTAGAAAATTATAAATTGATACATGAATAAATACTCAAGTAATAACTGAAATTAAAATGAAACATAATTATAATAACACACGCGAGGTAAGAATGTATTTATTCTTTATTCCATGATGTAAAATGGGTAAAATGTGATGGGAACAAGAAAATGATGAAAGTTGAAATAATCATAAATGATACTTGAAATCCTATTAAAATTTTATAAATTTTTAATCAAAATCATGGACCTCAAAATAATGTCAAAAATAGTTATATATATTTCAATAATTCTCAGAAAAATAATAATAAATATTTTAAAATTTTAAAATGACATGAATATTATGGAAAATACTAAATTCTCAAAAAGTCGCTAATTTGATCCAAAACATCATTAAATTATTTAAACTATTATTTTATAGGTTATTTATCATATTAAAGAACCATATTAGTCTTGAAAATGATATTTAATTAATACTAAAAAATCAACAACCACTCCCCATGCCTGCCTATAATAAACCAGGGGATAAAAACTATCATTAATAGTATAAATTACACAAATGGGAGGAAACACCCCCTATATAAATTATAAAATTTAAGAATATGAAATATATTGTCTTAAAGTTACATGAAAATTAAGTGAAACTAAAATTTATTAATGATAATTTCAAGTACAATATATATAAATGTAAGTATTAAAATTCTAAATACAAATTGAAAAATAGTCAAAATCCCTTGGTAAAAAAACCCAAATGTTACCCAAAAAATATAAGGACACCAACCATGTATCTTTAATAACTCTAAAAAAATGAATATATTAAAAATGAATCCATGGAACTCTACTCAAACTATATAGACTTTAATGGGGCATAATTGATTCAGTGGAATGGTTTAATTTATAAATTTATATGTTTTTAACCAATTTTCATACATTTTGTTGTTGTGGTAGTGCAGTGGTGTGATACAAGAGTTATTCCATAGGGAAATTTAGTATAATAATTATTATTAAAACTTCTAAATTTTAAAGGATTTAATGTAATAGATTTATATTAAATCTAAGAAACACCATAGACCATGAGCTATTTTATAAAAATAAATATATTTTTTATTATTATTTTAAAAATATTTCTCATCTATTTTAAAAGAAAAAAACCTACTGTAATAAATTTATTGCACCTTTTAAAATCACACAATAACCATGAAGTGAAAAATAAGAATGAATATGACAATAATAAAATAAACAAATCCAAGTGTCTCAAATTAAATTAAACCTTAAAATAAAATAAATTACACCCTATACTAAAAAAATACACCAACCAAGATTCTTAGCCTCTTGAGGATATGGGTTGTGACACAAAATTTAGTTATGACTTATTTATTCCCATGTGATAAGAGGATGGAATATAAATGATAAAAATGCATATAAGATGAAGAAATATAAAAGTAAATAAAAAAATAAATTCAAACTAGAAAAACCTTACACCAAATAGAAAATAATAATAAACTCCTATACTATTTCTTTGATGTACTTCACAATAAAATTATATATAAAATTTTAAAATTACACATTGGGTATGTTTTCAATATTTCTTTTTCAAAAACTTTCTACGAGTTAACTTACTGATCCTTGAATTTTATAGGTATTAGGTTGGTTGGGTCAAGGTACATAGAATTTATTTCACCAATGATAGTAGTGAACCTCATATAAGTGTCACGACCCCCTCCCCACAAGGTGTACCCATCCTGGTCTAGCAATGTGAGAATGGAGATAATGACCCTCGAGTCCCACCTCCAGTAGGCCTCGGGATAGATACTAGCATCGAGGGTATAGTAAACACATAGATGGGATGCATTACCCTCTAAGAGAACACATGCAGAAGATAAAGATAAAATAGACACCAACCAAATCCAACTCAGACTGAAATATAAAAGAAATCCCAAGTACAAATATGTAATGACATGAAACCTACTACAACTGAGAGGAGAAAAACTGAAAATACCCAAAAGAAAGTAAAAATAGTAGAAACCACAAGCCTAAACACCTCCTGTAACCCTAAGATAGTAGAAACCAACTTGATCTTTAACCTGCTCCAAGTGACCAGAAAAAAATTTATATATACATAGTGTGAGTATAATAGTATACTCAAAAGGATCCTTCCCGAATCCTCTCATGCAAAAGTAAATAAAGCATGCTAAATCCCAATGAAAATCAAGTTAAACTAACTCGTCACCTATATAGGTATACTAAGTTCCCAGCACCACCATGGATACTCTCAACAAGTAATTCATACAAGAGTATATAAGATAATAAAGAATATCAAGCGTACCCCACTACTACTTCCCCACCGGTTTTCCACTTTTCCCCAACGTCGCACGTCCTAAGCATCTCTCTCCAAAAATACTTACCCGCAAACACCTGGGCGAAGCTCTGTAACATGCACATCGTGCTACAAAACCACCACATCCACACAATCCAAGTAAACAGGTAGTTTCTGGGAGCCACCACATCTCGCATAACATGTATCATACATTGGGTATTAAACCTCAATCCATTATAGCCCATACAATGAGTAAGTATCCTTAAGCCATCATAGCCTATACACATTACACCTATAGTAGTCCATAGGGAACTATATCCAAAATATATATGTGTGAATAACCACAAGCCATTAAATCCCTCTACACACATATATGGGGAAAACTAACTGTTTTTCTTACCAGCACAAGTAACTACCAAGAGAAGAGAGCAGGGCCAAAGGGGGTAGTCAACCATCCATCCTCCCACCAAAATATTGGGAAAAACACCCCCAAGGCTCAGAATCCCCTGGGTGTTATTTTCCCTAACTAACAGGGTGGAGTAGAATATAGAAACTCAAAAATTATAGAATATACTATATCTCATAACCACACTATGGGCATAACCTAGTCTTGGATTCAACTACAACTAACATCTCTCAGACTCCCGGCTGCCACTTCTAAGACTAGGTATCCTATAAGTACACAACCATTTAAATATATTTATTACATTATTTCATTCCCTTTTTATCAGTGGAACTTTACGTTAATTAATTCTTTAAACACTGAATAACTATTATCAATTTCCACATTATATTTCATTAGCATCACACCCAAAGTCTACTGTCCCTTTAAATTTTAACTTCACCACTATATCCCAGCAAGCTTCAACCCCATGGGTTAACATCATTTATTCAATTATTTATTTACAGCATTAATTTATCATAATCCCAGGAATTATAGAAAAACATTCAATGCTACTAAACACAAGGGGCTCAACCCGGTGAGTAGATTAACTACCCATTGAGTATTTGCTGCCTATAGCAAGAGCATAGACCCATCCTTCCTTGAGAAGCTAAAAATAGAAATCATGTGGCATACCCCATGTGTATTCACCCCTTTCAAAAGTAGGGTAAGAAAAACCAGCTGCCTTGAGCAGTGGGGAAAGTAAAGTAGATAAACGACCAATAAGAAAATCAAGAATCCAAACATTCACATCCAACTCATTTCATTATCCCCGGGGTCCTCCCCGACACCCACATGCATAAACTGATGTATCTCACCACTCTAGGTGTCAACTACTACCACAACCAGTAGGCCTCCATTCCCCAACATGTCACAACAGCCATCCAGGATCATATCACCACATAAGCAGCATGAAAACAAACATCATGTCAATTGGGATCTTGGGCCTTAAACAAGAAAGAGGGTAACTCAGAACCCTACAAGGAATTATCTTTTATCAAACAACCAATTCTTTAATCCACCTTGGATTAACCGATTTAATATTCGTAGGTTCCAAATTCAAGAAACCTAACCAGTAAGATATCACAAATAATTAAACATGCTTATTGCACCAATTTGATAAACATAAAATTACAACAAGAAGAACTCGATTCATTTTCATGCCTCTTTATCTTTATCCAAACAATTATCAATTAATTCCGTCTTTATTTTCTTTACCAATTTCCATCAAGAATGAAAGGTTAAACAAAGCAAGCATAGAAATCACACTATCTAGAAAAACAAGAGGAAATAACATATGATCAATATCAATTTATTTATCTGGTTCAAATATTTATTGTGTCAATTCCATTATGATTTAGTGGGATAAAACAAGTTAGATATACATTTATACGTAAAATAAAAGAGAAGCGACGAATCCCCTACCTCAAACATTTCTTGACGATCCACACAACGGGTTATGATCTCCTCCCCCCGTGACAACTGTATCCACCTGAGGATGCAGAGACACCACCACACCGGTCAACACCCAAGAAAAGTCCATTGGGAACAAGGAGATAACATTCTGTAAAAGGTATATGGGAAACAAAAAGATATGAACCCAAAAGAATGATGATAGAACATAACTTATATCATAGATCGATTGATACTGCTTGGTTGCACCAAAAATAGAGGGGAACTGATCCAAGGATTAAGGTTCAATCAAACCACTCCTAAGGAAAGAAGGAAAGGATTGAGTGTCTTGCACTAGGGAACAAGAAGGTATAAAAAGGGATAAAGATATATCATCCCTTTAGAAGATTTAATGAAGAGGTGGTTTAAGATACGCTGGATTTTCCATTAAAACAAGATCGAATTAAACCACGTGGTTTGACCATGTAAAAAACATCCCGAGCCTTAGGAGAAATTAATATAGGAGTTATGACCTTTGAATTGGACTTAGAGTCCTTAAAATGAGGATTTAAATGCATTTTACGTCAAAGAAAATGCAAAAGGGGTGAAACTGTAGGAAGTTGGAAACACTGTTCACGAACTCAAAATTTGGAAAAGGAAATAGAGGTTTCTAATGGACCTCACCATTCTGGAAACACTTTTCACAAACTCAAAATTTGGAAAAGGAAATAGAGGTTACTGATGGAACCTCACCATTCTGGAAACCCTATTCACGAACTCAAAATTTGGCAAAGAGGTCACCGTTGGAAACTCACTGTTCCGCTATTCACCTAAGGCCACTGATGACAATGTTCATATAAGGTTACCAATGACACTATTTACATAAGGTTACCGATGAAACGGTTCACATAAGGTCACCATTTCACTGTTCACATAAGGTTACCGAAGACACTATTCACATAAGGTCACTGATGTCACTGTTCACATAAGGTTATTGATGACACTATTCACATAAGGTTACTGATGAAACTATTCACAGAAGGTTATCGTTGAACTATTCACATAAGGCTACCGATGACCATGTTCACCTAAGGCTACCGATGCACTGTTCACCTAAGGTTACCATTGCACTGTTCACAGAAGGCTACCGATGCAACTGTTCACCAATGGAACTATTCACAAAATTAGAAATTTGGAAAAGTGTTGGGGATATGTCACATTAACCTCTCATAACACCTCAAACACTAGATTTCAGTAAAGGAATGAACCTGAGAGGTCCGGGCCATTACATCAGATACCTCTAAAAATATTCTCATCCTTGAGAATTAAAAACCAACCTAAAGGAAATAGAGAAGAGGTCCGAACAACCATCCATCAAGATACCTCTCAAAAGAGATCAAGCCGCAAGAAGAACCAGAGAAATCCATCTCATAAACACGAAAGTTTTATAAACACAAAGAGAACATCACTACATGAAAAGAGTTAAACATTAAACAACTCTGGGTACTGAGCACATATATGCGACTCACGTTCCCAGGTACTCTCTTCCATGCCACCATGTCGCCACAAGACATGAACCAAGGGGATATAACACCTGTCCAACAACTTCTCTTTGTGGTCTTGGATCTCCATAGGTCGCTCCTCAAAGGTCGCATCACCATCAACATCGATCTCTCCCCAATAGATGACATGAGAGTCATCATGAAGATAATGACGAATCTATGATAGATGAAAAACATTGTGTATCCAGCTCATCTGCGGGGGAAGTGCTACTCAATACGCCACAACTCCAATATGAGATAACACCTCGAAAGGCCCAACAAACCAGGGAGAAAGCTTACTACCATGACCAAACCTTTACTGCCCACAATGGGGAGTCACCTTTAGAAACACGTGATCCCCAACATCAAACTCTAAGGGTCTCCTCCTTTGATCTACATATGATTTATGATGATCTTGTGTTGTATTCATCTTCTCAATAATCACCTGAACAATATTTGTTGTATTCTGCACTAGTTCGGGTCTGAGAATTTCTGACTCTTTGACCCCGGTAAAACACAACAGAGAACGGCATGGTCGACCATACAAGGATTCAAACTGCGCTATACTGATGGTGGAGTGAAAAATATTATTGTAAGCGGAATCTACCAAGGTTAAGTGCCTCATACACGAACCTACAAAATCCAGGACACATGAGCGTAACATTTTTTCAAGAGTCTAAATGGTTCTCTCTATCTGACCCTCTATTTGAGGATGAAAAATAGTGCTAAGGAATAACTGAGAACCAAAATCATGTTAGAGACCTCTCCACACCCTAGAGGTAAAATGAGTATCTCGATCAGAAATGATCATCCTTGGGACTCCATGAAGTCTCACCACCTCTTCCAGATACTGCCTCGATAAAACTTTCAATGAGCTTGACTCCTTGATTTCTATGAAGTGGGATGATTTTGTTAAATGGTACACTACCACCCAAATAGCATCATGTCCTCCCAGAGCTCGAGGTAAACTAGTAACAAAGTCCATTGAGATGTCCTCCTACTTCCACTAAGGAATATATAATGGCTGGAGCAGACCACTAGGAACACGGTGTTCAACCTTCACCTTCTGGGAGACCAAACATCGAGACACAAACTCTACAATTGCACGCTTTAGCCCAGGCCACCGAAACTAGCTCCTCAAGGCTCGATACATCTTTGTTACACTAGGATGCACTGCTAAAGGAGGAATATGGAACTCTATGAGAACTGTCTTGTGGATCGTCAAAGGAACAAATATCCTTCCATGATACAACACTCAGTGTTGTTCATCCTCAGACCAACCATCAGGGGCCTCGACACAAACAACCCAGTCTCTCCAGACTTCCACCTCTAGATCCCCTAACTGGGACACTTCCACCTACTGCACCAAAGATGACTGAACCGTCATCTGAAAAAGACAACTTCTACCCCCAACTTCTCCCATATCAAGATGTAATGCTGACAGTTCTTCCATTACTCTCCAGGAATCACCAGATTCATGCACTGCATCACCACGTGACTTCCTACTCAGTGCATTAGCTACAATATTCCCATTTATAGGTGTATATGATATTTTGAAGTCATATTCCTATAAGAACTCTATCCACCAATGCTGTCATAAGTTCAAGTCCCGCTGGGAGAAAACATACCTCAGGATCTTATGATCAGTGAAAACCACAAAGTGCTTGCCGATGAGGTAATGTCTCCAAAACTTTAAGAAAAACAACATGACGGCCAAATCAAGATCATGGGTGGTATAATTACATTCATGAGGACTCAACTACTTAGACCCATAAGAAACAACTGATATTTGCTGCATCAGAACACAACCTAACCCCAGATGCAAAGCATTGTAGAAAACATCAAACTTAACTCCCTCAGCTGGAAGACAGAGAACTGTAAAACTTACTAACTTCCCCTTTAGATACTTGAAAGCCTCTGGACACTAATCAGTCCATATGAAAGCTTGATACTTCCTGTTCAAAGCTGTCAAAGGAGTCACAACTCAGGATAAATTTTCCAAAAACCTTTTGTATTAGCCTGTAAGACCAAGGAAACATCGCACCTATGACACTGTCTTGGGGGCTTCCCAAGACACAAATGCTTCTATCTTCGATGGATCCAAAACTACTTCCTGCTGGGACACAACATGCCCCAAGAAATGGACTTCTCGAGCCCAAAACTCACACTTCAACAACTTCCCAAATAGATGATGCTGATGAAGAACTCCCAAAATGGAGTTTAAATGCTCTGCATGCTTCTCCTCAGATGTGGAGTACACAAGGATGTCATCAATGAAAACCACCACGAACTTATATAGGAACTCACGAAACACAACGTTCATCAGTCCCATCAACAAAGTTGGATCATTCGTCACACCGAACGACATTACAACGAACTCATAATTCCCATGATGAAAACAGAAAGAAGTCTTTAGGATATCCTCATCCTTCACACACATCTGATGATATCCTGACCGCAAGTCGATCTTTGAGAACCAACTTGCACCCTTAAGTTGATAAAATAAATCATCAATACATGGAAGAAGATAGAAATTCTTCATTGTCACTTTGTTTAAGTAATGATAATCAACACACAACCGCAAAATTCCATCATCCTTGTAACACACCAAGATTTTATGAAAAATATTCTTTTAATTTCATTGATTTCTTGTGTTGTAAGCTACAACAAGATTACCTTGCGCTATACGTAACACTGTATGAGATTGCAGTATACACAACACTATTCTTGGATCATGTTACACACAATTTTGATAGTAGTTATTCTACGAAACATTGAGTATATATATATATATATTCAATGTATAAATGAAATATGGTTGGATTCTTTTATACGAAACAATGGAGGAGTCTTGCACAACACGCAACCCGGACTTGGCTTGCATTACATGCAATCGCGACCTTCCTCGATAGAGTGTGTTGTATACAATACCAGGTTTCACTAAACAACGATATATGATTATAATATTATTATGAACTAGCTGTTATGAATAGTATCAAATACATTTTTAATTTTATAACATTATTATTCATCTTACACATTTTCTAGAACATGGTATGAGAACAAAATCAATTTTTCGAGTAAAATAAGTATTTTTCAAAAAATGTAGTTTTGCCGCCTTTTGATGGCGCACCCATTTTAAATATTGTTTTTGACATGTCTATAAGTTAAATTTGACAAAATAAAATTCTTCTTTGGAATTAGGATATAAAAATTTACTTTGGATAAAATTTTCATATTATTCTGATAACTTTCATATTTTAATGAATAGTAAAAACACTCTATATTTTAATTAAAAACAACTTTTTTCATCGCAATAATTTATATGATTAGATTATATTTTTAATTGTTTTTAAAGTGTAATTAGAATATATTTTTACCATTTAATCCAATGTTGGTCATTGGAATTAATTTTACTTTGAAATTGGATATAAAAAAGTATCAATCTTTTGATAGTTATTGTTTCTTAAAAACACGCTATTTGTTTTGATAACAGGAATTAATTTTAAAATTAATTAATGCCACTTCTATGTTTTGAATTTGGAAAAATAGACATCAATTTTGAATTCATCATATCAAATAATTCTTAGGCTGAATTTTTGGTATTTTTCTGAAAAACTTCAATTTTCGATGAATAGTGAAACCACTTAGTGGTAGTTAAAAAACTGACTTTTTTTAATTTAAATTAAATTTTACCACTTCTGTGAATTGAATTTCAAAAATCCGAGAGACACGGTTAATATCAAGGACTAAAATGTGGTTCAATGGGATGAAAATAATTTTTGGTGAATAATAACTTTTTATTTTTATTTATCACGGTTAAAAGTAAATAGGGTAATTAAGGGTAAAAATGATATTATTATTATTACCTTAACACATGTCCTAATTCTATTGGATAAGTGTAATTCGACCAAAAACAACCTTAGGAATAAAATATGACCATTTAGTCCCACTTGGATTAGATTAGGACATATATTATTAATTTATTTAAAGAAGGGTTAAAATAGTTAAAATCAAAGTTTCATAACTAAATCATTTTTAATATAGGGTTATACATAAGATAAATTCGACTATAAATATTCATTAGAAAGATAAAAATATTTTCTACATAATGGTGTTTTATTTATAATTTTTAGACATTAAATAATTTAATTTATTTATGACACAATGATGATGCAGTAATTATCTTATTAATGAAATATTGACATAATTGATGTTATAAATACCAAAATAAATGTAATTTGAGACATTTTATGAATTTCACTAATTTTATAGGTTAATATGACATGTTATTTTTGATTTAATTAATTTTTTTATAACTAATAATTCTGTTATGATTTTCACAAAAATCAATTACCAAATAGTGTCAAAATTGACATAAAATATTTTTTAAAACAAATATTATATTATTAATTGTTATTTTATTCCTAAAAATATAAGTTTTGGCAAAAGGACTTAGATAAGGTTATATATATTAATAATAAACAACTTGGGGTTTGTTTGTCTTGTTATAGTAAGTTTATTAACCTTATAGTGCAAGAAAATAAGAAGACACGGTAAAAGTAAAATTATTTAACTTAAGGTTAAATATAAATGATAAGGTTAAAATAGAAACCTAAACTTGTCTAAATTCTATTTGATGAGAGGATTTCGACCCATACCCACATTAGGTTCTAAATAAATTAATTTGGAGCTATTAAAAACCGAATATGAATTTATAATAAAATAAAATATTTAGTTATTCCAAAGGTGCCCCTCTCCTCCCTTATAAAAGAGCACCTCCTCCCTCTCTTACTAACACCACTTTGAGTCTTCAAGCTCGGCCAACCCCTGAAAAATTATCTTCTCCACTTCCCTAAAAACATCCTAGAGGTCCTGGTTTTCTTCAAAGACCAATTTTAGTTCCCTAAAAGGAGGTCTCAAAGAGGCGCTTCAAAGAAGAGGTAATGTCCGTTACCGATTCTTTCAACCTTATTTCTTCTTCCACTTATTATTATTTAGTTGTTTCATTATGAAGTAATAACATCAGTATCACTCATATACATATATGTTATTATAAGTATGAAACAACCTTATTTCACCATCTATCCATCCTACGGAAAACGAAATCACCGCACGTGCGTACGTAAGGAATACCGTCTCCACGACGCGATGAGATTCATTCTCAATGATTAACCATTCATGAATGATTATAAAGTATATATAATAAGTAATCATGAAATATATGACATAATAATGCTACTGGATTTAAGTATATATATATGTCATCTACTTAATTCCATTCAATTCAACAAGGAAACGAAAACAACGTTCATGCGTACGTACGACCTACCGTCTCCATGAACGGTGTATTTCTTTCATTTATAGATCTATTATATATATGTATATTCTGAATATATATTATATATAAATCATGTTTTAAATTCTGGATGTAATTAATCATGATCTAAGTAATCATATGAATAATTACAAGTTAAAACACGAACGACAAATGAAACGATTTTACCCAAAACGCTACTTTAACATTAATTTACAAAAGAACGGGTAATATAAAGTCATAAGTGAACCATATATGATATCATAACAATGAATATGATTCTGTAATAAGTCAATGAAATTATTTAAATCAATATACAGGAGGTTCAGATACGTATGAAGCATATCAGACCTAAGGTAAGGGAAAATATCACAATCTCATTTTTATCCGAGATTGTTTATACTTTGGTATTTACTGGGGTGTATTTTATCATCCACATCCATGTTTCCTCAATATGTAATATTATTTCCATCCACCTACAATTGTTTAAATCCAATTTTACCCTTCGGTGAGTTTTTAGTAAAAGATATGAAAGGAATCTTTTGTTGTTTTCCGTACGAGGTACTTTTTGACTTTTCCGACAAAAGTACGAGAAGAATGTTTTTTTAAATTATACGGCATGAATGGATTTTTTAAAACATTATTTCCAATAATCTTCCTTTAAAAGTTTTCAAGTTTATTTTTAATAAACTTCTTTTAGTTTAAAATTGTATGACATGTTAAGAAAAAAAAATGTTTTTGAAGTAGGAAGGATATTTTCCTCAAGAATGGAGTTCAAGTGTTTTATCAAAATTATTTTCCATCTAAGATAAAATAGATTTCTATTTCTATCCCTATTATTACATTGATTTGATTATGTTGTGATGAAATTATTTTTATGAATTCCTTTATCTTATATAAATTGTTGTATGATGTCACGATGTTTAAGAATCCCATTTTTATTACATGGGTTATGGAATGATGTATGATTTATGATTTTGTGGCACACATAAGAATGGTATAATTATGAGATGAGTGGTACCTATATCTCCCTCCAATGCATTGGGTAAAGATTTATATCTCATGAGATAGACATGGCTAGAACGGAAAGTTAAACCGGTTCAGTAATACAGGACTGGAACGAGGAGTGAACTCGATTCAGAAAGGGACTTTGTCCACTAAGATGGTCTTGGTAGCAATGCCTTGGCTACTATGGAAATCATATCATGTGCTTAATGGTTTCCACAATTACAAGTTTTATTCCCATTATATTTTATCATGATTGATGTTCCCTTATGATATATGCCTTACGTACTTCCAAGATTCATGTCTTTTCTCAAGATTTTGATGTTTAGATTTTATGTTCAAGTTTTTGCATTAAAATGTTTATGGATTGTTTTATGTTCTCTATGTTTACACTTACTGGGAATTTGAGTTCACCCCTTTTATGTTATATTTTCCCCAAGATATAAAGCAAGGTTTTAGGTAAGAAAAAAAGGGTAAGATCTTTATTGGGAGATGTTGAAGATCTTTCACCACGATTAGAAGATTTTATTCCGAGTTTCCAAAGACACTAAACTATTACGATCCTTGTGTGTCTGTTTTTGTTATGTATTAAGTATTCCGCAAAAGTAATTTATTGTCCATGTACGTCATGCTTTGGGTCTCTACAGTTGGTATCATAGGAAAGGTTTAGTCAACCTTTGGAAACTAGCATGCGAAAATGTTAGTGAAATCCCTAGAGATATTTCTAAGGTATGTCTAGGGATGTCCCTAAGGATAAGTATATGTATAGGATATAGTCCTAGAACTACGGTAACGATCTTAGAATTTAACCTAAGATGTTAGATATTGAGGGTTCTCCCCCTTTACTATGTTGTTTCCCCTAGCATGTTTTTTTCCTCTCACACTATTCTTTTTGGGTTTTAGAAAATGGCTGGAAACAGGAAGATTCATGATAATGGAGGATATGATGGACAATGGAATGATATTCTTCATGAGAAACCAAATGAAATGGGATTTGGAAGTCCAAATATCATTATTATTCCAAATCAGCAATCTCATAATATGATCAATAAACTCAAATTTGGTAAGTTTCCTGACTCGGCTAATAAGAGAAAGATGGAGTTTCATGATGATCATAGAGGAAAGAAAGTTCAATTTCCCCTATGTAAATCATGTGGGAAGAGGCATCAAGGAGAATGTCTCAAAGTAACTGGAAGATGCTTTGGGTGTGGAAAAGAAGGACATAAATCCAGTAAGTGCAAAGGAAAAGGTTCAGTTAACACCATGGATGAGGATAATGGTATTGCTACGACATCAACAATGGTTAAATGTTTTAAATGTGGAATGTACGGGAATTATGCAAACCAATGCCCTAAGGGAAAGTCTCATGAAGATAATCAGTATGGTCATATGGGTAATATTTATGTTGATGATGATGAAGAGACTACAAATTATATGTGAGATGAAAGAATTGTTGAAGCTTGGTCAATGGTTTAAGAAGGTAGTGGAATGATTACATGTTTATCAAGTGTAATTTTGTATAAGTAATCTCATGGTACTATGGAATAAAGAGACATCTAAGGATTGTTACACTGTTGTCTTTCCTTAAGTTTTGAAGGTGTGGGATGAATGGTACCAGTATTTTTGGAAAGTAGATGATATGCGCATAATGAAGGGATAAAGAGAAAATTAAATATTTGATAGTATTCATGAGCTCATGACTGATATAAGGAGAAGGTTATATCATGGTTTGAGTATATAGAATTTTTGGATTTTGGTATGTGGAAAGAGTTAACTTTTGACAGCATTCATTTTTTCACTAAGGTTTAATGGGTATTCATTTTTCAAGAGAATACATGATTAAGGTATTCACATGATTGGAATGTGACCAACAAGATATATGGGGGATAAATGATGGTATTCACTTGCTTAGTTGATGAAATTTCAAGTAATTGTTTTCTTTATACTATGAGCTTGGACCGAAGTATTTTAGATAAGCCTAAATATTGGAATGGATTATGTTGGACATAAGTTAGTATTGTTTAAGGATAGAACTTTTTTCAATATTATTGATGGGATGTTATAGTAATGTAGTTTTAGAAAAAGGAAAACCTGCAGGATGGGCGACAGCCCTTCGCGTCAGACAAGGCTGTGGGAATCGAACCCACAACCGAAGTGCGACTGGCCTTTATTGCCTACCACTAGCCTATAAGAAGTCCCTGTTTAGTATAAACTAGTTTTATTATATTAAGAAGTATGATATATGAAGTATAAGTCCATTTTAGGAACCATATATGATTAATCTCACTATAGATGGACTTATGTATTTTTGATAACTTTTATAACCTTTTGTTTGAGACAGATGGAATGACCCATCATTCTATCACATGATCTGCTAACACTTCACAAATGACAAATTCAACTTCATTTATTTAAGAGATGAAGTGGAAATTGTCCAAAGAACAACCAACGGTGAGACTGTACCAAAATCACGAAAGTATTTCTTCTAATTCCAATTTCATCAATGATAGGGAAATGATCTTGAAAACAAAAAATGATGTCCTAGTGCCCTTATATTCGATGAATCAAATGGTACCTTAGATCATAAAAAATCTATTGCTTTGTGATTGATGGATTTTTCATAGCCATGTTCTCTACCACTCTCCATCAGAACTTGATGGTTAGATTTTTCTTCCATATCCATATTTTCACCTATATTCTCCTATATGGAAACCCAGTGATGAGTTTATTTGGGTAAATCATTACATTTCATACTTTAGTTTTTAAAATTAAGTTTTAGTATTCCTTTTTACGATGTGAGTTTCTATAAATAGTAAACGATTTATAACCCTGACGAATTTTGAGGGCGAAATTCCTTTTAAGGGGGGTAGAATGTAACACACCAAGATTTTATGAAAAATATTCTTTTAATTTCATTGATTTCTTGTGTTTTAAGCTACAACAAGATTACCTTGCGCTATACGTAACACCGTATGAGATTGCAGTATACACAACACTATTCTTGGATCATGTTACACACAATTTTGATAGTAGTTATTCTACGAAACATTGAGTATATATATATATATTCAATGTATAAATGAAATATGGTTGGATTCTTTTATACGAAACAATGGAGGAGTCTTGCACAACACGCAACCCGGACTTGGCTTGCATTACATGCAATCGCGACCTTCCTCGATAGAGTGTGTTGTATACAATACCAGGTTTCACTAAACAACGATATATGGTTATAATATTATTATGAACTAGCTGTTATGAATAGTATCAAATACATTTTTAATTTTATAACATTATTATTCATCTTACACATTTTCTATAACATGGTATGAGAACAAAATCAATTTTTCGAGTAAAATAAGTATTTTTCAAAAAATGTAGTTTTGCCGCCTTTTGATGGCGCACCCATTTTAAATATTGTTTTTGACATGGCTATAAGTTCAATTTGACAAAATAAAATTCTTCTTTGGAATTAGGATATAAAAATTTACTTTGGATAAAATTTTCATATTATTCTGATAACTTTCATATTTTAATGAATAGTAAAAACACTCTATATTTTAATTAAAAACAACTTTTTTCATCACAATAATTTATATGATTAGATTATATTTTTAATTGTTTTTAAAGTGTAATTAGAATATATTTTTACCATTTAATCCAATGTTGGTCATTGGAATTAATTTTACTTTGAAATTGGATATAAAAAAGTATCAATCTTTTGATAGTTATTGTTTCTTAAAAACACGCTATTTGTTTTGATAACGGGAATTAATTTTAAAATTAATTAATGCCACTTCTATGTTTTGAATTTGGCAAAATAGACATCAATTTTGAATTCATCATATCAAATAATTCTTAGGCTGAATTTTTGGTATTTTTCTGAAAAACTTCAATTTTCGATGAATAGTGAAACCACTTAGTGGTAGTTAAAAAACTGACTTTTTTTAATTTAAATTAAATTTTACCACTTCTGTGAATTGAATTTCAAAAATCCGAGAGACACGGTTAATATCAAGGACTAAAATGTGGTTCAATGGGATGAAAATAATTTTTGGTGAATAATAACTTTTTATTTTTATTTATCACGGTTAAAAGTAAATAGGGTAATTAAGGGTAAAAATGATATTATTATTATTACCTTAACACATGTCCTAATTCTATTGGATAAGTGTAATTTGACCAAAAACAACCTTAGGAATAAAATATGACCATTTAGTCCCACTTGGATTAGATTAGGACATATATTATTAATTTATTTAAAGAAGGGTTAAAATAGTTAAAATCAAAGTTTCATAACTAAATCATTTTTAATATAGGGTTATACATAAGATAAATTCGACTATAAATATTCATTAGAAAGATAAAAATATTTTCTACATAATGGTGTTTTATTTATAATTTTTAGACATTAAATAATTTAATTTATTTATGACACAATGATGATGCAGTAATTATCTTATTAATGAAATATTGACATAATTGATGTTATAAATACCAAAATAAATGTAATTTGAGACATTTTATGAATTTCACTAATTTTATAGGTTAATATGACATGTTATTTTTGATTTAATTAATTTTTTTATAACTAATAATTCTGTTATGATTTTCACAAAAATCAATTACCAAATAGTGTCAAAATTGACATAAAATATTTTTTAAAACAAATATTATATTATTAATTGTTATTTTATTCCTAAAAATATAAGTTTTGGAAAAAGGACTTAGATAAGGTTATATATATAAATAATAAACAACTTGGGGTTTGTTTGTCTTGTTATAGTAAGTTTATTAACCTTATAGTGCAAGAAAATAAGAAGACACGGTAAAAGTAAAATTATTTAACTTAAGGTTAAATATAAATTATAAGGTTAAAATAGAAACCTAAACTTGTCTAAATTCTATTTGATGAGAGGATTTCGACCCATCCCCACATTAGGTTCTAAATAAATTAATTTGGAGCTATTAAAAACCGAATATGAATTTATAATAAAATAAAATATTTAGTTATTCCAAAGGTGCCCCTCTCCTCCCTTATAAAAGAGCACCTCCTCCCTCTCTTACTAACACCACTTTGAGTCTTCAAGCTCGGCCAACCCCTGAACAATTCTCTTCTCCACTTCCCTACAAACATCCTAGAGGTCCTGGTTTTCTTCAAAGACCAATTTTAGTTCCCTAAAAGGAGGTCTCAAAGAGGCGCTTCAAAGAAGAGGTAATGTCCGTTACCGATTCTTTCAACCTTATTTCTTCTTCCACTTATTATTATTTAGTTGTTTCATTATGAAGTAATAACATCAGTATCACTCATATACATATATGTTATTATAAGTATGAAACAACCCTATTTCACCATCTATCCATCCTACGGAAAACGAAATCACCGCACGTGCGTACGTAAGGAATACCGTCTCCACGACGCGATGAGATTCATTCTCAATGATTAACCATTCATGAATGATTATAAAGTATATATAATAAGTAATCATGAAATATATGACATAATAATGCTACTGGATTTAAGTATATATATATATATATATATATATATATATGTCATCTACTTAATTCCATTCAATTCAACAAGGAAACGAAAACAACGTTCATGCGTACGTACGACCTACCGTCTCCATGAACGGTGTATTTCTTTCATTTATAGATCTATTATATATATGTATATTCTGAATATATATTATATATAAATCATGTTTTAAATTCTGGATGTAATTAATCATGATCTAAGTAATCATATGAATAATTACAAGTTAAAACACGAACGACAAATGAAACGATTTTACCCAAAACGCTACTTTAACATTAATTTACAAAAGAACGGGTAATATAAAGTCATAAGTGAACCATATATGATATCATAACAATGAATATGATTCTGTAATAAGTCAATGAAATTATTTAAATCAATATACAGGAGGTTCAGATACGTACGAAGCATATCAGACCTAAGGTAAGGGAAAATATCACAATCTCATTTTTATCCGAGATTGTTTATACTTTGGTATTTACTGGGGTGTATTTTATCATCCACATCCATGTTTCCTCAATATGTAATATTATTTCCATCCACCTACAATTGTTTAAATCCAATTTTACCCTTCGGTGAGTTTTTAGTAAAAGATATGAAAGGAATCTTTTGTTGTTTTCCGTACGAGGTACTTTTTGACTTTTCCGACAAAAGTACGAGAAGAATGTTTTTTTAACTTATACGGCATGAATGGATTTTTTAAAACATTATTTCCAAGAATATTCCTTTAAAAGTTTTCAAGTTTATTTTTAATAAACTTCTTTTAGTTTAAAATTGTATGACATGTTAAGAAAAAAAAATGTTTTTGAAGTAGGAAGGATATTTTCCTCAAGAATGGAGTTCAAGTGTTTTATCAAAATTATTTTCCATCTAAGATAAAATAGATTTCTATTTCTATCCCTATTATTACATTGATTTGATTATGTTGTGATGAAATTATTTTTATGAATTCCTTTATCTTATATAAATTGTTGTATGATGTCACGATGTTTAAGAATCCCATTTTTATTACATGGGTTATGGAATGATGTATGATTTATGATTTTGTGGCACACATAAGAATGGTATAATTATGAGATGAGTGGTACCTATATCTCCCTCCAATGCATTGGGTAAAGATTTATATCTCATGAGATAGACATGGCTAGAACGGAAAGTTAAACCGGTTCAGTAATACAGGACTGGAACGAGGAGTGAACTCGATTCAGAAAGGGACTTTGTCCACTAAGATGGTCTTGGTAGCAATGCCTTGGCTACTATGGAAATCATATCATGTGCTTAATGGTTTCCACAATTACAAGTTTTATTCCCATTATATTTTATCATGATTGATGTTCCCTTATGATATATGCCTTACGTACTTCCAAGATTCATGTCTTTTCTCAAGATTTTGATGTTTAGATTTTATGTTCAAGTTTTTGCATTAAAATGTTTATGGATTGTTTTATGTTCTCTATGTTTACACTTACTGGGAATTTGAGTTCACCCCTTTTATGTTATATTTTCCCCAAGATATAAAGCAAGGTTTTAGGTAAGAAAAAAAGGGTAAGATCTTTATTGGGAGATGTTGAAGATCTTTCACCACGATTAGAAGATTTTATTCCGAGTTTCCAAAGACACTAAACTATTACGATCCTTGTGTGTCTGTTTTTGTTATGTATTAAGTATTCCGCAAAAGTAATTTATTGTCCATGTACGTCATGCTTTGGGTCTCTACAGTTGGTATCATAGGAAAGGTTTAGTCAACCTTTGGAAACTAGCATGCGAAAATGTTAGTGAAATCCCTAGAGATATTTCTAAGGTATGTCTAGGGATGTCCCTAAGGATAAGTATATGTATAGGATATAGTCCTAGAACTACGGTAACGATCTTAGAATTTAACCTAAGATGTTAGATATTGAGGGTTCTCCCCCTTTACTATGTTGTTTCCCCTAGCATGTTTTTTTCCTCTCACACTATTCTTTTTGGGTTTTAGAAAATGGCTGGAAACAGGAAGATTCATGATAATGGAGGATATGATGGACAATGGAATGATATTCTTCATGAGAAACCAAATGAAATGGGATTTGGAAGTCCAAATATCATTATTATTCCAAATCAGCAATCTCATAATATGATCAATAAACTCAAATTTGGTAAGTTTCCTGACTCGGCTAATAAGAGAAAGATGGAGTTTCATGATGATCATAGAGGAAAGAAAGTTCAATTTCCCCTATGTAAATCATGTGGGAAGAGGCATCAAGGAGAATGTCTCAAAGTAACTGGAAGATGCTTTGGGTGTGGAAAAGAAGGACATAAATCCAGTAAGTGCAAAGGAAAAGGTTCAGTTAACACCATGGATGAGGATAATGGTATTGCTACGACATCAACAATGGTTAAATGTTTTAAATGTGGAATGTACGGGAATTATGCAAACCAATGCCCTAAGGGAAAGTCTCATGAAGATAATCAGTATGGTCATATGGGTAATATTTATGTTGATGATGATGAAGAGACTACAAATTATATGTGAGATGAAAGAATTGTTGAAGCTTGGTCAATGGTTTAAGAAGGTAGTGGAATGATTACATGTTTATCAAGTGTAATTTTGTATAAGTAATCTCATGGTACTATGGAATAAAGAGACATCTAAGGATTGTTACACTGTTGTCTTTCCTTAAGTTTTGAAGGTGTGGGATGAATGGTACCAGTATTTTTGGAAAGTAGATGATATGCGCATAATGAAGGGATAAAGAGAAAATTAAATATTTGATAGTATTCATGAGCTCATGACTGATATAAGGAGAAGGTTATATCATGGTTTGAGTATATAGAATTTTTGGATTTTGGTATGTGGAAAGAGTTAACTTTTGACAGCATTCATTTTTTCACTAAGGTTTAATGGGTATTCATTTTTCAAGAGAATACATGATTAAGGTATTCACATGATTGGAATGTGACCAACAAGATATATGGGGGATAAATGATGGTATTCACTTGCTTGGTTGATGAAATTTCAAGTAATTGTTTTCTTTATACTATGAGCTTGGACCGAAGTATTTTAGATAAGCCTAAATATTGGAATGGATTATGTTGGACATAAGTTAGTATTGTTTAAGGATAGAACTTTTTTCAATATTATTGATGGGATGTTATAGTAATGTAGTTTTAGAAAAAGGACAACCTGCAGGATGGGCGACAGCCCTTCGCGTCAGACAAGGCTGTGGGAATCGAACCCACAACCGAAGTGCGACTGGCCTTTATTGCCTACCACTAGCCTATAGGAAGTCCCTGTTTAGTATAAACTAGTTTTATTATATTAAGAAGTATGATATATGAAGTATAAGTCCATTTTAGGAACCATATATGATTAATCTCACTATAGATGGACTTATGTATTTTTGATAACTTTTATAACCTTTTGTTTGAGACAGATGGAATGACCCATCATTCTATCACATGATCTGCTAACACTTCACAAATGACAAATTCAACTTCATTTATTTAAGAGATGAAGTGGAAATTGTCCAAAGAACAACCAACGGTGAGACTGTACCAAAATCACGAAAGTATTTCTTCTAATTCCAATTTCATCAATGATAGGGAAATGATCTTGAAAACAAAAAATGATGTCCTAGTGCCCTTATATTCGATGAATCAAATGGTACCTTAGATCATAAAAAATCTATTGCTTTGTGATTGATGGATTTTTCATAGCCATGTTCTCTACCACTCTCCATCAGAACTTGATGGTTAGATTTTTCTTCCATATCCATATTTTCACCTATATTCTCCTATATGGAAACCCAGTGATGAGTTTATTTGGGTAAATCATTACATTTCATACTTTAGTTTTTAAAATTAAGTTTTAGTATTCCTTTTTACGATGTGAGTTTCTATAAATAGTAAACGATTTATAACCCCGACGAATTTTGAGGGCGAAATTCCTTTTAAGGGGGGTAGAATGTAACAACCCAAGATTTTATGAAAAATATTCTTTTAATTTCATTGATTTCTTGTGTTTTAAGCTACAACAAGATTACCTTGCGCTATACGTCACACCGTATTAGATTGCAGTATACACAACACTATTTTTGGATTATGTTACACACAATTTTGATAGTAGTTATTCTAGGAAACATTGAGTGTATATATATATATATATTCAATGTATAAATGAAATATGGTTGGATTCTGTTATACGAAACAATGGAGGAGTCTTGCACAACACGCAACCCTGACTTGGCTTGTATTACATGAAATCACGACCTTCCTCAATAGGGTGTATTGTATGCAATACCAGGTTTCACTAAACAACGATATATGGTTATAATATTATTATGAACTAGCTGTTATGAATAGTATCAAATTTATTTTGAATTTTATAACATTATTATTCATCTTACAGATTTTCTAGAACATGGTATGAGAACAAAATCAATTTTTCGAGTAAAATAAGTATTTTTCCAAAAATGTAGTTTTGCAGCCTTTTGATGGCGCACCCATTTTAAATCTTGTTTTTGACATGTCTATAAGTTCAATTTTAAAAAATAAAATTATTCTTTGGAATTAGGATATAAAAATTTACTTTGGATAAATTTATCATATTATTCTGATAACTTTCATATTTTAATGAATAGTAAAAACACGCTATATTTTAATTAAAAACAACTTTTTTCATCGCAATAATTTATATGGATAGATTATATTTTTAATTTGTTTTAAAGTGTAATTAGAATATATTTTTACCATTTAATCCAATTTTGGTCATTGGAATTAATTTCACTTTGAAATTGGATATAAACAAGTATCAATCTTTTGATAGTTATTGTTTCTTAAAAACACGCTATTTGTTTTGATAACATGAATTAATTTTAAAATTAAATAATTCCACTTCTATATTTTGAATTTGGAAAAATAGAAGTCAATTTTGAATTCAGAATATCAAATAATGATTAGGATGAATTTTTGGTATTTTTCTGAAAAACTTCAATTTTCGATAAATAGTGAAACCACTTAGTGGTAGTTAAAAAACTGAATTTTTTTAATTTAAATTAAATTTTACCACTTCTGTGAATTGAATTTAAAAAATCCAAGAGACATGGTTAATATCAAGGACTAAAATTCGGTTCAATGAGATGAAAATAATTTTTGGTGAATAGTAACTTTTTACTTTTATTTACCACAGTTAAAAGTAAATAGGGTAATTAAGGGTAAAAATGATATTATTATTACCCTAACACATGTCCTAATTCTATTGGATAAGTTTAATTAGACTAAAAAAACCTTAGGAATAAAATATGACCATTTAGTCCCACTTGGATTAGATTAGGACATTTATTATTAATTTATTTAAAGAAGGGTTAAAATAGTTAAAATCAAAGTTTCATAACTAAATCATTTTTAATATAGGGTTATACATAAGATAAATTAGACTATAAATATTCATTAGAAAGATAAAAATATTTCCTACATAATGGTATTTTATTTATAATTTTTAGACATTAAATAATTTAATTTATTTATGACACAATGATGATGTAGTAATTATCTTATTAATGAAATATTGACATAATTGATGTTATAAATACCCAAATAAACGTAATTTGAAACTTTTTATGAATTTAAATAATTTTATAGGTTAATATGAAATGTTTTTTTTGATTAAATTAACTTTTTTCGAACTAATCATTCTGTTATAATTTCAAAAAAATCAATTACCAAATAGTGTCAAAATTGACATAAAATAGTTTTTAAAACAAATATTATATTATTAATTGTTATTTTATTCCTAAAAATCTAAGGTTTGGCCAAATGACTTAGATAAGGTTATATATATTAATAATAAACAACTTGGGGTTCGTTTGGTTTGTTATAGTAAGTTTATTAACCTTATAGTGTAAGAAAACAAGAAGACACGGTAAAAATAAAATTATTTAACTTAAGGTTAAATCTAAATGATAAGGTTAAAATAGAAACCTAAACTTGTGTAAATTCTATTGGATGAGAGGATTTCGACCCATCCCCACATTAGCTTTAAAATAAATCAATTTTGAGATATTAAAAACCGAATATGACTTTATAATAAAATAATATTTTTTGTTATTCCAAAGGTGCCCCTCTCCTCCCTTATAAAAGGGCACCTCCTCCCTCTCCTCCTCACACCACTTTGAGCCTTCAAGATCGTCCAAACCCTGAAAAATTATCTTCTACACTTCCCTAGAAACATCCTAGAGGTCCTGGTTTTCTTCAAAGACCAATTTTAGTGCCCTAAAAGGAGGTCTCAAAGAGGCGCTTCAAAGAAGAGGTAATGTCCGTTACCGATTCTTTCAACCTTATTTCTTCTTCCACTTCTTATTATTTAGTTGTTTCATAATGAAGTAATAACATCAGTATCACTCATATACTGATATGTTATTATAATTATTAAACAACCCTATTTCACCATCTATCCTTCTTACGAAAAATGAAATCACCGTGCGTGCGTACTTACGGAATACCGTCTCCACAACGCGATGAGATTCATTCTCAATGATTAACCATTAATGAATGATTATAAAGTATATATAATAGGTAATCATGAAATATATGACATAATAACGCTACTATATTTATGTATATATATATATATTTATTTCATCTACTTAATTCCATTCAATTCAATAAGGAAACGAAAACAGCGTTCATGCGTACGTACGGCCTACCGTCTCCATGAACGGTGTATTTCTTTCCATTTATAGATCTATTATATATATGTATATTCTGAATATATATTATATATAAATCATGTTTTACATTATGGATTTATGTAATCATGATCTAAGTAATCATATTAATAATTACAAGTTAAAACACGAACGACAAATGAAACGATTTTACCCAAAACGCTACTTTAACATTAATTTACAAAAGAACGGGTAATATAAAGTTATAAGTGAACTATATATGATATAATAACAATGAATATGATTCTGTAATAAGTAAATGAAATTATTTAAATCAATATACAGAAGTTTCGGATACGTACGAAGCATATCAGACCTAAGGTAAGGGAAAATATCACAATCTCATTTTTATCCGAGATTGTTTATACTTTGGTATTTACTGGGGTGTATTTTTCATCCAAATCCATGTTTACTCAATATGTAATATTATTTCCATCCACCTACAATTCTTTAAATCCAATTTTACCCTTTGGTGAGTTTTTAGTAAAAGATATGAAAGGAATCTTTTGTCGTTTTTCGTACGAGGTACTTTTTGACTTTTCAGACAAAAGTACGAGAAGAATGTTTTTTTAACTTATACGGCATGAATGGATTTTTAAAACATTATTTCCAAGAAGATTCCTTTACAAGTTTTCAAGTTTTTTTAATCAACTTCTTTTAGTTTAAAATTGTATGACATGTTAAGAAAGGAAAAATGTTTTTGAAGTAGGAAGGATATTTTCCTCAAGAATGGAGTTCAAGTGTTTTATCAAAATTATTTTCCATCTAAGATAAAATAGGTTTCTATTTCTATCCCTATTATTAAATTTATTTTATTATGTTGTGATGGAATTATTCTTATGAATTCCTTTATCTTATATGAATTGTTGTATGATGTCACGATGTTTAAGAATCCCATTTTTATTACATGGGTTATGCAATGATGTATGATTTATGATTTTGTGGCACACATAAGAATGGTATCATTATGATATGGGTGGGAACTGTATCTACCTCCAATGCATTGGGTAAAGATTTATATCTCATTATATAGACATGGCTGGCACGACAAGTTAAACCGGTTCAATAATACAGGACTGGAATGAGGAGTGAACTCGATTCAGAAAGGGACTTTGTCCACTAAGATGGTCTTGGCAGCAATGCCTTTGCTACTATGGAAATAATATCATGTGCTTAATGGTTTCCACAAATACATGTTTTATTCCCATGCTATTTTATCATGATTGATGTTCCCTTATGATATATGCCTTACGTACTTCCAAGATTCATGTCTTTGCTCAAGATTTTGATGTTTAGATTTTATGTTCAAGTTTTTGCATTCAAATGTTTATGGATTGTTTTATGTTCTCTATGTTTACCCTTACTGGGCATTTGAGCTCACCCATTTTATGTTTTCTTTTCCCCAGGATATCAAGAAAGGTTTTAGGTAAGAAAAAAAAGGGGAAGAACTTTATTGGGAGATGTTGAAGATCTTTCACCACGATTAGAAGATTTTATTCTGAGTTTCCAAAGACACTAAACTATTATGATCCTTGTGTGTCTGTTTTTGTTATGTATTAAGTATTCCGAAAAAGTAATGTATTGTCCATGTACGTAAAGCTTTGGGTCTCTACAATCCTTCTTCACAAACAAAACTGGTGCACCCCATGGTGACACACTAGGCCGAACAAAACCGCACTATAATAGACCGTCAAGCTATATACACATCTCTCTTAACTCATAAGGGTCCATCCTATATGGAGACATAGATATAGGAGATTCTCTTGGTTGTAGCTCGATCCCAAACTCAATCTCCCATCGAGGGGGTAATGCTACAACTTATTCTATAAAGACATCAGGGTACTCTTCTATGACCCTAGGAAACGCCAACTGATGAACCTATGAAGAACTCATCATCTGATCAACCATCATGGATGAAAAGAAAAGAACATGCCTCTGACTCATCTGAGGGTCTTGCTCGCCAACGAACACCACTGGCTCTCCATCCTCATCAAAGAACACAACCTGCCACCTGAAGCAATCCACAATATCCTGCATTGAATACAAACAATACATGCTGAGGATGACATCATATGGTTGTATTCATAAACATAGTAAATCTCCCCAAGAGCGGTGTTACCCCAACAGTAGCTCACTGTCTCTACATACTTCAAACAAGTCAGCTCGACCTCCAACTGGCATAGTCAATGCCAAGGGCACTGGAAGCCTCTCTACCTCAATTACCAAAGCATAGAAAATGGTAGGTGATATGAAGGATTGTGTCACTCCTGAATCAAACAAGGCATACACCATGGTAAAAAACAAGAAAAGGGTACCTCAAAAGATGTCTGGCTTGCATGGTGCTGGAAATGCTAAAGCATGAAGCTGACCACGACCTCCTCCACGACCTCTCTGACCCTGATGACGACAACCACCACGGCCATGCTCTGCTCTCTGAGGATGGGTAGTGTTATGGGGATGTCCTATGCCTTCCCCATCTACCCTCTACTAATCTAAAGCTGGTGCAACCTGCTGCTACTGCCTCGGATGGAACTACCTCAATGGAGGATCCTGGAGCGGAAAACCTAGTGCATGATGACTACTCTAAAAGGTCGGGCACTCTCACTGCTGATGACCTTGACCACCATAAGAAATAAAAGATCATGATCCCTTGGCATAGTCTTGAGATCCGCTGCCTTCGGAGAAACGAGATGCAGAGGGTTGGGACCTACCCCCAGGTGAACAGAAACTCTTCTTTCCTGAAAACTAGGAACCCCGAACCAGAACTCTGCTTCATGAGGAATCACGACGACTCCCCTCTCATGATGATCTGGTTCTGTCCAAATTAATCTTGATGGCCTATGCCATCTCTAGCACCTCAAGATATGTCTCCAGCATAAATGGGGTGACCTGGTGCTGGATCTCTGGATGCAAAGCCTCCTCAAAATTCCTTTCCCTGGCCTCCTCATTTGGAAATAGTTCCGAAGCATATTTTAAAAGGTTCCTGAAACAGATTTTGAACTCTCTCATACTGAAACTCCCCTTTAGAAGGGTAGGAATATCCTGGAAATTGGATGCCTTCATGGTTGAGGAAAGAAACTCGACTCTAAACTTGTCTCGGAACTCCTCCCATGAGATCGATGACTCCTCACGATTCCTGAGGAATAAGAACCACCACTGCCTTGCTTCTCCGTGTAGCATCATAACAACCAAGGACACCCAGTGCTCTTTATGAGAACAGATCGAACTGAAGCCTATCTCTACCTCCTCCAACCAATCTTCCGTGATTGCATCTGAAATGGAGCCCTCATACTTCTGCAGACTCTGGTGATGAAACTCTCAGAGTGTCCTCCTCCAAGTGTAGTCGTCGTCAACCTCTACCTGGTGGCGATCTGATGGCACATCCTTCTGGACGTCTTCTATGTGATCCCAATGAGGATGTTGACCTAGATCCATACATGCAAAATATCAAATAGTTAGAGCTCCTAAACTTGGAATTTGGAAGACTCATCATTAATTAATTAATTAATTGTTTTCTTTTATTCATTTTAGGTTAACCTATCCCAAGGTCTACCAATTCAAACATAGGCACAAAGAAGAATTATTCATGATCCTTTCCTAGGTCTCTACCCTGCAACTAGTATCACCTCATTTAGTAGTCATTGTAAACATAAAGGTCTGTACATCAGATCATAGGGGCCCTAAACGCCTATGTCTCAGCCGGTATCCAGTGTTTACATCACTTGCTAAACTTAACTGAAACTATTTCCCTACTAATCCATGCAACCTAACCTGTGACTAACTCCAAACTCTATCCTATCCCTCAGCCTGACATTTGATACCACTCTCTCATGACCCTCTCCCCACAAAGTGTATCCCTCCTAGGCCGGAAATGTAATAAGGGAGATAATGACCCCCGAGTCCTGCCTACAAAAGGCCCCGGGTTGGAGACTAGCACCGAGGGTGTAGTAAACACACAGATGGGAGACATTACCATCTAAGAGAACACATGCAGAAGATAGAGATAAGATAGACACCAACCAACTCCAACTAAAACTAAAATATAAATGAAATACCAAGTACAAATATGTAATGTCATGAAACCTACTACAACTGAAAGGGGAAAAACTACAAATACTTAAAATAAAGTAAAAACAACAGTAACCACAGGCCCAAACACCTCCTACATCCCCAAGCTAGTAGAAACCAGGTTGATCTCCAACCTACTCCAAGTGACCTGAAAAAAAAATTATGTATACATAGGGAGAATATAACAGTATATTCAGTAGGATCCTCCCTGAAGCCTCTCGTGCAAAAGTAAAGAAAGCATGCTAAAGCACAGTGAACAACAGGTGAAACTAACTCGTCACCTAAACAAGTATACTAAGTTCCCAACCTCACCATGACTACTCTCACCAAGTAACGTATACAAGAGTATATAATATAATAATGAATATCAAGGGTACCCTGCTACTACTTCCCCACTAGTTTTCCAAATTGCCCCAACGTCGCACATCCTAAGCATCTATCTCCAAAAAGGCTTGCCCGTAGACACCTGAGCGAAGCACCACAACATGCACCTCATGCAATGAAACCACCACGTCCACACAAGCAAAGTAACCAAGTAGTTTCTGGGATCCAACACAACTCGCAAAACATGTATCATTTGTCAGGTATTAAACCTCAAGCCATCATAGCCTATACAATAAGTAAGGATCCTCAAGCTATCATAGCCTATACACGTTACAACTATAGTAGTCCATAGGAAACTATATCCAGAATATATGTGTGTGAATAACCACAAGCCATTACAGCCTTCTACACACATATATGGGGAAAACTAACCATTGTGCCTACCATCACAAGCAACTACCAAGAGAAGAGAGCAGGGCCAAAGGGGGTAGTCATCTATCCATCCTCCCACCATAATGTTGGTAAAAACACCTCATAGGGCTTAGAATCCTCGGGGTGTCAGTTTCCCTAACTGAAAGGGTGGAGTAGAATATAGAAACACAAAAAGTACAAAATATACTATATATCACAACCAAACTATGGGCATAACCTAGTCTTGGACTCAAATGCAGCTAACTTCTCATAGACTCCCAGTTGCCACTTCTAAGACTAGGTATCTTATAAGCACACAACCATTTAAAGAGATTTATTACATTACTTCATTCCCTTTTTATCTATTGCACTTTACGTAAATTAATTCTTTAAAAATTAAATAATAATTATCAATTTCTACATTATATTTCAATAGCATCGCACCCAAAGTCTACTATCCCTTTAAATTTTAACTTCACCATTGCATCCCAACAAGCTCCAACCCCTTGGGTTAAAATAATTTATTCAATTATTTATTTACAGCATTACTTTACCATAATCCCAAGAATTCTAGAAAAAAATTCTATGCTACTAAACACAAGGGGTTCAACCCGGTGAGTAGATAAACTACCCATCGAGTCTTTTTTGCCTATATCAAGAGCATAGACCTATCCTACCTTGAGAAACTAATCAAAAAAAGTAGGTTGCATACCCCAAATGTCTTCACCCCTTTCGAAAGAAGGGTAAGAAAACCATTTGCCTTGAGCAGTGGGGAAAGTAAAGTAGATAAATAACCAATAAGAAAAGAAAGAATACAAACATTCACATCCAACTCATTTCATTATCCCCAGTGTCCTCCCCAACACCCACATGCATAAACTGCTTTATCTTGCCACTCAAGGTGTCAACTGCTTCCACAACCAGTAGGCCTCCATGGCCCCACATATCACAACAACCATCCAGGTTCACATCACAACACAAGCAGAATGAAAACAAACATCATATCAATTGGGATCTTGGCCCTTAAACAAGGAAGATGGTAACTTAGAACCCTACAAGGAATTATATTTTATCAAAAATCTAGTTCTTTAATCCACCTTAGATTACTGATTTAATATTCATAGGTTCCAAATTCGAGGAACCTAACCAGTAAGCTATCACAAATAATTAAACATGATTACTACACCAATTTGATTAACATCAAATTACAACAAGAAGAACCAAATTCATTTACATGCCTCTTTATCTTTATCCAAACTATTATCAATTAATTTTGTATTTACGTTCTTTATCAATTTCCATCAAGAACGAAAGGCTAAACAAAGAAAGAATTGAAATCACACTATCTAAAAAAACAAGAGGAAATATCATACGATCGATAATAATTTATTTATCTAGTTCAAATATTTATTATGTCAATTCCATTATGATCTAGTGAGATAAAACATGCTAGATATAAATTTTAATGTAAAATAAAAGATAAGAAATGAATCCCCTGCCTCAAACAGTTATTGACGATCCACACAACAGGTTGCGATATCCTCCCCCCGTGACAACTGTGTCCACCCGAGGATGCAAAGAAACCACCACACCGGTCAACACCCAAGAAAATTCCATTAGGAACAAGGAGATAGAATTTTGAAAAAGGACGAGGGGAAATAGAAAGAGATGAACCCAAAAGAATGACAATAGAACATACCTTATATCGGTGATCAATCGATACTGCTTGGTTGCACCAAAAACAGAGGGGAACCAATCCAAGGATTAAGGTTCGATCACACTACTACTAAGGGAAGAAGGAAAGGTTTGAGAATCTTACACCAGGGAATAAGAAGGTATAACAAGGGAAGAATATATATCATCCCTTTTGAAGATTTAACAGAGTAGTGCTTTAAGATACGTTGGATTTTCCATTAAAAGCGGATCACATTAAATCATGTGGTTTGACCATGTAGAAAAACATCCCAATCCTTAGGAGATATTAATATAGGAGTTATGACCTTTAAATGGGCCTTAGAGTCCTTAAAATGAGGTTTTAAATGTATTTTATGTCAAAGGAAACGTAAAAGGGGTGAAACTATAGGAAGATGGAAACACTGTTCACAAACTCGAAATTTGGAAAAGGAAACAGAGGATACCAATGGACCTCACCATTCTGGAAACACTTTTCATGAATTAAAAATTTGGAAAAGGAAATAGAGGTTACCGATGGAACCTCACCATTCTGGAAACACTATTCACGAACTCAAAATTTGGCAAATGAAAGAGGTCACCATTGGAACCTCACCGTTGGAACCTCACCATTGAACTATTCACCTAAGGCCACTGATGACACTATTCACATAATGTTACCGATGACACGATTCAGATAAGGTTACCGATAACACTGTTCACATAAGGCCACCATTGCACTATTCACATAAGTTTATCGATGACATTGTTCACATAAGGTCACCGATGTCACTGTTCACATAAGGTCACCATTGTAATATTCACATAAGGTTACCGATGACACTATTCAGATAAGGTTACCGATGTCACTGTTCACATAAGGTTACCATTGCACTGTTCACATAAGGCTACTGATGACACTGTTCACCTAAGGCTAACGTTGCACTGTTCACCTAAGGGTACCATTGCACTGTTCACAGAAGGATACCGATGCAATTGTTCATCGATGGAACTATTCACAGAATTAGAAATTGGGAAAAGTGTTGGGGATATGTCACCTTGACCTCCCATAACACCTCAAACACTAGATTTTAGTAAAGGAATGGACCTGAGAGGTCTGGGCTATTACATTAGTGTTATCATCATACACCAACCATGACTAGTAAGTCATACATGGCATGTTAGTGATTGACAGTTGTGTTATATATATATTTATGTTATTTTTGTTGTATAATTCTCTCATGGTCTATTAGTTGCCTTCCAAATTACACAAAATATATTTCACTGTTTTTTATCCTTTAATATATTTATTTTACTCCTCGTGATGACCAATTTAATTTCATTTTCTTTAAAACTCCAAATAAGATCAATTATCATTAATTATTCTAAAATATTATCAAAATAAAAATACCAAGGGTAAAAATGTTTTTATTTGGAATGAAATATTTATAAGGATTAATTATAATTTTAAACTCATGAAACACTCTAATAATTAATCCTTTTATATTCCTAAGTAAAACTTATTAAGGCATTACCACTAAAGATTATGGTAACCAATAAATCTTTTACCATTCAATGTTAGAATTAGAGCATAATTTTTATTTTTAAAATAAGTTCAATAAAATAATCTTTAAATATTTTTAATTCCCCATATCTTTTAAAAACATTCATTAATTTCATATTTATTTTATTTAAAGTACCTTTCTTTATTCTACTCATTCTCATGGATAAATTCTCACTCATTAAATTTCACTAAAGTTGTTGTCAAAGGAAATTATTGAACATTTTTTCATAAACATTAAATTAATCTATATTCACTTTTACTCTATATAGTGAATAAATGAATGATGAGGAATTTTTTAGATAAATTATTTGGATGATGTTATATATATTTAATAAAGAATAAATCATGATGTTATAAAAGTCATTTGGTCGTGGCATGTGTTATAATATGGTTCATTATTCCATGAAGTGGTATTTATAATTATAAATGATATGATATGTCATTCATCCACATTTATAATTTATAACACATAATGTGATAATTCATAGATGATTAATTTAATATTAAATGATGTTAACATTCACTTAGTAAATAAGGATTCTATTGTAAACATTACAAAATATAAAATTGAAATACTATCTATTTTTTAACATATGAAAATTTCAAACATAAATTAAAATCATTAATTAAATGAAGAAGTTTTATTTAAAATAATTTATTTATAATATCCCATACCCCCCATAATCATGATATTTTCTACTTTAGGAATAAATTCCCTCACTAATTTGTTTTTCTCAAGATTTATTCCTAAAAAAGGTCTCATAATGGGTATGTTATCTACACCACCTTATAAATAAATTCTTGATTCACCTCCACCTATGATGTGGGATTACCATATCCACACACCCTTAGGGACTAACATCCTCATTGATACACTTATTGGGTACTAGCTCAGATACCATTTATAATATCCCAAGCCAATGATTGAAACATTGTCTACTTTGGGTCTCATTGGACCTCATGGTTTTTATTTTATTATTAACTCTTGGTTAAGTCCATATGATGGTAGAGGTATTCATACCACCTTATAAAGGTTTTCTTTATATCCTCCTCCTCCTAAGGGAGATTCACACTCAAGCCCATCCCTCCCCCCTCCCCCAATAGGCATAACTTCCTCATTGGAACATTGTCTAGGAATTAGATCTGATACCATTTTTAATAGAACATAACACCCCCAATCATGATATTTTTCACTTTGAGCATAACATCGCTCACAAATATTTTTTCTAGGAATTTTTCCTTAGAAAAGGCCTTGTGATGGGTGAGGTATACACACCACCTTATAAAGGGTTTATTTATTCACCTCCTCCTCCAATGTGGGATTACCATATCAAGGATATAGAAGTCCTAGAGTGTAATTATATGTGAAAAAATCACCCCATTTTAATGTGGTACAGATGCCTCACCCATCATGAGGCCTTTTTTAGGATAAATCCTAAGAAAAAAAAGTTATGATAGATTTTATACCCAAATAAGATAATATCATGAACATGGTTGGTATGGTATGTTACAAATAGAATCAAATCCAACACCTAATTGATGCATTAGTGAGGAATTTTAACCCCAATGGGGTGGATATGACAGTACCACATCTAAGGTGGAGGTTAATGAAGCACCCCTTTATAATGTGGTGTAGATACCTCACCCATATTGAGGTATTTTCCTATAATAAATCCTAAAAATATAAAATTCAGGTGGCATGTTATGTCTAAAGTGAACAATATCATGATCAATGGTGGTATATGATGTTATTTTAGGGATTTTTTTGGAATAGAAAATCATTCTCAAACAAATAAAATTTCTCTCATGTTATTTTCTTATCATTTTCCTTATATGTTGTATTACCATTCCATTTAAAGGAAAATGAATCTTATTCAAGCATTTGTTATTCTATTTTGTTTGGTGGATACCATCATATGAAAGCAACTATTAGTAGTTTCTCAGGGTTTATTGGCCCATACAATGATAAAGAGATTAACTACAGTATGTAATTTAAAGATGGGGTGAAAAAATAAACAAAAATTATATTATAAGATTATTAATTAATTAGAAAATTATTGTTCAAGAAATTAATTTCAAGATAATTTAACTCATTCCTTATGATTATATATGATATATTAAATAAAAATATCTTATATGTGATAAACTGATTATATAAGTGATTATTAAAAGAAAACTAAGGAGGATGGTGAGTGAATACTTCAAGATCACTCTATGTACTTAGTCATGATTGAGAAATAATATTGATTTAATATAAAAATGGGAACATACTAAAGTAAAATTAGATAATGAAATTAAATCAAAATTATAGATAAATAGGATATAGGAAATGTTAAATAGGGTTGGGATAAGCCTTTTGGAGTTGGTACCCTAGAGACAACTGACTTTGTACTTCCGAGATCTAGTATATTAATAAATATCTTATCATATTATGATTATTATTATGTAATATATTGATATGATAATTTCATTAGAATATTTAACTTATTAATAGGTTATATTAGTTCCTTGCTACAATGAGAACCTAGAGATACAATGATAATATTATTAAATATATATCATATAGTCTAGATAACATCTGTCTAATAGGACACAAATGGTGTTTGATTATCATGTATTGGGGGATTATAAAAAATAAAGATTTATTCGCATGAATTTTAGACTTTTTATATCCAAGAAGGGTTATCACGAGGAAAAACCTATTAATAGGATTTCTACATCTTTTATGTATATTTGGATATTCTTATTTGTGAACTTGTGTATTAGTCCTTAGATATGAGATTATTATAAATATATATCATGAATATTGTAATTTGATATATGAATAAAAACATTTATGACATATACTCGCGGTGAGGTAGCATACGTTGGGTATGTCAAAAGTGATATGGAATTAATTGAATTTGTGAAGAATATATTTTTCTCTTATGATTTAATAGAAGAATATCTATTTTTACCTTTGACTTAAATGGAACCATCTGATTAAATCCATGACAATGTTAGTTCATCAATGAGTTTATTTTTGATATTAAAAAAAGATAAATCAAGAATATAGGCTGATGACACAAGTATGCATTCAACATGATGAGATAACATAAGAAAAAGGGATTATATTACATGGTAGCATTTGCAGGAACATAGTTGTTATTAGAGCATCATCTTCTTTATCTATGGATTCATTGATGTTTTTCTTGATGTTGATCATGTAATTTAGTTAAGTTCACTTGATTATAATTATAAATAGGCTTATAGGGTCACACACTGAGTGTATCCATAATTTCATTAATTCTATTGAATTAAATATTAAGAATAAATATTATTCTTTTCTTGTGGAATAACAATCCAGTAAAGTTGATCACATAAATTCAATCATGAGATATTTGAGTTTAGAATATATGAGTTGAATATTATCTCTCATATAATTATTCACAAGTCAATAAATAAATATTTATTTATTTACTACTTTTTAGAATAGATTAATAAAATTATTTATTTAGTTATGTGTATATTAAAATAATTATATATTCATGAATTTAGTGAATATAATATGTCACACCTGAAATTTTGAGATAATTTTATATTATTATTTTATTTTTATTTGAGATATTTAGTTGAGTTTTGGGATGAACTCGATTGAAAATTTTCACTTTTTATGACAAAAAAATGTTTTGGCCTTGACAACGTCCAATGCTCAGGCAGTGTGTGGTAGAAGCTGCGTGGCTTCACCCAGGTCATCAGGCGGCCTGCCTAATGTTCAAGGTAAGTAAATAAAATAAAAGGAATAAAAAAATGAGGATAAAGTTAAATAATATGAATATAAAATAGAAATAAAATAAAATAAGAAGTGTAGTGAAATTTAAGGAATTATTTTATTGATAATAATAATATTATGTGAAAATATTATTATTATTATTATTATTATTATTATTATTAGTGTTAAGGATATAAATTATAATAAAATTTTCTTATTATTATGGTTATTAATAATTTTAATATTAATATTGTTCTTAGTGACCTCATAATAATAATTATTATTAAAAACATTATTATTATAATTAGTTTTATTTTAATATTTATTTTTATTTTGTTTTTGTTTTTTTTTGTGTTAGGGTATCACTCTCTCCCACCCCCATTTTCAACACACTCCCCTCCCTTCCCCTACCCCTATTTCACCCCCACCTAGTTTGATCCCCATGCGCAACTCCTCCCTATCCAGCCCCTTTTCGGTGTGGCCGTCTCTGACATGTCCTCCACTGGTGCCTCCCCAACTGGTCATAACCTGGTCCACTAGCACCTCCTCTTTTAGACATGACCTGGTCCACTGGCACCTCCCCTACTGGCCACAACCTAGTCCAGCATGCCCCTTATTGGCCAGTACTGCTCCAGTGACCTTCCATCGACGCCCCTCTCTCCTCTTACGCACGCGCATCTCTCTGGGTAAGGTTTTTCTTCCTCCTATTTGGGGTTCCTGTTTTTCCATATTTTAGCGTATAAATTAGGGTGTTAATTTTTTGTTTTTGGGTATATTTTTTCTTCCTTGGGTTGCTTGTGGAGCGATCAAGGTTCTATTGTGATTTTTCACTATCTTCTGAGATCATCTTGGTTCAAGGTAGGTCATTCCATTCCCTAACATCTCTAGATGAATTTATTATGTTTTTTCAAGTTTATAAATGTTTTCTTTGGTTTGATTTTATGGTTTGTTGGGTGTTTTTGAAGTGGTTTGGGTGCTTATTGGTTGGGAATGGATTTTTAATAAAGGAAATGGCTATGTTTTAATGTGTTCTTTGATGTGGTTTTTCTAAAATGGGGTTCTAGAAGGGTTGGGATGTGCAATTGATTTTAAAAATGTTTTTTGCATGTGAAATTTGTGTGTTTTGAAGTGAGTCCATGTGGTATGTATGTGGGATGTTTTATAAATTGATAAATTTTTTATTTAAGTGGTTTTTGGAATGCGAAACATGGTTAGAAGGGTTTTGGGGTTGTTTGGTAGGTGTGGGATGTGTTTTTAAGGGATTTTGAGGTGTGTGTCTATTTAAATGGAGATTTCCAATGGAAAATGAGTTATTTGGGAATATTATCCTTATTGTGAGTTTTTTTGTATAAATTTTGGAATATTTGAGCGATGAAAAGATAGCTTTAAAAATGTTTTAAAAATATTGAGTATGTTTAAGAAGGGGCTATTCCCTTTGTCTTGGTTGGTCTTTATTGTGTGTTTTCTTGTGTTATAGAAAGGGAATTTGAGAAATTTTGAAATTGGTGGTAAAGGTATTTGGGGTGAGGTTTGTCTTGTTTCTTTGTTCAATTTGGTTTTATTTGGATCCTTTAGTAGTTATTAGACCCCCTTGCATCGTTTTTGGGTGTTATGTTCATCACGGTGTGGGTTTTGGTCATCAGCGACAAAGACCTATATGTATATACATGGGTAAGAATATATATATATATATATATCCTCCTTCCGTATATTCCCTTATAGTGCAATGAATATATACTCGGGTCAATGGGTATATATATATATATATATATGGAAATGTATATGTGTATAGGTGAAGTGGTCTCGGGTTTCCATCATAATGAGTTACGTGTCTTGAGGTTGGTCCCCTATGCCTATGTCTTTAATTTGAATTCCATAATTTATTGATTTTTTTTTAAAATATGTTTTATATTTATGCTATATACACCAGATATTAAATCTAGTTGCAGTTGTTATAAATGGTTATGCCTTTGTTTTATAAAATGAAATGTATTTCTAATGCCCATTGGTATAAAGTGACTTTTCTTCAAAAGTGATTTCCTAAGTGGTTTTGAATTGGTAATGAATATTTCCAAAGCCATTTGGCCTTTTGAAAGGTTAGTTTAAAAAAATGTTCCTTGTATATAACTAAGATCGTTTGGAACCTTGAGAATAGTAATGAATAATAAAAACCTCTCTTGAGGTATGCCCCCTTATTTTAGAAAATGATGTGTGTGTTGAATGTATGATTTGTGATTTTTGTCAAGTAAAGAAGCTTGTTCATTATTGTGTGGAGGGAAAAAGGGGGGATTCTCTCAAGGAGGGAGATTAGTGGTGAGAGGTTGGATGTGTTTTTTAGTAAAGAAAATGATAAGTACATATATGTTTTCCTGATAAAAACTCACCACCACTAGAAATGGAACACAATGGGAAACCTGGGTATCTAGGTGGGCAGGCTAGGACTAATACGCTAGATGATACAAAAGTTGTTCATCTCAATTTCGTCTAGAAGGATTGATGCCCTAACACTAACTAAACATTTGTGATGATTGGAGACCACTAGGTTATGGGTGTATTCCCTACTAGTGGATCATTCATGAGAATGTAGATTATTGTGGTTCCTATGCCACGTTTCACTAAGGTACGAGGATCCTAGGTTTCAAACTAACACTAGCTACTTAGGGATTACCCATGGTTCTTGTGATGCGATTTCCATTTTAGTCATTTCATACTTGATGTCTTATTTGTAAAAACCATATTTTAATATAAACTGGTTTCATTTCATTTTTAAATGTTAATGCACACTTGGAACCTTTTTTTGAAAATGTAGTGGGAGATAAATGCTCTACTTTTATTTTGAAAAGAATGAAAAAAATTATTTTATTATGTTTTATTTTCAAACTAGCATGTTTTGGTTTTCTTATAAATGGAAAGGGCATAGGTAATTATTGTATCTTGACATTCCTACTGAGCATCTCGATGCTCACACCTACTTTACTTTTCAGTTTCAGGTTCTTCTAGTTTTGGATTGCTCTTGTAGTGAGCGTGCATCTGTGTTTGGTGGTGACCCCCGAGGCCACTTGGAGGTATGTTTAAACATCCAGTTCGATTTTTATTTCCGCCACTAGTGTTGTGTTTATTTTGTTTTTTTTATATTTTTTTATTTATCTGTCTTTTTTTATTGTTAAAATCATTACCAAACGTTCATTTGATACTCGGACACTTGTGCTCGCCTGTGGGGATTGGAAATGCCTGTTGGGCCTTACCGCGGACCGAGTCAGGCATCAAGTTGGATGGCGACCCGACTTGGTTTGTGAAAAAATGGTATCAGGGTCGGTCGACTCTCTTGGGTCATGTTCCTTTAGGAATATTCAGAGTAGAATAGATCTTGGATTTTTCAGAACTTGACGTTTTGGATACGAGTAAGGTTTCTATCCAGCACACCTCATGGAAGGAATCGGGTTACTAGGGGAATTTGAGGTTTGTCTGAGTCTTTGTTCCTTTTGGTTAATCTTGTTTGGGAGAAACAAAAAGGGAGTAGGTCCAATGGTCTCATCGAGCTCACAGGGCCTGGAAAGCCATGTGTAGCTGAGGACATTGTCCAAGAATACTCTCTGTAATGGTGGAGTGACTGGCGTATGGCTGCCAACCATATGTCTGAGTCTCCCTTTGACACTAGTTTCCTCTTACACTATCTTATTATTTATTGGGTCCTGAAAATTAATTTGAAAACCATTGTTTGAAAATTTATGAAATCAGGATTTCAAAGTGAAAATGGATTGATTTTCAAAGTGATGGAAAAATGGGTTTTTGGAACTATTTTTAATGAGGTTTTAGAAAGCTATATTTTCATGAAATAGTTTTTGTGTAAAATGATATTGGATTTTTTATAATTAAAACTTTTGGATTTACAAAATTGATGGTTTGGGAAACATGGGTGATTTTAAGGTGGGTTTGAGACTCTATTTCCAATGAAATTTGTTAAACTAAGGAAAGTTTTTTGAATGGTATGAAGTGTTTGAAATCGACGTGAAAGGTTTAAAAATGATTTTTATTTTGGATAATTGGAAATTTTGTAAAATTTTTGTGAGATTAAAAATGGGTTCAATTTTGTGACTTGTGGTTTTGAAAAGAGGAGGTGTGGATGGATTGTTGTCTTGGAAAATGGAGAGAATTTTGTTCTAACCTCAGGTAATTTAATGGGTGACCATATGAATGGGATATATGTGAATGGTGATTTGGTGCCTTGTTTTCATGAGGGAAAGCATGTGTATTACCCATGAGGTACCATGGGTGAATGTGCAGACCATCCTTCCAATTTTATTTTTAGAAGTATTTTTTAAATAAAGGATGGAGTGTTTGATGTCCCATAGTTGTGTGGTGTGTCTTTTTGTGTTTTGGGAATCTTGTAGTGGGGTGTTTTGAGTTTTTAAAACCTTTATTATTTGGACAATGTTCCATTTTTGTGTTTCGTTGGTAAGTTGATTTGATGTGTTGGTTAGTGGTTTTTCTTGAGAAGTGTTGTGATAAGCCTTTGTAATGGTTTCCCCATTATTTCAGTGTTCTATCATGGTGTGTTTCACCAGTAGACTAGTTTTTTTGGGTTTGCAGTTTTCCTTCTTGGCTAGTGTATTCCCCCATAATGAGTTAACATGCAATTGAAGTGCAGCCACAGAAAATTCTCCATTGTTCGTCCCTCTAGTTGAAAAAATTAAGTAATTTCCCTTTTGAGTGTTAGGGATAAGTATATCCCTTTTTTCCTTTCAGTTAAGTAGATCCTCTCGTAGAAGGATGACATATGTGAGAGGAGTTGAAGGGATTTTTGGTCTCTTTGAGTTTTCTGAGTCATCAAAGGTGAATTTTGACACTGTTGTGTATATAGGATCTTTTTGGAAGTGGTGAAGAGAATTACAGTGAGGAAAGGTGAGCAGTCTGAAGTTGGCAGTGTTGGATACTATCTTAAAGGGACTTTGGGTCTTTCATTGGTATTTTCTAAGAAGGAATTCAAAATGTACTTCTAGTGTAGCAAGTTAGATCATAAGAGGTTTCTATGGTCGTTTGAAGGTATCATGTGCCTTTCAAGACTTGGTTTAAAGTCCATTTCCATGTAATATTTCTTTCAGTAGAAATGGTCATGTTTGGTGATGTTTGGAGGTGTTGTACACTTGTTCGATTATAGGGAGAAGGTTGTCCAACTTTCCAAGGGTTTTTGTCTTGAAAGAAGTGTATTTTCACTTCAGGAAATTTCAAATTCTTCCATTTTATAGGAAGGTGTCTTTTATGCATCGTTCCTCTCAATGTTTCTCGTTCAGAGTAACAAGGGGTGATACACATGCACCATATTAGCTTCCGTGTTAGTGAATGTTCCATGTTGGAGTAAGTGGATGTCGAGGTGTGTTGTGCCTGATGGTGTTGCCTCAATTACGGTGTGGTTGTGTGTGACACCAAAATGAGAATCTTCATTCGGGAGTCTTCAATGCCTGATTGCGAGGTAGGAGATGTTTCAAAAATTAGGGATCTGGACACATGCCTCAGAGTAAAGCTAGAACATAGTTAGGAACGCTGGGAGTGTGTGGGACCCTAGCCTTATTTCTTTCATCGGTGATGAAGGTGAATGTAGTTTAAATCATTTCCCATAAATGTTCCATTTCAAATGACCCATTTGGGTGCATGAGGTTTTCTGTATCTATGAGGAGTCGTGGTCATCATGTTACCTTAAAGTCCCGATGGTTGTGTCCCATCAGATGTAATCTCTTTTAGTGGTTTTTATGGGGTCTCTTTGGGTAAATTGGTCTTAATTTTTATTATTGTGCATCAAGGGATGTGAAGATGTTGGTTTTTATTTGGATATGGTTTTGACACCTCAGTAGTTAGTCCCTTCCCTCCTCGCCCCTTGTGTTGGGGTGTTTGGTCAGTACCGGGAGCCTCTGAGTTTATGTATTTCTATTGGTGCTAATAGTTTTGAGACCCATTGGGTATCTCACTAAGACTCTCTAAGAATAAACTGATGTTATACTATTCATAATGGTGGGGAGTTCGTTCAGGCCTCCCTGTGTTGGTTTCACAGTCTTTTCTCGGGGGTTGGTTGGTTTCTAATGGTGGGGAGTCCATTCAAACCTTCCCTTGTTGATCTTTTGGTTCTTTTTCTAGATATGTATCGATGGTAGGTTGTGGTAATATTCTTTGATATGTGGTTTGTTTTTTATATCTTGTTCTAGGAAAGTGATGTGGGTTTGGTCTGGAAGTGGTTGAGGTGTTTTAACTTAAGAATTTGGATTGTACGTTGTGGGAAATCTCTTCTACATTGATTAATCAACTAGAGATGTTTGAACTCTTAGTGGGAAGGTGGATAATAACGGTGAGTCCATTTTGATCTCATGAGTTTATTTAGTAGGTCTTTTATCTTTTTTGTAAGTGGTCTTTCTTCTATTTTGTGTCGTTTTTCAGGAACCACTTTGAGTTGAGAGGGGGTACTGGATCTATTTTCTAAGTCCCGTTGTGGATTTCTAGGGATGGAAATCTTTATGGGGGGAATAATTGTCACACCCAAATTTTTGAGAAAATTTTAATTTATTATTTTATTCCTCTTTGAGATATTTTTTTGAGTTCGGGCCAAACCCAATTGAAATTTTTCGTTTTTGTTGATAAATAAAGGATTTCGACTTGGCAACGTCCAACACTCAGGTAGGGCATGGTAGAAGCTGTGTGGCTTCGCCCGGGTTATCAGGCATCCTGAATAATGTTCAAGGTAAGTAAATAAAATGAAAGGAATAACAAAATGAGAATAAAGTAAAATAAGATGAATAATAAAATAAAAATAAAATAAAATAAGAAGTGTAATAAAATTTAAGGAATTGTTTTAATGATAATAATATTATTATTTGAAATTATTATTATTATTATTATTATTATTATTATTATTATTATTATTATTATTATTATTATTAGTGTTAAGGATGTAAATTTTATTAAATTGTTATTATTGTTATGGTTGTTAATAATTTTCATATTAATATTGATCTTAGCGACCCCATAATAATAAATATTATTAAAAACATTATTATTATTATTATTATTATTATTATTTTTATTATTATTATTTTTATCTTTATTTTTATTTTATTTTTGTTTTTTTGGTGTTAGGGTTTCACTCTCCCCTCCCCATTTTTGACGTACTCCCCTCCCTTCCCCTCCCTTCCCCTATCGTGCCCCCTCCTGGTTTGATCCCCATGTGCAGCATCTCCCTGTCCAGCCCCTTTCCAGTGTGGTCATCTCCAGCACATCCTCCATCGGCGCCTCCCCAACTGGCCGCAACCTGGTCTGTCAATACCTCCTCTGTTGGCCATTACCTAATCCATTGGTGACTCTCCTGTTGGTCGTATCCTAATCTGACATGCCCCCCCCCCCCCCCCGCTGGCTGATGCCATGCTCTCCTCCGACGCATACTCCTCCCTCTAGGTAAGATTTTTCTTCCTTCTATTTGGAGTTTTGTTTTTTCTATCTTTTAGGGTGTAAATTAGGGTGTTAATTTTGTGTTTTTTGGGTATATTTTTCCTTACTAGGTTTGTTTGTGGAATTCTCAAGGTGCGATTGCGAATTCACACCATCCTCCAAGAGCATTTTTGTTTTAGGTAGGTGGTTTTGTGCCCAAAAATTTCTAGATGAATTTAATATGTTTGTTTAAGTTTATAAATGTGTTCTTTGGTTTGATTTTACAGTTCTTTTGGGTGTTTTTGAAGTGTTTTGGGTTCTTATTGGTTGGGAATGGATTTTTAATAAAGGAAATGGCTTTTTGTATGTGTGCTTTGATGTGGTGTTTCTAAAATGAGGTTCTAGAAGGGATGGGATGTGAAATTGATTTTAAAAATGGTTTTTGCATGTGAAATTTGTGTGTTTTGAAGTTATTCCATGTGGTATGCATGTGGGATGTTTTATAAATTGAGAAATTTTTATTTAAGTGGTGTTTGGAAAGCTAAACATGGTTGGAAGGGTTTTTGGGGTTGTTTGGTAGGTGGGGGATGTGTTTTTAATGGATTTTGAGGTGTGTGTCTATTTAAATGGAGAGTTCCAATATAAATTGAGTTATTTGGGTATCTTATCCTTATTGTGTATTTTTTTTTTATAAATTGTTGAATATTTGATCGATGTAAATATATCTTTAAAAATGGTTTCAAAGATTGATTATGTTTAAGAAGGGGCTAGGGCCTTTGTCTTGGTTGGTATTTATTGTGTGTTTTCTTGTGTTATAAAAAAGGAATTTGAGAAACTATGAAAGTGGTGGTAAAGGTATTTGGGGTGAGTTTTCTCTTGTTTATTTGTTTGATTTGGTTTTATTTGGAGCCTTTGGTAGTTATTAGACTCCCTTACATCATTGTAAGGTGTTTTATTCATCCTGGTGTGGGTTTTTGTCATCAGCTACAAAGAACTATATGTATATATATGGGTAAGCATGTATATATGTATATACTCCTTATGAATATTCCCTCATGGTATGGAGAATATGTACTCAGGTCAAAGGGTATATATATATATATATGTGAAAATGTATATGTGTATAGGTGAATCAGTCCTAAGTTTCCATCATCATGAGCTATGTGTCTTGAGGTAGGTCCCATATGCCTATTCCTTTAACTTGAATTCCATAATTACTATCTTGTTTTAGAAATATGGTTTATATTTATGGTATATACACATGATATGAGATCTAGTTGCAGTTTCTATAAATTATTATACCTTTTTATGGAAATTGAAATGTATTTATAACTTCCATTGGTCTTAAGTGATTTTTCTGTAAGTTATTTCCTAAGTGATTTTGAATTGGTAATGAATATTTCCAAATGAATTTGGCCTTTCGAACGATTAGTTATAAAAAATGTTCCTTTTATGTAACTAAAATTATTTGGAACCTTGAGAATGGTTATGAATAAGAAAAACATTTCTTGAGACACTCCCCCTTGTTTTAAAAAATTATGTGTGTTTTTAAAGTGTGATTTGTGATTTTTTTCTAGTAAAGAGGATTTTGCATTATTGTGTGATGGAAAAAAGGGGGGATGCGCTCAAGGAGGGAGATCAGTGGTGAGTGGTTGGATGTGTTTTTATGTAAATAAAATGATAAGTATAAATATGTTTTCCTGATAAAAACTCACCACCAATTGAAATAGAGCACAATGGGAAACCAAGGTATCTAGGGGACTAGTACACTAAATGATACGAAAGTGGTGTTTCCTAGTTTCGTCTAGCAGGATTGATGCTACAACACTAACTAAACATTTGTGATGATTGGAGACCACAAGGTTATGGGTGTGTTCCCTTCTAGTGGCTCGTGCATGAGAACATAGATCGTTGTGGTTCCTATGCCACATTTCATTAAGGTATGAGGATCCTAGGTCCCCAACTAACACTAGCTTCTTAGGGATTTCTCATGGTGCTTGTGTCGTGATTTCTATTTTAGTTGTTTCATACTTGATGTCTTATTTGTGAAAACATTTTTTTAATATAAATTGGTTTCCTTTCATTTTGAAATGTTAATGCATGCTTGGAACCTTTTTTTTTAAAATATAGTGGGAGAGAAATTCTTTACATAACTTTTGAAAAGAATGAAAAACATTATTTTATGATGTCCTATTTTTAAACTAACATGTTTTGGTTTTCTTATAAAAGGAAAGGGCATAGGGAATTTTTATATCTTGGCATTACTACTGAGCATCTTAGTGATCACACAAACTTTACTTTTCATTTTCAGGTTCCTCTATTTTTGGATCTCTCTTGCAGCTATCATGGTTCTGTGTTTGGTGGTGACCCAAGAGGTCACTTGGAGGTATGTTTAGTGGCCCAATTCTATTTTTATTTCCTTTACTAATGTTGTATTTGTTTTTTTTTTGTTTAAATTTTTTATTTTTCTATATTATTTTATTGGGTAGATTTTTCCCAAATTTTCATTTGATACCCGATCACTTGTTCCATATAATGGGGATCAGGAACGCCCCTCAGGCCTTACTGTGGACCGGGTCGGGCACTGGGTCGGATGGTGACCCGAATTGATTCGTGAGATAATATTTATTTATTTGTTTTATCAAATGAATAATATTTATTTAAAAAAATATTTCATTATTTGATGTTAAATAATGTTTGACTATCCTGTTTTGGGGCTCATAAGATATTGAGACTTCTTCTCATGAATCTCGCACATGATGATATCTAAATGGGTGGTCATGAGGATGAACCCACCAATAGTAATTTCATAGTATTTATGTTTCATTGGATATTACTATATGAAAATGTATGTATTATCCCTTATACTTGATGTTATTATTAATATATATCATGAATTACGCACTTTGATTTATGGAAGAAAACCATGATAAAATATATTGACAGTGAGGTATCATACATTGGGTGTGTCATAAGTGATATGAAATTAATTGAATAAGTCAATAAATTATTTATCCCTTTGAGTTAATGGAAAAATATATCTCTAAAACATTGATTGAAATTATATAATTTAATTAAATTCATGGCCATGGTATTTAATCGAAAAGTTAATTTTGGAAATTCATAGAAAGATAAATCAACCATTTAGGGTAATGACACAAGTATACATTCTGTTTGATGAGATATCAGTAAACAAAGAGATTATATTTCATAGTATAATTTATGGGAAGGTTGTTTTCATTGTGATATTAACTTTATTTTATATGGATTCCTTGACATTTTTTTAAATATTAATATTGGAATTTAGGTAAGTTCACCTAATACCGTTGAGAAATAGGCATAGAAGGTCACACACTAAATGCATCCAAAATATCATTAAATTATATATAATTTAATATAAGAATAAATATTTTTCTCAACTTATGGAATAATAATTATTCAATTAAATATGGTCACATAAATTCAATCATGTGAAATTTGAGTTTAGAATATGTGAGTTGAGTGTTATCTCTTGTTTAATTATTCACAAGGTAATAAATATATATTTATTTAATCACTAGTTTAGTGAATATATTGGTATAATTATTTATCTAGTTATGTGAATATTAAAATAAATATTTATTAATGATTTTAATGAATATAATAATTAATTAATTAATAACATTTATTGAAATAAATATTTTACTATTTAAGGTTCGATAAATTTCAAGGGAGGATTAACGGGTCGAGTTAATGACCTAATAAAAATAGTTTAATTTTTTAATATCATTTAAATAAATATTAATTTATTTATTATAGAAATGATATTTAAATAAATGCATGTCATGGGATATAATAATAATATTTTTATTATTATTTTACATGGGGTATTACTTAGATTAAATATATTGATAAGGGGCCATGTATGTTTTTATTTGTTTAACTCTATGAATATAAAGAAAATATATCACATTCCTAAAGGGTGAGACTTATTGTGCACAGTGGAATATCTCAAGAATTATCTTGAGAATAGAGAGAAAATACTCCCTTCCTCCCTATTAGTAATGTATAGAGAACATGAGAAAATTCTTATTATAATCAATGAAGAACATTATGAAGCACTTGACTCTACTATGCTTGCACCTGAAGATTCAAGATTTTTGTTTGAAGATCCATGGAGCACGTATGGGTATAAATAATGGAGTCATCATTTGGATTCTCAATGTAAATGAAAACAAAAAAAAGTTTAAATAGATTTCTAATTAATAAAATGCCTAGTTTAAGGTAATTCTAGTTTTAAATTAATTATAGATTAAATTTGAATGTTCCTATCTATGAGATTTTGAAATTTTATTCATCAAGTTCCTAAAATTTATCCATTTAAACTAATGAAAACCCAAAATTAAGCACCCACTCACTAATTATTCTTACCTTAGAAACTTTAAGTGGTATTAGAGTGGTCAAATTAAAATTTATAAATATTTATAATTTATTTGTTCTATTTCTTATAGTTGTTTATCAGTTTTCATTTCAAGATTTTCATTTTTATCTAACGGTTGAGATAACACATTCATACGAGTTTGTATTTCCAAGAGTATGTAAAAAACATATGAGGATTTATAGAAGATCCCATCCAAAGGTTTCAATGTCATGGGTTTTATGATATGGATACATGACATGTAATAGTAAATTACACATCGTTTACCCTTGGTCAACAACACAAGGTGCACATCATATAAATCTCGATGTTTTGTGGGTCGGTACATAGTTTAAATACACATTATGTATTGACTTTACATGTGGTATGTAGTTTGATAGGGATTACACAATGTGTAAATAATGGACATATCATGTGACCACACATGGTTTTGATGTCACGTAATTTTCAAAAAGTTATGTGGTCAATACACTCCATCATTACACATCACATATTGACTGTTATCCAAGAAACATGGTATGACCCAAGTACATAGTATGTAGTTTCCATGTACATGTCCTCTAACATGTGTCAACCCACTCCAAGTACACATTAAGTTATTAGGCATGTTGTGTGTATAAACATTTAGAGTAATTAAAAGAAATACATGGATAAACAACATGTATCGGGTTATACACACTTTGTATCATGAGTTGTCAAAAAAATTACATGTTGAGTAAATTTTAGCATTTCATGTGGGACTATCAATTAAAATTATATCTTTTTTAAATTATGAACCTACACAACATGTAATGTGTTGGGTTTTATAGGGGTCTAATAACACTTCTTAGAGGTAGTAGAAGTGATTTGGAAACCCAAACCAAGATCTCTATACAAGATTATAGAAACCGTGCACAAAACTGAAAATTAAAAACACTATAAACAACATGTATACTTTATAACAATGACAAATAGAAGCATCCTTCTTCATCATATTTGGTTTATGAATATCACCAAATTCATAACCAAATTCCATTCCACCTCTAAAGGTATCCACAGACTGAGATGAATCATCTGATGTTCATATGGGATCCATCCAACCTCTACAACATGCTAATGACCCGAGCACAATGAATAATGATGGAGATTGATTAAAATAGAAGAGAGATTCAGACAATCATGAATCCCTCAAACACACACTTCCATCATATGACAGTGGACTTTATAAATCCCTTAAGGATTCTCATTGGGTGTTATCACATTTACTCATGTTTTATAGCACATGAGTAAATGCCTCATCCAACTTATGAAAAATATGTATGAATCAATATCCTTTATCATTATATATTATGTAATGGTACTTTAAATGATAAAAAATGTGGAAAAATCCTTGAATGATAATAGTTATCATTCATCCACCAATGATCAAAGATAAAAACAAAATCTCATGAAAACTATAAGTCCACCATATATTGATCTATATTGATCTTAAGATATGAATCTCATGCATATCACAAAATACTAGTGACAACATACTCTCAAAAATTTTCTTATGAATACATTGGTAGCAACATATTCTCATGATTCTGATTTAGGATGTGTTAGTGGCTATGTATCCTTAAGCCTAGGCTTTAGGTGATATCATAACCTTCAATCTCCCACTTTCACTAAATCCTAAAATAATTTTTCGATTTCATATTATATTGTATTATATGCATTAAATCATGAAAAATATTTCCAAAACACTTTTAGATATATTCTAAAACACTTTTATAAATTCATCATTAACTTCACTACATATCACATTGTATGTAATACCTTATGAATACCCATACAAAAAAACTATATTAACTCTAAAAAACTTTAAGATAAACTCTATGAGTCATGCCCAATCCCCATTTATTCAACAAAAAAGTGTAATACCACTGGCCTTTATAACATTGACAAAAAATATGATACTCTGGATCTATAAATTTAATAAAGTAGTGGCATCTAATAAAGAAAGAATGTTACTCAAGCTACAAAGGAATTTGTTGTGATCTCCATAAAAAACATGCATCTTTATACCTGTGTCCACTAGCTATATCTCGTTATATAATACACTCACATATGTTCCCTTAATCCAAGAGATTGAGTGACCATGGGATATAGAGTTTTTTAATCCCATATAGGAAACTCAAATGTTATTGATTCTATGAGTATAGACTAACCTGGTTGATGAATATATCATATGTTATTCATCTTTATAAAGGATCACATCAAATTACCCTAATATGAATAGATAATCAAATCATATATACTATCTATGTGTGTTCACCCAATCTCCATTTTATCTTAATCAAGATATTAGATGTCATATTCATCCTATGATAACAAAAATATCATCTTGGTTGAGATCCAACCTATGACATGATTGGAAACATACCTAACAAATCCTTGATTAGCTAATATTTAATAGATTTAATAATAAAGATATTAAATTAGGAAGGTTATCTTTTTATGTATCTCACTAACCTTAGGTAATAAGTTTAATATGATATATTCACCCCTAGTGTACCAAAGGCATATTTTATGACACTTCATGTGGTATGCATAATGGGTCACCCCACACACAAAAAAACATTTTATGTGTCATGAGTAAATTTTCTATCTTGATAAAAGAATACTAATCAAACTAACCATAACATTTCATCATAACCTATAATACTCCATGATGAACATCATTTAGTGATAACTCAAAGTCATACTTTGAGAGGTCAATCATTAATATATCTCATGAAATTTATATCAATATATACATATATTCAGCCAACATGAAATAATGATAAAATATATATTTCCTTTTATATGATACATTTTAAATTCTTGAAATTATTTTAATAATATTTAACAAAATCCAATATGAGAACATGTCCACTGTATCATATATGATAATATTCCAAATCATCCTTATGTTTTCTACACTTTTTGGGATTTTTTTACTCATTAAATCTATATATAATTCTTGCCTTGTCACTATGTGACCAAAAAATAAAACTCTCCAAATAAAATATTTAATTATTAATATATATTAAGAAATAAAGTTTAAATAATGGTGAGATTTAGGAATCATGCTAATAATATTCAATGACTTGAACATATTAAAATTCTTTAACTTAATAATATAAAATTGAATGGTTTGAACTTCCATTGTATACTTAAAAAAATTAATCTTAACATCACCATCCTAGGAGCACTTTTCCATAAAAACTTTTCCTTGAAATAATGTAAAAATTTTCATTATTAGTTACCAAACATCCTAAACTTCTTTAGGATAGAGTGACATTCACTTTATGATAGTAACTAAATGTAACTCTTTACATTTTTTCCACCACACCCTAAAATTATTTTAGGGTATTAAGTGAAATTCAATTTGTAAATTAACCAAAATTAACCATTTAAGAAATAGTGATATTTACTTTTCAAAATAACTAAATATAACTATTCACATTTTTGCCACCACATATCTTAATCCATTTAGTATATTAAGTGGAAATATTATTAACTTTATACTAGTACAGTCTTTTATTTTATAAATTTGAACTTATTTAAGTTCAAAAATACTCCTATTAACATCTTAAACACTATATTAATTTTATAATATCATGTTAGAAACCCAAACTCCTTTATGTAGGAAATAAGTATTATTTCCTCTTAGTAGGAATATTTAAAAAATAAACTATTATTTCCATATCAAACATATGGTATTCTATGTGTTTAGAGAATTTTCCTATAAAAATTAGATTATTTATCAAAATATTCCACTGATAGTTGGCGAGAATATCTTCCCTCATATTTTAACAAATAGTTGGATCTACTCATTATCTTAAATAAAACGTTTTTATTTTTTTCTCATTTTCAAACTCTAATAATACAATTTAAATTTTTATTTCAAAATCATTTTAAGGGGTAAATGAGAACCCTAAAAAAGAAAAAATATCACCAAATTCTAACTATATAATAAATCACCATACCATTCTATAAAAAAAGTGAAGGAGTTTTACTCCTTCACCCGGTATAAACTACAATTGATAGAGGTTACCTCTATGTCTATATCATCCTTGATAAGATCACCATGGTGATGGGTCAACATGTCCTAATTCTAAATAAATCCCCCCAAATTTATTTTCCCCTCATTAATATAATCATCTAGGATCTTATCTTGTTTACTGATCAAAAAAATTTCTCTTCATTGAGATATACTTGGAAATTCCTCTCAAAAATTCTATCAGCCTCTTCCTTTGTAATGATGTTATTCAAGGACTCCTCTAATATCTATTATTTAGATTGTAGTAGAAGAATTGAGTTTTAATATTTTTCAACTACCACCTTTCCTGCAACCTCTTGTCCACCATCTATTAACTATCTTCTAATAAACTATACTAACACTACAATAAAAACAGCCTTTAACCGTGATAAAATAACCCTTTATTAGTGCTAAAAAAGCACAGATAATTTGAGCATGGTTAAAGGCCCTAATATTTTATCAGTTCTAAAAAAGCACTATTAAAGGTCCCCTTTAAAAGTGCTAAAAAATTGATGATAAAAGGGTCCTTTAACAACACTTTTTTAGCACTGTTAAAGGCCCCTTTTATCAGCCCTTTTTAGCACTGTTAAAGGGTGCCTTTATCAGTGCTAAAAAAAGACTGATAAAGGCTCTACTGATAAAGGGTATATAAAAAATTCAATTCCCCACCTCCTCGCCTTCATCAGTTCTTACCACCCCCACCCCTTTATCAGTACTTTAGATAATCTCACCCTCCCGCATACGCCCCTACCTCCAGTATGGTTTAAACCCTAGACCTCCAACATATACATCAAAGCCTTTTCCACTCCCCTATATTGTTTTGTTTTAAATTTTATGATATATCTATATATTTTTACATATTTCATTACATTTTTATCCATAGATTTATATATATTTATATATTAATAAATATATTTTATATGTAAATATTTTTAATTATTTATTGATAAAATTAAATTTTTATGTGTGAATATATAAAAAATATGTATATATTGATATATATTTGATTATAAATAACAATACATTATGAAAAATGACAAAATTTTAAAATCATAATATCAATATAAATGTAATAACTAGGAATAAATTCAGTCCCCACCAAAAAAAGGCAAAAAGACTCCCATAAATGAGCCGGAAAATCCATTGAATGTTAAAAATATGTACACGCTGAATAAAAAATCAGTTTTGGAGGACTTATGGGAATTTTTTGTGTTGAAAAATGTGATAAAGGTTTAATTGTGTCACTTAGGGTGTAGATCTCATCGTAAGATTTTATTTAATATGTGGTATAGCCCAAACGGACACCCAGATCAAAAGTTATGGTCGTTTGAAGTTTGAGTTACATTTTCAACTTATTTTAGATATTTTATTGATTTATTGATTTTTTTTATTTTTAAATTGATATTAAATTACTATTACATGGTAATAATAATCAAATTATTAATTAAAAATATTTTTTTAAAATTATTTTATGAGTTATTTTCACTAAATATTGTTTATATTAAGTGTAAATACCAATTTACCTTATCTAAAATATATTTTAAAAAATATATTTTAAAAAATATATATTATATTTATATCAATATAAATATATAAATATATAAATATATTATTTTTAATGAAATATAATTTTTTTGATGTACTCTTTTATCATATCTTGTAAACAAACACCGATAAAGGGGTGTCTTTTATTAGCGCTTCTAAAAAAGTGTTGATAACCTCCCTTATCAGTGCTTTTTTACAAGCATTGATAAAAGATCACATTTATCAATTCTTTTTTAAAAGAACTGATAAAGGGTGGACATTTATCAGGGTTTGTAAAAAAGTGTATATAAAGTATCCCTTTAAGAGTATTTTTTTTGAACCATTAATGACCCCCGTTAATAGTGATTTTTTAGTGTTGACAAAGGGGGTCTTTAACAACATTTTTATCTAGTGCTGTTAAATCCCTAGAACTGGATAAACCCATTTTTATAGTAGTTTCATTCCACCATCCTACCCCTTTGATTCTCTGTGGTCCCAATATAGGGAGTTGTAACTCTCTCACCCTACTTATCTAGGTCATGGGTAATAACTTATTCAAGTTTCAAAGTAAATAAACTCACATATTCCTCTATTTTATTAGGTTTTCCTACAAATCTAGTGGCCATGGGTTTCAATAAAATTGAGTATTCCATATGTTTTCTTGTTTTTCACTTTTTTATTGGAAAATTTATATAAATATAGTTACCTTGATTCTTATTCCTTGAGCTAGAACCAAAGTTCATTAATGCCTGGTGATCATATTCATAGTATAAAGATATTTGGGAGTTTGTTTCTTTTTCAATCCTCTTATAGCCCACTTATATCCTTGATCCATTCTAATTTATTTTCCATCTTGGAATAATGTTCTCCAACCTTTAGTATATGCATCCTACTCTTCATTTCCATTCAATGTAGTGAAATGATTTTGGAGCTAGATCGATCTTAGGGGATCTCATGGGACAGAAGGCCCCTACAACTAAGAAGATATTGCATTCAAATTAGGGAATGCTTGTAAAAAAGAGAGAAGGCATGAATATAACCTGATTCCATAGACAACGCACCCACCAAATTCCAGCATCAACCACTTACCCTTTTACCTCTCCTAAAAACTTAGAAATATCTACAAAATAGGGAGATACGATAGAAAATTTCATATCAACTACTCCTGAGATCTGCACTATTGGCTTAAACCCATCCAAATACCATATCAAATTGGAAAAATTGTATGTGATCCTCAATTCCGAATTCAATGATCTTACCTCTTTATAATGAGATTTTGAAATTTATTCTCCTTTGGTATCCAAATGAACAACTGATATAACTAAAAAAGGGATAACCTTCATCCCATGCTGACATTTGGAAGATTAATAATCCAGTATCCTATAAGAAGAATAGAAGGCAACCTAAGAATCATATTAAACCTACTACTTCCAATTGAGTTCCCCTTCAATATAAAGGTTAATGAACTCCAAAAGTGCCTTTAATACATAAAACTTAACACGAATACAATGATATATGGGATGATGAAGATCTCATGTATGATTATCTAGACAAAAAATTGATCCACCATGTTACCAATCAACTTAAAGATTTTCATATTCTAGAATGGGAGATAAAGACCGGGAAGGGAGATCCAAATCACAGTTGATGGAGGGTCCTCTTTTAGATGGAAATCAAAATAACAATGAAATAGGGAGAAGAGGAAACCTAATAAAGCCTATGGAGAATATACCCAGGTAGAGATGAGATCGTCTTTTGACAAAAAATGAATCATGAAATGGCATTGATTCAAAATCTCAATGATTTCCCAATCAATGAAACCCCAAGATTCAAAAAAAAGATGGTCAAATACATCCACCGAAGGATTATTCTTTCTGAAATGATCCACCAAGGAAAAATCCAATAGTGAGAAATATTTTATTAACTCTAGGATGGAGATCAGAATTGAAAGAAAAACATTGATTCACGACTGAACTTTAGGGAAAATTCAAATTATGGGAAAATGGGGAGAAGGCAAGGGTTGATGAAGGAGTAAAAATTCCAGAGATAGGAAACTGAAAGGGCTGAGGAGGATCCTTCCCCCCTCCCTCTAGGGGAGGGATACTGGATTACCATCCATTCCACCTTGTGCCTATTCTATTGAAGGGGGGTCCATGGGAGAATTGTTAGCCATTTTACACTACAAGAAAATGGTCATTTTGCGGTGGTTTTTTCATGGCAGTTTTAAAAACCGCCGCTAAATGTTTTCCGAGCTGCTATTTCGCGGCGGTTTTTTAGCGGTGGTTTAAAAACCGCTGTGATATGTGTTAAAATTTTTTTTTATTTTTTTTAATTTTCTTTTAATTTTTTCGAGGATTAGCAGAGTTTTTTTTAAAAACTGCTGTGAAATAGCGGTGGTTTGGGTAAAATTGTTGTGAAATGAAAGGAAAAAAATAAAAAACATGAGAAACCTCAAAATCACTAAAATGACGATAACTTTTGATCTGGGAATCTGTTAGAGCACCACGACTAGTCAAATCGAAGATCATGAAGAGATCTAGAGGCACGTATTATGAAAACCATGAGACAGTATAAGGTGTAGAAGATATGAGAGTTATTAGAAAGTTGAAAAAAGTTCTCCAACTTCAAACGACCATAACATTCGCTCCGGGTGTCCGTTTGGGCTCTACCACATATCGAATCAAAGCCAGCAAAGAGGGATACATGAAAATTCAATAGAATAAAGCTTCTATTGTGTTTTTTGACCCCCAAAACCCCTACTAAAGCCTCTAAAACTCCGTTTCCGTCACCTGTGTCCCATCGAACTTGTCTTCAAACGGACCTAACTTTTGATCCATGTGTCATTTCAGACTCCTCCGCCTTTCAGTTCGTAGTTCGTTCCATGAGGTTCAGTTTGACTGGTCACGGTGCCCACATGGACTCATGGATCATAAGTTATGTCCTTTTTAGTGGGTATTAGGTTTGTTATGTTTTTCGATGCCTTATTTCTAGCACTCGTTCCCCGTCAGTTTTTTTAAAAGGTCGTAAATTCCAATCCATCGGTCCATTCAGTCTCTTTAACCTATCCGCTCGAATATCATTTTAAGATCTTTGATTTGATTGGTTACGGATCTGGAATGGACTCTCAGATCATAAGTTATTTCTGTTAATGTGAGTCCAATGTTTTTGTCACTTTATGACCGTTTTGACAGGTTTTAACAGTTGCTCCATTTATTACTGTTTATTTGGTTTTCCATGACTTTTTATCTTTATCAATGGTTTTTTGTGGGTTATTATGATGATTATGTTGAATTCTTAAAGGGTTTTCCAGAGTTTTCATGAGTTTTCATGCGTTCTCATGCTTTCTAATGCTTCCTTCTTCATGCTTCTCCATCCGTTTTCATGCATTTTCATGATTTTTCATCCCTTATCATGCCTTTTCATACTTTTTCATGTGTTTGATTTATTATTTATTATTTATAATATACTTTAATTTATTTATTATCTATTATTTGTTACTGGTTATTTATTATTTATTATTTATTATTTATTATTTATTTATTATTTATATTTATATATTATTTATTATTTATTATATATTATACATTATTTATTATTATTAATAATAATATTTGTTACTGGTTATTTATTACATATTATATATTATATATTATATATTATTTGTTATTTGTTATTATTAATAATAATATTTTATTTATTATATATAATATATAATATATTATATATTATATATTATATATTATTATTTAATTATTATTTATTGTTTATTATTTATTATTTATTATTTATTTTTTATTTTTTATTATTTATTATTTATTATTTACTATTATTTATTATTTTTTATTTTTTATTATTTATTATTATTTATTGTTTATTATTTATTATTTATTATTATTTATTATTATTTATTATTTATTATTTATTATTATTTATTTAATTATAATTATTAATTATCTGTTATTTATTATTATTATTATTATTATTTATTATTATTTATTATTATTTTCTATTTTTTTATTTATTTTTATTTATTTTTTATTATTATTTATTGTTTATTATTTATTATTTATTATTGTTTATTATTGTTTATTATTTATTACTTATTATTATTTATTATTATTTATTATTATTTATTATTATTTATTATTATTTTTATTTGTTATTTATTATTTGTTATTTATTATTATTTATTTATTATTATTTATTATTTATTATTTATTGTTTATTATTTATTATTTATTACTATTTATTATATATTACATATTATATATTATATATTATTTATTATGTGTTATTTATTATTATTATTATTTATTATTTATTATTTATTATTCATTATGTGTTATTTATTATTTAGTATTATTTATTGTTTATTATTTATTATTTTATTATTATTTATTATTATTTATTTTTTATTGTTTATCATTTATTGTTTGTTATTTATTGTTATTTATTTTTTATTTTTTATTTTTTATTTATTCTTTATTCTTTTAATTTCGTAATTTTATTATTTTATTATTTTATTTTCATAATTTTATAATTTATGTAAATATTATTATAATTTATTTGTTATTTATTATAATAAACAGTATATAATAATAAATAACTCAATAAATAACTAATAAATCAATAATTATTAATTATTAATTATTGGTTATTAATTATTGATTATTGCTTATTGTTTAATTATTATTGAGTTTATATTTATTAGTTATGTATTATTTGTTTTTTCAATTAGTATATATAAGTATATTAAATTCTGTTTATTAACCACATGATGAGCTTGCTGGAGTGGTAGTCTTTCGAAAATATGCAAGAGGTTTGGGGTTCAAATCTCACCAAACGCGGTATTTCTTTATATTGCATGGGCATGTGCATGATCATGAACATGCATGTATAGATAAAGTAAATAACGTAATACAAAATAAATAAATAAAATACGAAATAAATAAATAAAATACGAAATAAATAAATGAAATACGAAATAAATAAAATAAATATGAAATAAAATAAAATAAATACGAAATAAATAAAATAAATACGAAATAAATAAAATAAATACAAAATAAATAAAATAAATAAAATAAATAAAATAAATATGAAATAAATAAAATAAATATGAAATAAATAAAATAAATACGAAATAAATAAAATAAATACAAAATAAATAAAATAAATACAAAATAAATAATATAAATAAAATAAATAAATAAATAAAATAAATAAATAAATAAATAACTAAATAAATAAAATAAAATAAATAAAATAAAATAAAATAAATAAAATAAATAAAATAAATAAATAAATTTAGTATCACGTACCTTTCAAAAAGAATAATTTATTTCCATAACATTGATACCCGACATGAACATTCCATGGAGTTTCTAAAACTCCTTCAAGTATCATGAACAATACCATCCTATAGAATTAGTATTCTTTCCTTACTAGTCACCATTAGGCTTTAATGACCTTTATTTGATACTTGAAGAAACATTGTTGGACACTCCAAATAATTGTTCTTATTTTGATTTAAACTTTTACCCACTTGTACTATCAATATAGTTCCATAAACTAGACATTATATGGAAGGTTCACCTATTCTCAAAACTTCTATAATATTGAGTAAACTTTTTTTAAACTCATTCATATTGTTTGAACATTTACTTAAATGATAATAAGATGAATTTATTAAATATTATAAGCCTTAAGGAAACCTCTAGTCTCATCAAGTATTTATAATACCCAATCATATTGAGTATATGAGTGGAGACTAAGATTCCTTAGGTCGCTTTGAATATAATGACTTTAAAACCCCAAGTGAATCATTATATGATTAACAAAATCATCTAGATTCACCTGTTGAACAACTTTAACACTTGGTTACTCATGAAGGTTTCTCTAACACATATAATTTATTTTACTTAATAATACTTATTAAGTTACTAGTATTAGGATTTTCTTGCAGTAAGATTCTCATTATTAAGGATTAAACTTAAAGTTAAGCTTGATAATGAGGATGATACTATTTACTATAGAAAATTTTATCACATGAGTGACATGTTTTATTTTAATTTAATAAATAATTTTATTAAATGGTTTCCTACTAAAATTTTCATGAACCAAGTTGGATACCCTGGTACCCTGATACCCAATCTAGCCTTGACATTGCTCGAAGAAAATTCTAAATCCCCATGGGTTGGTGACTAGAACCTAGAATCATATCAAGTTCAAGGGGGGATTATTTTTCCACAAAACAATGGAAGAAAAATGAGACAAATCAATATGATCAACAATCCAAAGGGAGAAAAACTAGAATCAAACAAGTAAAACAATACCCAAATATTACATCATCAAAAGACACAACATCTTACCATGAAAAGTCTTATAAAAAGCATGTAACAGATGGATCATATCTCTATAGGTCACTTCCATTACTCTAGGTCCCACAAATCAAGTACACCTACCAACTCCCAGGGGTGCTTTCCCCTTACTTGGATCTGTAATAAGATAATCTAAAAACACCCAAAGGAAAAGGTAGGGTGTGAGCTAAATAGCCCAGTAGGGTCTCACCAAGTGTTCCATAATCAATTCCATAATAATTAAACCAATTATACTATCAATTTAAATAAAACAATGCATGGAATGGAATTTAAATATTTTCAACCAAACATGTTTTCCAATCAAAAGGATGGTAGATACTTCAAATATGATTAAATAAACATTTTATATAAAACCATTATATAAAGAAGTTGGTATGAATAAAACAGTTATATAATCAATGTCATGTATAATCAAATCAAAAAAAAACAAAGTACCATGATAATAAGCCCTTTGGTATGTTAGTTTCTATCTATAGGATCCTCACACTTCTCATTTATCATCATGGATCAAGATATGTGTACACACTCAAATCAACCCGTCATCAGGGGACCCATTACCATAAATCAATACACACTCCCATTTGGGGACCCATTAAGAGAAATCATGATGAACTTGGTTTAGTTAGTGTTTTCATCATTAATCCATTTATATAGTGTCAGAGTCCAATAATTATTTTTCTAATAAAACCTAACTACCTAGGATCAAATGTTATTTAATCAATCCATTAATAAACCATTGGAAAATAAATCATTTCAATATGATTCATCGATCATAGTTTAAATTCCCCAAATTAGTTTTCAACTTGCCTTTTCAATTTCAAAAACCAATTCATAGGTTTTCATCAATTCATGACTTTTAAAATCATATTTCATTTTAATCAAATTTTAAAAATAATCATATAAAATCCACTTTCAAATAAATCCATCATGTTTTATCAAATCTACCCAAAAATTTCAATTTCATCGAAATTGGGGGGTTATCAAAATTTAATTCCCCTTTTTAAATCACATAGAAAATCATCTTAGAAGGGTTTTTAAAACATTTAAAAACAAATTTCAAATTAACCTATCAATTAGGGTTTCAATTATAGGGTAAAAAAATATGGAACCACCTACCTTTAAATCATGGAAATAAATCGACACAACACCCGCAGCAGGATCCGATAACAAAGAATGATGGTGTATGAGATCAAGAATTCAAACCTAGAGTCAAGATCTATAAAAATAGATATTATATCCATCAATAACAGGATGATCTATCACTATCTAATAATGATGTAATATTATATCAGAAGAAACCACACAAGAAGAGAAAAATCACTGAAAGAAGATCTAATGTAATCACTAGTGCTTTCATCCACAAAGAGAAGGGTTAGAGGAGTAAAAATCACCTCCTAAGAGCCTCCAAAGACCAAGGAATCATTTTAGAGTAGAATAGGGGTGTTTATCATCTTAAAAATGGGTTGTAATATTTTTAATTAAATTTTTAGGGAAATTAAAAAATGTTCACATGGTATGCTAGAGAGGTCACCTGGTTAGTAGTAATCATGTAGCTTAACCATGTTCCCTTACTATACTTCTAGATGGGGTGAGTGGTTTGACCACACAACTAGATTAATTGTGTGACATCCATGAAAACCCTCATTGTCTAAGGGTTCAGGGTTTGGAGGGGTGTCCACATCATTTGGAAAATTTGTGTGCCCCATTCTCGTGGATCAAAAATAGGGCACATGATTTCTTGGAACAAACTACATGGTATTCCCTAATCATACTCCAACCACGCATATCCCCATGGGCTTTCCAAAATTTTCAAAAAAAAATTCTGAAATGACCCCAAAGAATGGCCCTATCAGAACATGATCAAAAAAGGGTCATGAAGTACCTGAAAGAAGGTAATAGAATGTTACAACCTCCCCACCATAAATAATTTATGTCCCTATAAAGCCTATCAATATTCCATATAAAATATATGAGGAAACTTATCTCTCATTAGTGCCTCATGCTATTAAATCTCATGTGAATCAGAATCATGCTGGCATATCACATATACCAAAGGTATCATATTTACACAAAGGGCCTTTGTCTCATAATCAATAATCCTAAAAAGATGCTTAGTCATGGATAAATCAGGTTCAACATCAAGATCTTCCTAGATAAAAACATGAGAAGGGTCAAAAAGATACTTCTTAAGCTAAGATAAATGGAACGTGTTGTGGATAAACATCAACTAAGATGGTAAGCCCTATTAGTAAGACACATTACCAACCCCCTAAACAATCTCAAAAGGACACACAAACCATAGAGAAATATTTCCCTACTTATCAAAACACTAATGATCCAATCGAGGTGAAACTATCAAGAACACATAGTAACCAAATAAAAACTATAAAGGTCATTGATGATGATCAACATAAGATTTATATTGGATATGTGTCGTCACCATTTTCTGAATAATAAACTAAATCTTTATCATCATTTATTGGACTAAAATTGGTCCAACCAAGGAAGTTTGTCCAATCTTTGACCAGAAAAACCTTTTATAAAGGGACTCAAAAGGATTCATTTTGATAGAATACCGGTAAGTGTTATTATATAAAAACTAAACTAGTCCCAAATGGACATCCCAAGCTCCACCAACGTCAATAACACAAGTATGTATCATTTCTTACAAAATCTATATAGCTTATTCTATTTGGAAATCCATATGTAGATGAAATTTCATGCTCAATTGTACATGGGATCCCATTTCCTCCTAGAGGCATCACTAAAAACGAAAATTAAAACAAGTATCCCTATCAGAGAATATAATAGAAGGAAGTCCATGAAAATAGACAATCTTTTTCCCATAGATACTTCCCAAGTCCTCAACTTTGGTTACATATAAAATTGGTATAAAGTTATTTGATTTAGTTAGCCTATTGATCAAAACCCATATCACATTATTACACTAAGGGGAATATAGAAACCCAACAAAAATTCCATTGAAATATCATCCCACTTCCAAGTTCACATTGGAATCAGCTGAATAAAACCTGAAGTTTTATGATGGTTGTCCTTGACTATATGATAATAAGAAAAAAATTCATCAATGCCTCATCTCATACCTATCCACTAGAATGGATTCCGCATATCATATAGCATCTGTGTGGTTCCAGAGAGCATCTCCCACTAGGAATTATGGAAATCTCTCATCATAGCCTTTATCATAAGCAAAGGCACAATATAATAGTTATGAAAACATATGATACCCTATAAAGAGAACAAACACTCACCAATGGTCTTCCCACCATAAATATAGTCCCTAATTCCATGTAATTTTTCATCAAGCTACTTGTCTTGAAGAATCGTCTCAAAAATAAAAGAGGTAAACTCAAAAGTCACTAGAACAATCTCAATCACATCCTCTCGGGCTCTCAAATGAAATTAAGTAAAGAGAGACATCAGATTATACTCTTCTAATGATTATTTCATGGCACGAATCATAAGTTTTCTACTCAAATAACTGGAAATGACATTTCAATTTTCAAAGGTATAGGTAATTTTGAAATAAAAAAACAGTAGGTACTACATCCAAAGCCTCTATTAGTGGTTCAAATATTTTTTAGAGAAGATAAAACTAAAGCTTTTTTTTCATAAAAAATGGTAAACCTTTATCCAAAAAGGTAATGTCACCATCACTTAAGAACATGTATCACAACAATGAGTTCAGGATCATGGGTTGAATAATTCTTCTCATGTATCCTAAGGTGTTTGGAGCTATAGGCTACCACATGATCACTCTATACAAGAATACATCCCAAACCCAAACCTGATGTGTCAAAAAATTTAACATTAACCATACCTAGTATCTAGAAGATTCAAAACTATAATTTAAGTAAAAATATGCTTCAAATCATCAAAAAAACTCTAATATTTCACATCCCATAATGATTTCACTCCCTTACAAGCGAGAGCAGTCATTGGAAAATCCAACTTTGATAAATCTTTAACAAAAATATAGTAATATCCTTCCAAGACCAAGAAGATGTGTATCTTGAAAATTTTATGCAGTTCTTTCCATTTCATAATAGATTACACCTTATTACGATCAATTGAAATAACATATTCTGAGACTATATGTCCCAATAACTTCACTTCTCAAATCCATAAAATAAAATTTTAAATATTCACATAACTTCAGTGATCTCTCAGGATTTCTAGAACTTATCTTAGATTATGCACATGATCCTCCTTGGTTTTGGAGTAAACCAAAACATAATTCACAGAGACTAAAATGAATTAGTCTAAGTACTCATGGAATATAATTTTCATCAATTCCATGAACACTATAAGAGAATTGGTTAAACCAAATTTCATAAAAAGATACTCATAATGGTTATACATACTCTAGAAGGTGGTTTTTGAGATATAAGATTCTTTAATTTTCAATTGGTGATAACCAGATCAAAGATAAATCTCTGATAACCACTTTGACCCTTTCAAATGGTCAAATATATCATCAATCTATGGTAATGAATACTTTTCATTCGCCATAACTAGATTTATTTTTTGGTAATCAACACATAGGCAAAGTGTTCCATCAACTTTCTTTGCAAAGAGAATAGGTATCTCCCAAGGTGAAACACTCAGGAAGATAAAAAATTTCTCTAGAATATTATACAAAAAAGATTTCAAATCCTTCAAATATGATGGTTCTATATGGTAAAAAGTAATAGAAACTGGATGAGTACTAGGTATTAAATCAATAAAAAAACTCCACCTCTCTTACTAGTGGTAAGATAGAGAAATCAGAAGAAAATAGATTGGTAAACTTGACAATAACAAGATGGAGATCATCACTCCAAGTTAAAATAAAACATTTATATTACCCTTTACAACTCTTGAAAAGTAGGTTTGGATATACTCAACCTCTTGTCTTGTTCTCCCTAAAAAACATAGCACACCCCATTGGGTGCATTATAGGAGACCCACTAAAGATGATAGTCAATATAGGATTTCTGAAAAATCATCCAATCTATCCTAAAAATTATGTCAAGAGGTTTCATGTCAAGAAATGTAAAATTATAAGTAATCTATATCACTGATATAGATAAAACACGATGGGGACATCAGGGGCCCTTCTCTCTCTTCATTTAGATGGGAAAAGTAATTTCCATCACATAAAACAAATTCTCTGTAGTAAATTTTAGCAGTTTCACAACATGAGCCGATATAAATGATTGATATTCACCATTATCAAATAAATTAGTCTCTAAATATGAATATATAGATATGGTATATCTCACAGTCATTAGAACCACATCATCTTCCACTGGAGACTCTTCTATTATGTGAAGAAGCTTTGTTCCAAATGCCTGTGACTGGTACCCCTTATTTCTTGAAGCATCTGATTACACCCTGGTACATTTTGGTATTATTAACCCCATTCCACTATACAGGGCATAATATACTTGATATAACTTTTTTAAGTGAGATGCACATCCACACAAACTACAGATCTTAGGTGCCTCAGTGAAAACTTGTTTCAAATGCCTGACCTTAACATGATGAAATCAAGTCATAGGGCCTCTTCCAAGAACTATAGGATTTATGAATGACACTAACTATCTATAACCACCATGAGACTCATAAAAATTTATTTTCCCTTTAAAGGAACTCATATAACTTACATTGGAAGAAAAAGGAACTCTCTTCAACCTGGACTTACCAACCAGGATAAGATCATACATCAATGCTATATCCAATACGTAATCATAAGAAGTGATCTTCATCATGAAAAATTTATATCAAATTTCAACATGAAGACCCATATCAAAACTTTGAGCCATCAGTTTCTCATTCATTACCACATTAGTAAAAAACTGAACAATATTAGAAAAACGGTTAACACACTGTGTATGGTTCTTTCACCCTACTGGAGGCTAAGAAACTCTATGGATTTCACCAATACCATCTAATATGGATAAAAATAATCAATGAAAATATACTTAAATTCCTTCCAATTCAATCCCTCATGCTTCTTCACTATAACCATCAAATTCCACCATCTTCTTCTAGGTCCCTCAAGTTTGAAGGTAACACATTTCACTTTAATTGAATTGGGAATTTCCAAGAACTCAAATAGTAGCTGTATCTTTTTTAACCAATAATTATCCTCTTGAAGACCATTTTATCCTAGGAACATCGGTAGATTATGGGAAAAAATTCTTGAGCATGATATCTCAATTCGTCCCTTTGAGGTTCTATAACTGGATCCTGAATGATAATGGGTGCAGATACTTTTCCCAAAGCTTGGATAACATGCACCCCTATCTCAATAAGATTTTAGTTCATTAGAGGATTGTATTGATATGGATCACTAGAAACTTCCTCTTGCACCCTATTCAATTGTTTTATCAGAGGCATGATGTTACATAACTTCAACAAACAACATTTAAATCATAATCAAGGATACATTGATCAAAAACTCAAATAAGAGATTCAGAAATATCAATTCAATCAAGAAGAATTCAATATTGGAACTAGGATAATATCAAATTATTCCTAAAATATTATATTATCAATCACCTATGGTGAATTAAGGCTCATTATAATGAGAGGTGTCCATGCACTCACTTATAAATACCACCCATGTATCGAAAATCCTATCTCATATCTACCAGGATAACCCAAACTACATACTAACATCAAGGAAACACTACGGGAAAAAAGGGCATTTGCGACGGGTTATTTGCGACGGGATTTAATCCCGTCGCAAATAGTCCTGTTAAAAACTTATTTGCGACGGGGTTATTTGCCCGTCGCAAATAAGTAGCCTTTTGCGACGGGACAGCTTTCCCCGTCGCAAAAGGACTGGCGCGGTTTACGCGCCAAATCGCGGGAAACTTATTTGCGACGGGGGAATATTCCCGTCGCAAATAACCAGCGGCGGTAAAAGGTATTTGCGACGGGAATATTCCCCCATCGCAAATAGTATGTCGGCAGGTGGTTATTTGTGACGGGTCCCGTCGCAAATAACTATTTACCTGTTGACCGTAATAAATGTTGGCTAAGGTATTTGCGACGGGTACCGTCGCAAATAATCTAACCTATAAATACTCCCATCCGTTTTTTTTCATTTCATTCTCATTCTCTATCTTCTCCTTCTCTCAAAATTATATTTCTAGAGTTCAGTTTTTCTCCAGTTTAATTTTTTTCTCCGGAGCTGATATTAAAGTTTTGAAGAACGATCAGAGCAGATCAATTTTCAAGGTATTTATGTTCATTTTAATTTAATATTTATTTTTAATTCTTTATTAGTTTCAATTATTCTTAATTAGTTGTAATTTAATTATGTTTACATTGTTTTATTACTTAATAAATTTAAATTATTAGTATTGTTCATAGTTAATGGTAATTAGGAATAATTAGTAATAATTTTTAATAATTAAGAATAAATATTAATAATTAGTAATAAATACCAATAATTAGAAATAATAACATTATTACATTATTAGTCTATTTTATTATTAATATTAAAATAATATAATTTTTTATATATATACAATTCTCTTTTCATCTGTGTGTTTGCTGTCTTCACATGTATTATTAGTATGTGGAGATAGAAAACGCACAGATGAAAGGAGAATTGTGTATAAATTAGAAAATTATATTATTTTAATATTAATAATAAAATATATTAATAATGTTATTATTTGTAATTATTGGTAATTATTTCTAATTATTGATAATTATTCATTTAATTACTAATAATTAGGAACAATTATCAATAATTATCAATAATTAAGAATAATTAGTAATAATTAGTAATAATTACCAATAATTAGTAATAATTAGTAATAATTATCAATAATTAGTAATAATTACCAATAATTAGTAATAATTACCAATAAGTAGTAATAATTACCAATAATTAGTAATACTTACCAATAATTTGGAATAATTACCAATAATTAACAATAATTAGTAATAATTAGTAATAATTACCAATAATTACCAATAATTAGTAATAATTACCAATAATTACCAATAATTAGTAATAATTAGTAATAATTACCAATAATTACCAATAATTAGTAATAATTAGTAATAATTACCAATAATTACCAATAATTAGTAATAATTAGTAATAATTAGGAATAATTAGTAATAATTAGTAATAATTAGTAATAATTAGTAATAATTAGTAATAATTAGTAATAATTAGGAATAATTAGGAATAATTAGTAATAATTAGGAATAATTAGGAATAATTAGGAATAATTACCAATAATTACCAATAATTACCAATAATTACCAATAATTACCAATAATTAACAATAATTACCAATAATTAGCAATAATTAACAATAATTAGTAATAATTAGCAATAATTAGTAATAATTAGTAATAAATACCAAAAATTAGGAAAAATTAGGAAAAATTAGGAAAAATTAGGAAAAATTAGGAAAAATTAGAAAAAATTACCAATAATTAGTAATAATTAGTAATAATTAGTATTAATTACCAATAATTAGTATTAATTACCAATAATTAGTAATAATTACCTATAATTAGTATTAATTACCAATAATTAGTATTAATTACCAATAATTAGTAATAATTACCAATAATTAGTAATAATTAGGAATAATTAACAATAATTAGTAATAATTACCAATAATTAGTAATAATTAGTAATAATTACCAATAATTATTAATAATTAGTAATAATTAACAATAATTAGTAATAATTACCAATAATTACCAATAATTAGTAATAATTAACAATAATTACCAATAATTACCAATAATTTCCAATAATTACCAATAATTTCCAATAATTACCAATAATTGCCAATAATTACCAATAATTAGTAATAATTAATAATATTTACCAATAATTACCAATAATTTCCAATAATTAGTAATAATTGCCAATAATTACCAATAATTGGTAATAATTACTAATAATTCCCAATAATTAGTAATAATTAATAATAAATATTAATAATTACCAATAATTAGTAATAATTATTAATAATTAGTAATAATTACTCATAATTAGTAATAATTACTAATAATTAGTAATAATTACTAATAATTAGTAATAATTACTAATAATTAGTAATAATTACTAATAATTAGTAATAATTACTAATAATTAGTAATAATTACTAATAATTAGTAATAATTACTAATAATTAGTAATAATTACTAATAATTAGTAATAATTACTAATAATTATCAATAATTAGTAATAAATATCAATAATTAGTAATAATTAGTAATAATTAACAATAATTAACAATAATTACTAATAATTAGTAATAATTAGTAATAATTAGTAATAATTAGGAATAATTAGTATTAATTACCAATAATTAGTATTAATTAACAATAATTAGTAATAATTACCAATAATTAGTAATAATTACCAATAATTAGTAATAATTACCAATAATTAGTAATAATTATTATTAATTACCAATAATTAGTATTAATTACCAATAATTAGTATTAATTACCAATAATTAGTATTAATTACCAATAATTAGTAATAATTACCAATAATTAGTAATAATTAACAATATTTACCAATAATTACCAATAATTACCAATAATTACCAATAATTACCAATAATTACCAATAATTAGTAATAATTACCAATAATTACCAATAATTGGTATTAATTACCAATAATTGGTATTAATTACCAATAATTGGTAATAATTACCAATAATTGGTAATAATTACCAATAATTGGTAATAATTACCAATAATTAGTAATAATTACCAATAATTAGTAATAATTACCAATAATTAGTAATAATTACCAATAATTAGTAATAATTACCAATAATTAGTAATAATTAACAATAATTAGTAATAATTACCAATAATTAGTAATAATTACCAATAATTAGTATTAATTACCAATAATTAGTATTAATTACCAATAATTAGTAATAATTACCAATAATTAGTAATAATTAGTAATAATTACCAATAATTAGTAATAATTAACAATACTTACCAATAATTACCAATAATTACCAATAATTAGTAATAATTACCAATAATTAGTAATAATTACCAATAATTAGTATTAATTACCAATAATTAGTAATAATTACCAATAATTAGTAATAATTACCAATAATTAGTAATAATTACCAATAATTAGTAATAATTACCAATAATTAGTAATAATTAGCAATAATTACCAATAGTTACCAATAATTACCAATAGTTACCAATAATTACCAATAGTTACCAATATTTACCAATATTTACCAATATTTACCAATATTTACCAATATTTACCAATATTTACCAATAATTAGAAATAATTACCAATAATTAGAAATAATTACCAATAATTAGAAATAATTACCAATAATTTGGAATAATTACCAATATTTACGAATAATAACATTAGTACATTATTTGTATATTTTATTATTAGTATTAAAATAATATAATTTCTATATTATATACAATTCTCTTTTCATCTGTGTGTTTTCTGTCTCCACATGTAATATTCGCATTCTTTTTCAAAATTATCAACCTACTCGCCAATGGAGAGGTGAAAGTGAATGCAAATATTACATGTGGAGACAGAATGTTAAACACACAGATGAAAGGAGAATTGTATATAATATAAAAAATTATGTTATTTTAATATTAATAATAAAATATACTAATAATGTAATAATGTTATTATTATATAATTAATGTTTATGAAAAAATTATATTAGTATTATTAAAATAATAAAAAATCAATATAATATTAAAATTATCAATATTTGTAACATGTTTTGCTTTATTCTCAATATATTCAATCTTTACTTGAGTGTTTTTTCTAACAAATTATTCAAAACCAGTAATGATTTTATATTTTATAGAGAAATATGGAACAACGAGGTCATCAACAATCATTATTAGGTGACCGCATATGGATAAATCAACGTAGAAATCCAAACGGTTCTGGTTTAAATCCAGTATATGTTGAGGGTGTGGAGACTTTTTTATCATTTGCGGCATCAAATTCAGAATTTGTTTCAGAAGGCAAAATAAAATGCCCTTGCAGAAAATGTGCATTGAGAACGTTTGACACGTTTGACTAAGTGGGAGAACATCTCTTGCGTTTTGGTTTTCAACCAGATTATGTTTTTTGGTATCAACACGGTGAACGCAGTTCCAGAGCAGGTGATACCAACTTGATTCTGGATCCATCCCGGTTTCAAGATTTAGTACATGATGTTGCAGGTTCATCTGTTCAACATACAGAAACTCCGGCTGATATAGCTTCAAATCCTGAGTTGGCACCGTCTGAATTTTATGAGTTGTTGAAATCTGCTAAGGATGCATTATATCCTGGCTGCAAGATGAGCAAATTAGAAGCAGTTGCAAAATTTATGGCTATCAAATCAGATAACGGAATGTCAAACACCTGTTTTGACCAGATATTTTCTTTGCTGAAAACACTGTTACCCGAAGGAAATGTTTTACCTGCAAATTACTATGAGAGTAAGAGGCTGGTTCGAAATTTGGGACTTACTTTTCAGAAGATTCATGCATGTTCAAATGACTGCATTTTATATTCTGGGGAAAATGAGTTGTTGGATAGTTGTCCTACATGTGGGCAACTGAGATATAAAGAAGGACAACACGGGAAGTCTGGTTTGATTCCTGTAAAACAGTTGAGATATTTTCCACTTACATCCAGACTTCAGCGTTTATTCATGTCTAAGAATACAGCGACAATGATGTCATGGCATAAAGAGAATATTTCAACCGATAAAAGCTTGAATCATCCAGCCGATGGTGATTCATGGAAACATTTTGATAGAGTGCATCCATCCTTTGCTTTAGAAGCTAGAAATGTTCGACTGGGCCTTTCCACTGATGGTTTCTGTCCGTTTGGATCTTATGGTAGTCAATATTCATGTTGGCCTGTTTTTTTAACTCCGTACAATTTACCTCCATGGATGTTGATGAAGGATCCATATATCTTTTTGACTTTACTAATTCCAAGACATCCGAAGAAAAATATTGATGTTTATTTGAATCCATTGATTGATGAATTAAATTTATTGTGGAGTACTGGTGTCAGTACATATGATGTTGCAACGAAACAGAATTTCATACTGAGAGCAGCATTGATGTGGACAATAAGTGACTTCCCGGCTTATGGGATGTTATCTGGCTAGAGTACACATGGTCAGAAATCATGTCCTTACTGTATGGGAGAGAACAAATCATTTATGCTCATTCATGGAAAGAAACCTTGTTATTTTGACTGTCATCGCAGATTTCTTTCAGCTGATCATCCTTTTCGCAGAAACAGATCTCATTTCAGAAAAGGAACAGTTGAAAGGGATGGACCTCAAAAAATGCTATCAGGTTCGGAGTTAAAATCAGTTGTATTTTCATTACCTCCCATCACTTTTGGTCCCACAATAAATCAACAGAAAATTTCTGGTTTTGGGAAAGAACACAATTGGATTAAACGTAGCATATTTTGGGATTTGCCATATTGGTCTGATCTGTTGGTCCGACACATGTTAGATGTCATTCATATTGAGAAGAACTGTTTTGATAATTTGTTTCATACAGTTTTGGATACGCCAGGAAAGAGAAAAGACAATGTAAATGCACGTTTAGATCTTGCCCAAATTTGCAGGCGTCCAGAATTGGAACTATTTGAGAATGTCAGAACAGAAAGGTTACTGAAACCAAAAGCAGCTTATACACTATCTAAAGAAAACCGTTTATTATTTTGTCATTGGATTGCAGATTTGAGACTTCCAGATGGTTGTGATTCTAATTTGGGTAGATGTGTAAAGAATGGTCATATTACTGGATTAAAAAGTCATGATTGTCATGTTATAATGGAGAGACTTCTACCCATTGGATTAAGAGGTCTGTTGAATTTTGTGATTTGGGATTCCATAACAGACATGTCTCATTTTTTTCAAGAAATTTGTGCGGCTACGGCAGATTATGATGTTCTAGGCAAACTTGAAAAAGATGTTGTTGTAATTATATGTAAACTGGAAAAAATATTTCCGCCGTCTTTCTTCGACTCAATGGAACATTTGATGTTACATTTTCCATATGAAGCCAAATGTGGAGGTCCGGTACAGTTTCGATGGATATACCCATTTAAAAGATGCATGCAAAAATTGAAAAGAAAAGTACGTAACAAAGCATCTGTTGAAGGATCTATTGTAGAAGCTTATTTGCAAGAGGAAATATCTTTTTTCTGCTCCCATTATTTTGAATCTGAGTATCCTTCAAAACACAACCGAATGGGACGGAACGAGAGGAATATTGATGAAATCGACAATCAATTATCTATTTTCAACCAGTCAGAGCTTGGTTTTGGTGGAGTTTATGAATGCTGGCTTTCAGATGATGAACATTAGAGAGCTCATACGTATGTTCTTCTCAACTGTGAAGAGATGACATCAGTTGTACTGTAAGTGTTTATATCACTTATTCTATCATTTATGTTACAGTAAATAACTTTGGTTTTTATAGGTTGTATGATAATCATATCAAGAAACAAATTCCACAAATTACAACAGTTGCTCTCGAAGAACGTCGACTGAAAAATTTCTCTCAGTGGTTTCAAAAACTGGTAACATAAATTCTTTATCTTTTAGCAACTCATTCAATGTATAGTTTACTATATTGATAATTATTTCACAAATTTTCAGGTGTCTCGACATGCTGATAAAATTGACAAACGACTGTGTGTATTGAGTAACCCACCTTCCAAGCTTGTTAAAACTTATAATGCATATGTGGTGAATGGATTTCGATTCCACACACATGCATATGGGGAATCGAAAAAAACAATGAACAGTGGAGTTATCTTGAGAGGATCTCATCATCGAGACAACCAGTTTAGTCAAAGTGAATGTGCTTTCACTGATGTGCAAAGAATTGAAGTTTTTCAAGAGAGTACTCAAAATCAATCTTTTTTACAAAGAGACATGAGTATCGATGACGACACCTTACATTTAAGAGTCGGTGATGACGATGATGTTAATGATGTCACATATGAATTTGAAATGGTAAGAGATGAAGCAATTGTAACTCGAATGGATATCGATGATGTTGAGGAGGAATATGAAGATGACATTGACATATATGAAGATGATGATGAAGATGAACACTGATAGCATTCCATGGTATTTATATACAATCATAATATGTATATATGTATATATGTATATATAATAGTAATTATCAATTATTTGCTAACATTAACATTTTCTGTTTCAGATGGACGATGCCACATTTCGTGAGTTGGCGGATGCTGACCTGACTTTCGATGCGGATGCGTTGCTGACAGATGACCCTCAGCCTGCAGGCGCTCCAGGGAGTACGCGGAGGGGGCGCGGTCTTGCACGATTGATGATTCCTGACCCCATCCCCGAGCGACGTCCACGTCTTGGGTTTGATCCACGCACACGGAGGTGTGATAACCTGTGTGATAACCTGTGGATTTGACTAAGATTTCATTAATCTATTCACATAATAAATGTTTATTATTTTTTTAGTTTTCCGCATATAGAAGTCGGACAAGGAAGCGCTATTTTGCGCAACTATTTCTCTCAGTCGTGGACCACATGGGAGCAGATTCCCATTGATGTGCAGCAGGCCATGTTCGGCCATTGGTTAGTACGTACGTAAATAAATAATTTTTATTTTGAAAATTATTTCATTTCTAACTTGATATGTTGATTTATTTGTAGGGTTTATGGTATCCGATCGAGGATACCATGCGTGACGCCATCCACGAGGCATGGGAGGTGGCCATGCGTGATCGCCTTCGTCAGTTTTTGCACAATTTAAGAAAAGCTGCGATGAAGAAAGTAGGAGTGTCAGATTTTGAGGAGTCATGTAGAGCACACCGACCAGAGTATATTTCATCCCATGTATGGGATGGATTATGTGCGCAATGGTTGAGTGGTGCCTTTCAGAGGAGATCATCAGTGGGGAGGCAGAATCGGGGGAGACAGGAGGTGACTCATCGAGCTGGGAGTCGTTCTTTCAGTACTCATAGACAACATTTGGTACGTACATTATTTATAAATATTTTATATAACTATAAATATTAACAGTTTATTTTTTATTCTTATAGGATGTCGAGCACCCTGATATTACAGAGTACGACGTATATCGGAGGATGTATAGTGATCCTGCTACTGGGGAGCTCATAGGTGATCGTCATCATCACATCGTGGTCAGTATTATTTGTTTTCAAGTTTAATAATTAACTGCATATAATATATTCACAATTTTAATTTTAAATTGCAACTATAGGAGTCATATGAGGCCGCAGCGTCACAGGCCCGGCCTGAGAGTCAGGCCGAGTCATCAGATAAGACCACTGCCCGTCAGTTTGATGAGGCGGCATGGATGCAGGCCACCCAGTATGCCTTCGAGAAGGGCCGGGTAGTTGGTATCGGCTCTCGACTGACTCCCGGATATTATTATGGCAGTGCTGCGATGTCGGCGTCCAGCTCGAGAGGAGCTCGTGCATCTTCTTCTACTACACAGTATGAGGATCAGTTGTGATCTCAGACTGCACAGATAGAGAGTCTCTGACAAGAGCAGGAGCAGATGCGTCCGCAGCATGAGGAGGAGCGTCGACGCCAGCAGCAGTTGTACGAGGAGCATACGAGTCGGTGGCAGCAGCAGCATCAGGAGCAGATGGAGTACATGCGCCGACTCACTCATGCTTTAGGGATGGAGTTTCTTCCACTACCATCTGCAGATCCCCCACCTCCCCCCCCCTCCCCCCCTCCCCCCTCCTTTAGATTAGAGTTTGTATTTATGTTATAAAATTTGGGAAATCAAAATATTTTTTTCTTCTATTCTTAGTTTTTGTCTCATTATAAAATATTAATAATATTATATTTTTAAATAACAATATTAATATGAATAATAATATTATTTATATTTTATAATATTAAAATATATATATATATTAAAATTTTATAATATTATAATTTAATTATATTTTTTGTAATACTTGAATTATTTTAATATTTGAATGTAAAATAATTCTATTATTTTTATATTAATTAAAATAACTTATTAATAATTTTTTTATTTATGAATTATAATTCTAATATTATTATATTAATTAAATCATTTATTAATATTCTATTATTTTTTATTTTTGAATTATAATTCTATTATTATTATATTAATTAAAATAATTAATTATTTTTATTTGTGAATTATAATTCTATTATTATATTAATTAAAATAATTTATTAATAATTTATTTTTTTTATTTTTTTTATAGTATTTGCGACGGGATACTATGCCCGTCGTAAATACTAGTATTATTAATAGTTTTTTATTTTTTTTAAAAAAAAAGTTTTTGCGACGGGATACTATGCCCGTCGCAAATACTAGTATTATTAATAGTTTTTTATTTTTTTTAAAAATAGTTTTTGCGACGGTGTCATCGCAAAAACTATTTTAAAAGTTTTTTATAAAAATACGGAATTCTATTTGCGACGGGGAGAATGACCATCGCAAAAAAAAGACTTTAGCGACGGGCCCGTCGAAAATAAGTGTTGTTGCGACGCCGTTTTCAGCAACGGGCTATTTGCGACGGGACCCCGTCGCAAAAATCCATTTGCGACGGGATCCCGTCGCAAATGCCCCGTCGCAAATACCTGTTTTTCTAGTAGTGAAAGATGGAAAATATGCTCTAATTACACTTTGTCACAAACCATACTAGATACCCTAGTACTCTGATACCTGAGCTAGCACTAACATGGACCGAAGTGCATTCCTAATCCCCATTGGTTGGTGACTAACACCTGGAATTATATCAAGATCAAGAAGGAATTATTTTTCCAAAAACATATTTTAATATAAATGATATAAGTCATTAAGAACAACATTCTGAAGAGAAAAAGTACCAGAATCAAAAATCTAAAACAATATCAAAATAATAAATCATCAAAATAAACAACATCTACACAATAAATGTCTCAGAAAACCCATGTAAAAGGTGTATCACACATCCACCGGTCACTTCTTTCACTCTAGTTCTCATGAATCATGTACACCTACCACCTCCCAGTGGTGTTTTCCCCTTACATTGACCTTTCATGTGATAATCTAAAAATGCTCGAAGACAAAGGTAGGGTGTGAGCTAAACATCCCAACAGGGTCTCAACAAGTGTTTCATAATCAATTACAAAAACAATTAAACCAATCATTCTATCAATTTAAATAAAATAAAGAATTTCATGGTATTTATATTTTAAAAAACATGATTTCTAATCAAAAGGATTAAATATATATTAAAAAAATATTAAATGAAAATTTTATATAAAAAAATTATATACAACAGTCACCATGAATAAAATAGTTCTATAATCAATGGACTGTATAATAAAATAAAACACAATAAATAACTATACTAATAATCCCATATAGTATGTTAGTTTCTAGATATAGGATTCACATACTTTTCATTTATCATTAGGGATCAATATATGTTTTTAAACTCAAATAAACAACCCATCTGGGGAACCATTATAGGAAATCAATCTACACCCCATTAGAGGACCCATCAAGGAAAATCATGCTGAAATTGGTCTAGTTAGTGTTTTCATTTTCAATCCTTTTATAGGGAGTAATAGTCCTAGAATTATTATCCTAATAGCCCCTAACTACCCAGGATCACATATTCTTCAATAAATTAATCAATCAGGTGTGGGAAAATTAATCATTTCAATATGATTTGTTAATCACAATTCAAATTCCCAAAATTAGTTTTCAACATGCATTTTCAATTTTAAAACCAAATCATAGTTTTTCATCAATTCATGCCTTTTAAAATCATATTTAATTTTAATTAAATTTTCCCAAAAATTAAATCAAATACACTTTCGAATCAATCCATAATTTTTTCTCAAATCCACCCAGAAATTTCAATTCCATTGAAATTGGGGGTTTTTATAGTTTCATGCCCCTTTTTAAATGACACATCAAATCATATCAATCCGTATTTTAAATAATTTAGAAAATAATTTCAAATTAACCAAGAAATTAGGGTTTTAATTGTATGATAAATAATCATGGAACCACCTAACTTTAAATCAAGGAAACAAATGAACAAAACACCCACAATGGGATCCTCTAATAAAGGAAAAAGGAGTTAGAGATCAAGAAATTAAACCTATAATTAGGATCCATCAAAATGGAGATTAAATTCATCAATAACATGATGATCTATCACTCTCTAATAAGGAGATAATATTATATAATAAGAAACCAAATGAGAGGGACAAAACTCACTGAAAGGAGATCTAACACAATCATCGGTGATTTAATTCGTAAATAGAAGGGTTATAGGAGTCAAGATCACATCCTGAGATACTTTGAAGACTAATTAATCGTTTTAGGTTCAAATGGGGGTGTTTAGAATCTTAAACGAGCATCCTATGATTTTTAATTACATTTTTGGGGTAATTAAAAAATTCATGATTGGTTTTATGGAGATCCCTCACTGTTAGTTATTACTTTGTGCCTTAAACGTGTGACCCAACTAAACTTTTGTATGGTATGAATATTTTGGACACATGGTTAGATTAACCATGCGCTAACCGTTCAATCCCTAATTTTCCAAGTGTACATGATTTGGATGGGTTGTCTCAAATTTTGGACAAACTGTGTGCCCCCTTATAGTGGCTCAATATTGGGTGCATGCTTTCAAGTGAAAAATTGTATGGTTTTTTCTAACCATGACCCAACTATTCATATCCCCATGGGGTTCCAAAATTTTCCAAAAACTCATAAAATTATCCCAAAGTAAGTCCTTATCAAAACAAGGGTCAAGAAGTACCTAAAATAAGGTAATGTAATTTTATAAAAATGATAGATCCTTTTGAATACATCATATCCATTATTAGGACAAGATCTATATTTCATTGAGAAATTAGTCCAATATAGTGTTCATATCACCACTTAGTTATTTAGTTAGTTTATCAAATGAATCATATCCTGTATTACTCTTGGATATTTGAGAGGAAAACTATTTCTCCAATCCATTATATGAATGATCCCAACTATATTCTTCTGGTATCCTAAATTTTTGGGATTCTCGACTAAGTGTGACCCAAAGAAAATTACAATAATGTGATTATATAGGATAATATAGGGGAGGCCATATTTTATATGAACCTACCCATTTGTATAATATAGGGTCACCCATTACCTGCTTTCTGTATATAAGATAATCCATGGGTACCCAGATTTAGCATGAACCAACTCGATTGGATGATCGGGGTATTAAAAAGTGATTATTTGGAAGGAATATAACACTTAGTATTTATAAGGGGGTTTTATCTAACCATTTTATCTCACGTTATTATCTTTATGTATGAATTCTTTTAAAAATTTAGTTTTGGAATCTTATTCCATATAGCAAATCAATATGTTCGAACCATATTAATGCATAACTCTTTACACAACCCAAAGTTTGTGTTACTCACCCAGAAATAGAAACCAAATATATTTTCACATATACAAATACATCCCATGAATAAGTTACATGAACTATTTATGTAAAGGTTTAGATTATATGAGATTTACAATCTCCTCAAGAGTAAGCTCAGAGCAACAGATATCCAACCCCCATCTTTCAAGAATAAGGGATAAGTCGTCAAAATTAGAATTTCAACCCCAAATCCCTCTCCCTAAGGATACTTTACACAAAATAGAATCAAATTCATCATAAATATAAAAGATATTATATATAAAATATATTCTATAACAAGATTAAATCTCATAACATTCATTAAAAATCAAGTATAAGGTAGATGAAAACCAAATCTTAGGTAATTATAACCTTAAAATAAATGAACATTTCATATATTCAAACATGATATGATCATTTATGAATAATTTATAAAAATTGATAATTATAAATACTTTATAATTTAGATATTAATTATGGACATTCCATGATCTTGAATATAAAGACATTATATTCATTCCATAATATGAACTCTTTATATTATTCATTATATAGAATTTAATTTAAATATATGATATTTTATGAATTATAATCATTTTATAATTAAAATATTACTATGAAAAAAGTTTAGATAATATAAATTTCATATACTTATCTTTATTTAAACCTTTTCACATCAATAATTAAAAAGATTTTATAGGGTAAAAATAACATTAAAAATAAATACCTTAAATTAAATAATTCAAATTAAGTATTATGAACAATTCATAATCTTAAAATACAAACAATTTATATTTTTTCCTTGTTTTGAAATTTATAAACCCTTTATAAATCACACTTATAATTTTTATCTATAAATTTTTTAAATATATAATTATAATCCATCCCATATAAAGGGGATTAGGATACATTATCATATAACATATTTTCAAGGACTCCCTTGAGACTATGTTATCACATAATGTATTTTCAATGAGTAGCACACAATATATTTCCTCACAATGTGATGTTAAGAACAACCTAATACACTATGTTGTCTCACAACATATTGTCAAGTGGTGAATTTATGATACTCTATTTTCATGGAAATTGATGAAAGATATGTTATTTAAGTTAATAAAAGGTATTATGTGGGGCCTTATCAAACAAAATTTCTAAAAACCTGGAATATAGCCTTGTGTCTAACTAGGGTCATCTCTTAGGGAGTTATTCCTAGGATAATTCACAATCCTAGTACTTTATTAATGTTTTTGTTTGTTTTCCATTTTTCAATGCAAGGAACATGGGGGTTGTTTCATGAAACAAGAAAGGAAGATGAAAATATATAACATAATACAATATAAGAAGATCAAATTGTACTAAGGATGAATTCCAATTGAGTTTATCATTATTTAATTTTGTTCTAAATCACCCAATTCAATGAAAAAATTCATTACCATTCACCTACTCGTCCACCACTATTTTATTTGGAATGAAACCACTAATATTCTCAATTAATCCTCAAAAGATCCATAATCACATTTTTTTATCCTCAATGAATGGTAAATAACACTCCTCAATAGAGTGAATGGTCATATTCATACACCTAACATCAACCACATAATATTCATCCTCTAAAACCATAATACTCTACCAGTATAAAGTGTGATTTCATTGAAGGAAGAATTTGATATAAAAAAATTATTAGAGTATAGTAGTTCTAATGGAATATATAGTGACAATCACCTCATATATACTTCACCTCCACTATCACACTAGTATCATATAAGAAATAGAGTAGTAATTAAGTACATAAATTAAAGAGGACCCATTGTAATTTCCCTCATATCACCAATAATGGTTTAACCCTCCATGTACATGGAGTTTGAGGTCACTAGGTAGATAATAGGGATTTAATAAACATGAATAAATATGGTATAAAATAATGGAACAACACATATGAAAAATAAATAGAATTTAAGTTAAAATTATAGAAAATACAGTGACTATGCCTAAGCTATCTAAGACTGAAGCTAAGGTTAAAGTCCTTTATAATGGGTAGGGTATAAAATATTTATAGTCATCATTATCATATTCTTCTTCTCCTCACATAAAGTTTTATTAACTTAATTTATTCTTATACCTTCGATGAGTTCCATGTGTGCAACTTTTAGGGTCATGATTCTTTAGCTTGGTATCTTCTCGATTCTTACATATTACTAAATTTTCCCACATGTTCTACATGTTCCACTTCATCTCATATGATCACCACATGGATAAAATATGGGAACTCATCTCAATTTGGATGAATAATAGAAGTTAAGTTTTATTTTTTATTTTTAGTTAATCTTTTCCAATTTTGGAATTTTTGGATTTTAATCCGCATAGTTGAATTTTGGTTAATTCATGGATCGAAATCATGGAGGACAATAATGATTGATTGGTTTCAATGTACAGTTGATCCAGGGGCATGATTGATTGGAATCTCTTCTTATGGTCGATTGATTCATGAGATTGATTTTCTAAATCAGCATGTAGTTGATCCAGTTCATTTTAGCCCGAATGGACCGAAGGCCTTCTTATTTTTTTATTATGGATAATACCCCTTTTAAGGTTTTAAGGGGAACTCGTACATGACCCGTAGGCCCAAGGCACAAGGCCCGACTAACCCACAATACATAACCTGAAGGCCCAGAGGCAAACCATGACCATTACATGACTCGTAGGCCCAACCCACTAGAATGTGTATCATGTAAATACACTCCCATGATGTTTATAATTGTTAGTAAAGTTTGTTTTAGTAACCCTTGTTTTATATAATTTCAAACTTGTATGTGTATTCTGAATTAAATTTTTACCTTAATCATAAATTTCATGTTGATAAATATAGGGAAATGTTGTAGCATCCTATTTTAGGAATTTTTAATTCTTTGATCAGACTATCATTATATGTGTAGTTTATTAAAACATTACTAAGAATGATTAAGAGTAAATAGTTTAATTTTGGAATAATCATGAGGCATAAAAGTGGTAAGTTATGTATTGATTATTATATAGAAATTTTTTAAATTTTAAAGAATGTTTACATGAAATATTGTGACATCCTGTTGATATATATGTTACATCTTATTTTAGTGATATTTTAATTTGATTAATTGATACTTATTTCATTAAGAATATTTTTTTTGAATGTTTCACCTAAAATAGGAAATTAAAAGTATTTCACCACTTATATAATATGTAAGAATGTTTCATTGGTGATAAAAAATTTAGAGAATGTTTTATTTGATCATTACCAACATGGAGCATAAGAGTAAATCATGTGTGGTTTTACATTCACAATTTAAATTAAATTTTATGTAATATTATTAAAGTGTGAGGTATACTGATTTTCCTAAAGTGTATTTTAAATAATATTTAGTTTTGTTCATTATGTGTTGTTTGATAATTAATGCCTCAAATTGTTGATATGTTTTATTGATAACATATTTTATTATTCCATAAATTAGAAATCCAAAGGTTGAAAATATGAATTTTTCTAATAATAAAAAAAACCTAGAGGTTCTATATTGTTTTGTTAAAAAATTGTGTGAAGTGATCCTTGTTGTTTATAAGGAATTAATGGTGATATTTCCTAGTTAAATATTGAAATGTTTGTTGTGTGATGGATATGGTCGGTGGAGATGGATTTGTATTGTGAAAAAGTTTTCTTGTGGTGGTTGGATTGTGAATTGATGGTGTAGGAAGTGATGATGTGGCTATTAAATGGAAGTAAGTGTTTTGTGGATGAGTGGTTTTAAGAAAGTAGTGTATAAGTTAATGTATTTATGTGAAATATTATTTTCCTCTATGATATTTATGATTTTTGTGTGGTTTATTCTAACTTTATTACTATTTTATGTTGAATTAAATATATGAATTTGAAACATTATCAAGACATTGGGCATCATGGTAAGAAAGAGGATTCATGGGAAATGGTTTTATAGAAATTTCAACAGCAAGAAGTATTGAAATTCCTTGGTAGAGAATATATCCATGAGGTTGAAGAATTGTTAGAATATATTTAATATTATTTTTAGTTATTGAGAACTTCTTATAAATTTTGAGTTTCTTTTTTTGTTGGATTATTCTATAAAGTAACTTCAAGATGGTGGAAGATAAAGCGTGGAAACTGAGAAGGGATGTCATGGGTGGAATTTATTGAATTATTCAATAAGGATTTAATTTTCCAAGTGTATATGGGAGATTTTATAAAGGATATTAAGGATTTTTGTTATGGTTGAAAGAATTTGTATATTTGAGAATTATTTTATGGCTATTATTAGTCAAGTTCTATGTTTTCTAGACAGCGAGGAAGAGTTATTGCAACATTTTGAGTCCACTTTGAGGCTAGAGACTTAGTAATCCATTTTGTATTTTTAGTTAAAGCCTTGAATAATGGTGAGTTATCAAGTAGAGATTATTGAGAAAGGCTTTCCCATGGTGAGATATTTTGATGAAGGTACCTCTAGAGTAGTTGGTAAGGTTAATATAAATTCTCTAAGTTATGGGTATCATGGTCTATATAATAATAGGGTGGGACTTCCTTCTAGAGTTAGAGCATGGATCCATTACCTAGTTTTGAGTATATCAAGGTGTATTATGTCTGGTGAGTTGGTATATTTACATTGTAATTTTTTGGGGAATTTTTAGTATGACTACCCTAAGGTTTAGTGTTATTATCAGTATTCATTGGTTTGTTAACTGTGGCTTAAGAAGTGATGCATGTCTTAGGATGTAAATATTATTCCTTTCACTAAAACTCTTATGGTGAATTTTAAAATGATTTAAAATTTGTTCATTGATTTATATTTAAAATCTAGACTGTGTGTACTTTCCTTATGAATCTATTAAGGTTATTTTCAAAAAATGGGTTAAATTTTCAATGGGTGTTTATTTTGAAACATAGTTAGGCTGAAAGGAGTAGTTAGTGAGGATTAGAATGTGAGTTAGGGTGGTCGATGCTTCATTTGGTTTCCCCTAATAGTGATGTTAATGTTTAAGAGGTATCTTCCATGGTTGTGATGTTTTATAAGTTTTTTTTCTTGTTAAATCAGATTAGATGTTGTGGATTGACCCATTCTCTGGGGGTGTTGGCAATGCATTCATTCTGTTTGAGTGGTATCTTACCCTTATTGAATAGAATTTGGTTTCTACTTATTTGGGTTTGGTTTTTATTATTTAGGGTGAGAATAATTTGAGATATATCTAATATAATGGTCTAGGATTTTCTAGACCATTAATTTGTGTTCTCAAGGTGTTATGGGTATCATGAGGGAGTTTAAAGGAGAGTGGTATCTGAGAGATAGAGTTCTGGATGGTTTTTCAACTGAGATAAAGGATCATTCCCTGATCATTTATGTTATGGTGTGGTTAGTTTCTTAGATAAATAGTAGTTAGCATAGTCTGATAGGCTATTTCATGAGGTTTATTCTTACAGTGCATTAAGTGTGTTATGGTTTAGGGAATAATCCATGAATTTTTTGTGTTGTTTTTTAGGATTAGATGGAAGGTTGTGGCATGGTGTATCTTGTTGTAGTGTGAAGGGTATCAAGGAATTATCAGTCTAATATTCCATGAGGTCATTTATATTGTGATTTATTTCAATTATAGTGTAGAGATCCTTAACTTATTCTTACATAGAGGTCCTCTTGGATTTAATCTGATTTGGTCCCTTTGAGTTAATCTCGAATAAGGGGTGTTGTGTTGAGACACTCTCTTTTGGGTTGTGGAGTCCCGGGTGATCAATTCAGTTGGTTCTATTTGTCCTCGTTCTATTCCATTATGGGGTTGTTCATTTTTCCATGATCATGTTTGGAGAATTTCAGGTTCATGGAGAGAAGGTTGGAGATTTCTCCATGATTCTCATGTTTTTAATAATTGTTGTGTGACCAAATTGTTCAAATCGTGACCATTCTTTTATTTTAGTTTTAAATAATTTTTATCATTAAATTTCATGGATAGAAAAGGGGGAGACCACGACATGATTTAAAAAGACTCATTTGACTTGAAACCATTATGTCTTGATCCTTATAATTGCATTTTGATTCTTATTTTTTCTAATTTTTCCATAAATTCAAGGGTCCTCTTAGATTCTCTTTTGTTCCTTTGAATCCTTCTAAACCCTAGGTGGTTTTGGGTGCTCTTATTGGTGGTTTTAGATGCCTAAGGAAGACCCTTAGGTTTGTTGATTTGAAATACTTATCTCTATACTTGTTTTTGAAAATCACAATGCACATATTTGACATATTTTTTATCTTTTTTTTATATTATAATAAATTTAAAGTTGATGTTTTTACTATGTTAAATAGTAGTTCTGAATTACTCTATCTTAATCAGAATAATATTGTTATTAGTAAGTTTACTAAAATGAAGGTGTAATTAGGTATTTATTATTTATTTTATATAATTTTTTTGGAATGAGGTTTTGTTTTTGTTTTTGTTTTCCGAAAGGATTGTTGTAGTGACACTAAAAAACTTTATTGGTATAAGAAGTACAAGATTAGATCCATCATAAGGATTGATGATGTTTCTAATGTAGTTACAACTTAACCTGAGAAGTGAAAAATATAAGCATTCAAGCCATTAAAATCCTCATTTATAAATAGTGCCATGATCTTTAGGTGAAGAAGTAAATGCATACGAATGAATATATAGATAAATATTTCTTATGTTTTTAAGGATTCAACTTCTCATTGAATTGAGTGATTTTTTTCATAATCTTTTATAGGGTTTTCTACTTAAGATCATCTACTTTTGGGGATTTATTATAAATTTTCTTAATCTTTTTATTTTTCTATTATTTTTTTCTATTGGCGAGATTGAGGGATCTTGAAGCTAAAATATAGATTTTTTAACATTCAGGTGAGATTGAGGGCTTCCAAAAGGAAGTCAAAAATTCATTCTGATCATGTTGATCGAAGGATTCTAGGGTTTTGGAAGGTAGACCTACCAAGTGGTTTATAATCAGGGATACCTAAATTTGGGTTTATAGACTTTCATATCACTTTGGGTTAAATATAATACCTCACTTAGTTAAGGTTTTTTAATTTTTGTTGCATTGTGCATAATTTTTTATTTATATATAATTTCTTAGTTACTCAGTTTTATATACAATTCTTTAATTACTATTTTTTATTTTTTATCATTTCAATTATTTTCTCATCTTATCATAAGAACATGATTCTAAAAGTTTGTAATATAATTCTTCTATTTATTTAATTTTACAATAGTGTGATTTATTTAATAGTTTGAAAAACTATAATCCCCCCCCCTCCTTTTGTAGTATTTATGTCATATATTACTAGGAAATAAGACCTTTTATTTGTGAGATTGATTATTCTTCAACCCTGGGTGATCCTCTTTTCCCTTTTCTTATTTCATTCCTATATTTTTCTTCCTAGAGGTTTTGGTAGTGGTTGTGATTTTTCATGATGGGTAGTGATCAATTGATGTGATGGGGGTCATAGTTTATAGGTTGAAGGAAATATTCTTGAGTGTTCATTGGATAACAGATTTATTTTTCTTCTACTGGAAAGGTGTCTATCAAGATTCACTGAGGTAGGGGATTTTTAAACTATTCTTCTATCTTCTATAATAATATGATTGAATGGATTGTTGAGATTTATTTATACATTCTTATATTCGTTATTCCATGTTATTTGGTTGTGGCTTCATAAAATATTCATGATTTTTGGGGAAAGGAAAACTTTTAGGGAATTATTTTTAAGAATAATGAATTTAAATGATTTAACAACTCAGGTATAAGGAATTAGTAGGGGAGAAATGTTCACTTGTGCTTTACGTGTTATCATGTGATGTATTGACTATTAGTAATTGATATTTTCTACTATGATTGCTTGTTTCCTATTATTGTTGATAAACCGTGTTACATTCATAATAAAATAAATACTTAAAGATGATAATAAAAAGGGACGTGTTGAATTTGGATTCGACATTTTATTATTAAAGTATAAATTATTTTTTTTGATGTTATGTTGTTATTTTTTACTACTATTTTGGTTAAGGTAACCTTGGTTGGATTGATTTGTTGTGAGGGAATAGTTGAGATTGTTATTGTTGTGTCTTATTCTCTGATATTGATTACTTGGTTAATGAGTTAAAAGTGATAATAATAATGGGAATGAAATGTGGAATTTCAGGTTTAGTATTGGTGAAGATGATAAATTAAATATATAATAGAGCCTGATTGTTGGAAGTTGTTGGGTTGTATTCATGTTTATGAGGTGATTTAATCTTATTGTGGCCTTAGTAAAGGTATTGATATGGATAGAATTTTTATATTTATGAGTTGGAACTATGTTATTCCTTTTACAAGTTTTATTTAAATGGATTAGTTAAGGATTTCTACATCATTTGGAAGTATGTAAGAGCTGGTGTATAATTGGTAGGATTGGGGTTGTGTTGGGTGAGGATTTGTGGGGTGTTATCTTTTACTAAGTGTTTTCATGCGTTGTTGATGAGTTGGTAAATTTGTGGTTTCTGGAAATAAATATGGACTATATGGTAATATTATAATATGGGATTATTTGATGTTTTAGGTGGGAAAGATTTTGGATTTGAAGCAATAAGGTTTGAGAAGGGATAACTACCTTATTCCATTTGTTATCAATGTTAACCTTTGACCTAGGGGTGTTGTGTGCATGGATATAGGAATAAATGTGGGATGTGTCTTTGTGTTTAGTTTTCATGTTAAGGAGTGGTGTTAAAATTAAAAGTTAGGCGTTAAAATTAAGCTGGAAAATAAATGAATTTTTTGTTAATATGATAATTAATGGAACATGATAAATAAATTGAATGAAGAAAAGTGAAGGTTGGTGTGGAATGAATGGATGGAATTAAATTTTAATATAAAGAACATAATGTTCCTAGAATTGGTAAATTGTGAGATTGGAAATAATATGGAAAAATGTGATGTTGTTGTTGTGTGTATTAATCTTTCCTTAAGTTTTGGTTATGCTATTAATGATGTTTTATTATAAAAAGTAGTGTTTTTTTACTATTATTTTTATATTATAAAAGGTGATTTGAGGATATGATATAGAAAATGAGGGTGATGGGTGTAATTTCATGAGATATAATGGATTAAGGTTATGATACATAGGTTGTGATGGTTCATGGTTGGTATATATATGTGGGTTGTAATTACTTTCAGTTTTTTTTGTGTATATACATCGTTTGAACTAGTTACGTGGTTGTGGTGTGGATTCATAGTAGGGGTCATGAATGGTATGAGGGAAGAATGAGGATTATTTACTTTTGGTTCGTGATACCCTACTATGATGTGGAGGATGTGGAAATGAAAAAATTAGTGGGGAGTGCATGGAAGGAAGAGGGCATGAGGTTGATGTCCTGCATGTTTACGTTTCCTTACCAATATATGGTTGTGATGAGTGGGAATGTGGTGGTATAGTATGAAATGACGGATATTTGTTGTAATGGTAATGATATGGGATGATAATGTGTGATGCAGCGGTTGAATTAAAGAATGAAGTGGTGGATGTTATTTTAGTATCGCTTTCCTAATCATTTGGTGAGAGGTTTTCCTACTATGGTTCACTGCCCAGTTATGAGTTGGAGTGGCCTCTGAACTGATGGGTAAGAGTGATGATAAACTCTAGGGAACTTTTCGTATATGTTTTGATAATTTCTATGTATTTAATCGTATTTATAATTTGTAGATTTTTGTATGTGATATTTCTAATCCTTATATGGATAGGAGTTGGCTTGGATTCTTTATTGGGGAAGGGGTTAAGATTGTTGTGGTAAATATATGAATTTATGATAGTCATGGTTGAATTATGAGTTCATTGATTTATATCTCTTATACATATCCTACTTTTATTTGTGGTTTATATTTTTATTGGTTGATATCACCCATATATACTATTGCATATTTATTTAACATGAATGTTTATTTTTTTAAGGAAGATCCTACTGAGTACTTTCAAGTGATCACCTCTCTATAGTATGTTAAGTTGTTTTATAGGATAGTATTAGGTAGATTGGAGTTGTTTTTCATGTATCTCGAGTAGAGTTTAGAGGATTATTTAGAGTCCTAAGAGTTTTTCATGTTTTTTCTCAAAAATTATACACATTAACATGTATGTTTCATTTAGGTTGTGGGAATTATTTTTTGAATGTAATTTATTCTAATTTGATTAGTGGTTTTGTTTTATTATTTTCTAGGTTTATGAGAGTAATGCCTCCCATTTGTGTGAATTAAACCCTCAGTGTTAGTCGCTAACCTGGGAGCTATTGGAGGTGGGTTTTAGGGGTCACTCTCACCTTCATTACTTGACCAGGAGGGGTTCTTAGTGGGGGTTTGGGTCATGGAAATACAACTCTAGTTGACTTCTTTCTTATTATTTATCTGCATATTTAGAATATATATATATATATATATATATATATATATATATATATATATATATATTCAGTGAATCTTACAATATCTTTTTCTAAATTTGAATATTTAGAGTTAATGAATTCAAGAAGATATACATTTTATTTATGTCTAGAGGATTACCTTTCCACTAAGTGTAGTGCGTCAATAGGTAAATCATATCCTTTTCTTGTTTTCCCCTCTTCTGAAGGATGTTCAGATAAAAAAATTTAAATTAGCATCTTCTAGTTTAGATATTACTTAGATTAATGAGATGTAGATATATTTACTATTAAGATAATTTGATCTTTATCATCTTACATTGTTGAATATTCAAAAATTGAATTAGATAGAGTCTGATCATGTAATTATTTAGTGGACCACTTTGGATAATGTTCATCATTGAAATTAATAGTATTCTTTGGTATATCCCTTTACACTAAAGACCAAATTTGTGAACATGGAGTATCTCTATGTCTCACCAATATACCCAAATAATAAAGATTTACATATCATACTAAAAATTATTCTTATATACCAATACATTTTCTTTTAGCATGTTTTGTTATCACTCACACACACCCTATGAAAACATTCCATGAGATTACTTATCCTAAATTTACTTCAGGTCAAATATGCTTAACCTTGGAGTTATTATAATATATAATATTAAAAAGAAAATTGTATCTTGTTGAAATGAATAATAGTAATGATTATTTTAAGTCTTAATTTTTATAGGGGTATTATAATTGGTCTCCCAAGTATTTTATATAGATTAATCCTAAGTCGAGATATAATTTATTCAGTATAAACAAAATTTCTTATGAGAATTTTGTGTTAGTGAAAATAATTATGATATTAATATTGAGTAAAAAGGAGAAGGAAATTATTGAACATTCATACCATGCATAAATATAATACATTGAATCGTTAAGAGGGAATGTAACAAGAAAGTAAGATAATAGTTTTGTCTATTTATTATAATAAAAAAAAGTTTTATCATAATGTTATGTAATGGTTCTCACCCTAATACCATTTTATTATCCTATCTATTATATAGAATAAACAATGTAACTTATCATTACATGAAATTGAATTTGAGAAAAAATGAAGAAATTATTGGAATGAGAATATTAAAGTTAGTTAAAGATCAAATATTAAAAATTGTGAATAATAAAATGTGATATTAGCCGGTAAAATATGGTATAAGGTGAAAAATGAAATTATAAGTTATATAATATTTATTATATTAGTTCACATGTTATCGTGGTATAATTTTTTTAAAATAAATTATTTTGAAAATATATTAATTCAAAAATAAAGGGAATTATTTCAACATTAACTACTGTAGGTATGATCTTTATCAGCACTTGAAATTTTCTTCATCAGTACTAAAAAAGAACTAATGTTATAAGCACCTTTAAAAGCTAATGTATTTTATCAGTTTTAAAATTAGAAATGATAAAATCTCTCTTCATAAGTGCTGATAATGAGGGCCCTTTATCAATGCTTTTTTTAGCACTGATAAAATCCAAACTTCAATTCTACACTATTGAAATTACAGTCCACTATAGCAATAAATATATAATTTAATTTCAATTAAAAATACATCATAATATAATAAAAAACACTATAAAATGATTATAAGTTTTCAATCATTGGTATGTGAAATCATATTGGTATACATAATTACACTGATATGTACAATTTATCACAAATATCAATAAATTCAAAAACATTACTTCATTATCTTTGGACCCCCTCTCAAAAGAGTTTGATCATGCTACCTGTTGTTGAAAAAACCAACCCAAATCCAAAAAATAGTATTCATGTATAAAAAATAATTCTTATGTTAGTAACACTATAAATAAATAAATTTAACATAAATATGATACATTACATTAATAAAATGTCACTTTTAATTTGAAAACATAAACTTTTAGTCATATCAGGAACACCGTGTGTTAGATTAATATGTGTTGATTCCTATATGAAAAAAATGGTTTATGGATCATTTTATCAAATTATCAATACAATTAAAGTTAATTTTCTTGGTTTTGAGTTTTTGACATGTGTTTTGAACTAAAATGTTGATTTTAAATAAAATCATGCACTATGAGTTATATCAGTCACATTTTGTGTCATAATAATGTGAGGTAAATTTCTGCACATCAAAAATGATTTATGAATCACTATCATAAAATTTCAAGACAATATGAGTGTGTTTTCTTGGTTTTTAGTGAGTAACATGTGTATTTAACTAAAATGTCATTTTTAAACTGAAAATATGCACTTTGAGTTATACCTATCACGCCATGTATCATATTGAAATATGGATGATTATTATAAGTTTAAAATTACTTATGGATAATTTTACTAAAGTACTAAGGCTATAAAAGTTTGTTTTCTTGGTTTTTAGTGATTGATATGCATTTTTAACTAAAATTTTAGTTTTAAATTGAAAACACATATTTGGAGTCATAATGATCACACCATGTATTGGATTAAGGTGAAACTGATTCTTACACATCACAAATAACTTATGGATCATTTTACTAAATTATTAAAACAATCAGAATATTTTTTCATGGTTTTGAGTGTATCGCACATCTTTTGAACAAAAATATCAATTTTAAATAAAAACAAGTACTTTGATTCATACCAGTTACACCATGTGTTTGATTGATGTGTGGTTGATTCCAATGCATCAAAAATAAATTATAAATCATTATCCTAAAGTATCAAGACAATCCAAGTTTTTTTATTATTTCTTAGTAAGTGAAACATGGTTTTAACTAAAATATTTTAAACTAAAAACATGAACTTTGAGTCATACCAGTCACATAGTGTATCATATTCATGTGTGGATGATTCTTACTCATTAGAAATGATTTATGGATAATTTTCATAAAATATAAAGTCAATAAAAGTGTTTTTCTCAGTTTCAATGTTTGTCATGTTTTTAACTAAAATGTCATTTTTAAACTGAAAACACACACTTTGAGTTATACTAGCCACACCATATATCAGATTGACATGTGGATAATTACTATATATCATAAATGAATTATGAATCATTTTTATAAATTATCAAGACCATGCAGATGTGTTTTCTTGGTTTTTAGAGTGTGGTACAAGTTTATAACTAAAACGAAACTTTTAAAAAAACATACATTTTGAGTCATACCGGTCACACCATATATCAGATTGAGGTTTAGATAATTTGTATACATCAAAAATGACTTATTTATTTTTGAATTAAAGTATCAAAAAATATGAATGTGTTCTCTCAGTTTTGAGTATGTCATGTATCTTTTGAACTAAAATGTCAATTTTAAATAAAAACACACACGTCAAGTTATGTTGGTCACACCATGTGTCTGATTAACAGGTGGTTGCTTCCTACATGTAAAAATGACTTATGGATAATTTTAATATAGTATCAATATAATATGAGTGTGCTTACTTGGTTTTCAATGAGTGACACATTTTAACTAAAATTTCATTTTTAAATTGAAAATACAAACTTTGAGTCATATTGGTTACATTATGTATTGGATTTATGTGTTGCTAATTTCTACTCATAAAAATGTTTTATAGATAATTTTTATAAAATATCAAGACAATTTAAGTGTTTTTGATTATTTTTTAGGGAGTGGAATTATTTTAACTAAAATGTCATTTTTAAACTAAAATCACACACTTTGAGTCATATCAGTCACACTATGTATCATATTGACATGTGGATGATTCTTACACATTATAAATAACTTATGGATCATTTTACTAAATTATAAATACATTATTAGTGTTTTCTCATTTTTCTTTGAGTGACACATGATTTTAACTAAACTGATGCTTTTAAAATGAAAAGGCACATTTTTATTCATATTGATCACATCATGTATCAGATTAAGGTGTGTTTGATTCATTCACATTATAAATTACTTATGGATTATTTTTATAAAGTATCAAAATAATATAAATCTATTTTATATGTTTTGAATATGTCACTCATCTTTTAAACTAAAATGTCAATTTTAAATAAAAAACATTCAATTTGAGTCATATCTGTCACACTATGTGTCCAATTGATGTTTAATTGATTCCTACATATCACAAATGACTTATGGATAATTTTTATAGAGTATCAAAACAATATGATTGTTTTTCTTGGTTTTTAGTGAGTGACACATGTTTTTAATTACAATGTCATTTTTAAACTAAAAACACACACTCTGAGTCATAATGGTTGCATCATGTATCAGATTAATGTGAGGTTGATTCCTACTTGTCACAAATTATTTATAGATAATTTTCCTAAAATGACAAGAAAATATGTGTATTTTTTATCATTTTTCAGGGAGTGTTGTGTTTTAAACTAAAATGTCATTTTTAAAATAAAAATGTGTACTTTGAATCATACTGATCACACCATGTATCAAATTGATGTGTGGCTGATTATATCATGTCCCAAATGAATTATGAATCATTTTTATAAAGTATCAAGACTATTTGAGTTTTTTTTCTCCGTTTTTAGTGTGTGGAACACATTTTTAACTAAAATGTCACTTTTAAGTTGAAAATGCACATTTTGAGTCATATCAATCACATTGTGTATCAGATTGATGTGTGTCCAATTATTACATATCACAAATGAATTATGGATAATTTTACTAAAGTATCAAAATAATATGAATGTGTTTGATCAATTTTGAGTTTTTTATTCATCTTTTGAAATAAAATTATAATTTTAAATAAAACACGCACTTTGAGTCATATCAATCACACCATGTGTTCTATTGATGTTTGATTGATTCCTAGATTTCAAAAATGACTTATGGATAATTTTAATAAATTATAAAGACAATATGAGTTTGTTTTATTATTTTTTAATGAGTGAAACTTTTTTTTAGCTAAAACTTTATTTTTAAACTGAAAACACACACTTTGAGTCATATCAACCACATAATATATCGTATTTACATGAAACTAATTCCTAATAATCACAAATGATTTATGGTTCATTTTCCTAAAATATTAAGAAAATATGATTGATTTTTATCTATTTTTTAGTGAGTGATACATGTTTTTAACTAAAATTTAATTTTAAACTAAAAACACACACTTCAAGTCATACCAAGTACATCCTGTGTCAAATTAATGTGTTGTTGATTATTACATGTTAAAAATAACTTATGGGTAATTTTTGTAAAGTATTAAGATAGTGTGAGTGTGTTTTCTTGGTTTTCAGTTAGTGATGTATGTTTTAAACTAAAAATTCACTTTTAAACTAAAAACAAGAACTTTGAGTCATATCGATCATACCATGTGTCATATTGACATGCAGTTGATTATTACATGACAAAAATTATTTATGAATCATTTTAATGAAGTATAAAGATAATATGATCATGATTGATCATTTTTTAGTGAGTGACATGTGTTTTGAACTAAAATGTCACCTTTAAATAAAAACATGCACTTTCAATCATACCATCCACACTGTGTGTTGAATTGATGTATGAATAATTCATACACATCTAAAATGAATTTTGGATCATTTTCCTATAGTATTAATACAATATAAGTATGTTTTATAAGTTTTCAGTGAGTGGCATGTGTTTTAAACTAAAATATTACTTTTAAATAAAAACATGCACTTTCAATAATACTGATCACCCCATGTGTTGGATTGATGTGAATATGATTATTACATGTCACAAATGACATATAGATCATTTTTCTAAAGTATCAAGACAATATGAGTGTGTTTTATTAGTTTTATATGAGTGACATGTTTTTTGAATTGAAATGTAACTTTTAAACTAAAAACATGCACTTTAATTCATACTGGATACACTATGTGATGGATTAAAGTGAAGTTGATTCCTACACATCACTAATGACTTATGGGTCATTTTCCTAAATTATAAAGATTATATAATCATGTTTGATTGGTTTTCAATGTGTGGTGCATTTTTTTAATGGCAATGTCATTTGTAAACTGAAAAAATTCACTTTGATCCATTTTTAAATTGAAAGCACAAACAAATAAACATAAAAAGATCAAATAAAGAAAAAATATCTCTATGAAGAGAACATATGGTACCTACGTGCCTCATCTTTGTAAAATAATTTTTCAATAATTGATTTTTCTCCAACCATTTTGTGCTCTTTATAGAGCTCAAAAATGGTTGGAGAAAAATAAATTCTTAATTAAGACATTTCTTCATGATCTCTGAAAAAATCACTAAATAATGAGTTGGTAAAATGATAAGAAAATTAACTAAAAAAGTGGATAAAATGATTATAAAATTAACTAAATAAGTAGTAATAATTAACCTCTTCATGATGTCTTTATACACTATGACACCATGTATTCTACCCACTTGTTTCTAAAAAATTTTTTTACTATTTTTAATACATGGACTTTCTACTATCTTAGTAGTACTAGAAAAATATAAATAAACAAATTATTAATAAAATTTTAAATTAAATTGTAATTATCATTGAAAATATCACTTTGGGGGTGCTAGTTTTCTTATATAATATTATATCTTTCATAAAATTACAAATGTAATAACCACAATATTTAAAATTAGTTTTTTAGACATTATATGAACATTGAAAAAAAAATATTTAATTTAATTTGATATATCTTTTTGTGGTGAAATCTTATTATATATACCCTAATACTTATCAAGTTGTAGAATTTAATTAGCTTTATGTGCTCGTCCTCATACCATGATTTTGATTATATTTAAACACTACCCTGTTATAACTAATTTTTCATTAAAACATAATATAAAATGTATAACTTGAAGTTTATTTATAAAATTCTAAATGTAGTGTATTAAAAAATAATAAACGGCATCATGTATGGTCAATTTGTTGGTAATCCATGCATTGAATCCAAAAATAATAATATTTGGAGTATCCAAATTGATTATAATGAGAAAAAAATACTACCATAAAAACAAAAAGGAATAAGTAATGAAATAAATTAAAATATATTTGATATGATAAAATTATAGAGTTTTACCCCTGTATCATGGGTATTAAGAATATTTTGTTATCTGTATGTTTCTTTTCAAACATTATGTCCATTTGGTCTGCTATTTCTAAGTACTTCTTTTATTCTAATGACATTTGGTATGTAGAACTGATGTGAGGAATAATGAGTCCAAATTTTTGTTCACAGGGTTTTCCTTTCAAATAGTACTGATATATACACCTAAAAATATGAATATTATTTAATTATAATTAACATAGTAGATCATATATTGGAAAAATAGATTATGATAATTCACCTCGTGTATACATTTACAACTAAGACTGATAGTCATCCATTATTGAGAATTTCATCATCGTTCTTAGGACCAAGATAGTTTGTAATGGCCTCTCCATATATTTTTTCTTCAAATTAAATGGTTTTCATATTACCATATTTTAATTTTGTATCCACATGAAATTTTAATATTATTAAATGAAGTGGTTGAACATATAGGGTAAATTTACTCTTCAAAGGTCTTTTTGATTGATTAGTTGATCCTTTATATTGTTTTGATCAACCTTTTTTCCCCTTTATTTTCTCCATTTGTAATAAAATTCCACTATTTATACCATTTTTCATTAATTATTAAAGGTTTTGTATAAAAAATAAATCGTAAAGGACATACCTCATTGTCGATATGTATTTTTCCGATATCAAATGGCCATTCTATGAAAGTTATTATTGCAAGTTTGATTGTATGGACATCCAGATCATCAAAGGGAATATGTAGCTCGGTTCTCGGCTCATGCACTATGTGAATCCCTACTCTCACATCGTCTATTGGAAGTTATTGTTGTGTAAAATATCTTCTAGGATATTGTACATTGTGACCCTTATAACAAGGTGATAGGTGGGTGTTGATAGATATGAATCATAATCAATTTAACCCTGTAGAATATTAGTATAATAAAGGTATCAGTATCTACCAAATTCACATTTCATAGAAACGATTATGAAAAAATAAATTACCTATGGTATGGTAGACCTTTGAGGGGAATGGATAGCCTCAAAGCTAGGGTTATATTTTCATATAGTGGTTGTTCTTATGTTGTTAATTCTCTTTGATTCATTTCCATAACATTCTCTAACAACTCATAATGTGGATTAATTTTTTCTTCTAGAACATTTATTTGTTCTTTCATCTCATCTGTTTTATTATCTTAATCTCATTCTACATTTCTTTTCTCAAAATATATTTGAGTTCATATCCTAAAACCCATACCTATGATGTGACCATATTATTATGACAGCTTCAAGGCCACTGAAATTAGTAATTCATCAGGTATATACAATTATGATTCTTTTGTCTAAACTAGATAACAAATGTAGGAATATAAGTGGTCATTATTATGTAATATTAATTTAAAGTAGAATAAATTTTTATTATGTCATTCTTATACATGATTTTCATACTCTTTATGTGTTTTCATCTACAAGTATTCTGTATTTATTTATACAAGCCTCCTTCCATAATACATGATGTGGGATGGAAGAGTAATTTGTATTTTGATTCATAAATATGCATATAAAAAAAATAAACATAATTATGTTGTTGTTTCATGCCACATAAAATTATTACTATAGATTTAAAAACATACCATTTTTTCAAGTGAAGAGTACCACATACTTGCTTTACGATAGGTGTACATTGGTTTTGATGTATGCTCCTTATTTTTAGTATTGTTTTGTTGAATCATAAATTAAAAATTCTTAATCAAAATGATTAATACATGTATTATCAAGTAAAGTATTACTAATCACAATATACCTGAAATTATCTCTTTCCTTGATGACCAATATGTGAATTCCATGTTTCTTGGTTTATTGTGTGTGCATATATATATGGTGGTGTGGGTTTACTTTCCCTTCAGTATCCTTGAGATGATGCTTCATAATAATTGTTTGAAAGGCTCCATGAGCCATTCTAGTGACCATTAATAAAAATTTCATTCAAAAATCATCTAGTATAAATGCACTATACAGAGGATAATGAAGAGTAAATCAACATTTCATTTTTTTTATTTTTTTAGTAAAATATAGACCATATATCATAATTTTACCCTAATTTCTTACCAAATTAGTAACTTCATCATGACTATAACACTATGAAACGTATCTATATCAATAAACATGTGCATTTGAGTAGTGGATCCAATGTAACTAATGAAAATAGACTTTTTTGGGTTAATAGGTTGGTTGTGTTCATTCCATCCAACCTCAAATTTTATGATTCTTCTTCTCACCTTAATAATTTTTGTTAATACTATCACACTATGAAACTCCTTTTTTTATTAGAAATTGGTTGTTCATATTTTACCATTTCCTCGGTTTCAAAAATGTCAATATGTTATTCCATATGATTGGTAGCATCAAAATGTGGAGAAATTTATTTTCCTTTGGATTGGGAGCATCAAAATTTTGATAAACCTAATGTTCCTCTGGATTGGGAGCATCGACATGTGGAGAATCCATTATTATAAGAATTGGTTGAACATTTAATTTAGATTATGTAAATGCAGTAGTGAACACATGATACTATTAGGTAATGTAATGTATATTAAAAAAACTTTAACCTGATTATTGAACTCTCTTTTTTTCTTTAGAGTTTGAAGGTATTTAACCCCTTTATTGAGTATCCATATCTCCTCATTGTGTTCTCCTCTGATATATAACACCCCATCAACATTAGAACCACCCCAAAATGATTACGACATCCTAATGAAAGGTCCATCCTTAGTTGAATTGATTTCTGAACCTACAATGGTTTTTACCAGTAACAAAACAATTGAACAATTTCTATTTAAAGGGTCCATGACATAAAATACTTTTACTACATTTGATTTCATTATGAATGGTTCTTCCTTGGACCATTCCTTACTAAAATCCACTTTCAAACATTTAAATTCATCGATTTTAACTGCACTCTTATTATCAACCCACTTGCATTAAAAAATTGGCACTTAGAATGTTGTATGATCCAACTCCCATATTTTTTGATGATGTCAAAGTATGACATATTCACATAAATTGGATTTTTATCCTTGGTACTAGATACATGCATTGCTTCTGCCACAAGAGTAACTCCACTATTTTTCATGGAGTTGTGTTCAACATGTTCCTTTGTATAGAACATATAACCATTAATTACACATCCATTATAATATAATACATACACACTTGGACCTCTAGATAGCCATCAAGGTCTTCCTGAAATTGAATTCATATTTTCAGTTGAATCCTTAAAAATATGACCACGAAACCATCATATAAACTATTGATTATGTGTATTTGATATCCAGATTAGCCCTTGAAGGATTCAAATGCCTAATAATTACTTTATGGGTTTAAACATATGGTGGGACCTCTAAATTATTATGTAAAACATATAGTTGAGCTTGCACCTGCCCTGTAATGGTAATTGTAACAACATCTATTCCAAAAATTCCTTTACCCACATGTCGTTCGTTGTGATGAGATTTTGGTAGACCAATGTTGTTCACATTGGATGAGTAGTCGGTATAGAATTCAATGGATTCCTTGACAATATATCACTCTGAAATACAGTATTTTTCCAAGTTTGATTTTTGACATACCCTTTCAAAATATTCATATATCATTCATTGGGGTACATTCTTCTATAATGTACAGGACCACAAAGTCATATCTCTTTAACCAAGTGAACCACTACGTAAGCCATCATATCAAAGAATAACAGCAGGAAGAAAATCTCTAATTAAAATAATATGATTGTAGTTTCCTTTTCCATAGTTAGAAATTTAATTGGGTCTATAACTTTACTACATATAACTTTGAAAAACAAACAAAGCTTGGTCAATGTATGATGATCACTTTTAAGAAAAAATCAACGTAAAGATACATGAATTAAATATTGCACTAAAACATGACATTCATGTGAATTTTGGACCTTTGCTTTAAATAGGTCATTTACATGATATTGTTAATATTTGATGAATACCCCTTTAGAACCTTATATCATTCAGAAATTTGTAAAATTGATATCTCTCTTTCCTGGAAAAAGTATAAGCAGCTAAAGGAAGAAAATTTTCCCTTTCACCCTTCACTGGCACCAACTCTTCCAATATCCCCATTTCAATCATGTCTAAACTAGACTTAATGCCATCATTTGTTTTTTCGAGTGCATTTAGTAATGTTCCAATGTCACTATCGCATATATTTTTTATCTACATGCATCACATCAATAAAATTTCTGATGTACAAACAATTCTAGTATGATAATTCAAAAAAAAACTAATTTATTTTTTCAACTAGTTTTCATAAGGTTTTCTAAAGAAGGTTTACCAAAATTGCTGATAATATCCTTTACTTTATCAAACTATTGATCATATTTTAGTGAAGATGGTATTGTGCCTTCCACTATGGGAAAAACATGCTTCTGTAATAGGAAAAGAATCTTTTCACAAATAGTCCTTAATAAAAAACTATTTGCATCGGGAAAATTGGCTCATCACAAATACCTTTGGCACACATGCGTGCCAAAATGTGGGAAAGGTATTTGTAACGGGAATGTACCCCCCATCACAAATACATTCTGTTGTTATTGTTATTTTCAACATGCATTAATTCTCATCGCAAATAAATTATTGGCAAAAAAGAATTTACGATGGGTCTTGTCGTAAATACATTTTTAATCACCGATAGGGTTATTAATTATGGGTACTAATTGCGATGGGTCTCATCGCAACTAATACTATTTATGATGAGTTTCCCATCACAATTACTCTCATTTATAATAATCTAACTTATACCCCCCCACCCAATTTTTTTTCATTCTCACCTCCATTGATCTCTCTTCTCTTCCTCTCCTCTTCTCTTTTTCTCCTTGAAATTTTAAAAGTTTTAAATTCTATAGGGAAGCAAATTTTTAGCTTTGCATCCGATAAGAAATTTAGTTTTAAGTTACTTATTAAATGTTTTAAATTTTTAATTAATTTTTTTAGGTTAATAATTATTATTATTAATTTACAGTAATTTTTTTAATTAGAATTACTTATTTTTATTTTGCAGTAATTAGTTTTAAGTAGGAGTAATTGTTTTTAATTAGAAGTATTTTAGTTTTAATTTTAATAATTATTGTTAATTAGAAGTAATTAATTTAAATTGGTGGTAATTAGTTTTAATTATCAGTATGTAATTAGTAATAATTAGTAACAATTAGTGGTAATTCATAACAATTAGTGGTAATTCATAACAATTAGTGGAAATTAGTAATAATTAGTGGTAATTAATAATAAATAGTGGTGGTTAGTAATAATTAGTGGTAATTAGCAATAATTAGTAATAATTAGTAAAAATTAGTAAAAAGTAGTGGCAATTAGTAATAATTAGTGCTAATTAGTAATAATTAGTGCTAATTAGTTATAATTAGTAATAATTAGTCATAATTAGTCATAATTAGTCATAATTAGTGGTAATTAGTGGTATATAGTAATAATTAGAAATAATTAGTAATAATTATTCCTAATTAGTAGTAATTATTGGTAATTAGTGAAATTAGTGGTAATTAGTAATAATTACTAATAATTAGTGGTCATTAGTAATAATTAGTGGTAATTAGTAGTAATTAGTAGTAATTAGTAGTAATTAGTTATAATTAGTGGTGTTTAGTGGCAAATAGTGGTAATTAGTAGTCATTAGTAATAATTAGTGGTAATTATTAATAATTAGTAATAATTAGTAATAATTATTTGTACTAAGTAATAATTAGTAATAATTAGTAATAATTGGTAATAGTTAGTAATAATTAGTGATGATAAATAATATTTAGTAATAATTAGTAATAATTAGTGGTACTTTGTAATTATTAATACTAATTAGTGGTAATTAGTAATAATTAGTAATAATTAGTCGTAATTAGTAATAAATAGTGATAATTAAATAGTGGTAATTAGTAACAAATAATGGTAATTAGTAATAATTAGCAATAATTAGAAATAATTAGCAATAATTAGTAATAATTAGCAATAATTAGTAATAATTAGTAATACTTAATAATAATTAGTAATAATTAGTAATAATTAGTGTTAATTAGGAATAATTAGTGGTAATTAGTAATAATTAGTGGTACTAAGTGATAATTAGTGGTACTTAGTAGTAATTAGTAATAATTAGTAATAATTAGTAATAACTAACTGAAAATTAAATTTTTATTATTCAAACACTTTTGGGGACAAAGTGAGAAACCATACATGACTTCATGACTTAAGATAATCAAAACACCCTGGTACAAAAGTTTAAGTCCAAACAACTCCAAGCCTACATAGAAGATCCCCTACCCAGCATCAAAAACAATAAGATCATCCTCCTTCTACTCCTCGCTACCGATTAACTGTCCCATGCATGAGCGCACGGGCCTGGAACCGATGGCAATGTCATACCCTCTCAGTAATAATTAGTGGTGCTCAATAATAATTACTGGTACTTAGTAATTATTAGTAGTACTTAGTAATAATTAGTAATAATTAGTGGTAATTGGTAGTAATTGGTGTTAATTAGTGGTACTTAGTAATAATTAGTAATAATTAGTAATAATTAGTAATAATTAGTTATAATTAGTAATAATTAGTAATAATTAGTAATAATTAGTAATAATTAGTGGTACTTAGTAATGATTAGTATTAATTAGTAATAATTAGTGGTACTTAGTAATAATTAGTAGAACTTATTAATAATTAGTGGTACTTGGTAATAATTAGTAATAATTAGTGGTACTTAGTAATAATTAGTAATAATTAGTGGTAATTAGTAATAATTAGTAATAAATAATAATAATTAGCAGTAATTAGTAATAATTAGTAATAATTACAGATAATTTTTAATAATTAGTAATAATTAGCGATATTTAGTAATAATTGGTAATAATTAGCAGTAGTTAGGAATAGTTAGTAGTAATTAGGAATAATTAGCATTAATTGGGAATAATTAGCAGTAATTAGTAATAATTAGTGGTAATTATTAAAAATTAGTAATAATTGGTGTTAAATAGTAATAAATAAAAGTAACTAGTAATAACTATCAATAATTAGAAATAATTAGTAATAATTAGTAATAATTAGTCGTAATTAGTAATAATTAGCAGTAATTAGTAATAATTAGTAATAATTAGTGATAAATATCGATAATTAGGAATAATTAGAAGTAATTAGTAATAATTAGCAGTAATTAGTAATAATTAGTGATAATTAGTAATAATTAATTATATTTGGTAATAATTAGTGGTACTTAGTAATAATTAGTTGTAATTAGAGGGGAGGTGTGTGTAGAAGCTCGGTGGCTCCTACATTGGGTGGGGGTTCAGAATCGATGATGGAAGGATGCAAGGGGTGGGTGAAGATCAGCGATGGGTGATGGTGTGATGGGCCTCGGTAGTGAAACAAATATATGACGACAGGCCTCTCGGCTCGGTTGGTAGTGACGCTCACAACGTTGGGTGATGGTAGAAAAAAATGAAGATTCCCTCCACTGATGCAATATCTAGATGAGGCTCAGGGAAACAGATTCCAGCTTCACAGGGCTTCTAGATTGGGATGAATGAGAGGGTATGACACTTTCCACCGGGACCAGGAATTGTGCACTCTGTATGGGGTAATGCTAGTTGTGTAGCTTTGTAATGTTTTAGAGTTTGTATATATATATATATATATTGGGTGGATCTGCTCTTGTAGTGCTTGATCTTTAGGGCCCTCAGGGTCATGTAAGAGGTCATTTTGCCTCATGGGCCTATGGGCCATGTAAGGTTCCCCCTCAACCATTAAAAAGGGAATTTTCCAATAATAATAATAAAATATGCATGGCCTTTGAACTTTCAGGATAGTGATAATTAGTGCTACTAAGTAATAATTAGTAACACTTAGTGGTACTTAGTAATAATTAATATCAAATAGTAATTATTAATAATAATTAGTAATAATTAGTAATAATTAGTGGTAATTAGGAAGAATTAGTGGTAATTAGTAATAATTAGTAATAATTAGTGGTACTTAGTAATAATTAGCGATACTTAGTAATAATAAGTAATAATTAGTAATAATTTGGGGCACTTAGTAATAATTAGTACTAAGTAGTAATAATTAGTAATAATTAGTAATATTTAGTAATAATTAGTAATATTTAGTAATAATTAGTAATAATTAGTAATAATTAGAGGTAATTGGTAGTAACTAGTGTAGTTAGTAAAAATTACCATTGCTTGCTAAAAATTAGCACTAGTTACTAAAAATTAGTGGAAAATAGATAAAATTGATATTATGTACAAGTAAATTATATTTTTTTTAATTTTCTATTATTTTTTAATTTATTTTTCTTTATCAAATTAATCATAAACAATTTTTTTATTTAATATTTTTTAGAGAAATATGGAATAAGGAAGTTGATAAAATCCTTTATTACATGATCATGATTAGATAAATTATTGCAAGAATCCAAAGGGTTATAGTATAAATTCTATATATATTGAGGGTGTTGAAGTTTTTTTTATCATTTTCATCATCAAAACCAGAATTTGTTTCAGAAGGGACAATTAAGTGTCCATGTAAGAAATGTGATATGAGGAGGTTTGAAACATTTGAAAATGTTGGGGGTCATCTATTGTGTTTTGGTTTTTGAAAAGATTGTGTTTTTAGGTATCAACATGGTGAACAGAGTTTTGGAGAAGACATTAATAATTTGGTTATGTATCCATCACAGTGTCAAACTTTAGTATATGATGTTGTTGACCCATCTTTTCAACAAAATTAAACTCAAGATTATATTAATTTCACTCCTGAGTTAGAACCAACTTGATTTTATAAGTTACTAAAGTATAATGAGGATTACTTATATCATGATTGTAAGATAATAAAATTTGAAGAGGTTGAAGAATTTATGGCTATTAAATCATATAATGGAATATAAAATAGTAGTTTTGATCAGATATTCTTTTGGTTAAATCATTGTTACCTGAATGAAATGTGTTTCCTATAAATTTCTATGAGAGAAAGTGGTTGGTTTGTAATTTGGGTCTTAGCTATCAGAAGATCCATGCATGTTCAAATGATTGTATCTTATATTATTATGAAAATAATTCATTGGTTAGTTATCCTATATGTGGAAATTTAGGTAAAAAGAGGCTCAACTAGGAAAGTATAGATTTTTTCTTATTAAATATTTGAGGTGTTTCCCGATTACACCCAGATTGCAGCATTTATTTATGTCTTGGAACATAGCATCATTGATGGAATGAAACAAAACTAATATTTCAACCAATAAAATATTAAATCATCCATCTGATGGTGATTCATGGAAAATATTTGACCAAGTATATTTGTATTTTGCTTCCGAATCTCGTAATGTGCGATTGGGTCTTTCTACTGACAGTTTTTGTCCATTTGGTTCTTAAGGTATTAAATATTCTTATTGTTATGTCTTTATAACTTCATATAAATTTACTCCTTGGATATTGATGAATGATCCATATATCTTTTTGACCTTATTAATTCCAATACATCCAAAAAATAATATACATATTTATTTGAAGCTACTGATTGATGAGTTAAATTTATTGTGGAGTAATGGTGTCATTACAAATGATTTTATTGTGAAACAAAATTTCTTAATGAAAATTGCATTAATGTGGATAATTATTGACTTTATATCATATAAAATGTTATCTGGATTGAGTACACATGGTATAAAATCATGTTCGTACTTTATAAGTAATAGTAAAGCGTTTATGCTCATCAATGGGAAAAACCCATGTTTTTTCAACTGTCATCTCAGATTTATTTCTATTAATCATCCTTTCTAAAGGAACAATGATCATTTTAGAAAATGTACAATTGAAATAGATGGACCTCTAGAAATGATCTCAGATTTTGATTTAAAATCTATTATCTCTTCATTACCTCACATTACCTTTGGATCGACTAAAACCAATAAAAAAAGATGGATTTGGGAAATATCACAATTGGATGTCATGCATATTGAGAAGAACTATTTTGATAATATATTTTATATAGTTTTTGACACACCTGGTAAGACCAAATATAATGTAAAGTCATGATTAGATCTTTCCCAAATTTGTAGTTGTCCAAAACTTGAGTTGTTGAAAATGATAGATCATAGAATTTAATGAAGCCAAAAGCGACTTTTACACTTTTCAAAGATAACTATTTATGATTTAGTTAGTGGATTTTGGATTTGAGACTACTGAATGGTTATGTTTCCAATTTGGATAGATGTGTTAGAAAAGTCATATCACCATATTAAAAAATTAATATTATCATGTTATATTGGAAAAACTTATACCAATTGGATTTAGAGTTTTGTTTTATTTTTTTATTTAGGATGCACTTACAAAAATATCATATTTTTTTCTAGACATATGTGTGGAAACAACAGACTATGATTCACTTAGTAGACTACAATAATATGTTGTTTTAATTTTATATAAATTAGAGAAAAAAAAATCCACTGGTTTTATTTGATTCAATAGAACATTTGATATTACATTTGCAGAATGAAATAAAATTTGGAGGGTCGGTACAGTTCCAATGGATGTTTCCATATGATAGATATATGCATAAACTAAATAAAAAGTTACGTGACAAAGCATCAATTGAAGGGTTAATTGGAGAATCTTATTTACATGAGGAATTTTCTTCTTTTTTTCTCCCATTATTTCTAACATGAATATCCTTAAAAATATAACTAACTCGGACATAGTGAGGTAAATGTTTATGATGCACTGAAAATTCAAATATCAATTTTTAATCAACCTAAACTTGGCTTTGGTGGAGTCCATAAATGATGGATTTCAAATGATAAACATAACAGGGGTCATACATATGTTCTACTCAACTATGAATAAATGAAACGATTTTTATAGTGAGTGATACTATCATATATTCTTTAAATTTTTTTAAAATAAATTAATATTATTTTATTTTTATATTATAGGATGATATTATCATAAAATAGTTTCCACAAATTACATCAACTTCTCTTGAAGAACATTGACAACATAATTTTTTCTACTACTTTCAAAGATTATTAAAGTAAATTGTTTATGGTTTTACATATGAAATTAATTTATTATTTGTTATATTTTTAAATTTTAAATTTTGTAGGTACTAAAATATACCAATAAAATTGATAATCGATTCTATGTATTTAACAACCCACCATCCAAAATGGTTAAATATTATAATGCATATGTGGTGAATAGTTTTAAGTTTCATACACATGTATATGGTGAATCAAAAAAAATGAATAGTGGTTTTTTCATGAGAGGAACTCATCATAGAGAAATTGAAGTTGACTTTTATGGAATGCTGGATGAAATAATTGAGTTGTGTTATTTGGGATAGAGTTATGTAATGATGTTTAAATGTCATTGGTTTAATACTGATAGAGGCTTGTGTGTTCATCTATTCCATATAATCATTGATATTAAATATAAAATCCTACTTGTATTAAATAGACCATTTTTATTATCTCATCAAGCACACCAAATATATTATACCAATTATTATGTTTCTTCAATAGAGTTAATTGATTGGTGGAGCATTATAAAAATGAAATCCCATGAAAACCAGTTTATGAAAAGTGAATGTGCTTCAATTTAAGTTCAAGGAATTTAAAATTTTCAAGATACATCTCAAAATACATATTTTCAATGAAGAGATGTGAATATCTATGATGGCACCCCACAAATTACGGGTTGATGGTGATGATGATGTTGATGATGTGAAAAAACAATTTCAATTAACAATCGATGATGAAGCTAAAAATCCTATGTAAATTGATGATACTGAGGAGAAATATAAAGATATTAACATTTTCATATATGAATATGAGGATGAAAATGAATAATTAAACAATTACTTATTAGTTTTAGTCAAAATGAATACATATATATATAATAATCATTTTTAATTATTTTCTAACAATATTCTTTTCATGTTTTTGATGACTAATAATACTTATGATGATATATTATATAGCCTCAAGGAGGTTTTACTACCTGGTGATGAGCCTGACACTTTATCATCTGACCCTTAGGTTCCTAGCAATTCATCGTCAACCTGGAGTGGTTGGGTTCTTGAGAGATTTATGATTCTCGATCCTATTATCAAGTGACATCCATATCTTGACTTATATCCATGCATGCAGAGGTATATTCAATTGCGTATTTTAGTTAGTTTTCATTGATTTTCATTAATTTATTTATGTACTAATTTTTTGATTATTTTTTCTATTTTTTCACAAATTTTCACATATAGTTGTTGGACAGGGGAACGCTATTCTATGAAAATATTTTTCTAAGGCATGGGTGATGTGGGATCATATTCCCATTGATGTTCAAAACTGCATGTTTGATCATTAGATGGTACATAAATAAATAATAGTTATTTTGAAATTTATTTAATTATTAACTTTATAATATTAAAAAAAATGCAGGGTTTATGATATCTCATCAATGATAGCATGTAGAGTTTTGTCAGGTAGGCTTGGGAGGTGTGTATGTGTGAGTGTTATCATTATTTTTTGTATAATTTGAGGAGGACATCCATTAAGAAGGTTGGAGTAATGGATTTTGATTATTCTTATTACACCCATAGACCCGATTACATCACATATTAGGTTTGGTATGGATTATATTCACACTAGATGGGAGCTAGTTTTCATAAGAGAAAATCATTAGATTAGAATAACTGGGAGAGATAGGAGGTGACACACCAAGATGTTAGTCTTACATTTAATACGCTTCGATGAAATATGGTAAGTTTTTTTTAATAATTTATATAACTTTAAATATAAACTATTTATTTTATACTCATAAAGGTAGTTTAAGATATCAATATTATGGAGTTCTAAATTTATAAGAGGATGTACAATGATCCTGTCACTAGAGAGATTACAGGTGGTCTCCAACATTATATTTTGGTTAGCATTTTTTTTTTGAGTTTTAAAATTAACTCAAAATAATATTTTAAATATTTTAATTTCAAATTTAAATTGAAGGAGTCATATGAGGTCGCTACTTCTCAGAAATAAGATAAGAGTTAGGATGAGACTAAAATTTAGGCCATTGATGCGACATGATTTGATGATGCAACATGGATGCAGGTGGTGCAGTAATCTTTCAAGAAGGGTTGAGTAGTTGGCATCAGTTCTCGACTGATGCATGGAAGTTGTTATGGTAATACTACATGGTCAATGTCCATCTTTAGGGGAGATCATAGAGAGACATCATCATCAATATCAAAGTATAAGGAGCAGTTGCGAGCTCAGAGTGAGGTTATAGAGGCCATGCATAGGGGGAAGAGCTCTGTTGACAGAACTTACAACAGTTGGAGGAGATGCGATGATGATAGGAGAAACAAAACAAGTACATATAATGGCTAGTTTAGGGTTTAGGGATGGATTCCCCCATCCTCTTCCATATAAGCCTCCCCTTTCTCCACCCCCTCTATTGTGATGATGCATTATGTACATATTTATCAAGTTAAAATTTAAATTAAAATATTTTTTGTAATATTTTTATTATTTCATATTTTTTCAATTTTATTTATTACAGTTTTTTAAATTTTTTATTTGTTTATTTTTTTTTATTTTTTTATTTTTTTATTTTTTTATTTTTTTATTTTTTTATTTTTTTATTTTTTATTTTTTATTTTTTTTATTTTTTATTTTCTTCATTTTTTTAAAACTTATTTTTGACACTTTAGAGTCTTTTCAAAAATAATTTATTACGAAATAGATCTTTCCCATCGTAAAATATATGTTTTGTGATGGCCCATCACAAAAAAAAAGTATATTTTGTGACGCCATTTTCGATGATGGGTTATTTACACCAAAACTCCATCATAAATATTTATCTACAACAAGGTCCTGTCGTACATAACCCATCACAAATAATCTATTTTTTAGTTGTGTTCTTATGAGTTCTCATCGAATGATGTCATCCAAGATAGGTATCTATGTCATCAAGGTAGAAATTTGTGATGTCCTAGAAACACAGCCTTCAAGGATTGTTTAAACCTAACTGAGTGTGTACCTAGTTCATAAATAGGTTTCCCTTGAGTTCCTTTAATGTTATATCCAAAAAAATCTATAGTTATGAAATCCATTTATTATCTCATATTTTTGGAGTTGTTGTTCTAGAACCAACTGTTTTTACTTTTTATTACTTGTATATTCAAATATTTTAATATTAATAAAAAATCTCATTACATATTGTTTATTATTTTACATAAATTTAATGTAATAATGTTTTTGAATATCCGTCGCATTGATAAGGTTATAATAGTTCTATTCTATGATGAGAACCTTGAAATATCATGAAGATATTCTTAAATATAGTTCTACAGTTGGATAACATATTGTGATGGGACACATAGAATGTTAATTTTCAGGCATGACTACTCGTAAGTGTATGAGGCATCTTCCATGAAGTTATCACTTAATAATCAACAAGATGGTTGATTATGATATCAGTCCCACTAGTAAAAGTTATACAAGTTTATATGTCATCAGATATTCCTATCTTCAAGTGTGTGTAATGGTCCTTATACTTTAATATTATCATTAATACTCATCATGACTCATGCACTTAGATTTACTAAACAAAACCATGACACCGAATATTCACAGGAAGTAGGGTGTGTTTGGAACATCATGAATTACATGTTATTAATGTATAATTCAAAGAAGTATTTGTCCCTTCCATTTTTATATAATTTTATGTCTTATCTATTTGATTGAAATGGAACCATCGCATTAAATTCCATGGTTATGGTGTAATAGTGAATTTATTTTAGATAATCAAAGAAATATGTATCATGCATATAAGTTGATGACAGAGATTTACAACCTTCTTGATGAGATATTTTGATATAAGTATTATATTACAGAGTGATAAATCATATGTGGTTTTCAATATTGCAACATTAAGTTCTTTCTCTTTGGTTCATTGAACCATTACTAGACAGTAATCTTAGACTTTATGAAAACATGTCTAATTATAATAAGAAATAATCCTATAGGTTCACACATTAAGTGTTTCTATTAATATTGATTAAATTATTTTTTAATTTAATTACTAGAATAAATATTATTTTTAATATTGAGGAATAATTTTATCCAATTTTATATATTTCATAAATTAAATAAATATTTATTCATCAGATTGTGAATACAATATTTATTTTATTTATAGAATATTTAATAAATATTTTTTATCTAGTTTGTGAACAGAATATCTATTTATGAAAAATATATATTTATTTATTTATTTATTTGGGTATTTAATAAATTTTGAGGAAGACGAGCAGACCAAGATCATGTCTGCTAATGAATATTAATTTTCAAGGTGGTAAAACAATATTTATCATTGTGCAAGTTAGAACATGCCATAAAATAATAATATTATTATTATTATATGGCATGGGGAAAGATTAGGCTAATCGTATTATTTAAGGTTTGTTGTGAAATTAAATAATATTTTAACCTAAACCATAAGTCTATAAATAAATGGCCATGTCTACTATGTAGGGTTAATCGAAAATTGAGATTCTTTGTGTACAATTAAATTCTCTCTCTAATTCCTCCTCTCTCCCTCTCAATAATGAGAAGAAAAACAGAGGATCCTTTAAGCATGAATAAACTAAAATTGATCAAGAAGAAGAACACAAGATGATAGATCCACTGCATTATCACTCGGCATTCCATCAGTGTTGTTCTGAGATCAAAGGAGCATGTGTGGATCACCACTAAAGGAATTTTACACTTGGATACTACAAGCACAATAACGGTAATTCAAAAAGGTTTTTTGTATGATCAAAAATATCATAATCAAATAAAGTTCCTAAGATTAGTTAACCTTTCTTCAAATCTAAATATAATTAATTATAAATTTAACATGAATAAGATCCTCTCTCTAGGTTCTGGGATTTTATATTTCAATATTCAATGGAAAAAAATTTTGGTCACAATGCTTACATCTTGAAAAATTATATAATGATCCATTGAATCTAAAAAACCTTTATGGTTATTAGCCCACTAAGGAACTTTCACTATACCCTAAACCTTTAAGTGGTATCAGAGGGGTCACATTTTAAATTTATAATTATTTATTTTATTTTTTATTGATAATGTGCAACAATGATTAAATATTTCATTTCTAGATTATTAATTCTTTAATTTGATGTTTGATGAACATACTTTGACATTTTAATTATTTCATTCAAGATTCGTATTTTTTAAAGACTAAGAATAGTTAAAGAATGATCAGAGATTCCATCAGTAATTATGAAGGATTTTGGATGATGAAAATAGGTTACACAGTGTATAGCTGGAGTACACACCATGTACCCAAGTATACTACACCTAGACATGTCATGGGATACATGACACAATAAGTAGCTCTTACACATGGTACATTTATTACACGTTGAGTTTATACAAGGCCAACTTGGCATGCAACTTATCAAATTTCATGGCATGTATCTTGCGTACATGTTGTGTATACATGGTTTAGAATCAAAATTCATGCTAAAAATGTGGTAAAATACATAATTTTTTACCGCATGAGACTGAAAATCAATGTAATTAATGAAACACATGACATGCATCTGGCATATATCTTGTATAGTTCATTAATTATCACATCTAGAATACATAGGGATATATTTTGTGGGTTATGAGGACACAAAGAAAGTGAGATACATGATGTGTAGTTGGTTAGTACACATTGTGTAGTCCCACATTTGAAATACATGACGAGTCATTTGATAGGTTGTGTGGACACACTGTAAGCGTGATACATGGTGTTCTGGTTAGTACATTCCATGTATTCCATCCGAGATACATGAAAAAGCCCTAAACATTTATTGGGTACACAATAATCAAGGAACATGGGGTGTATCTCATAAGCATAAGTCTTGTAGTTTCCCAATAAAAGACAGAATTAAATTACATTAAAATAATTAATTTTAGTATTAAAAACTAATTACATTATTGGAACCAGTTCTATTTAACTATGTAAGAAAGATTTTAAAGAATTAGTAAATGTATAATTAGTATAATGTAATCACTAGTAATTATTGGTCATGTTGTTTATTTTCCATGAATTCATTTATTATGGGTATCTCTAAGATAATTCATATGGACATTAAGATAAAACGTAGAAAATTAATATAAGTGTGTTTATCTTAATAATAAAGAATGAATATAAATGAATGTTAACCAGTGTACTTTTTATGTATTTTTTTCATGTGTATGACCATTCATGAGTTTGAAAATTTTGTAACACCCCAAGATTTTATGGTATGTCTCTTCTTAAATAAATTCAATTTATTAAATAGCTTACGTTGTGCACAACACCCAGCTTAACCACACAATAAAATATTATTATAACCTAGCTGTTAAATTGACGGGAATGAATTGTATTAACCATATTATAAAATTATATATTTAATATATTAAATAAAATATCTTGATATTCATACAATATATTTTATAGGAATAATATGAGAACAAATCCAATTTTACGCATAAAAATCTGCATTTTTCTAAAGGTAGTTTTACTGCCTTTTAATGATGTGCTCATTTTAAAACTAAATTTTGAAAATTTTATAAATTATATTTTACACAAAAAAATTAATCTTTTAAATTTTAATATCAAAATTTACTTTGGTTTAATTTTTTATATTTTTCTAATAAGTTTCATTTTTTGGATGAATAGTGAAAAATACTGCATTTTAATTAAAAACTATTTTTTCATCTAATTTATTTATAAAGTTAGATTATATTTTAAATTGGTTTTAAAGTATAATTAAATCAATTTTATATAAATAAATATAATTTGGGTCATTGTAATCAATTTTTTTATTGAAATTGGATATAAAAACATTTCAAAATTTTGAACCTTAAAACTCGTTGTTTCGTCTCATCTGCAGGATTAAATTTTAATTAATTAATGAAACTTATATGAATTGAATTTTGAAAAATGGATTCTATATTCGTAATTATAAGTTAAAAATTTATTTTATAGGTCCTGTTTATTTTTTTCCAACATGAATAGTAACTTTGGTATTTTTTGTTACCACGGTAAAGGGTAAATCGAGTAAAAATCAAGTAATCAGGGGTTAAAATAATATAATAAGGACTATAAAATGATCCTTACACTTATCAAAAAAAATTTATGATTAAATTTAGTCTATAATCACATAAGGTTCAAATATATGTCATTTTTTTCTATTTATAAGTGATTATGACATTTATAATATTTTATTTAAAGAAAATACAAAGATGTCGCAATCATATTCTTAATAACTAAAATGTTTTTAATAAGGGGTTATCTAGATTATATGTTTGAGTATAAATATTAATTTTAAATATAAAATATTTATCTTGATTATGGTAATTTATTTTTAATTTTTAGTGAAGATATAATTACCTTAAATTATTTCACAACAGTGTTGTAGTAATTATTTTATTAATGAAAATATCAAATAAATGATATTAAAAATATTAAAATAAATATAATTTGAGATGATTAATGTCATAAACGAATTTTATATATTAATTTTAAATATTAAGAATGTATTTAAATAGTTTTTTTTAATATATCTTTTTTTTATGATATTTTTAAAAATTCAAGTAATGAATAGTGTCAAAATTGACATTAATGATATTTTAAAATAAGTAATATTTTATTTAATGGTATAAAATTAATAAAAATATAAAATTACACCAAAATATTTGTATGAGGTTTAAAATTTTACACATGATTCATTTATGGTTCGTTGGGTATTTTATAGTAACTATATTAACCCTTAAAGAGTAAAAACCCAAGTTGTCACGGTAAGAGTTAAAGGGTTTAAATAAGAGTTAAAACCAAAAGATAAGGGTAATAATGTGACCTAAACTTGTCTAAAAATTAATGGATGGGATTATTTAGACCCATACTCATATTATATTCAAAATAAATCACTTTTTATCTATTTTTAATAGAAAAATAATTTATATTAATTTAATATTCTAAGAGTTTCCAAAAGTGCCCCTCACTTCATTATAGAAGGAAACATCCCCCCTTACTTGTTCACAACACCTTGATCCTTCTATATCAACCAAAACCTACCTATTTATCCTTCCAAAATCCTTATCCAAGTTATGTAGATCCTATTATTCCAAAAATTCTATCCCTATATTCCTTAAGGAGAGATATAAATGAAGTCTTCCAGAGAAGAGGAGGTTCAGATACATATAAAGGAAATTATACTTAAGGAAAATGATTTTTGTCTCAATTTTATTTATATGGAATACATGAATTATTCAACAATTATTTATTTTTTGTGGTGTATATACTTACTATTTAATATAATATCATTAATCTCCATATCTTCATGATATTTAAAGTTTCATTTGAAGTTATGAGGAATACAATTCCACTAATTACAAATTGGTAAGGGTTTATTTCATAATCTCATCATTATTTGAGATTGTTTTTATCTAAGTATCCACTGGGAAATATTTCTCATCTATGTCCATGTTTTCTAAAAAAATAAAAAAGGTTGTTACTATTATTTTATGAATTGTTTAAAGTCTTTTTACCCATGTTCAAGTTTTTATAAAATGGTTTGAAAGGAATCTTTTTATCATTTTCCAAATGAGGTTCTTTATGACTTATTCTACAAAAATACGAAAGGAATATTTTTTTATGTGACATGAGAATATATTTACATCGTTATGATTATTTAATGATTTGAATATTAATTTACCAGTTTATAAGGTTTTTTTCAAAAAAAATATTTTATAATTGCATAGAATTTTAAATAAATGATTTCAAAGTAAAAAAAAGGTCATTTTTATCAAAAAATATCTATGATTTTATTAGAGTATTTTAATCTATGTCAACACCCTTTTTTGAATATTATTATTAATTGAGGTTTACCTCTTATGATGTCATCTACCATATTTTATTGAATGGTTTATGATCAGTTTGACTATGGATATGCTATTTTGGTACCATTATTGGTTTATGGTTAAATTATTCACATTTTATATGCTAGTTTTTAATAGAAATGTTTATGTTGTTTATGTTTAACCCCTTTAATATGAGGAATGAATTGGACATATTAAGTGATGGAAGGGGCCCTCTATAGCCCCTCAATGCATTGATAGGTCTCATGAGACAAACTAGACTCATTTTTTCCAATTCCTTACCCATTTAATAGATTCTTGGTATGAAGCCTTGATAATGTTAGATTCTTGACAAGAAGCCTTAACAATATTAGATTCTTAGTATGCAGACCTGATAGTATTATATTTCTAATATTAATCCTCGACAGTATGTTTCAGATGTTTGGAATTTTGCATTTCATCATTATGAATTTAGTTATTGATATTCCATGTGATTATTTGATTAGTTAGAATATTCATGGTTAAGTTTCATTTTTATGTAATTATTTATATGGAATTATTTGAATATCTTTTATTCCTATCATATTATGCTCAAGTTATTGATTAAATGGAATGTGTTTTAGTTATTTACCTTTCCATTTTTTATGCCTTATTTACTCATAGCTTCCACTGTAAGCTTACTCTTACCGAGCATTTAATCTCACCCATTTCATATGTTTCATTTTTCCCTAGGATTATAAGAAGTATATTATGACTGTTATTCAGGGTTATAAAAAGAGGGAATAATGGTATAATCAATTAAATTATTTGTGTATTTTATGTTTTAAAATGTAATTTGAATTTCAAATATATATCCAGTTTACCAAAACTACTAAAATATTTGGTCCTTTGGGATGCGATTTCTTCTATCTTATGCTAATTTAATAAAGTAACCACCAAATCTAGGAAACTGGGGTCGAGGTATTTATACTTGGTATTAGATCCACTTTAGTGTAAACCTTAGGAAAGAGATTTAGGAAAACATAGATTAGATAATGAAACCCTATGATAGAATTTTGAAATATTATCAAACAAATAAATCTTATGATTTAGAGATTAGTTATATATAAATTTTCAATTTAGGTTATGTGATTTAAAGGTTTTTGAGATTATACATCGTGTTTCATAATGTTAAGATCTAATCTAGCGTATCCCATTTTTTATAAATGGAAGCTCACAAAAGAAATGGTAACCGTATCAATGTACTTAATCCAGAGAGTGAGAATGGTCATTTCTTCAATAGGTTTAAGCCAATATTTCTAAGGGAACTAGTCTCCCAAACATTCTCGTCATATGAAGAAATAGTATCATATGCTAACAATATAGAGAAAGAATTTTCTAAGTATTATGGCTTCAAATGGAATCATGAGAATAAGAGTAAAGCAGGGAAAATAGATATAAGAGAAATAAGTATTTTCCCATATGTGATAATTATGGAAAGAAACACCCAGGTACTTACTTAAAGTGAATGGTATCTTGTTATTTCAAGGGTAAGAAAAAAATTTCCAATGTAAAATGATTCAAATTCATGGATATGAGATAATATGAAATTTAATTTCTCAAGCATCAAAGAAATATACCTAAAAAGAGGCTAATGGATCATGGTCAATCTTATACTACTACCATAGATAAAGAGGAATGATTAATATACCTATGTTTGGATTTAAGAAATATGTTGTAAAATTATTTTATCAAAGATATTATGGTTATAATAATCATGAGATGCTAAAGGATTGTACTTCAGTACTTCTTCTTTAAGGATTTGGAAGCATGAAAGTTTTTCTTATGGTTTTTAATGTGATCAAATATTTGGTATATGATAATAAGAGCTACATTATATGGTTTGGGTAATATAATGTTAAGTTGACTTTAAATTTAGTGAACTTTTTATAAAATTTTTGTCTTTGAATTTGGATAGATTTATTTTGGATGAGTCTTAAGGTAACTACTTATGGAATGGATTAAGTTGAACTTTGGATATTATTGTTTGAGGTTAAAGTATGATTTATCATATTTGATAAACTATGGTAACCATTTTGGTTTCAGTAAACATTTAAAAGCTTAAGGAAGGAATCATGGATCTTATGATTCATAAAAGTGCTTTAGGTGTGAAATATTCATCTTGAACATTCATTTCCAAGTGTAAGGGATGAAGTGAAAATAGATCTAAGCACAACTAAAGGATGATATTATTCTCATGACATGGAAATTAATAAAGTAAATTTATTTTATTCATTGATTTATCAAGATAATAAAATAATCCCTCAAATATAGGAAAAGTATTTTAGAACAAAAACATTATACATTTAATTTTATTTATTATAAATCAATGGTTAACAAATCACTAATTTATGGTTTTTTATGGTTAACTTTCTAATGACCATGTTCTCTATCACTCTTCATCAGAACTTGATAGTTATATTTTTCTTCCATGTCTACGTTTTCACTTTCCAATAATTTTATCCTATTAAAAAGCCTAATTTTTTATGACCTTATCATTTCCCTTTCCCTCTTATTAAGGGAATATTTTATTAACCTAATTTTTTTTGGGTTTTCGATAAAGGAAATTTCATGTATCAATCTTTAATTTTTGAAGTGAAATTTTGAATTGTAATGATGAAATTTATTAAAGGAGGTAATAATGTAACACCCCAATATTTTATGGTATTTATCTTCTTAAATAAATTCAAAATCGTTAATATCTTGTGTTGCATGCAACACCTAGCTTAACCACACAATAAAATATTATTATAACTTAACAGTTAAATTGGAGGGAATGAATAGTATTAAAGATATTACAAAATTATATATTTAATATATTCAATAAAATATTTTTACATTCATAAAATATATTTTATAGACATAATATAAGAATAAATCCAATTTTATGCATAAAATGATAAATTTTTTTAAAGGCAGTTTTACCGCATTTTAATGGCGCACTTATTTTAAAAATAAATTTTGGCACTTTTATAAATTATATATGATAAAATAAACTTAATTTTTTAAATTTTAATATAAAAAATTAATTTTCTTTAATTTTTGGTATTTTTTAGATAAGTTTCATTTTTTGATTAATAGTGAAAATACTACATTTTAATTAAAAAGTGTTTGTTGTATACATTATTTATATAGTTAGATTATATTTTAAATTGGTTTTAAAGTGTAATTAGATAAATTTTAAATCATTAAATCCAACTTTGGTCATTAATATAATTTTAACATTTAAATTGGATATAAAAATATTTAGAACATTTTTACTTTAAAACTCATGGTTTCGTCTCATCTACGGCGTTAAATTTTAATTAATTTATAAAAATTCTAAGAATTTAATTTGTAAAAATGGATTATATATTTGGAATAAAAAGTTATAAATTTATATAATATGTCCCCTTTATTTTTTTTCAATATGAATAGTAACTTTGGTAATTTTTTGTTACCGCGGTAAAGGGTAAATCGAGTAAAAATATAGTAATTAAGGGTAAAAATAATATAATAAGGACTATAAAATTACTCTTACACTTGTACCAATTTTATTTTATGATTAAATTTCATCCATAATCACTCAAGGTTCTAATATATGGCCTTTTCCATTTATAAGTGATTATGAATTTTATAATATTTTATTTAAAGAAAAGATAAAGATGTCACAATCATATTCTTAATAAATAAAATGTTTTTAATAAGGGGTTATATAGAGTCTATGTTTGACTATAAATAATAATTTTAAATATAATTACTTGTCTTCATTATGGTAATTTATTTTTAATTTTTAGTGAAGATATAATTACCTTAAATTCTTTCACAATAGTGATTCAGTAATTATTTTACTAATGAAAATATCAAATAAATGATATTAAAAACATTAAAATATATATAATTTGAGATAATTAATGTCATACATGAATTTTATATATTACCGTGACATATTATGGATGTATTAAAATAGTTCATTCTAATATATCTTTATTTTATGATATTTTAAAAAATTCAAGTAATGAATAGTGTCAAAATTGGAATTAATGATATTTTAAAATAAATAATATTTTATTAAATGATATAAAATTCATAAAAAAATAAAATTAGGCCAACATATTTTTATGTGGTTTCAAATTTTACATATGATTCATTTATGGTCCTTTTGGTATTTTATAGTAACTATATTAACCCTTAAAGAGTAAAAAATCAAGTTGTCATGATAAGAGTTAAAGGGTTTAAATAAGTGTTAAAACAAAAATATAAGGGTAATAATGTGACCTAAAATTGTCTAAAAATTATTAGATTATATTATTTTGAACCATACTCATATTATCTTCACAATAACTCACTTTGGATCTATTTTTTATAGAAAAATAATTTATATTAATTTAATATTTTGAGAGTTTCTAAAAGTGACCCTCACCTCAATTATAAAAGGGAACCTACTCTCTTACTTGTTCACAACACCTTGAGCCTTATAAATCAACCAAACCTACCCATTTCTCCTCCAAACATCTTTAGAAAAGTTTTGGAGATCCTGTTATTCCAAAAAGACCAAACTTATATCCCTTAAGAAGAGATCTAAAGGAAGTCTTCTGAAGAAGATGAGGTTTAAATACATACAAAGGAAATCAGACCTAAGGTAAGAGATTTTCATCTCATTGTTATTTTTGTGGGATAAATGTCTTATTCACCACTTATTTATTTTGTGTGGTTTATATACTTCCCCTTTAATATAATATCTTGAATCTCCCTATCTTCATGGTTTTTAAAGTTTCATTTGAAGCTATGAGGCATACGATTCAACTGATTACAAAGTGGTAATGGTTTATTTCACAATATCAATGTTATTCAGGATTGTTTTTATTTAAGTCTCTATTGGGGAATATTTATCCTCTATGACCATGTTTTATAAAAAAACAAAAAGGTTTTTACTATTCTCTTATGAATGTTTAAAGTATTTTTACCCATGTTCGAAATTTTATAAAATGGTTTGAAAGGAATCTTTTTGTAATTTTCTAAAAGAGGTTCTTTATGATTTATTATACAAAAATATAAAGGGAATTTTTTTAAAAACTTATTTTTAATGAATATATTTTTCCTCCATTATGATGCTTTAATGTTTTTAAGGTTCCTTTATAAGTTTACAAGGATACTTTTAAAGAAAATGTTTTCTTTTATAATTGTACAACCTTTTAAATAAATGATTTCAAAGTAAAAAAGGGTATTTATATTAAATATATATATAATTTTATTAGATTATTTTCATATTTTTCAATACCCTTTTTTGAATCTTATTCTTAATTTAGTTTGATATCTTAGATATCATTTATCATATTTTATTGAATGGTTTTTGATCAGTTTGATTGTGGATGTGCTATTTTGATACCATTCTTGGTTTATGGTTAAATTATTCACATTTCATATGATAGTTTTTAATATGAATATTTATTTTTTTTATGTTTCACCCCTTCCACATGAGTACATTGGACATAGTAAGTGATGGGTAGGGCCCGCTATAGCCCCTCGATGCAACGGTAGGTCTCATGAGACAAACTATACTGGGTTTTGGCTAAGGCCTTTTCAATTTATTAGATTCTTGGTAAAATGCCTTGATAATGTTATATTAATGGAATGAAGCCTTTATAATATTATATTCTTGTAATGAATCCTTGATAATATTATATTCTTTATATGAAGCCTCGATAGTATGTTTCAGATGTTCAGAATTATTCATTCCATCATTATGAATTCAGTTATTGATATTTCATGTGATTATTCGATTAGTTAGAATGTTCATGGTTAAGTTTCATTTTTATGTGATTATTGATATGTAATTATTTTATCATAATTTATTCCTATCATATTATGCTCAAGTTATTTATTAAATGGAATGTTTTTCAGTTTTTATCTTTCTATATTGTTTATTCTTTATTTAATCATAGATTCTGTTGTATTCTTACCTTTATTGAGCATTTGATCACTCCCCTTTCATATGTTTCATTTTTTCCAGGATTACAAGAAGTATATTATGACTATTATGAAGGGTTACACAAAGGGTGAATAATGGAAGACTCAATGAAATTCTTTGTGTATTTTATGTTTTAAAATGTAATATGAATTTCAAGTATGTATCTAGTTTACCAAAAACTACTAAACTATTTGGTCCTTTGGAATGTGATTCCTTATATCTTATTTCAGTGTAATAAAGCATCCACCAAATCTGGGAAACTATGGTTGGGTTCTTTGAACAAGACCTGTGTATGCATTTTTTTTATTTAATTTAATTTATTACATGGTTTTTCATTTATTAATTATTAAATTAAATATGATCATTTTTGAGTCATCCCTCCCTCCTTTATTGTGTAGGACCTACATATGTAAAGTTATTAATGAAATTCCCCTTAACCAATCCATTGGTTCATCTCACCAATGTTTGGGATATAAAAATATGTAATAAAAGAAGTATCCCAAGGTACGTGGAGGTGGTTCTAGATGGAACCAAGAGGATTCCAACTCAGGTGATACACAAGTGGATAGGTGGAATATTATAACCCATGCTAAGACCATCACAATAAGTTTTCACCTAAGTCAAAGGTTGATTTATTATTCTCTCAATAAATAAACTGTTAGATAAACTCATGATCAGTTTATTTATGTATTTATTTATTTATTTTCTTTTTCATTATTTATTTTATGGATGTTAGACCATGACCACATAAATAAAAGGACTAATATGAAAATATAGAATTTAAATAAATATATTACTTGTAAAAAATTATTGAGACATGGTTTGTCACTAAGTAAAATCCACTTAATATTAAAAAGACATGTAAAGTATAAAAAAAAGAAATCTTTATGCATAATAAATAAAAAAATCCATCATTTTAATATTAAGTTAGACTAAGCCTTCCATTGCTTAATTAGGAATTAAATCCATAGAACTAAGTGTTTGACCAACCTTGGTTGAGAAAATTACTTTTATTGTGGATTAATTATGAATGTTTTGGGTTGACTTAACCAACTTGAATCAAGAGAAGTATCTCTATCTAGATTTGATGTTAACTTAGAGGCAAGTGTTTATAAAATATGAGTTAGGATTTCTGAATTGGTGAGTCTACTCAACCAATCAAGGAGCTATAAACCCACAGTTGGAAAATACCTACCTACCTAAATACCTTTGAGTAATTAATCAATCCCTATATTAGGTTATGAGAAGGGTCATATAAATCCTTACCACTAAAATGTCTAAGAAACTATGCATTCTAAGTTAAATTGTGTGGGCTATTAGAATTTGATAAAGTATTGGGAGACTTAATAAAATTAAAATTATTATTATGTCTCACATAAATTGTAATCAAGTTAATTAATAACAATCTTATCTTTTATAATTTTATAAAAATACAAAGTTTATGATCCAAATTATCCCTATGATCCATATTAGATAAATACCATCTTATTACTAATAATAACTTCTAGGAATGGTTCAGACAACTTCAAATTATATTATGCCATAAATGGAAATCTTACATGATATATTTCTCACTGCTTGATCCACCTATAAAGGAGGCTAGTGGTGAATATTTCATTGTATATGATAAACACTTGAGTGATTTAGTAAACATTCAGTTCATAATGCATTCATTTATATATAGTGTACTCATAAAGTCTCAGGAATACATAGATACTTACAGCATGCTTATGTATCTTTATGGGATATATTAGGAGAGAGTTAAATAGAGACATATTGAGATTTCCAAGGCCCTATTTTATATTAATCTTAGAGAAATTTTCATTGGTTTAGCCTCATGTTTTCAAACTCATCAGCTACATTGAGCGCCTGGAGGTTCTAGGGTTTAAATTTCTTGAAGAACTACACAAAAATCTCATTCTTGCATCAATACCTCTTATCTTCTCCATATTTTTTATTAATTTTATTATTAAAAACATTTATAAGTATCTCCAAGATATTCTTACACTACTGCACCAAGTTGATAAGGACATGAAGCATAAAAAACTTACATACTTATGGTGAATAAAAGGAAATTCCATGTAAAGATCTCTCCAAATATTCTTTTTAATGACCTTATAAGAAGATAAAGATCAAGGGGAAAGAAAGGGAATATGATTTTATCTATTTCTCATGTGTAAATAAGATCCACTAGAAGAAAAAATACACCTATTCAAAGAACAAAGGGGAATATTCAGGTGCATTTTTTATCAATTGAAATGTATATGTTTCTACAAATTGGGTATTAGATATAGAATGTGGTTCTCACATATGTATTCAAATATATAAACCAAGTATAGAAATATTTACTAAGGGGAGGTAGATCTAAAATCTTCCAATGGAGATAGAATTATTTTCATGGCTATTGGGGACTACCACCTTACATTATCGATGGGAATGATCTTGGTTTTAAGAGATTTTTAGTGTGTGTAATATGTTACCAAAAAAAATATTTCTATATCCGTACTTGATATGGATAGATTTATTTTCAAGTTTATAAATAAATGTTTCTTCTTTTATAAAGATTGAATTTTTATGGTAAGGAATATTTAAATAATCATCTTTTTGTGTTGGATTACACAAACCAAGTAATGGAAATAAATAATGAAAATACTTCACATGAATATACCACACCCAACTTTGGCATCACCAACAAGGTCATATATAAAAATATTTGATTAAATTGCATCAAGATGGATATTTATATTCTTTTTAGCTAAAACCACTTGTTATATGTCATTTATGTTTACAAGAAAAAATGACCAAAGCCCCATTTAGTGGAAAAGGTGAAAGGGTTAAAGTTCTTCTTGGATTAGTTCATTCTAATATTTTAGAACCATTTCCTATTGAAGAAAGGGGTGGGTACTCATAATTCATAACTTTTACTTATGATTTTAGCTGATATGGATATGTCTACTTAATGAGGTATAAGTTGGATTCCTTTTATAGATTCAAGGAATACAATAATGAAGTTGAGAACTATCTTGGTATGAATATTAAGAAAATATTCTTAAACTATGGTGTTGAATATCATAATCAAGACTTCATTGATTATTTTCAGGATTTTTGGATTCTATCTCAACTCACTTCTCCTTATACACCTCAATGGAATGGTATAAGTGAAAGTAGGAATCATACTTTGTTATACATTATGGGATCAATGATGAGTCATGTGAATCTTACATTATCCTTTTGCGGATATAAATTACTAAAATCAGTACAAATACTAAACTAAGTTCCAAATAAAGCAGCAGATGGTATCTCATACCAATTGTAGAGTGGAAAGAAACATGTTTTGTCATACTTACATGTGTGGGGATGTAAAGTGTTTGTTAAGGCCTATTTAAGCAATAAACTTGCATCCTAAGGCTTAAATTTTACCTTTTATGATACCCTGAGAAAAAAGGAGATATTAAATATTAAAATCCTTAGAAAAAAATTTAATAGTGGTAAGACACACCATATTACTTGAGAGGGAGAACATTTTAAAAGAGATATTGGGAATGATACAGACTTTAATGAAGTCCAATATCAAGGTATACAAGAGTTTTCAGAGGAACAAATTCCAAAAAAACCATGGAAGAAGATGTTATAGAGACAAAAATACTATGTAGGAGTACAAGAGAGGTTAGAGAACTAGAACGGAATTTTTTTTCTAGTCACTGAGGATACTGACTCTTGTAACTTAAAAGGAAGCATTAAGTGGCACAGATGTTTCCAAGTGGGAAGAAGTAATGAATTCTAAAATGGATTCCATGTTCCAAAACCAAGTCTAGATTTTGGTAGATCCTCCTATGGATGTAAAACCTATTGGTTGTAAATTGGTATTCAAGAAGAAACTAAACATGGGTAGAAAAGTGAGTACTTATAAGGTACGACTGGTTGCAAAATGTTTTAAATGGTGTCAATGCATTAACTACGATGAAATATTTTCACCATTTTCTATACTAAAATACATCAAAAATTTACTTTACATTATGTATTTCTATGACTATGAGATTTGGAAAATGTGTTTCAAAACAAATTTCCTTAAAGGGAACCATTAGTAAAATGTATATAGGATTCAACCTAAAGGGTTTGTGACTCCAAAGTATGCTAACAATCTATGAAAATTGAAAAGATACATTTATGGATCAAAGAAAGCATTTGGGTCATGGGACATTTGGTTTGATTAATCCAAAACAGAATTTGGTTTTATAAAGGACAAATGAGAGCCTTGTTTCTATAAGCATTTTAATGGGAGTTAATTCATTTTCTTAATAGTATATTTCGATAACATACTAATTATTGGAAATGAAATACCAGTCTTACAGTATATTAAATCCTGGTTGAATAAATTTTTCTCAATAAAATAATTAGGTGAAGCAACATATATTCTTGGGATCTAGATTTATCATGATAGATCCAAGATACTACTCAGCCAAAGTCAAGGTACATATATTGATAAGATACTAAAGATATTTAGTATGGAACAATCCAATGTGGTATTGTTTCCAATATCACATGGAATTCATATTTCTAAGAAAATGTATCCACAGACACATGATGAAAGACAAAGGATAACAAGGATTCTATATGTTTCTGTGATTGGGTATGTTATGTATGTTATTTTATGCATTAGTCTAGATGTTTCCTATAACTTAAGTGTGGTAGGAAGATATCAAGATGACCCAGGTGACCGCCATTGTATGGAAGCCAAGACTATCCTTAAGAATATGAGGTGTACTAAGGATATGTTCTTGGTATATGGAGGAGATGAGGAACTAGTCATCAAAGGATATGAAGGTGATGGTTTCCAAATAGATAAAGATGGTCTGAAATTGAAATCAAGATGCATCTTCACTCATAATGGAGGTGATGTGAGTTAGAAGAGATCAAAGAAAGTTATGGTCATGGATTCTATAGTATATTTTGATTATTTTTTAGCTTCTAAGGTAGATAAATAAGTAGTTTAAATATGCAGCTTCATCTAAGATCTTGATGTGGTACCTAGTAGTAAAGATCCTATCACACTCTATTATGATAATACTATATTATTATCTCTTGATAAGGATACAAGGTCACATTGGTGGATGAAGTGCATACTTCAGAAGTATAATCACTTAAGGGATCTTTCTCAGAGAGGTGAAGTTGAAGTGATCAGATATCCATGGAAGACAATGTGGTAGACCCATTGAATAAATCCTTAAATTAGTAAAAACATGATCATTATGTGAGGTCTAGCAGATAGAAAGTTGTAGGCATTTGGATCTCGTCTAAGTGGAATTTTGTTGGATTTTTTATTATAATTTTTTTTTAATTTAGATTACATGTATATTTGAAGATTTGAATATTAATAAACCATATTATTACATATTTTTCATTATTTATAATGACTTTAATGTAATAATTCCTTATAATATCTATCACATTGATATGGTCATATTAGTTCCCTGCTGTGATGAGAACCTTAAAATTCCATTATGATATTCTTAAATATTGTTCTATATTCAGATAACATACTATGATGGGACACGTGGAATGTTTACTGTTAGGTGTGAGTACTTGTAAGAGGATGAGACTTCTTCTCATGAAGTTTTCACTTGAAATCTCCAAGACATATGATTATGAGAACAGACCCACAAGTGGGAATTTATCATGTTTATATTTCATCAGATATTTATATTTTTGAGCATGTATAATGGTCTTAAGACTTTAATATTATCATTAATACTTATCATGACTTTCACACTTAGATTTACTGACCAAAATTGTGAATCCATATGTTCATGGGAAGTTGTTTATATTGGATGTGTTAGGAATGACATATTATTAATGGATAATTCGAGGAAGGATTTTCCCTTCCATATTTATAGAATTTTATATCTTGGAACTTTGATTGAAATGGTACCATCATATTAAATTCCATGTTCATGGTGTAATGATGAGTTTATTTCAAATATACATAGAAATATGTATCAAGCATATAGTTTGATGACACAAATGTGTAACAAGATTTATGATATATTGTGACAAAGGGATTATATTACACAGCGAGTGCTCGTATGTAACGACCCGAAATTTTGAATAAATCTTGTTTCCTAATTTTATGTGTTATTTTATTTTATATTTTATACTCAACAAAAATGTTTCATTTGATAACATGAGTATAATTAAAATGATACCGCTGGGTTTTGACTGTTATATGACCATTGGTCAATATGACCGCTGGAAACTAAACGTTTTGATTATTGTCTCTAAATACAAGTAATCTTGGTTAATTATTATAGAAAGAAGATTTGATGGCCTCACCTAGTAGTCTTGGACCAATCAAATCCCATCTAACAGAACTTGGGAAGGAGGTAGCACCACTGGGCTTTTCTCTGGACCAAACCCAAGCCAAAATTCATCGTGTGAAGCTAGAATGGAATCGCCTTCGCGAGAAGTTAAAACTGATAGAAATTACTTCTCATGCGATGTCGGTCGAGCCTCCCTTGGATTCTCTCACCTTAGCACACCTTACACTTAGGTCCTATGCTGGTGTGATAAGGGGATATGTAAGGAGACCGTAACTGCCTTGTGTAATCCTTTGTTTTAAATAAAAATTGGGATTTCTTCTTATGATGATGTTTATGACTTTTCAAATGTCCGGATAAATATAGTATGCATATTTTTGGTGAATTTTAGAGAGGATATTTTAAAAAGTGTTTATGTAAACCATAAATAATTAAAAATGTGTAATGATTTTCAAAAAATGGTCTTCTACAATTATGTTCAGTACGAAATTTAGAGTCTAATAAGATCAACTTAATTTTTGATGAATAGTAAATTATGAATAGTGATTTTATGCTTAGGATTAGTAATGTGAACAAATGGATTAGTAATCTCACTTAAAGAAAGTATTAATATAATCTAGGCACCTTGATTAAGTAATGTGATTCAATAAAATGGTTAAATAGCGGTATCATAAATTATTATTCAAGTATTAGTTTTTTCAGGTGAATAGTGTTTTTTAATTAAAAATTAAATTTAAAATATTTAGAAAATTATTTTTAAAAAATGGATTTCATTTTTGAACTCAGAGCATCGATATTATGTTAAGGTAATTTTTGGGGTTTTTTCTGAAAAAATAAATTTTCAATGAATAATGTATTTATTTAAAAATATTTAGAAAATTATTTTTATAAAATGGAGTTCATTTTTGAAATCAGATAATTGATATTTGGTTAATGTGAAATTTTGGTATTTTTCTGAGAAAGTTGAATTTTCAGTGAATAGTAAAAATACAGTTTTAGGGTTTCGGTATCTTTAATGACATCATAACTATGTCATGATGATTCCATGAGATATTTTAAGGGGTGGTCGACCAAAGGTGATGAATTATTGTATGGGGGGCCCCATGTGGCCTAACTCCATGGTAAATACCATGGGAGAGCCCATGCTTTTGAGAAAACCACTTGTGAGGTGTCCCTTGGCCATTAATGCCTTGTCCCCTCACTTTCCCTATAAATAACAAGCCATACTCTCATCCATTTCGACTCCCCACTCTCCCCCAATTAATTTATGGTCTCATTACCTCCCAAGGAGTCCTACCAAGGTTCCCCCAAGCCCTCAAGGTCCCAACCTTTGAGTTTTAAGAGTTACGTTTTAAGGTAAGGGATCTGACCCCTCTCTTTCTTTTCAAGTGATCTCTTTTATGTCATTTATTTTATGCTTCATGTTCTTATGTTGGAGGATGTTCTTTTATATTCATATTACTTCCCTTTTCATGTTAATATGATGAGATACCCCCTCTTTCTCTCATCATTTCGTTTTAAGAATGTTTAAGTGGCGCCGTTAGGCTGCCGAATTTTTAAGGGATTCTTTCACCTTTCTCATTTTTCAAAGTTCTACTTTCATGTAAAGTCTTTCAAGTTCCTTTTTATTATGTTGGGGTATGATCTCTATATATATCATACTGAACTTTTATGTTCATATGATTAGAGACCCTATTTGATCTCGTAAATTCATTTTTGTTGAAGTTTAAGTGGCGCCGTTAGGCTGCCGAATTTTTTAGGGATTCTTTCACCCTTCTCATTTTTCAAAGTTCTACTTTCATGTCAAGTATTTCATGTTTCTTTTTATTATGTTGGTGTATTATCTCTAAATCTATCATAATTATCTTTTATGTTCATATGATTAGAGACCCTATTTGATCTCCTAAATTCATTTTTTTTCAAGTTTAAGTGAAGTCGTTAGGCTGCCGAATTTTCATAAGAGAAATCTTATTTTTTTCTTCCTTTCATGTTTTTCATTTCAAATGGTATATCCTTCAAATTTCATTAACATGTTCTTAAATACCTTATATTCTGTCCCTCTACTGTTTTATGGGTCATTTTTGAATGTTTGACCCATGTCCCCTCTCTTTTCAACATTTTCTAAAACCCTGTAACGTAGTCGTTATGCTGCAGAATTTTCGTCCTAAAATGCTTCTCTCTTCTTCTCAAAATTATTTTATGTTATTATGTGAATACTCAAAGCTCTTATTTCTACAGGTGTATTCACATATATATCAAAATTTTCTATTTTAAATTCTGGGATTTAAATACATGAAACCCGCTTTCCCTTTTTACGGGTTTAAAGTGACATAAAGATCATGTCTTTAAAGAAGTTTTTAAAACATTATGATTATGAAATGAAACCCATTTCTTTTATGCTATATGGGTTGTTTATGAAATGATTTATGATTATATATGTGGCTCACATGATAATAAAGACATGTCAAGGGTGCACCCAGATAGCGCTCCAATGCATTGGGTAAAGACTTAATCTCTAGAGATGACCTTTTAGACTGATACCTTGGTGAATAACCTTGGTAATTTTTAATGACACCTTGGGGATGGAACTTGGTGAAACGAAATGATTGTCAATATTAAATGTTGTAGCCACATCTTCAAGTTATGAAAAATGTTATTTTTATTATGATATATCTCATGATTTCTTTCTCATGCCTTAAAGTTCTTTTCATGACCTTATTGAAGTCTCTCAAGTTCACATGTAAAATATTTCTCTTGTTTCCCTTACTGGGCCTTCTGCTCACCCTTTCTTTTGATGTATGTCCCCAAGTTATTCAATGCAGTAATGAACCTAGGATAAACATGATGAGAATCCTTTCAAGGGTTTAAGAAGAATGTTTTATGTTTTCATGTTTTAAGTTCCTGGTTTCCAAGACACTAAACCTTAAAGATCCTCGGTTTTGTAAAATGTAATGAAAGTTTATGTGATAAAAAGGTGGGATTCTATAGTTGGTATCAAAGGATGGTTTAGTTATTTGTGGAAATTAGGATATGAAAACTTTAGGAATAATCCTATAGAAAAGTTTATATATAGGAAATCTTCCTGGTATTTTGGTGAGTATTGAGTAATGGGTTGCCAAGAAAATACATCCTTGTCTGGATACGAGCAGGTAGAGGTGGCTCTGGAACAGATGTACATAGGGGTAAAACCTGAAAACACCGCTTTGAGCTAGACTCAAATGGGAACTGGTACACAATAACGGGTCTTGCTGCACTCTTGGTTACGACACTCCAGGGTGATATGCTTTGGTAAATTCATAAGTTTAGTATGAACCATTATTAAAGGAACGAATATAAAATAAAATAATGATTCACATAAGAATATATGATCATGGATAACCTAGATGGGAACCTAGGGGATCACAAGTTAGGGTATAATTTTCTTCTACAAGTTATCCTTATATGCTTTAAGTTCTTTTTCTTGATTATTGGCTAAGTATTTAAGCCCCTAATTATACTTTCTCTTATTAGTTAATGGTGGGAAATGGAAGAACATGTCCCAACAACCAATGTGATAGGAAATGCGACGATTTCCATATTAATATGACAGAGATGATTATGGGATTAAAAGATGATTATTATTTTGGAATACGTTCACTATTTTGGGGACCCTATATGATCGAGGTAAATAGATTACTACGTTATTTTCATTAAGGAGTAAGGTTGACTTATATTTTGAAGAATCGATGAATTTAAGGTGGAATTATAGTAATTTAGGTTACTTATGGGAATGATTAACCTATCTTGGGTAAAATATTTTTAGGTTAGCTAATTTTGTTATAAGATGTTAGGAGTGGTTGATGTTGTTTGGAGATGAACAACGAAGTTTATTTTGGAAGACTATGTTATCAAATCCTTCTTGTATTTGGGTTTCAATCTTAGTTTGGTTTATTTTAAGGAATTTTAAGGACCGTTATTTATGGAATGGTATATGATGAACTTTGGGTAGTACCATGGAACATTGAAGATTTAAAATTAGTTTCCATTCTTATGGGGTTCTATCTTTTTTAAGAGTTGTTTTACCTTACCCTTTCTGTTTTTGGGATAATATTTAAAGATAGAAGAAATAGACAGTTAATCTTTTGTGGATTATGTGATTCTCAAGAAGATGATTCTTGTGCTTTTGATGAGACCAAGTGTTTTTGAATTCTCATCATTTAGAGAAAAGATTAGTTTTGGTAGAGACTTATTGAAGGATGAAACTCTACTTGAAGGTTGGTATATTTTCTTATGTTTTTGTTCTATGTAGTAAATGAATTCCTCAAAATTATGAAAAGGAACGTAAAAAAAATGTTGTTGGTTTATGTATCCTACTAGGTAATCAAATACCATTTACACACATCATAAGTTTGGGATTTTCTTATGGTTAACTTTCTCCTAATCATGTTTTCTATCACTCTCCCTCAGAACTTGACCCTTTGTTTTCTCCTCCATGTCCATGTTTTCCTACATGGAATCCAATGTGGGTTAACTCGGGTAACCTTTGTACTTCCCTTTATTTCTTTTAAAGTAATAGTTTTACTGAATCCTTTTCCAATGTGGGACTTTCAATGAAATTTCAAAACCCAATTTTAAAAATTGTGAGGACGCAATTTCTTAAGGGGGGGAGATTGTAATGACCCGAAATTTTTAATAAATCTTGTTTCCTAATTTTATGTGTTATTTTATTTTATTTTTTATTCTCAACAAAAATGTTTCATTTGATAACATGAGTATAATTAAAATGAGACCACTGGGTTTTGACTGTTATATGACCATTGGTCAATATGATTGCTGGAAACTAAACATTTTGATTATTGTCTCTAAATACAAGTAATCTTGGTTAATTATTATAGAAAGAAGATTCGATGGCCTCACCCAGAAGTCTTGGACCAATCGAAGCCCATCTAACAGAACTTGGGAAGGAGGTAGCATCACTGGGCTTTGCTCTGGACCAAACCCAAGCCGAACTTCATCGTGTGAAGCTATAATGGAATCGCCTTCGCGATAAGTTAAAACTGATAGAAATTACTACTCGTGTGATATTGGTCGAGCCTCCCTCGGATTCTCTCACCTTAGCACACCTTACACTTAGGTCCTATGCTGGTGTGATAAGGGGCTATGTAAGGAGACTGTAACTGCCTTGTATAATCCTTTATTTTAAATAAAAATTGAGATTTCTTCTTATAATGATGTTTATGACTTATGAAATGTCCGAATAAATATAGTATGCATATTTTTGGTGAATTTTAGAGAAAGGATATTTTAAAAAATGTTTATGTAAACCATAAATAATTAAAAATGTGTAATGATTTTCAAAAAATAGTCTTCTACAATTATGTTCAGTACGAAATTTAGAGTCTAATAAGATCAACTTAATTTTTGATGAATAGTAAATTATGAATAGTGATTTTATGCTTAGGATTAGTAATGTGACCAAATGGATTAGTAATCTCACTTAAAGAAAGTATTAATATAATCTAGGCACCTTGATTAAGTAATGTGATTCAATAAAATGGTTAAATAACGGTTTCATAAATTATTATTCAAGTATTAGTTTTTTCAGGTGAATAGTGTTTTTTAATTAAAAATTAAATTTAAAATATTTAGAAAATTATTTTTAAAAAATGGATTTCATTTTTGAACTCAGAGCATCGATATTATGTTAAGGTAATTTTTGGGGTTTTTTCTGAAAAAATGAATTTTCGGTGAATAGTGTATTTATTTAAAAATATTTAGAAAATTATTTTTATAAAATGGAGTTCATTTTTGAAATCATAGCATTGATATTTTGTTACTGTGAAATTTTGGGATTTTTCTAAGAAAGTTGAATTTTTAGTGAATAGTAAAAATACAGTTTTAGGGTTTTGGTATGTTTAATGACATCATAACTGTGTCATGATGATACCATGAGATATTTTAAGGGATGGTCGACCAAAGGTGATGAATTATTGTATTTGGGGTCCATGTGGCCTAACTCCATGGGAAATACCATGGGAGAGCCCATGCTTTTGAGAAAACCACTTGTGAGGTGTCCCTTGGCCATTAATGCCTTGTCCCCTCATTTTTCCCTATAAATACCAAGCCATCCTCTCATCCATTTCGACTCCCCACTCTCCCCCAACGAATTTATGGTCTCATTACCTCCCAAGGAGTCCTCCCAAGGTGCCCCCAATCCCTCAAGGTCCCAACCTTTTAGTTTTAAGAGTTACGTTTTAAGGTAAGGGATCTGACCCCTCTCTTTCTTTTCAAGTAATCTCTTTTATGTCATTTATTTTATTCTCCATGTTATTATGTTGGAGGATGTTCTTTTATATTCATCTTAATTCCCTTTTCATGTTCATATGATGAGAGACCCCCTCTTTCTCTCATCATTTCGTTTTAAGAATGTTTAAGTGGCGTCGTTAGGCTGCCGAATTTTTAAGGGATTCTTTCACCTTTCTCATTTTTCAAAGTTCTACTTTCATGTCAAGTCTTTCAAGTTCCTTTTTATTATGTTGGGGTATTATCTCTATATCTATCATACTGAAATTTTATGTTCATATGATGAGAGACCCTATTTGATCTCGTAAATTCATTTTTGTTGAAGTTTAAGTGACGTCGTTAGGCTGCCGAATTTTTAAGGGATTCTTTCACCATTCTCATTTTTCAAAGTTCTAATTTCATGTCAAGTCTTTAATGTTACTTTTTATTATGTTGGGGTATGATATCTAAATATATCATACTTATATTTTATGTTCATATTATGAGAGACCCTATTTGATCTCCTAAATTCATTTTTTTTCAAGTTTAAGTGACGCCATTAGGCTGCCGAATTTTCATAAGAGAAATCTTATTTTTGTCTTCCTTTCATGTTTTTCATTTCAAATGGTATGTCCTTAAAATTTCATTACCATGTTATTAAATCCCTTATATTCTTTCCCTCTACTTTTTTATGGGTCATTTTCGAATGTTTGACCCATGTCACCTCTCTTTTCAACGTTTTCTAAAACCCTATAACGTAGCCGTTATGCTGCAGAATTTTTGTCTCAAAATGCCTCTCTCTTCTTATCAAAATTATTTTATTTTATTAAGTGAATAATAAAAGCTCTTATTTCTACAGGGGTATTCACATATATATCAAAATGTTCTATTTTAAATTCTTGGATTTACATACATGAAACCCGCTTTCCCTTTTCGTGGGTTTAAAGTGACATAAAGATCATGTCTTTAAAGCAGTTTTTAAAACGTTATGATTATGAAATGAAACCCATTTCTTTTATGCTATATGGGTTGTTTATGAAATTATTTATGATGATATATGTGGCTCACATTATAATAAAGACATGTCAAGGGTGCGCCCAGATAGCGCTCTAATGCATTGGGTAAAGACTTAATCTCTAGAGATGACCTTTTAGACTGATACCTTGGTGAATAACCTTGGTAATTTTTAATGACACCTTGGGGATGGACCTTGGTGAAACGAAATTATGGTCAATATTAAATGTTGTATCCACATCTTCAAGTTATGAAAAATTTTATTTTTATTATGATATATCTCATGATTTCTTTCCCATGCCTTAAAGTTCTTTTCATGACCTTATTGAAGTATCTCAAGTTCACATGTAAAATGTTTCTCTTGTTTCCCTTACTGGGCCTTCTGCTCACCCTTTCTTTTGATGTATGTCCCTAGGTTATGAGAGGCAGTAATGATCCTAGGATGAACATGAGGAGAAGCCTTTCAAGGGTTTAAGAATAATGTTTTATGTTTTCATGTTTTAAGTTCCTGGTTTCCAAGACACTAAACCTTAAAGATCCTCTGTTTTGTAAAATGTAATGAAAGTTTATGTGATAAAAAGGCGGGATGCTATATCGTATGTGGTTATCTACATTATCACAATAAGTTATTTCTATTGGATTTCTTGACTCATTTCAATATAGTAATCTTGGACTTTATGAAATCTCATATAATGCCAATGAGAAATAATCCTAGAGGGTCACATACTAAGTGTATATATTGATCTTGATTAAATTATATTTGAATTTAATTATTGGAATAAATATTATTCTTAAGAGTGGGGAATAATTTTATTCATGTTTTACTGATTTCATAAATTAAATAAATATTTATTCAGTGGATTGTGAATAGTGTATTTATTTTATTTATTGAATGTTTAATAAATATTTGTTCACCAAATTATGAATAAAATATTTAATTAAATAATTATTTAGGTATTCTATAAATGTCTTGGAAAATAATTGGACCAAGATCATGTCCGGTGATGAATATTAATTTGAAATCCAGTAAAATAATATTTATCAGTGCACAAGTTGGTGCATTCCATAAATTAATAATATTATTATTTTTATATGGCATGGGGTAAGATTAGGTTTATAATATTATTTAAGGTACGTTGTATAATTAAATAATATTTTAAGCTAAACACTAACTCTATAAATAGATGGTCATGTCAATTATGTAGGGTTAATCGAGAATTGATCATCGTTGTACACAATATAATTCTCTCTCGAATTCCTCCTTCTCTCCTCTGCTAAAGAATGAGAAGAATAATAGAGAATACTTCAATCCTGAAGGGAATATAAATGATAAATATTAACAACACAAAATGATATATCTATCAATACTACAAAATCAGGCTATAGCCACGGTTTTAAACTGTGGCTATAGGCCCAAAACCCGTGGCTATAGGTTATAGCCACGGTTCCTATAACCATGGCGGGTATTGGTGTGGTTATAGGGTAAAACCTATAGCCACAGTTCTAACCATGGCAGCAACCCTAAATCCACGGTTTTTAACTCGTGGCATAGGCTAAAATCACTCATCTATTATAGCCACGGTTGCAATTATGGCTATAGATCTATAGCCATGGTTAGTAATCGTGGATATAGACCTAAAGCTACGGTTTAAAACCGTCTCTATAGGCCTACACATTTCGTAAAAAAACCAGCACCGTTCAGCTGGTGTTGGCCCCTTTCATCCTCCCCACCACCCCCTGCAAATCCCTACCACTCTCCCCCTTGCACCCCACCTGCACCTTAAAGCCCCCATGAACCCCTCCCCCTGCATCCCCCATTCCCACTCTAGAAAGACCCCACTCACCCCCCTGGATAGACCCCCCCCCTTCTGGACAGACCCCCCCTGGACTCCCCCCTCCTAGACACCCCCCCTCCAGGAAACCCCCCTCCCTCCTGTAAACCCCCCTGGACAGACCCCCCCAGGACAACCCCACCCGAATAGTAGCCCCCCCAACTGGACACCCCTTGCACCACCCCTATTGGACACCCCCCCCACCTGTACACCCCCCTCCCTCCTGGACAGACCCCTTTGGACAACCCCACTCGGACAGTAGCCCCCTCCCCCAAACAGCATCCCCTGCTGGACCCCCCTAGACAGACCCCCCCTCCTGGACACCCCCTCCCTCCTGGAAACCCACCTGGACAACCCCACCCGGACAGCAGCCCCCCCCCCCCCTGAACAGTAGCCCCCCCCCTCCACCCCCCAGACAGACCCCCCCCCCCCCTCCTAGAAACCCACCTGGATAGACCCCCCCCCCCAGGACAACCCCACCCGGATAGCACCCCCCCCCCCCTACTGGACAACCCTTGCACCACCCCTGTTGGTCACCCTCCCCCTCCTGGACACCCCCCCTCCTGGAAACCCCCCTGGACAACCCCACCCAGACAGCCCCCCCCCCCCCGGACAGCAGCCCCCCCTCCACCCCCCTAGATAGACCCCCCCTCCTGGACACCCCCTCCCTCCTGGAAACCCCCTGGACAACTCCACCCGGATAGCACCCCCCCCCCCCCTCTTGGAAACCCCCTGGACAACCCCCCCCAGGACAACCCCACCCAGACAGCAGCCCCCCCCCCCCCTCCTGGACACCCCCTCCCTCCTAGAAACCCTTCTAGACAGCCTCCCCCCCCCAGACATCATCCCCTCGCCCCCCTGGACAGACCCCCCTCTACCCCCTAGACAGACCCCCCTCCTGGAAACCCCCCTATACAGACCCCCCCCCCCCCCCGAACAGCACCCCCCTACTAGACACCCCTTCTGGACACACCCACACCCCGCTGCACAGCCCCCCTTGCACCCCACCCTGCACCCCCCCTGCACAGCCCCACTGCACACCCCCCCCCCCCACCCGGGACAGACACCCCGGCACCCCGGCACCCCGCTGCACAACCCCCTTGCACCCCCCCCCCCCCTCCCCCCCCCTCCCCCCCCCGCACACCTACACAGCCCCATCGCACAGCACTTCACCCCCCCCCCCCCCCATACCCCTTGTACCACCACCTTGTACCACCCCTTTCAGGTGGAATTTTGGAATGGCACTAAAGCAAGAATGATGGTATCTTGGTTAACACATGGAGACCTCAGGTGTAGGGAGTTATAGTGGCCTAGGTGTGGTATCATGAATCAATCCTAGGTGTGGTATCATGAATCACCAGATAACACCAACCACAAGATGATGGCTTTTACTACATCATGTCGTATACTTTGGTGCATATTTACAATAATATACAACATTCACGTATGCATCATAGGTTTTATTCAAATAATTGAAAATCATTGTGAAATGATACCAAGTATTTTGGATATGATCTTCATATAAACACCCTCAAACATTAGGTGAAAATATTGTACCAAAATTGTGAGAAACTGGAAGCCAACTATGGGTGTTTTGGTGTACATATTAGAGTTTTGAAAGATGAGAATATTTGTTTTGGAGGTGGATGACTAAATAATGATGTGGCCATGGAGATGGTTTTTTTTCCTGATGATTAACTAATCGATGTTATGGTATTAAGAAGAAGGGTATTTCATTGGGAGTGAAGTCCTGAGAAGCACTCGAAATGATATGGAAATAGTGGTTATGTTGTACAGCATTGATAATCATATGACTTATAATGTTATATGAAAATGTTGTGCATAATTATTTCCTAAAAGTATTCAAATATCTAAAATATGACTTTGTTTAACTATGTGATCAAAGATGTGACAATATAGTCTAATTGGTGGGATTAACACTACCCCCCCCCCTTGCACACCCCATGCCCCCCCTGCACACCCCATGCACCCCCCTTGCACCCTCCCTCTTCCCCTTGCAGACCCCCCCCCACTATCCCAAAGGGGGTTCCTGATACCCCCAAGATAGATACTAGTACATGGGTATTGAGAAAACCCTTTTGGGAATGATTTCTCCCATGAATATTAATGTGAAAATAAACAAACAATGGAAAAAAGAATTAAAAATCATTACAAACATAGTATAAGAAAATATCCATAAAAGGATATAGATTCAACTGAAATAAAACAATGTGGAAGAATATACATAAATATAATAGGATAAAAAAGTCCGATACAACAATCCAAAATGAAAATAGACAGATAAATGGAACCAAAAGAGCTCCAATAACACAGCCTGTGAAATCTGACCACTCATCACTTCCCACTCGTATATTCATAAATAAACCCAAAATGATGAAGTGAAATAGACCGCCAATTTCACCCAAAAGTTTTAGAAACACTAAAAAATCCATAGGAAATGTACCTCAAGTGAAATGATGAACCCCCTAGATAGCAGCCCCCCTGTTGGACCCCCTGGATAGAATCCCCCCTTCTAGACCCCCCTGGACAGCTCCACCTACTGGATAGAACCCCCCCTTACATATCCCTTGCACATATCCTAAGGGATCGTTAGTTAAGTAGATTGACCAAGCAGGTGAGCTTCAGGATTTTCCCTTAGATGTACCTACCAAATCATAACCTGTAGAGGTTGTTTTACCTAGTGTTGAGAGAGTTGTTTCCCCAGTGCCTTCAGATTTTGTATCCATAGTATATTTATAATATTTCTGAGAAAGTCTTCTTTTAGATTTCAGTGTAATTTTGAGTTATCAGGAACCTCCTATTGTTGCATCTACATCTAGTGCTCCACCTACCTCGGCTTTAGTTGATGCTGATTCGATCTAGTATATAGTAAAATAGTATCTCTATGTTTTTATAGGTGATGTGCATTCATCTCATCAGGATTAATTGAGGTAGATTCTGTAGATTGTGTTTTCAAGGAATAGGTTGACCAGTTGAAAGTGATGACAACTCTACTCAAGCTATTCATAGAGGAGAATATTTCTTTAGTAGTATGGAGATATGAGGAAATATTATTATAGACTTTTTCAATCTTATGAATCATTTCCTATATGTATCTAATACTCTAGTGGATGTCGGATGGAAGTCAAAAGTGCAACAATAAAGTGGACTCCAAAGTCCTCACTGCTACAGTTGCGGGCCACAAGCATTCGGCCCAACTGGATCAGGCTACACCAATCCAAAAATCTCCCTTGTTGCATCCCTTGATGAGAAGGAGGTTAAGAGTGCCCTTTTTCTCTAAATCTTGAGAGTCTGGCTTGTCCTGATAGGTTCACAAATTAATTATTTTTGTTCTACTGGGACATAGTTCGTGATGATCTCCTTAACATTATGAGGAAGTTCTTTAACCATGCCTCAATGACCTATGGAATCAACTCCAATTTTATTGCCTTGATCCCAAAGAAGGAAAATTCTATGGATGTAAAGGATTTCAGACCTATTGTTATTGGGAATAACTTTCCAAAAATCATGAGCAAAATTATTGCTATGAGGTTAGGTCCCATTACTCATGGGTTTATCTCTTCAAATCATCCCCCCGGACAGCCCTTGAACACCCCCTCTGGATAGCCCCCTAGACACCCCACCTTCAACCTTCCCCTACCCTACAGACCCCCTCTGACCCCCCCCCCAGACAGCCCTTGGACACCCCCCCCCTGAACAGCCCCTCTTATACACCCCACCTGAACCCTCCCCCCGCCCTGCATACCCCCCAGCACCCCCCCCCCCAGACAACCCTTTGACACCCCACCTACACCCTACCCTGCATACCCCCCCCCCCCTCGAACAACCCTTAGACACCCCCCTATCGGACATCCCCTCTTAGACACCCCACCTTCACCCTCCCCCTGCCCTGCAGACCCCCCCCCCCCCCAGACAACCCTTGGACACCCCACCTGGACAACCCCTCCTAGAAAATTCTATATCCATCAGTACCTTCACTTCATTATGAAAGAATGCTAAATGAACAATGCCTTGAAACTTTTCCAATAATATTATTTGTCTGGCTTAGTCTGAATAATAGAATTACACCACTTATAACTCAGACCCTCTAGTAGGATGGTTACAAAAATAACCTTAAGAGACTCATAAATCTAAATATGGAAAAAAATATCCTCAACCTTCAGTACCAAAACCAATTCATCCTAATAATCTTGTTACCAAATAATTATTGTGGGGATACCGTCTTGATTCTAGGGTTCCTAGGTGTGCCTTCAAGATCAATTTATTCAAGGATTTTGATTTGGTCAGGTGGGGCTTCTTATGGGATGCTTTGAATCTTCTCGGCTTTCCGACTTGGTTCTCATCTTGGGTTAAAAGATGCATCTCTACCTCAATGTTCTCGGTGAACATTAATGGCAGTTTACATGGTTACTTTTTGGGGAAAAGAGAGCTCGGGAAAGGGGATCCACTTTTGCATTTCATTTTTGTGATTTGTATGGAGTTTTCTCACGCATCCTAGAATGCAGAAGGCTGGGGGCTGGTGCGGTGGCTGGTGCGGGCTGGAGTGGCTGGTGCGGGTGGGAAGGTAGGTGATAGGGGGATGGAAGGGGGTTGGTGCAAGCTGGAATAGGTGGTAAGGGGCTAGTGTGGGTTGGATTGCAGGTGGTTGGGGGCTGTTGGGCATGTGGGAGGGGCTGGTGCGGGCTGGGATGTAGAAGGTTGGGGGATGGTGAGGGCTAGAAATGGTGGTTGGGGATGTTTTTCAGGTGTCATAGGTCTGGAATGAGTGTTTTTCAGGAGGCTGTGGGGTGGTGGATGGTGTGGTGCCCAGTGTGGTGGCTGGTGTGGGCTGGATTGCAGGTGGCTGGGGGCTGGTGCAGGCTCGAATGCTGGTGGAAGGGGGCTGGAATGCTGGTGGAAGGGGGCTGGTTGCAGGTGCTGGAGGGATGGTGTGGGCTGATTTGAAGGTGGCAGGGGGGCTATTGCGGGTTGGAATGCTGGTGGTAGTGGGCTGAAATGAAGGTGGAAGGGGGATGGTGTGGGCTGAATGTGGATGGAGCAGGGCCAAATCACGACATTATAGTGGTGTGACCGCGGCGTGACTGAGTCGTGACCGCGGCGTGATTGCGGATTGACCGCGGCGTGATCGCGGTGTGACCGCGGCATGACCCCAGCGTGACCGCGGCATGGCCCCAGTCTAGCATTATCTGTGGGGTAGCATCTTCCGGCCAGGAGCGAAGAGAGCGGGAGGAGGCAGGGAAACATTTTAGTCATCACCCTGCTGGTATAAATTGTGATTAGTCAGTCTCAACATTGATCACAAGACTCATGGAAGACTATCACTGTGAACTACCATAGAGTGTCATCCTGAAGTAGGGCCAAATCATGGCATTACCGCAGCGTGACCGCGGCGTGTTGGCCCTGTCCAGCGACATCTGTGGGGAAGCATCTTCTGGACAGGAGCGAAGGGAGCGGGAGGAGGTGGGGCAACATTTTGGTCATCACCCCACCAGCATAAATTGTGATTAGTATATCTCAACATTGATCACAAGACTCATGGAATACTATCATTGTGAATTGCCACGGGCTGTCGTCCTGGAGTAGGTCCAAATCACGACATGACCGCGGTGTGACCGCGGCGTGACCACGGTGTGACCACGGCGTGTTGGCCTGGTCCAATGACATCTTTGGTGTAACATCTTTCTGCCAGGAGTGAAGGGAGCGGGAGGAGGTGAGGAAACATTCTGTTCGTTGCCCCGCTAGCAGAAATTGTGATTAGTCAGTTTCAACATTGATCACAAGACTCATAGAATACTATCACTATGAACTGTCGTAGGGTGTCGTCCTGGAGCAGGGCCAAATCACGGAATTACCGCGGCGTGACTGCGGCATGACCGCGGCTTGTTGGCCCGGTCCAGTGACATCTGCGGGGTAGCATCTTCTGGCCAGGAGCGAAGGGAGCAGGAGGAGGTGGGGCAAAATTCTGACCGTTGCCCCGCCAGCAGATGATAGAACAGATCAACTATTTAATATGCTATAACAAGGTATCTCCAGAGAAGGTTTTAGTGAGCAGCACAATGATGCAACATATAAAGTTCAACAAAATGACAGAAAAGAATCATACACCCTACACAAACAATTTACAAATTCTTTCACTTTCCCTAAACATGGAAATTTTATTTATAATATTCAAAGCGTGAAAAGGAAGGTGTCATGGTCAAGGAATATGCCTACTCGGGAAATGTCATTTGAGTTAAATGAGTATGATAAGACAATTTATATTATTCAAAGAAACCAAAAACTAACTAGCCACAAAACAAACACCAACAAGAGGTATATGAAAGACTCAAACCAAATCTAAACATGATACAAATAACTATCACTACTCTTTGGTTTAGAAGACAGTGCACCTCCATTGGAGGGGTTTTAATATAAAATCATGGCATTAATTTATCACACAATTCATTTAATTATATTTAACTTTTATTCGAAAACTCATTCAGCACAAATCAAATGCAATAATTTAATCAACTAGATCAACATAACTATCACTGTGAGTTTTCGCAAACAGCGCACATCCATTGGAGGGGTTTTATTATAAAAACATGACTTTATTTATCAAATGAAACAATTATATTAAAGAACACTTATTCAAGATATTCAATTCAATATAATTAAGCAGAATTAAGAAAGAAGCTAAATTCAATTTAAAACATTCTTGAATTAAAGAGGCTAGAAGAGGGATCCTACCTCAAGTTGGAACCAAACCGTCCACTTCGGCTCTTGGAGCTTTCAAACTAAAAGTTTCTACTCCCCCACTGGGTATGCGCACCTTCACACACATTCAAGGACACCTAGCCTCTATGTACACACATGCATGGTCATGAGCATGTGCAAGGGGATCCTTGCACATATGCTTATATGCATATACCAGTCTCCACTCACCTGCGTATGCATTTATATATATATATATACATGGGAACACATAGCCCCATATGTGCATAATCACTACCATGGTTGACTATACACGTAACGAGGGAACCCACATACATATACTTTCTTACTTATGCACACGCAGGCGAGTCGTCCTTAACTTGGATACTCAAAACCAACGAGCAGGGATGAACACACTACACAAAGGATATTAGGAACATTAAAACACATAAAGGATGCTACATAACCAGTGAGAAACCAACCAATGACATTAAAGTATTACCTTGATTGGGAGAACCAAATCCACCCAAACCAACACGAAATGATCCAACACCCTACTAAAAACATAATATGGAGTCAAAAACACTAAAATCACCAAATACATGAGGTACGATACAAGTAGTAACCATATAATCTTACCTCGAATTAAAGCCGGTGGACTGAATCAATCTGAACCCCATTTACCCCCCATCGCAGAACATAATTACCCTTTGTCCACACAAATAAGTAAAAGACCTAATTGTTCAATGTGATAAAGAAAATAAAATAAAAACTAAACTAAAACATACCTGTCTCCTATGACTATACATGTCACCGCCCAATATATAAGAACCACAATTCCCCATGGGTCAAATAATGTTCCTCGAAGCAAGGGGGAAATAGATCCATGTTTCAAAATGATACTATCAAATAGTATATTCCTATTAATTATCAATTATTGTCCCCCTGACCTGCAGACCTCCCCCCTCCCCCCACCCACAGCTCCCCCACCCTACACCAGCAACCCCCACCCCCTGCACACCTCCCCTTCCCCACCCCCCTGCACCCTTCCCCCTACACCCCCTCCCCCCGGACCCCCCCAACTCCTTCCTGGACAGACCCCCCACCCCCTCCCCCCAGACACCCCCCTAACTCGTTCCTGGACAGACCACCACCACCCCCTCCCCCCCCCCCCCACACACACACACCATACACAACACCCCCTAGACACCCCCCCCCACCCCCCTTCCTGGACAGCCCCCCCCCTTCTGGAAACCCCCCCCCCAACTGAGTTCTGACTTTTAGTAACATGGGTGTGAGATATGAATTTTGACCTAGATAGTTTTTATCCCCTCATGCATTTTGCTACTTCAAGCCATGGTATTTATAATAAATGAAAAACTCTGGTCAATCGCAAAACGGTACCTAGATCTACCATTGATGTTGTCTTACACCACGGAGACATCTCCACACACACTCTCATTTGGGATACCAAGTGCTATCATATTCACATTGAACACGTCGGTTTCCAATTATATGGGTGACCCTAAACTAAATCCCCTAGTGACCTACTATCACCACCTCCTTAGAGATCATCCACATAAATAGAAACATTCTCAATGGTCAGCTCACTGCCTCACTCTATCATTTCAATGGACCCTGCATGTAACCACAACGTGAATTCTCATGAACCAATTCATTCCCATCAATCCATGATTACACTACTCTTTACTATAACATAGTGATTCCCCCATGAGTCAAGGACCTCCAGGCCTGGGCACACATCCCATCACATTTTTCCCCATTCTTGCTGCCTTCCAAACACCATCAAATGCCTCAGATTCCTATATCTAATATTGATCTTTTTTTCTATTATATTGATCTTCCTCATCATCATCATAAGAATATTTTTCTTGATCCTAATTCTATTTAATCTTTATATCTTCAATCACTTATGATGCCAACATAAATGGCCTTACCTCTTCCACATATTGCTTTGTTTTAACAAAAGATCTAGTAGCCAATGGAATCTATAAATTTGAATAATATTTATGATGCATTATTATTTTCCCTTTAATGACTGGATAATTCCATGACTCACAGACATCTTTATTCCAATTCCTTAAGCCAAACCCAAATGGAACTATCGCATGATAATCCTACTCATAGTCTAATGAAAATTTGGAATCTGCTTATTTATCACTCAGATCTGGTTCTTCTTAGATATTTGAACCAACCTTATTCCTTTTTCACCTAGGAATTACTATCTTCCACACTTAAGGATCTTTATCACCCTCGACATTTTCATTAAAATCTTTGAAATGGTTGTGAATATGAATTGATTTGGGGGCTCACATCTCAGAAGACAACTACATTTCAGAATCACTTGTATCTGGACCATAAAATGTCTGAGGATTCAGTTCTACCACATTTTTTTCCAAAAAAAAGATATAATAATACTAGAAACACCAACCTGGAATGTTGAAATATGAATTGGATCTAATGGAATTGAACTACAGTCATTCAAAATTCCAAAAGTAGTGATTAGAACAACACCATCATCAATCTCCTTCCCTTTTCACCCATTTATAGAAGTCATGGATTGGGAATAGGTGGATATAGCATTGGAAGAGCTTGGATCTTCCTATCCCATGACTTTCATATCCCACTTGGATCTTTCCAAGTATTTCCTCAAACTAACAAAGATATATGTGACCCTTAGTTCTAGTTGCAGTGACCTCAACCCATTCTGGTGAGAATCATTTATTATGTTGCCTTTGATTTATGAGTTACCTATTGAGAGGACTACATGATGTTAAACTTTATCCCCATGCTGGCAGTTGGATAGATCATGAACCATGTGTCTACATGATGAACAGAAGTCATCCCAAGATTCATAGCAGACCTGCTGCTTCCAAAAAATCTCCCCTTCAATATCAATGCAGATAAAATCCATTTGTACCTTTGATACATCGACCTCAACACATGTTTTAGGAGGAACAAGGTGGAATAAAGTTATGGTGTGATTATTAGTATAGAAGTGGCCCAAAATATTACCAATAAATTTAAGAATCACTAAATTATGAAATGGGGGATATAGGATAGGGGCATAAATCCAAATCACCATTGAGGGAAGATCCTATTTTAGGTGGAACTTTAAAAACAAATAGAAAATAGAGAAGTTTAAGCTAGTGAAAGCATGTGGAGAATTCAATCAGGTAGAGATAAGGGAATCTTCAGTTGAAAAATGAATCAAAAAATCCCACAGATCCATAATCCCTATAATCACCCATTCAATAAAACCACATGAATCAAAAATAAACCTATCAAAGGTTTCCATTGAGGGGAGACTCTTGCCAAAGTGAGCCACTAATGTGAGATTCAATAGCGAAGAAGCATTTAAAAAATCTAGGGGGAAACTTCAATCTTAATAATTTCATCATCTCATAACAGAATTTTTGGGCTAATTTAAATTTTGGTAAGCTATACAAAAGGCTAGGGTTGATGAAGGGGGATAATGGTCAGAACTATGAATCTGGAGTAGTCGGGCTGAATCCTCACCCCCCCCCCCCCAGGAGAGGGGGGACCAGAGGGGAATCCATGCAGCCTACAACATTATCGAAGGAAGCCACATGATCGGAATAGGTCTATCCTTATATGTATACACACATAAGAGTTTGGTCAAAATAATTTCATCAAAAACTCATATTAGTGCTTGCGCACCAATAAGCCTAACATCTCAACCATTCCAAGTCTAATCAGACAACCACCCTTAAACTATCATATTCTCGAAACCTGAGTGTATACTTGTACTCTATCCATCCAAGATCAGACAATTTAAGATCATAATCATCTACCTCATCGGGATTCATACCCAAAAACAGTCAGGCCAAGTATACTATCAATCCTTCCCTTTGAAATGCAAACCTCAATACTAAAACGCCTAAAGTGCTTTTCATCATAGAAGTATAAAGAGTCACCATGCCTATACCACATACTCGACAGTACCTATAATGCACCAATATCATAATTTAAATCATCTACCCATGATTTTGTCTCTAAAGGAACTAACAATCCCAGGCTAATACCTCTATTAGGTTACTATCATATACCATATCTCATCTTAAGCATAGTACCCGAATAACCAATATCTTGAGTCATATCTCAAGGGAATTAGGCCCTCCCACCTAGCTCAATAACCACATCTCACATAGGTCAAAGCTCATAGGGAAACATCTATTTTTTCCCATTTGAAATATCTTGATGCAACTAATGTGCTAACACCCACTCTAAATTTCTTAAATATATGCATATCAGGCATTACATGAAAATCACCATCCTACTATGGAAATTATCCTAAACTAAGGTTCTACTGTCATCCCCAATCTTCACCTCATCCCAATTTTCAATATCATCCAAGATATCTCAATCAATCTTGAAACTATAGGATTCTTCCCAACCTGAACCTACGATTAGTGAATTATTCTTAGGTACCCAAGCATCATGTCCACCCAAGAAGTATTTGAGTACAACTAAGTAAAGAACCACCAATGGGGTATTATTCATAACCATCAAATATAGTGTATGGGTAGATGATATGCTTAGTTGAATAAATAAATAAACTATGGAAGCATAAATAAATACCCATCATTGATCCTTGGGATATAACATGACACTCAGTATTGGTTATACCTACTTTGGTTAGTGTCAGAGTTTTTTTAGCATATCATGTGATCATTTCCACTAGTACGGATCCCAATATAAATTTATTATAAGGTGAAAGCATCAATTCCTTGGAGGTAATTCTAGTAAATCTAATTGTATCAAGCCCGTACCTAATTCCAAGGAGTGTGTTCTAGGAAATATTGTAGTATCAAGCATATAACAGATTCCTAGGGGGATAGGCCTAGGAAATCCAATAGTATCATCAATAGAATCAATTCCTTTGGGTATGACCCTAGGTAATCATATTGACCCAAATATGGAATCCCAATATCCTTGGAATTCTATATAAACCAAAATATTGAATATAAGGGGATTTCCCAATGCATTCATATTGTATCAGTATCAACAGATAGTTCCTAGAAGCACATCCCAGGAATCCTATTTTGACCAGACAGCTGAATCATAGGTAACCTCTTAGTTATTCCACTTAAATCCTTGAGGGTAGTGTGTCCCACCCATAATATCTCATATAACACATTATATACAGGTTATCAATATTCTCAAACTCATCTCAAAAAAACAAGGGTTTCCATCTCAAGCGCATAACCTATCTTCAACACTAATGCCATATCTGGCTCACACACAGTTGATTTGGGTTCCAAAGTGACACCCATAGTCATCTATAATCCTTATTGCATGCACCCTCATAAGGGTAAAAATCACTAAGGCACCCTCATGGGTACCCTAGGTTACATTATAGAATGAACACCCTATGTGGATTCCTTTATCAAATTCACATATATCATGTCAACACCCATAGGGAATCACGTCCCTCAAAATAGTCATAAACATCTCACGACCTCACTATAATCATAATAAAAGCCTTACTTGCATAGGTCTAAAGAGATGGAAACCTTCCCATATCACTTTCCAAGTCACACTATGTCGGTCCGCTCACAAAACCTATCATCAATTTAGATAAATTATACCAACCAAGGTATCTAAACCTCATTAGGGGAGGAACACCTTCACACACTCATCTCTACTAGCATGAAGGTTTTAAGGAATATTAAGGATCTTTCATGGCCTACTAGGTATAATAACTATATCTCATCACATCCCTCCACTTGAAGGTCACTAAGGAACCTACACTAAGGTCCACTACGCTTATATAATTCACTTTATTTTATATACACCCCGTATGGGGTTCATGTTTTTCAAGGCATATAATTATACTTATACTCTTAGACATCTATGGTCGAGATATATAGATAGTGCACAATGGTCCATCATGGACCTTGTCACTTTCCACATTTAATTCAAATGAATTCTATTATAATTAAACTAATTAATTAATTTATAAAGGTTAATCTCTTGAGGTGGTGAAACTGCACACATCACATTTCACATAAATCATGTATAAACCAAAGGGTTATGCCCAATAAACCACTGACCTTAATTGAAGTTATTTCCTTTAAAGAAGATTGACCACCTTCTAAGCTTGTATAAGATCTAGCATCAACTGAGGATCCTAACCTAGCCCCAAAATTACAAATAATCAATTATAACATTTTATAATTAATTATCTTATCCAATTAAATTAATTATATTGATTATAATTAATTTCATAATTTAAAACAAAAAGAAATAAATGCTTAATCAATCACTAGGCTGCCTCAATGCACCCAAAACATGAACAAACACACATGGAGGTTCCATGGAATACACCTGATACTATCATGGGAAATACAAAAAAATGGTACCTATTTAATAGGTGATTTTAGTAAATTTAGCTGAAAACCATAAATAAAATCATCAGGTGACTTACCTTTAATTAAACATCATGAAATATCATACAGTAGTTATCTCAATACATCTTCTATCTACACCAAGAAAAATCCCCATTATGTGGGATAATTTCCACCATCCTTTGGTGGAAATTTCCAATAAACCCCAACATAAATCTTCTAAAATTATATACTATGGATGGAAACCAAAAAAAAGTAAAGTGATGGAATAACTTACTCGAAAAGAAAATTTGGTTCCATTCATGGCATGAACAGGGGTTTCATGGAACGATTTCCCTTTTACCTGAGTAGCTGTCATGAAGGATTAACCGCAGAAATCTTCACAGAAATTGTAGGGTCTAGCTCGAGTAGATACCACTCATAGAAGGTCTCGGTTCGTCCAATTCACTGATTAGAGGAGGAACGCATAATGAAGTGGGTGGAGGAGGAGAGGGATGCACGATGAAGGGGATTAGAGGGATCACGCAAGGGAGGGGTGAACTGAGTAGAGAATCCGGTGAGGATTGGCCGAGGGGGAATTGACCAGTGGTGATGAGAAAGAATGGTTTCGCATGAGGGAGATGAGTCCTGACGAGAGAGGAGATGTGGGAGGGAGATGAGTCATGATGGAGTTAAAACCAATTGAGGAGTTGTTTCCACGGGAAACATTTATCCATAGTTTTATCTATTCTAAATCCATGGTTTTCAAATAATCGTGGATATATTTTAATCTATAGCCACAGACCAATTAAATTGTGGATATAGGTCTGTGTCTATAGATCATTTTTCTAGTAGTGTATCATGATAGCACCCCTCATTGCATCAGTGTTGTTCAGAGATCAAAGAAGCATGTGTGGAACACAATTAGAAGAACTCTACACTAGGATCCTACAAGCATAATAATGGTAATTTGAGAAGGGTTTTCTAAATGATCAACACCATCATCATTGAAGAAAGTTCCTAAGATGAGGTAACCTGTCTTTGGATCTAAATTAAGTTAATTATAAATCTAATTTGAATAAGATCCACACTATAGGTTCCAGGATTTTCTATTTCAATATTTAATGGAAATTTTTAATTGTTCATGATGTTTATGTCTTATAAAATTATAGGATGATCTATAAAATCTGAAAGAAAAAACATTAATGGTTATTTTCCCACCAAGGAGCTTCCACAGTGCCTGGGACCTTTAAATATATGAACACCTATTAGTGGAGATTGTGTTTTACCATATTCTAAATTCCCATGGAATGATGTAATCCAATATTGGTATTTGTGTCATTAGGGTATAAATTTGAGATGTACTAGAAACACAATCTTTGAGGAATGTTTTAACCTAACTGAGTGTAAACCTTTTTCTCAAATAAGACACTATTGAGTTCCTTTAATTCTATATCCTGACAAATTTTCATAATCATGAAAGTTATTTATTATCCCATAAAACATGGATCTCAACATGAAATATTAATTTATATAATCATTATACAAAGTAATACCTTAATCTCGCATTAATTTCAAATCTTCGATCAATGGATCCAAATAAACATCAATATCATTACCCAGTTGTTCTGGACCTGATATAAGCATAGTTAACATAATGTATTTTCACTTCATTCATAACAACAGTGGAAATTTATAATTTACCAATATAAATGTCCATATACTATGAGTGTTACTTTGCACACCAAAAGGATTAACTCTATCTATAGATAGCACACAAAGAATGTTTCTTGTATTATTTCCAAATTCAGGATATTAATTATCAATTTTCTTCCACTGAGGATAGTCTTCTATGTGAAGAAGTTTCTAATTTTTATTTCCTATAGATTTATTACACATCAATTGTCTTTCAGTATCCCCACTTTTATATAGGAACCAAAATCTTGGAATGATTGGAAAGTATCATACAACTTTTAAAGGATTTGATTCGTCTTTATTATATTGAGATGCAGCACACTTTGAAAAAAATTTAATTGATTCATGGTCCTTGCATAATATTATATAGTGTAACATCCTAGTTTAGAGGAAACTCAACTGGTTCCCCAGCCTAGTCCACCATAAGACCTCAAGGGAACCTCCCCAAATACTAGAGGTTGCTGACTAGTAGTGGGTTTATAAGGAGGTATCGTGTGAAGGATATAACCCATATATTAGATTGTGTAGTAGAATAATAAATAATTAAATATCATCCATCAAAATAAACTATAAATAGAAGGAAATTAATATAAATAATACAGGTAGTAAATTAAATGCAATAAAGGCCCAGACAACCATGTCATACCTCACCAGACCACCCATTGGGCCATATAAAACGAATCAAGATGTTGGTTCCATGAATACACTAAGAACTAGCTCATACTGATCTCTAACATCATCCCAACCATCCACTCAATCATACTACCTTGGGCCTTGGTCTAAACTTGTACTTGAAATAACTATGTGAGAGTTGCTCAGGTACCCACGTGCAATAGAAGCCTCATCACGGTGTGAGTACAAAAATCACCAGGTAACCACTAATTTAGTCTCATAAAAACCATCATATGAAATGATATGTTCGTGTGAAATGATCAAAATAAATAAATAAATTATTTAACAATAAATAATATAAACAAAAATACCTTCCTCAACCCAATGCTAGGATATTTCTGAGCACGTAATGTAGACCATGCCAACACGTGAACCAACTATACCATTTTCAGTCCTTAAGCACATAACCTTGATCGACCATACCTACTTTTTTGGTTTTATGGTTTCTTTGATCATGTCATTATATTGTTCCAACTATAAAAATATTGGATCCTATTGTAACTTAGGAATCCCTCATATCTATAATCAATGGCTAACAACTCATAATAAATGCCTCAATAGCTAAATCCCAAGCATTATGAGCATATCTCCAAACTCCAAGTATAATGAATAGATTAAGGTTGATTCCTAAAATCCTGATAAATTGTTGAATAAAAATTATCCCCCCACATCACCATGCAAAATGGTCAGATACTGGCATCATGAGCATCCTGGTCAAGAACAAGTAAATCATTAGGGTTGATATGTAGGATCCTATCACTATCCTAGACATCTCTTCATAATCATAAAAATAATCCCCCAAGCATGGACGGATAGTTCCTAGTTAGTATAATCATCCTAGGGACCTTTGGTGTCTAGGGAGTCCCATATAAACCTTAGGTTGAATCACGGTTTCCCATACATTCTTCACATGGATCAATAATTGGATCACGAGTGACACCAAACATCCATGACACTATCATCATCCAAGTAGGCTCATAGCCATATCACATTAGGCCCAAGTCCAGATCCCAAGAATCACCTATTGTCATCCATCATACCGTCGTCACATCAGGCCCATAGGCTGGGTTTCAGGAAGCACATGTGGAACTATATTTGCATCCATAATAAATACATGAGGGAATAAATAAAATTAAAGGCTTAGTTGAATACCCAAACCCATCACTATAATCCACATCCCCACAAGCTCACACATTTGGTGTGGGTTCTAAAATGACACTTGTTATCATCTCTACTTGAGCCATATACACCCTCTCAGGGGCGGTTAAACATCATGGCACCCACTGTAGTACCCCTAGGTCACAGTATAATAGATGTTCCATCACATGGGTCATTGATTTCAATCCAAAACATATGTTAACATTCAATTCTTGGATGATACTATGTCCCTCAGCATCATCATCATGAAAATGTGGCCTCAATGGCTACACAAGGTATCTTACATTGGAAACACTCAAGAGATAGAACATTAACCATCTCAGTCCTCAAGATTTCATAGGGTCAATCTGATCCCCAAGACTTCACTATAACCTTTATTTTATCCACCTTGTCTAAACACAAATAAATTCAAGGCCTCGACCATTAGTGGTTGAGGAAAACCAACTAGTAAAAAGCTCCATCGAGGCCTTGTAACTTTGTGTATCTTAGTCATGGAATTTAAATTTAATTAATTTAAAAAATCAATTTATTAAAACAATTCAATTAATACATTTAAATTATGTAATTCATTTAATTAAACATATTGATCACCTTAGTGGTGATATCATATTCTAGAATAAATACCATGAGGGAAAATACTCATACCACCTAATTAAAACCAAATCTTTATATTTATGTCCAATGACCAGCAGCACCTACCAAGGCTCACCCAAGGTCCAACCAAGCTCATCCAACCTCAAATGATCATGTTTCAACATCTCGGGCACCTAACTCAAGCCAATAAACATCAATAAATTAATTAAAACATTTAAAACTAATTTAATAATTAAATTAAAAAGGGAATAACCATAAGAAATCACACTATTGGCCTCATCACATTGAAAATGAAACTAAATGCATGCCAACAACCCATGGAATGACCCAAACTCATAATGGGAAAAATACCTAACATGCGAAATCAATTCAATAATTAATTTAATAAAAAAAACTAATAAAACCCAAAATGGTGACAAGCCTTGTCTAAATGATGAGAAACTGGATGTAAAAAAGAGTCTTGGAATGCCCTCATCCAAGGTAGAATGAAATTATCATCATCATCATCTAATTCCACCATGAATCAGTAGAATTGGAACCAAAAACCCTAACTGGATATCTAAAAATTAGAAATGGGAGAGTGAGGACACAAGCATAGATCACCAGAGTTAAAGACACACCTTAAATCATCTATGTGAGACACTAAAAACACCCTTTTAAAGGTCTTGAAGGAGATGAAGGAAGGGGGAAGAAACCCATTGTCCAAGTGTGGGAAAGGTAGGAATAAGAGGGTGTTTCCATATTAAGAAATTAGGATATAAAATCAAAATTCTCCCTCTTTAATGAGTCTCATGGTTGTTCAAATAGTGTTTCAACCATGAAACCCTTGGTACCCAAGGCAACACACCTTTCATGGTTGGCCTTCGTGGTTTTTCAAACTGGGTTCTGATCATATAAACTCTTCTTCAATATTGTGCAAAGTTTTTCTATAGCCATATGCAAATCGTGCATCAAGAAACCAAGTCCAATATATGCTACACAGTTTCCAATAAGACCCATATGGTTTCTTAAAAATCATGCTCTAATAATACTATAGAACCATGTGTTATAGAATCTGAACTAGAACTACTCCTGCGTAAGGGTACACACATTTTTTCTCTAAATTGTGCGGTCCAAACCATGAACACTATCTAGAGTTCTCCAAAACCCTCCAAATTTTAAACTAAAGCTGTAAAGTCCCATGTTTTTTAACCGGGTTAATATACAATTTTTTTAAAAAAATCAGTTTATCAACGGGTCATTTTTTTAAACCGAGCTCCGGAATTTTATTCTGAGTGTTGGAACACCTAAAGGTATCGTTTTTGGACTTGTGTAATTACCCAATATTTTTTTCAGGTGTCCCGATGAGTCTCGGGAACACTGATTTTAGAAAAGTCCACTTTAATGGATCTGCACGAGCAGTGCACGGTTGCGGTCCAACCCATGCAGTTTACCCTATTTAATAAATTATTTAATTTAATTAAATAAGATTATATGAGAGTTTGTGATTAATTAAAATAATTTTTTAATAATAATAATAATAAAGTTATTATTATTATTATTATTGTGTTTGTTTAATTAAATGAATGTTAAATAATTAATTAAATAACGGTTGAAGAAATTAATGTGGATTATGGGTTTATCGAAGAATCGTTTTAATTAAATTTTAGAGTTTTTGAATTATTAAAGGACCATTTATTATTAAATGGAGGAATGTGCTAATAATAATAATTTTATTATTAGTATTATGGTGTCATAAATTATTTTGATGCTTTGATATTTTAATTTCATGTTAAAGGAGTGTATCATTTATGAGAATTTAATGTGGCTTTTGAGCTTCTCAAAGAAACATTTAACAAAATGAGGAGTTCCAGATTTAATGAAGCGTTGTTATTAAATAGTGGTGTTGGGTTTATCAAAAGTTTGAAAAATAATAATAATGAGATTATTATTATTGTAGTTTTATGAATGTAATAATTATTATAAATATGGAAATTAAATTAGGGGTCATGGGTTGGAGTTTCTATCATATTAATGATATTGGAATAAATTGGGAGTTTCGTAATTAATTATGAAATTTTTATTAAGAGAATAATGAATTAAGAAGAATTTTTAATTAAATGGGGTTTAATATTTAGGTTAAAATATTTTAATTGGATGTTTAATGAGGTGTAATAGTTATGTGAAATTAATGAGGATTTTGGGTATCTCAAAGAAGTGTCTAATTAAATAAGTAGTTTTGTAATTAATAAAGAAGTGTTTTTATTTAATAAGAGGTGTTGGGTTTTATCTAAGGTCGAATAATAATTATAATAATGCAATTATTATTATGGGTTTATGAGTGGTTGTTATTATTATTATGAATAATTATAATAATGGATTTTTTTGGGGTTTCATTTAATTAAATTAAAGGTAAATAAGAATTTAATTAATCACTACGAAGCGGAGGTTTTTATTTAGTTAATTTTTGTTGAGATAATTAATTAAATAATTATGATTTGTAGTTTTTAAATTTAATTAAATTGTGTTGAGAGAATTTAATTAAAAAAACATGAAGTGGGGAAATTATTTACCTAAATTTTGTGAATGAATTTAATTAAATAATGTGTAAATGAGGAGTTGGGAATTATCAAAGAAGGGTAATTTTAAATAGTAATATTAAATAAAGAATAAATGTGGAGTTGGGTTTAATTTAATTAAACCATTTTAAATATAGATATCAGGTTGTGCACGATTAGTCAAATGGTGCGGTTCAGCTGTGCGGTTACCCGGTTTTTAAAATTATTTATTTTTATTTTATTTTAAATAAAATAAATATTTAATAATAATAATAAGGATATTATTATTATTATTATTTTAATTTTATTGGATGATTAATGGGGGTTTTCAGAATTAATTGTGAAGCATTTATTTAAAGGTTAGTTAATGAAGTAAAATTATATTAAATGAGAATAATAAATGTTATTATTATTATAATAAGACTATTAGTTTATCTTGAGTGTAATTGATAATTGGGGGAGAGAACATAAGGGTGGCACACCACCATATGGGAGGAACATCAAAAATGCACCAGGCCCCTTCTTTAAGGTGCGCTTCACCCCCCCCCCCCCCCCCCTCACTGGCTCTTCTTCACGTGATAGAATCCTCCCGATGTCTTCTCAAATATTTCCCATCTTGGTGAGGTGAGTTCTTCTGCATTTGTTTTGTAATTCACATTAGTCGTTTGTCTCCTTCCTCACCCTTTTTTCTTAGAAAAAATCTTAAGGTTCAGGTTTTATTGGGTTTCCTTGTTTCTTCGGTTCTAGGGATATGCAAGGGGTTCCTCTAGACCCTTTGGTTTGTATTTCGGAATCTGCCGACAAAGGTGATGCACATGAGTTCATTTTCACTTTTCTGTCATGTTTTGGGAAAGGTTATTTAACCATGGTATTTTTTCACATCATTAAATTAAGGGTTTGATAATTTATTTGAGTCCTCAGTACCTAGTTAGAGGTGTGTTGGTCCTTACTGCTTTGATTCTGAGTACCTGTTTTAATATTTTGAATTTTATTTATATTTTTTCCGGACATATGCATGAATATATATATATATATATAAGGTGTGATCTCATGAAAATTCAGACCAGTTGTAGAGTGGTTGCTACCAAGTATATTAAATCCCTTCGGATTAAAAATGGTGACACCCTGAGGTAGGGTCCCAAATCCTTAACACTTTATTTAAGAATTATAGATACATTAAATAAATTGAGAATGTGATTTTCCTTGATTATGATATTTCTATGCATGACACTTTTGATGTTATTAAATGATGTCACCCACATGAGATAAATGAGGACTTGAACATGTGTTGATTTTAAACATGTTTTTCTAATTTTGTTAAAGTGATATGATTGAACAGTTAAATGATTTGGATGGGCTGAGTGGGTAATAGGTTAATTAATTGTAGAATTAATTATTAATTCATGAGTTGGAATAAAATTATGTCCTTTATTGATTATTGAGAATATTGAATATTTGACGTGTTTAGAATATAAATTAAAAACTGGTAATAATTAATGGATGGATTAATTATTACATGTTAAATGGTAAATGGTTAATTAATTTATGATTGATTAAATAGATAATATTTAATTATATAATTAATTTTTGAATTAGTTATTTTTCATATATTAAATTAAGATTGTGAATTAATTGTTTGTTACGATTTTTGGCCAAGGGTACCTTTTTATGCGTATTAGTTTTCCATGCCTTAAGTTGTCTTGGATGGAGTTTTTTAAAAATCGATATGTTGTGTGAGATTTTTTCTAAATATCTTGGCTTTGTTCAGCATGTTTTGAGATGATTATGACGTTCATGTAAATTGTAAAGTCATGGATGAATCACTGTTTGAGTGGATGGGTTCAGACTTGTTAAAGAATTTGGATAATTAAATGTTTATTTAATTAATTAGTTGGATTGCTAAGATTTATTAATTGTTAATTAATTATTAAATAATGATATGTTTAATTTTTAATTAATTGTTGACTTATTTGATGAGTGATTTATGTTGTTATTTTGTTGTTCAATTATTTGATGGATTGTATTAATTAATTTATGAATTAATTAATGGATGGTTTTGGGGTGTTAGACATGGATTTCTAAAAAAATGATAGATATATATGTATTATTGATTAATGGGTTGTGAGTCAGGTACTGATGCTCCAAATACTCATGGGGTGGTAGACATGGCGTTCTACACCTAGTTTTCATGCAAATATTCTTTTATGGGACATGGACTGATGTTCCAAATACCCATGGGTTGTGAGACAAGGACTGACGCTCCAAATACTCATGAGGGTGCTAGAGATGATGTTCTACACCCATTAAATGACATTGGACTATGGGTCCAATTGGTCTTACATGAAATGTATTAATGGTTAATGAAAAATGTTGTGACATAATGATTCGTGAATTGAATATGAGAAAGGGTTCAGAATTATTAATAAATTGGGTGAATCACTGTTAGTGGACGGACCGAGGATCAAATCACTATTTTAGTGTATAGGCTGAGACATAGTATATGGAAGGTTAAATTGAATGACTTATGACACGTTATCCAAGCCAAATAACAATCTTGGATTCAGTCTTTACTTTGATTACTTATATGGACTTTAGAGACATCTGTGGTGAGTGACTTATATGGGGGATGTTGGGCTTAGGAAGAATCTCAAGACTTTCGTAATTTAATGAGGATTTCATAATTGAAAAATGAAAATGATTATGTAATTATTGTTGAGTATGCAAGACAAATGTATAATACAAGTTCAGACACCAGCTGAGGGCTGAAGCAGGTACTTGGGTATAAAGTTACTTTTTACTACTTACTTTACTTATGCATGCTTTCACACGGTTTAAATTATTTATTGAATGTCTAGATTTGGGGTAGACATCGATGGTCCCGACCTACTGATATTTATATCTCACACCCTACTCAAGCTGTCATTGCACTGGGGTACCCAAGTAGATTCTATTTGGTTGCAAGACTATTCTATTTGCATTTACTTGGGAGATAGGAGTAGAGGACCAAGCGGAAGCTCGAGATGCTTAAGGAGATCGCCCTTGGGGATTTGAGTCATTATTTATTTATTTCTGTATTGGAATGTAAAGCATGTTGTTTTGTTCATTGTTTTCTATTTTTGTATCATTAGCATGTCATGCATGCATCTGCTGTTTAATTGACATTGGCCATTTGTTTTGTACAAGATTTATAAAATTTTCCTTCCACTACTTTATCATTTATTAGGCTGCTTTCGCTATTTATTTCCATTGTTTGTTATTTAATCTGATATACTATTGTTCAACTCTAATAAGAGGGTATAGTCTCCCCACTTACTATCCTTAGACCCTTACTGCTAGTCAGTAACCTCTAGCGTACGGGGAGACATACATGAGGTCATGTGGCGACCGGTCCGGCCACTGGTTCAGGGGTGACCCGGGTCGGGATGTTACAAAGTGGTATCGAAGGGAGGTGTCTTTTCCTTTGTCTTATTATTTTGGGGTTGGTAAATAGGAGACTAAGAATGTGTCAGCACTTGGGTTAATAGTCGTTCTTGGGACTAATCACCTCATGTACGGCAAATGACCAAGTGGCCAGGGATGGGAATTGATGTCTGTACTATTAGAGGTTATAGTTGTTATGATTTCACCTTGAGTGACTCGTGTATTTTTCACTGTTTATTGATTTTGATAATTTTGAAAAATAATTTTCTTGGCCTAATATAGCAAGGAAGTTCCGTATAGGCATCATCTTAGTCACTTAGAGATTCACCTGTCATGCATATAACATGCCATGTAGTTGCATTAGAAGGATTTCTGCTAATTTAGATTGTGTTCCTTGGGTGAAATGCCATGTTTTGATATGATTTAGCATGCCTCTCTAGATAGAATATTTCGGTGATAGATTTAACGTGCTTGAGTGATTATATTATATACTGCCTTAGTTATTAGCATGTTTTGTTGTTGTGCCATGCTTCTGTGTTATAGCATGTTGTTGTGTTACTGCTTATGCTAACATGTTAGAGATTTTTTGGATATGTGAAAGCGGTGATAAAGATAAAATGTTATATAAATTTTGATTGTGATAAATGGGAGCCAAATTCCAATGATAAGGTGTATGGGCGCCTTAACAATTGGTAGATGTCCACCCATGTGTTTGAACCTTATACAACCCTAACATGTTTGAAAATGGTTAAAAATGTAAACTGCTGAGTTTTGATTGTAATGAACTGTTGTTGGGTTTCTTTTTGAAGGACCCATATTGAATAAATGAGACCTTTGGAGGTCTCATTTTCAGCAAAAGGAATTTAGATGATAATGTTCCTATTTATATTTGAATAAAACTGAATGTTATATGATTAAAGAGGATGTTTTTCATAGCATGACTTTTTTCCATAGGTTGTCGATTTGAAAACCAAGTGACTTGTTGTGAATATTTACTTGTGTGTATGTTGAAATCCATTAAAATGTTAAAAGGTTGAAATGAATTGATTAAAATTCCTAATAGAAAAGGGTGTTTTGAGCCTTGTTATTTCAGTTTTGTGTGACCAAGAGAGAGGGTCAACGTTTATGTTTCGTAAGGGGCTAACCCGTGGTAGGTAATACCCTTAGAATGTTCTAGGTCATTAAAGTAAGTTCGTCCCACTGCATGGGAGTACTTTTTGGTACTTGAGTGTTATGGCACGCAGATAGGTTTATGCTACGGCTTTTATGATCAATGTTTGACATGGTGATCGTGGTTTGAGTAATGTCACATGCTTGTGTTAATGTGTTCTAAAAACATGCATTGGTGAGAAGCTGATCTTTTCTTGAGACTTCATGGACAATACTAAGGTGGGTAATGTAGCTTTTTTTTCAATAAACGTGTCAGTAGGTGATACTAAGCTTTTAGAAAAGAGTTTTCCAGTAATAGTTTGACTGATCCTCTTAATGACCTTGGCTTTTCTCTTAGTGATCTCTTCTGAATACAGTGATCATTTCCCCAATCTTGACCTCATCATGGAGACACTAAGATAGTTTTGTTCTTACGCCACACTACAGTTTAAATGTTGTTAGGCTTGATGAGTGGTTGTTATCTGGGTAGTACGCAGGATGATCTGATTCTTTGGTTTTTTTTGTGTGTTAGAGAACGGTTTTTTTAAAATATCCTTGCGATGACATGACATGGAAATTTCACCAGAGGTCGGCTAAGGACTTTTTTTACATGCGAATGGTTTTGGATAGTTTTAAATGCACGTTGTCGGATAAAGGGCGAAATAGGGTTTGGGTCTGAGGCGTCTTTCGAGGGAAGCATGTGCAACCTATTCTATTGATTAATCAAGAATAAACCGTTTTCATTAACGAGGTCCCTCTAATGGCATAAGATATAAGATCTGTTTCGATGTTTAATCTATAAGGTGAGCTTTGTCTCTGGTTTTAAAGGCTTATCCATTACGCTTGTGAAGGGTTAAAGGCGTGTTCAGTGTTGGGAATGCAACATGTCACTTCTAACAAGATTAAATGAACTTGGTAGGTTGGTTGTTTTTGTAGTGGTTCTTAATGTATTATCAGGGATGAGAATTTTTTAAGGTGGGTATAGTGTAAAGTCCCATGTTTTTGAAACAGGTTAAAATATGATTTTTTTTTTGGAATTTTTTTTCAGTTTATCAACGGGTCATTTTTTTTAACCGAGCTCTGGAATTTTATTTCGAGTGTTGGAGCACCTAAAGGTGTCGTTTTTTGACTTTCGTAATTACCCGATATTTTCCATAGGTGTCCCAATGAGTCTTGGGAACACCGATTTTAGAAAATTCCACTTTAATGGATCTAAACGGGCAGCGCACAATTGTGGTCCAACCCATGCAGTTTACCCTATTTAATAAATTATTTAATTTAATTAAATGATATTATATGATAGTTTTTAATTAATTAAAAGAAATTTTTAATAATAATAATAATGAATTTTTTATTATTATTATTGTGGTTGTTTAATTAAATTAATGTTAAAGAATTAATTAAATGATGGTTAAAGAAATTAATGTGGATTATGGGTTTATCGAATAACTGTTTTAATTAAATAAAGAGTTTCAGAATTATTTAAGGACCATTTATTATTAAATGGAGGAATGTGCTAATAATAATAATGTTATTATTATTATTATGGTGTCATAAATTATTTTGATGGTTTGATATTTTAATTTCATGTTAAAGGAGTGTATCATTTATGAGAATTTAATGTGGCTTTTGAACTTCTAAAATAAACATTTAACAAAATGAGGAGTTTCATATTTAAAGAAGCGTTGTTATTAAATAGTGGTGTTGGGTTTATTAAAATTTTGAAAAATAATAATAATGAGATTATTATTATTGTAGTTTTATGAATGTAATAATAATTATTATTATGGAAATTAAATTAGGGGTCACGGGTTGGAGTTTTTATCATATTAATGATATTGTAATAAATTGGGAGTTTCATAATTAATTATGAAGTTTTTATTAAGAGAATAATTAATGGATAATCATTTTTAATTAAATGGGGTATAATATTTAGGTTAAAAGATTTTAGTTGTGTGTTTATTGAGGTGTAATAGTTATGTGAAATTAATGAGGATTTTGGGTATCTCAAAGAAGTGTCTAATTAAATAAGGACTTTTTTAATTAATAAATAAGTGTTTTTATCTAATAAGAGGTGTTGGGTTTTATCTAGGGTTGAATAATAATAATAATGTGATTATTATCATGGGTTTATGAGTGGTTGTTATTATTATTATGAATAATAATAATAATAATGGATTTTTTGGGGGTTTCATTTAATTAAATTAAAGGTCAATAAGAATTTAATTAATCTCTAAGAAGCAGAGGTTTTTATTTTATTAATTTGTGTTTAGATAATTAATTAAATAATGATGATTTAGAGTTTTTAAATTTAATTAAATTGTGTTGAGAGAATTTAATTAAAAAACATGAAGCGGGGAAATTATTTAACTAAATTTTGTGAATGAATTTAATTAAATAATGTGTAAATGAGGAGTTGGGAATTATCAAAGAAGGGTAATTTTAAATGGTAATATTAAATAAAAAATAAATGTGGAGCTGGGTTTAATTTAATTAAACAATTTTAAATATAGATATTGGGTTGTGCACGGTTACTCAAATGGTGCGGGTCAGCTGTGCGGTTACCCAGTTTTTAAAATGATTTTTTTTATTTTATTTTAAATAAAATAAATATTCAATAATAATAATAAGGATATTATTATTATTATTATATTAATTTGATTGGATGATTAATGGGGGTTTTTAGAATTAATTGTGAAGAATTTATTTAAAGGTTAGTTAATGAAGTAACATTATATTAAATGAGAATAATAAATGTTATTATTATTATATTAATAATATTAGTTTATCTTGAGTGTAATTGATAATTGGGGGAGAGAACATAAGGTAGGTGCACCACTATATGGGAGGAACATCAAAAACGCACCAGGACCCTCCTTTGAGGTGCGATACACCCCCATCATCGGCTCCTCTTCGCATGATCGAATCCTCCTGATGTCTTCTTGAATCTTGCCCATCTTGGTGAGGTGAGTCTGTCTGCATTTGTTTTGTGATTCACATCATCCATTTGGATCCTCCCTCACCCTGTTTTCTCATCCAAAATCCTAAGGTTCGGGTTTTATTGGGTTTCATTGTTTCTTCGGTTCTAGGGATGTGTTTGGGGCTCTTCTAGACCCTTTGGTCAGTATTCTGGCATCTGCCGACAAAGGCGAGGAAGATGAGTTCATTTTTTCTTTTCTATCATGTTTTGGGTAATTTTATTTAACCATGGTATTGTTTCACATTATTCAATTAAGGGTTTGATAATTTATATGAGTCCTTAGTACCTAATTAGAGGTGTGTTGTTCCTTACTTCTTTGATTATGAGTACAAGTTTTAATATTTTGAATTTTATTTATATTGTTGCAGGAAATGTGCGTGAATATATATATATATATAAAAGGTGTGCGCGCATGTGATTGTGGACCAGTTGTAGACTGGTTTCCACCAATTATATTAAATCCCTTCCAATTAAAAATCATTCCACCCTGAGGTAGGGTCCCAAATCCTTAACACTTTATTTAAGAATTATAGATACTTTAAATAAATTGAGAATGTGATTTTCCTTGATTATGATATGTCGATGCATGACAATTTTGATGTTATTAAATGATGTCACCCACATGAGATAAATGAGGACTTGAACATGTGTTGATTTTGAACATGTTTTTCTAATTTTGTTAAAGTGATATGATTAAACAGTTAAATGATTTGGATGGTCAGAATGGGTAATAGGTTAATTAATTGTAGAATTAATTATTTAGTCATGATTTGGAATAAAATTATGTCTTTTACTGATTATTGAGAATATTTAATATTTGACGTGTTTGGAATATAAATTGGAAAATGGTAATAATTAATGGTTGGATTAATTATTACATGTTAAATGGTAAATGGTTAATTAATTGATGATTGGTTAAATAGATAAGATTTAATTATTTAATTAACTGTTAAATTAATTAAGTTGCATGTATTAAATTAAGATTTTGAATTAATTGTTTGTTATGACTATTGGCCAAGGTTACCTTTTGATGCGTATTAGTTTTTCATGCCTTAAGTTGTCTTGGATGGAGTTGTTTAAAAATCAATATATTGTGTGATATTTTTGCTAAATATCTTGGCTTTGTTCAGCATGTTTTGAGATGATTATGACGTGCATGTAAATTGTTAAAGTCCTGGATGAATCATTGTTTGAGTGGATGAGTTCAGACTTGTTAAAGAATTTGGATAATTAAATGTTGATTTAATTATTTAGTTAGATTTATAAGATTTATTAATTTTTAATTAATTATTAACTAATTATATGTTTGATTTTTAATTAATTGTTGACTTATTTGACGAGAGATTTATATTATTTGTTAGTTGTTCAATTATTTAACAGATTGGATTAATTAATTTATGAATTAACTAATGGATGGTTTTGGGGTGTTAGACATGGATTTATAAACCAATGATAGATATATATATGTATGATTGATTAATGGGTTTTGAGATAGGGACTAATGATCCAAATACTCACAGGGTGCTAGAAATGGCGTTCTACACCTAGTTTGCATGCAAATATTCTTTTATGGGACATGGATTGATGCTCCAAATACCCATGGGTTGTGAGACAAGGACTGACGCTCCAAATACTCATGAGGGTGCTGGACATGATGTTCTACACCCATTAATTGACATTGTACTATGGGTCCAATTGGTCATACATGAAATGAATTAATGTTTAATGAAAAATGTTGTGACATAATGATTTTTTAATTTAATATAAGAAAGGGTTTAGAATTATTAATGATTTGGTTGAATCACTGTTAGTGCACGGATCAAGGAGTGAATCACTATTTTAGTGGATGGGCTCAGACATAGTATATGAAAGATTAAATTGAATAACTTATGATTCATTATACAAGACAAAGAAAAATCTTGGATTCGGTCTTTACTTTGATTACTTAGATGGAATTTAGAGACATCTGTGGTGAGTGACTTATATGGGGGATGTCGAGCTTAGGACAAATCTCGAGACTTTCGTAATTTAATGAGGTTTTCATAATTGCAAAATGAAAACGATTATGTAATGATTGTTGAGTATACAAGACAAATGTATAATTTAGGTTCAGACACCAGCTGAGGGCTGAAGCAGGTACTTGGATATAAAGTTACTTTGTACTTCTTACTTTACTTATGAATGCTTTCACCTGGTTTAAATTATTTATTGAATGTCTGGATTTGGGGTAGACACTAGTTGTCCCGGCATACCGAGATTTATATCTCACACCCTACTTAGGCCACCATTGCACTGGGGTACTTGAGTAAATTCAATTTGTTGCAAGACTATTCTGTTTTCATTTACTTGGGAGATAGGAGTAGAGGACTGAGCTGAAGCTTGGGATGGTCAAGGATAACGCCCTTGGGGATTTGAGTCTTTATTTATTTATTTCTGTATTGGAATTTAAAGCTTTCTATTTTGTTCATTGTTTTATATTTTTGTATCATTAGCATGTCATGCATGCATCTGCTGTTTAATTGGTGTTGGCCATTTGTTTTGTACAAGATTTATAAAATCTGCCATCCGTTGTTTTATCATTTATTATACTGCTTCCGCTATTTATTTCCATTGTTTGTTATTTACTCTGATATACCGATGTACAACTCTGATCATAGGGTATAGTCTTCCCACTGAGTATCCTTAGAACCTCACTGCTAGTCGGTAGCCTCTAGCATATGGGGAGATGCGTTTGAGGTCATGTGGCAACCGGTCTGACCACTCGTTCAAGGGTGAGCCAGGTCGGGATGTTATAGAAGCCCCTAAGTCTCACCCAATCACCCAAGAAACCCATCTGTACTCAAACCATATCTAAAATTATCACTTTAATATGTTCTAACTCTTATAATTATGTTACTAATCTCCAATAAAAATTTGACCCAACCACTAACTCAAAAATTCAAATTCCTTATAGAATTTTCAACTCATACCAACATAAGTTCTTATAATATCTAAACCATAACACTTATCATCCACAAGAAGTCTTGGTGGTTATTTTTTATCTCTTAACCCATATCATTCATCCATTCTCCATAAAATGGCCAAATTCTAACTCAAATTTTCAAATTCACTTCTAAAGTGAAACCATGTAATTAAGGCACTCAAGCCATAGAACTATGATCAAATACACATATACATTTTCTAAAACTTTGAGATGTTTATCCATGGAGCCTTTCCATTTAAATACATGATTAGGTCATCATTCAATTGATCATCAAACCTATGGTACTCCCTACTATAGGTCTTAGCACAAAATAGTCTATTATAATCCATGAACCATTCCTTTTTCAGAATCTTCCATACCAAAATATTTCAAGCATACTCATGATGCACTCAATTCAGTTCCTAATTCACCACATATGAATTCAAGAAAAAACACCATTCAAACATCCTATGGGCGACCCTTCTTGAGAATGCTCGGCTCTAATTGTCGACACATTACTAATTAGCTAATCATTATGCCTTTAAGGCATAAGGCATCCCATGATCATTCAAGAAATATCACCAAATTCAATTTATATTCTCATATTGAACCATCCATACTCATTTCCACTAGCATGCCATACCACAAGGACTAATGCACCACTAATATGACCACATTTAGTTCACCTAAAAAACATCCTGATCTTGATGCCCATTCTCTAACTCCACCCAATACCGTATCTGAATTTGCACCTGGAATTCACCAAGGAATCCAGAAGTACCTGGGTCCATTTATCCACCAACATCAGAATGCCAAAATGATTATCTAATGACTAATCCAACACCCCCACTCCCCTTTAGTATGAGGGCTTCGTTTCCAGCAACTGACATCACACTTCCCACCATAGGAGTGTCCCTTTCACCATGATACCAACAAAAGTACCAATTCATAATGAGCGTCACATCCTTAAATGGAAAATGGTGCGTCCCCAACTATATGTATTACCTTATACTGCTCCTTGAGTGAAACCTCAATGGGTTTAATCATAAGAAATTGTTTGATTCACCTTTTGAGCCATAATCATTCTATCCCAGACATCATCTTCCTAAACCTCATATTGGTTGTATCACTATACCCTATCCCTTTTTAAAATAATCCTCACCATATATAAACTTCCTTTATTTCATCCAAATATCTAGGTCACCATGCCTACAAGAAACTCATCAAGATTCCATCGATCATTGATTCACTCATAGTCGTCACTTATTTACAATTTAAATGGGTACCATGTGCAAGAAACATCTACCACCCCCATCACATATTGTATAGTAGGTGTATAATCTCATACCACCAAATCATTGAACTCAACCCATGCTATCATGATTTGTATACCACCAGAACCAATATGAAGTGTCTACATGTCTACTTAGTACGTTATTCATCACTCTAACCACATGATTAGCTACTACCTAGCATGATTTCAAAGTATCAAGCATTTAACCATGCCCACACTACATTTATAAGTGCATCCACAACACTAGAACTTGAGGTTCCTTCCATAAGGAATCTAAGGCATCACCATACCCATGTCGTATATATGGTTTCACCTCATGTACACTATTCCCATACCCCAAATATTCTACCCATGCTTCCAATTTGAGAATAGATCGAAACTTGATCTAACCACTATCACAGGTTTTCCTTGACTAGCACTACACAAGGACTCGCTATGGTTCAAACTGAAATTAAGGGTCTCTAGGTCTCCCACCTATCCCAAACAGTTAGGTCTTATGTCAGGTTTAGTAGTTCTAACCACCTATCCCTAGGAAAAACTCAAAAAAGATCCCAATTAACAGGGCATCATCCATGCTCATGTCTCATAAATTTCATGGCATCACATGACAAACACCCTCTCAAGTGTCTCAACACACGATAGGAATCACATGCCAAACCATTTACCAACTAGGCACTGATTCTCATCGAGCCTACACCTATGGGGTTTATTCCTCAATAATCACAATCTCATTAATCATATGTCTATAGTCGATGGCGTCATCCTAGAACATATGTTCTAATGGAAAACCCAACCCACAAGGTTCGGTTAAGTAGAATTTCATTCCAATATATATGGGGAAACACCATATGGGTTGTTACTTGTCACTTTAAATAACTAAACCTAGATACCAAAAACCCACAAGGGGTTACCCACTAAGGAATTGTTACCTCACTAACCTAATAGTCTCACTACACCTCTTGTGCATGGATTATATAGTCGTCAACAAGCACCTCACCTTGGACCCACATAACCTTCCATAGGAAAGAGATAACATAGATTTCAACCCAACTAAGTATAATTTCACCAAGTAATTATATAGTAAAATTTTTTATGAGTAGTTATTGAAAATTTAAATAGTTTTACCTCAATCCTCAGTGAAAACTATCACAGTATCATGCCTATATCATGTGAATCCTACATGGATGATATGAAGCATGATATTCCTATTGAATCAGCAAAATAAGAGTCGAATATAATCACTATAATCTTACAATGGTCCAAGAGACAAAATATAATAATAAATTAAGAACCTCAAACATTCACATGTGACACTCAAGGTGAAAATAATATCCCATTATAACAACACAATCAAAACAATAATCCCATACCCATGGTAACCTAGATTTCCATCGAGAAAGGTGTTTGTGACAAACTAGTTTGGATTACATCACAAGCCACAACACATCCCTATGTCTCATGTTTACCAAAATTGAAATAGTAAGATAATATAAAAGAAAAATTTGATGCCACTTTGTAACATCCTGGTCCTCATGTCACTCGACTAGTGCCCTATCTTGGTCCACCACATGACCTCAAGAGAGCCTTCTCAAATTCCAAAGGCTAAAGACTAAAAATAGGTGTCTAAGAAGGTGCCATGGGGAGGATATACCCTATATCAAAGTTCTTAGTAGAATAATAATTAACTAAATACCATATATCATAATAAATTTGAAATTGAGGAAAATGAATATAAATAAGACATGCAATAAATGAAATGAAATAAAGTCCCAGATAGTCATATCAAACATCAGTTGATCACCCACTGGGTCGATCTCATATACATTATTGTAAAAATAAAATAAAATATGTCAGCTCCAAGAATAAACTAAGACTCACCTCATCCTGATCTTTTACCTTATTTTAGTTATCCACTCGATCATACTATCTCAAGCCATAACCCAAACTTGTGCCTATAATAAACATCTAAGAACTTTTCGGTACCCATGTGAAATGGCATCCCGAGAATTATGTGAGTAAAAAAACTCAATAGGGAACCACCAACATGATCCCATTACAACTAACATATGTCGTGATATGTGAATGTGATATTCTCAATATAAATAAATAAACCACTAAACAATAAATAAAATAACCAAAAATACATGATTTCCCCAAAGATAGAATATTTTTGAGCCTTTGTGTGGACCATGACAACCCATGAACCCATAATACCATTGTCGATACTTATGCTTGTGACCTTTATTGACCATACCTTCTTCATCCAATGTTGGGGTGACTTTAATAATTTTTTGATATCATGCCAACCATATAAATATTGGATCCTAGTGTAACCCAGGAATCTCCCATATCTAGGATCAATGGATAATAACTCATAATAAATGGTTCAACAACTCAATCCTAGGAATCCTAGGAATCTCTCCATACTCTAAGTATAATAAATGGATCAATGTTGATTATCGGCATCCCAAGAAATCAATAAATAAAAATCACCCCACATCACCATGCCAAATGGAAAGATCTTAGGCATCTTGGGAATCCTGATCAAGAATAAGTAAATCATGAGGATCAACTGGTCAGATCCTAGTGATGGCCTGGGAATCTCATCATAACCATAAAAAATCACAATATAAATAATCCATCAATCCTACACAATGGGATCTTAGTCAGGCTAAGAATCCTGGGGACTTGTGGCATCTAGGGAGTCCCATATAAACCTGAGGTTGAATCCCAGCATCTCAAGCATTATTTATGTGGATCAAAAATGATCCCAGGTGGAACCAAGCATCCATAGTGACATCATCATCCAAATAGTCTCACAACCATGTCACATAAGGCCTAAGGCTGGATCCCAGGAATCACCTATGGTTATTCATTTTATCTTCATCACATCAAGATCATAGTCTTGGTTCCAAGAAGTACATCTATAACTATAGATCCACCTGCAATAAATACATGATGGCATAAAGAAAATTCAAGTGTTTTATGAATGATCAAATTCATCACTACATTCTACAACCCCACGGGCTCACACGTTTAGTGTGGGTTCTAATATGACATCTATTACCTTCTCTACTCAGGCCATATGCACCCGCTCAAGGTTGGTCAAACATCAAGGCACCCAATAGGGTCCCCCTATACCATATAATAGAATAGGAACCCTCACATGGGTCCTTAGTTTCAATCTAGGTCTTAGGTTAACAGTCAATTCTTAGGGGATACTATGACAACCCATATCTTTAATACACCTTAATTCATGATTTATTACATAAAGATACTCATAATAAAATCCCAAAAGATCATGAGGCCAAGTTTATTTGGGAAATTAGGTATATAGAATATTAAAATGAAATATGGGAACAAAAACATTATTTAAAAAATTCAAAACATTCCCTTATATTTCATAGATCTTCTAATATTGCACAGGATAACCTGGGTATGTACATAAGAAAAGGGTGAAATATAAAGCCCGATAAGGAAATAATAAAAGAATAACATGATGAGAGTAATAGATTTTATTCAAGAGGCATATCATGGTGACATAAAAGGGGTTAGAATCATAAACATGATCATTGAATAATGATATAAGATGATAACATAAAGGTAACATAGAAATGTAGAAAAAACATAAAACATGACATCATAAGAATAATTCACGGATAACCTCCAATGAATCATAAAATATTATTCTTGGGATAACCTATCATGCACCATACATGGAATCTCATGAGATAAAAATATTTCTATGCATTTGAGAGCTATATAATTTTAGGCCCACCTATCACATTCATATCATGTACATGCGTTAGTATGGAACATAGAACATGCAACATAAGAATGTATTTAATAACTTTTAATCCCATGATTAAGGAGTGTGTGTTACATTAATGTAATTACATAATAAATGAATGATAAGTAGATCTAGGTGAATAAAATTGAGTGTAAATGGGGATGGTTATTCATAATATAAAAGTTTAGCATGGAAAATCACAAGATAATTTTGACAGCATAATAGGTGTGCATAAAGGTTCGTGGAAGGGATTAATAATAGTGAAAGGAATTATATAATTACATTTGAATAATAGGGATAGTAAAATGGATGTGTAAAAATACATTACAACATCAACAATTGAAAATTAAAAGGTTTAGTATAAAGAAAGTACTTGAAATAAAAAAATAGAAGAGGATCCCTTAGCTTGAGAGGGTGCTTCTAAAATCATGAGAGGACTGATTGAAAATTAAATTTTTTATTATAGAAAATACTTTTAAGGAAAAAGTGAGAAACCATAGTTCAATCACTAAAGGAAATAACAGAACCATTAAAGGACAACTTCAGTCTATTTGATTTGATCTCCCTATATAATTACCAAGAAATAGTACTAACCTGAGAGTCTGGATTGTCTTTCAAAAGGTCTTTGAACCAATATGCCAGCTTATCCCAAGACTAGATGTACTCATCTTGACTGATCTTCCCAGCATTGAATCCCCTAATCAATATTATATCTTTTTTTCAATCCAGTTACTTTTCTCCTCATTGGTAACCACCTTTAATGACATTTCCATCATCTTGTTATCTTCTTCTTTAGTAGCCTTAATTGTCAAAACTGATTCAATAATTTATTCTTCCGAGTTCATGAGAAACTCCACAGAAGAGTCGCTCACCACACCAAGCTCCCTCTGTTTTCCAGAATCAACCTTGGAGGGAGGAACACTTCCCTTCAATTTCTTCACTGATCTATTCTCCCTCAATGGAGAAAGAAAAGAATAATCCTTCCTCACTTTCTGAGTACCCCTTTGGTTCTTGTTGTGTCTCTAACTTGAAATCCAATCACCTTGGTTGTCACCTTCTATATCTCCAGATGAGTGCTCAGAGTCCTCATCACTGGAATTAGTCCCGGAGGCCCCCTGTTGATCCACTGAAGACCTAATTGGGTCAATTTCAACCTCCTGAACCGGATTCTCATGCAAAAACCCTTCAAAAACGTTGCTCATCACAGTAGCAGCCACCTCCTCACATTTTATCACTTTACAACTAGATGATTCACCCTCCCTTGGTGACTTAGAGGCCTTATCCGGACCCTTTTCAAAGGTACTGGTCCCTGAGTGCACTGCCTTGGCGTATAAAATATCCATAGGAGTCATGGAGCCTCCTTCATCTACCATGTGTGAATCCATAAGAATGAGACCACTATTAGGCCGCACCTTCTCCATAGAAGGACTATCTATCCCCAATGGAGCCGTAAGAGGGGGTTAGGTTACTCCCAAATCATTACTCAAGTGACCGAAGATGTTGGACACCAAAAGATTCACTGCCTGTGATCCACGCTTTATATACGTTGTTGATTTAGACTCAGTGTCCACTCCCACTGACTTCTGTCCAGAAAAGGATGTCTCAACACCCACCTCTATAACCATACCACTGTTTGTACCCATCTTCCTAGTGGGATTCAAAGAACCTCATCTACAGGCTGACAACGAATGACCCAAACATTTACAGACAACACAAAAATTGGACCATGATTCGTAAACCACATGCTGATTATACCAAAACTCTTCACCTACTATGATCTAAACATTATCGAATGGAACTCTTGCCACATCCACCTCCATAAAGACTCACAGGTTAATAGAATGACAAATTGCATCAGTACGGCTATCTGAACATAAGAATATTCCCACTAAGTTCCCAAGAATCCTAATCACGGAGGGGTTTTTCTTCATTACGACTATCAAATCTAATTTTTACCAAAATAATTATATAATCGATTATAAAGTAATAATAATAAGGGATAAATATAATAATTATTTTATTAAAAAGGAAAAATAAAAATTCATATTACTGGGTTCTAGATACATAACCACTTATTACACCAGCGTACGCCCTAAGGGTAAGGTGTGCGATGGTGGTTCTTTCTTGGGGTGGTTCGATGAACATTTTTTGGGTCATGATATCAAAAAGCATTAACTTATCCTATAAAAAGTTTTACTCAAGATTTATTTATTGGATCTCATCTTGGGTTTGGTCAAGGGAAAAACCCAATGATTACATCTTCCTCAAAAGCTCTAATCAATGGGATTCATAGGGTATGATCCTACTGATCGAGGCCATTGCTTATTTCATCTGTTTCAATTGGATTTTATTATAAACATTAATATATACTAATCATAATAGTCATTGTACAATTAATATATTATAAATGTTTAATATACTTAGTTTTATTTTAAATTCGATAAGAAATATTTTATAATAGTCCAAAATATCTAAATTAGTTCATGTGTTTTCTATAACTATGTTAATTAATAAGGAATTTATTTATTTAAAAGGGGATTAAATTTATAAAATTCTAGGTCATTTCATTCTTCTCCCTTTATAAATTTCACCCTTGAAATTTTTATACACTAAAATGGATTAGGGTACTTCTGTTTCATCACCTCTTCTTGTTCCCATGTTGTTTCCTCAAACTTGTAGTTCCACAACAACACTTTGAATAGGTGAGTTGTCTTATTTCATAGAAATTTTTCTCTATAATCTAAGATATTCACTGGATACTCCTCGTATGAAAGATCATTATCCAAGGGTACCACATTTGGATTAAATAAATGTGAGGAGTTTAGTATGTACATATTTAAGAGGGATACATAGAACACATGATGTACTTGAGATAGGTTAGATGGGAGTACATGACAATAGGTCATAGATCTGATGTAATCAAGGATATAAAAGAGGTTTATGTATCTTATACTAAGATTTAACTTCTTTATAAACCTCATGAATTTTTTCCATTGTGATATATAATGGAATTCCTTATCTCTGGCCACAAACTCTAGATATTATTGATGATTTTATATATAGATTTTTCATTGAATTTTTATGGATTTCATATGATACTGAATGGTTTAAAATTTCTCTATCATATATTATATAAGATCATATCCCATTAGATTCCACTCTTTGACTACATATTTACATGTTGGAGTCTAATACCTAATCCCATACAAATCCTAAAAATGTGATATTTGAATGCTATAATGAAAATTGTTTTATATGAGAACTATACTTGGGGAAGGTGTAGATACCAACATCCTTGTAAATACATTGAACAAGATCTCAATATATCCTCTATATTTTTAATGGTTCTCTTAGAATGGTCATATGTATGAGGTTGTTAAGCAGTATAAAAACTTAACTCAGTATCCAATTCTTGTTAGAGGCTTCTCCAAAACATCACGGTAAACCTCATATCTCTATCAGATACAATGGAGAGTGGTATTCCATGTAGTTTTACCACTTCCCTTATTTATATCTTAGTGGGTTGGTTAATAGATAAATCATCCTTGATAGTAATGAAATGTGATGAATTTGTAAGGTGATCAACTACCACCTAGATGGTGTTATTTCCTTTAGATGTCCTAGGGAGTCCTAAGACAAAATCCATGGTTATGTTTTCCCATTTTAATAATGGTATGGGAAATGGTTTAATCATACCCTTATACTTCTATTGTTATGACTTTAATTTTCAGCATACCAAGCATCGAGATACAAATTTTTCAATCTCTCTCTTCAAGTTATCCCACTCTAATTTTTTCTTCAAATCTATATACATCTTGTTGCTTCCTGGATGAATAGATAATGGTGAGATATACACATAATAAAAAAGTTGTGCCTTCATTTATAGTTTTTATGGAACACATATATGGGTTTCAAACCTTATAACTCTATCCTTAGAAAAGTTGAACTCTGTAATATTTTCTACCTTTTTTTATAGCTCCACATCATCTTTTTAGGCCTCCTTGATCCTCTCAAGAATGGATGGTTAAGAAGTTATTTGATCAAGGTAGGATGAAGATATTTTTATTATTCCCATGTTCATCCTTTTCATTTCCAATAATATTGAATCAATTTAAATCCTAATCATGTATAGGGTTGTAGGATCCTTTATACTGAGATAATCTGCCACTTTGTTTACCTTCCAAAGATGGTAATGTATTGAAAAATCATAATCATTGATCATCTCTAACCACATTCATTGGTTCATATTGATATCCTTTTTGGTGACTATATACATGAGGCTTTTATGATATGTATATATGTCACAATTCTTCCCGTAGATATAATGTAGCTAAAACTTCAATGTGAAGATCACAACAGCCAATTCCAAATCATGTATTGGTTAGTTATTCTCATGGATATTTAATTGGAGAGAGGTATAGTCTATCAATTTTCCATATTTAATGAGTAAACAACCCAAGGCCTTTTTTGAATCATCATTTTAGGTTAAAAATCCTTCTCCATGGGTGGGTAATGTGAGCACAGGTGTGGTGATTAGCCGATTTTTTAAATCATTAAATATTTTCTCACATTCATCAATCCAGAAAAAATTCACTCCCTTATGAGTTAGCTGGTTAGTGGGACTAAAAATTGTGATAAATTTCACACAAATTGATAATAGTACCCAGCTTATAGTGATCTAGTATCTTCATACATAGATATTACATCTTTTTAGATGAATATTCAATACATAACATAATGATCCATGCTAGAATCATATAGTTATAGTATCTTTGGAAACTTGGATACATAAAAAAATAATTAATAAGATTAATACATAATATCTCATTAAAATATTCATAAATAGAACACTTCTTAGATATATCATACTTAGTACCATTCTTTATAACCTAGGAAATGTAAACATAAGAAAAGGGTGAGCTTAGATACTCAGTAAGGGTAAACATAAGAGATATAAACATAACATGAGTATAAGGGTAAGATAACATGAGTAAAAAAATTTATAAAACTATACCCTACATGTCATAGATCATAATCTTGAGTCTTTACATAAATCTTGGTAGTTTATAAGACATGAATAACAAAGGAATAAAAGAACATGAGGCATAAGGGAATAACATCGGCATAAGTCATGAGTTTGTGGAACGAACATAAGAATAGAAAATCATTTCCTTAGTATTCAAAGATCATTTTAAATACTATCATAGTGGAATTTTTTTACTCCCCAAACCATTGTATTAGTAAAGGTTTACCCTTAATACTATCATAGTGGACAAGGTCCCATAATGAACTGGATTCACTCCCCATTCCAATCCTATTTATATCATGAGATATTAATATTTAACCAATGCATTAGAGGGATATATAGGTACAACCAATCACATAATTAAAATCATACATATTTGTGTCATAATATCATAAAAATCATCATATCAAAACCCGTAAAAAAAATGGGTTTCATAAATATTTCATCATAGCATAACCCATGGAAAAGAAATAGGTTTCATAAACATCTTGTTATCATAAAAATAAACTATATAGATAAATAATTATTATGGTATCCTTGGATCATATCCCCAATTAATTATAAGTAAAATAAAGGTTTTTTATCACTAATAAATATAAATACCATTAAAATATCATTAAAACAATATTGAGGAAAATAACATTTCCATTTTGAAATCACTTCTTTAAAATATAAAAATTTAAAAAATATTATGGAAAAAAATTTCTCTGAAAAGAATAATGGAAACCAATAAAGTAATATTTAAATAATTAAGTGATAATGATGGGGGGAAATTCCTTTAATGTTGTATAAGATAAAAGAAAACATTCTTTTTACACTTTTAAATATTTAAAATGTACCCTATTCGAAAAATGACAAAAAGATTCCTTTAAAAACATTTTTTAAAAATAAAAACATGGTTAAAATTTAATTTAAAAAATAATTGGATAATAGTAAAAAAAAATTATTGAAACCCATTTTTAGAAAACATGTATATGTAAGAAAAAGGGTTTTTGACTGAAGAGTGAAATAAAGTCAATTTTACTTAAAAACATTTTTTCAATATCTTGAGTACTTAAGGTGGGAAAAATTAAAGGAAAACATTATTATCAATAAATAAACATAGGAGAATAAAATTAATGAGTTTATTGATAGTTATATCATAATATTTCATCATCAAAAACTTAATCATAAATAATCCCAATAAACAATGAGATTGTAACATAAAACCCTTACCACTTTAGTAACTTTTAAATCATGATCACCATGAAAAAATTAAACTTATATAGATATGGAAATACCCATAATTTTCATAATAATAATCATAAAATAAATTTATATAGAGTATATAAACCATATAAAAGAAACAAGTGGTGAATATATCATGTGTCTCACAGAAATAAAAGTGAGACAAAAACCTCATACCTTAGGTCTGACTTCCTTTGTACGCATTGGAGCCTCCTATATAATAAGTATAGATTTTTTATAAATGTATTAAATAACCATACTCATATATATAATACCATATATTATTTACTTATAACCTTTTATCACCTATTTTTTAACAATTCTTTATCAAAATCATTGTTCCTTGTGATATTTTCTTCATTTTTAATGTATTTTTTGGTTCGGTGGTTTTGGTACTTGTACTTTGATTATGGTTAAATAATATAAATAATTTTAATAATGATATAAATATAAAATTTATTCATTATATAAATTTTTATATTCATTCATAAAATTATATATATAAAATGAATTACACTGTTCATGGAGATGATAGGTCGTACGTATGCATAAACGTTGTTTTCATTTTTTTAAAAATAGAACAAAGGAAATTTAAATAATAAATAAACTTTATAAAATCATTATTATATAATATATATCATATATATTAATTAAAACCATCATTATTACCATCCAATTAAAACATAAATTAAAAATGAATAACATCTCTTTGTGGAGGTGGTCGTCTACACGTATTCACAAGCGACATTATCATTTTACAGCGGTTTGAAAGGTAAGATTTTATATGTGTTAATATAATTACAGATATTTAATTATTTTGTAAGTATTGTATATAAACATTAAATCTATCAAAATACCTATCCATAAAAGATTGTGATGATAAATTAATTGTATCGCTACGTAGAGATAGTAAATTGTACGTACACATAAGTGATACTTTCACTTCCCATTTGATGAAAAGAGGGTGAATAAAGGTAGTTTAATAATAAAAATAAATTTTCAGAATATTTAGGATTATTAATTTATTATTTTATGAATAATATAACATATTTAGAGGAGTTAAAATAAGAATTAAAAATAAAGTGATAGGTTAATGCGATAACATTTCCTTTGAAAGAACTACTTTAGATATCATATTAAGGATCCTAGGGTTGGTATTTTAGTAATACCATCACCTCTATAATGTGTATTAGGAATTTAAGAAGGTATTTTCTCAAGTTATGGTTAATATAGAAGGCTCAAAATTTGTGAATAAGTTAGGTTAGGAGGTGTTGTAATGTCCCAAATTTTTCTATGTATTATTTTTAAATATTATATGGAATTAATTTGAGACCAGGAACTGAGATGGAATGCGATTATGAGACCCGGTGTGCCCAAAATAAATTCTTGAAATATATTAAGTATATTAAATAGCATGCGCAAGTGGTTTTCTATAAAAAAGTAGAGTAACCTTTAAATGGGTGTTCGGATCAGAAATTTGAGGGAAAGGTTATGTTTAGAGTAGTGACTTTACCTTAGGCGAGGCCTAACATCAGCCAGCACAGGTTGGCTGTGAAAGTTAGTTTCTGGAAATTTAAAGAAAAAATAAATTAACAATTTATTTTATTTCAACATTATGATGACGTAGTGATGAATTTATTTTTAATAAACATCTTGGTAGGGACTTGGGGTTATAATTCATGACCCTAGAGAAATCTATATGAGCTCTGTAAAAAAGTATTGGAGAAACCTCTCGAAGGACGATGATGATATGGTAGATCGTGATTATTCTTGAAGGATATTGGATTGAAGATCGATGGGAGTCATTCTTGGTGAATCTCTCCAATGAAAACGACTTGGTTATCAAACTTATTCAACGAATGATCCAAACCCTAGGTATGGAATATTGTTTCAATTATTATTTTCTCATTCTTTCATTTAACGAAGAACGCAGATTAACCCATGAGTAGGTTGACCTGTGGTTCATTCATTCTTGTGGGAGGGTTTTGATTTCAGGTTTGATTTGGGTAATTATTATGATTATTATTTTATTTATCATGTTGATCATTCTTATGAGAATATATTTAGGCCGCACTGAACAACAGTTGAAGTTCATTCCTCGGTTTGTTCTATATGATTTTTTTTTCAACATTTTCCCCGCGCATTCTTTGTTCCCTATTGAGTTATGAACAGATGGTCGCTGCACCTTTGATTCAAAGCGCCACGATCCGAAATCATAGATCCAATATTTATATGACTCTACAGATGTGTGATGGTGGTTTCAGCAGTGAATCAAACAATTTTGGGTGTAGATTTATCATTCTTTTTTAGAAATGAAGAATGATGATGATTTCAATTCCCAAGCAGATTAAAGGCATGAATCTTGTTGATTTAGTGATGGTGCGACCAGATGACCACAAATCTATATTTTCACAGTGATTAATGGACAAAATAGTGGTTTTAGAAATGAGTAATATGATTGATGTTCAACCCATGGATTTTAGAAAATACTAATGAACACAACATGTATCTTAGAATACACAGTGAGTGGGACCCATTCAGCGGCAGCTAGGGTTTTGGGTAGCAGAGAAGTGTCACACAGCATGTGACACCTATCACACGGTGTGTGGGGCCTTCCCTGAGGCTCAGTGTGTATCTTGGGAGTTACACAAACATGGGGTGGAGTACACGGCTTGCCTACATGGTGTGTACCCCACAATACGGCCAGACCCAGACTGGATACATGGGTTACCTCATATACTGGTACACGAGCAGGAAAACACAAGTTGACACCATGTACTGGCACATGGACAGAGTACACGGGTGGACCTCAGTGGCATGTGAAACTTTCTACACACTGTGTATACCTTTTTCTACATGACATGTACTTTTGACATGGGTCGTTGTACACAAGCAGTACCTGGGGTCAAGGGACACAATGTGTGACTCTACTACATGTCGTGTACTCTTTTCTACATGGATTTAATCTCTTGTACACCGTATCTTGGAAAAGTTTCATTAGGGTCGGTTACCTTTCTCATTCCTATGAAGCTTATTTGGTATCGTTTCCTATTCACAGAAGTATCGTCCTTTTAGCAGGATTTTATTGGATGTAGTCAGGAATCCCCTCTGAGTGGCCCAAAGCAGGATCCTATATCCATTCTTGTTCCCTAAGTAGAGTCTTGGTATCAGTGTAACCAATCCTACCGAATTTCGATCCTCTACTTAATAGGTGAATTCGGATGAGTCGTGGTATCACCCCATGGCCCTGGTAGTGATTCTCATTTGTGTATCATGATCTTCCCCACTCGTGGAGTGAGTACTCCTGGAGTGAGTGTGTCATATATCTCTTCATATCGATCAGTGTATCTATCTCATGATGATTCCCAAAAAATAGTATTTCTTGGGCGGATGTAATCAATGTTATCAGACTTAGGAGTGTGTGCTCCCATATGAGTTGCTTTGTGGATTCTTCAAACTGAATCTCTAGTGTTGGTATACAGTAGTTGCGACTTACCTCTAGACTACAGGTCTGGGTTTGAGTATATTTGGATATCTTTGTTATATGCATTGTAGACACATACTTATGAAGTGATATTTATACCTTTACCTTGTGTATTGTTTTGTGTTTTTGGGGTGTTCTACCGAGTATTATTATACTCACCCTTGTATAGGATTTTCCCGCACGTGTCGTGTCTTGTGTAAACATGCAGCCTTTTTTATAGAGTCCTAGGTAGAACAACACCAAGACCAGGTGGTTCTTCATGTTTGTAGATAGTCTGAGGTGTTCCTATATCTATATACAGTAGTCCCAGTACCTTTTATTTATAGGTTGGACTTTGTAATTTATATACTCTTTCTTTTGGTGGTCTTGTATTATGGCCCATTTTCCTTTACTGCACTTTACTTTACTATCGTACTATATTGGTTAGTTTTAGTGTTAGGCGTGAATTTTTTTCCTTATTGGTTTTTACATTTCATCATTTGTGGGCATGTATATGTGTGTGTGTGTGTACAGGTACTTAGGCAATGCCTCCCATGTCTGTGATATTCCTACTCGGTGCTAGTCACCAGCCCCTAGCCTATTGGAGGCGGGCTTAGGGAGTTGTGGCATGGGCACCACTGGGATGGGTCATGAGAGAGTGGTATCAGAGGTGTTCAGATCTACCTTAGTACTGAGAGTCTATGAGATTTTTTTGGGGAAATAATGTTAAGTGTTTCGATTTAAGCTTTCAGACCAAGGACTCTAGTGTTGGTGTGGTGGTTGATGTATCTATACACCAGGACTCTGAAAACCTACTTTTCAACTCAGTACATGATAATACTAGTTGCAAGGAAACAATAATGGTACATGAATTGTATATGAATGGGTTGTGTTTTCCATGTCCTTCTTGATTCATCTATCCAGATATACTCATTGATCATGGTACATCTTGTTCTCTTACAGGATGTCTTCGTAACATATAACAGCTAGGATTCAATAGCTTGATCATGAGGATGACCCCCTTAGTGAAAAGACTTTGATATAGGGATAATTTCCCCATAGGTTACCTCCATGTGGTACACCAACCATACCATCACCTGTAGATCAGCACATGGTACTCACAGTACTAGTGAATAAAGAGCGCAGGCTGAGTGCGCTTCATGATTTTCAGCAGTAAAGACCCCTCAGGTTCCAAGGCAGGCCCGACACATAGGCAATTGAGGACTATCTTGAGGTGGTGGACTGAGTTTTTTTTTCTAGTCAGGACACCATTAGATCAGATGGTGGTTCTGGTGGTGAGCCTTCTCTTTGGTTCAGTAGGGCGATCGTGGGGTTTAGTTACCTGATCTTATGACGAGGTGACCCTTATGTGGGAAGAGTTTGAAGACCTTTTCAGAAAGGATTTATCACCTTATAAGTTGAGGTTTATTCATATCTAGTATCTTATATAGCTCTGATAGGATGACATGTCAGTGTCTAAGTATTCATCGAGGCATGCCTACCTCTCCAGGTACTCGATGGATATGACACATGATCAGCATTACATGGATTGGACCATCAAGTGAGGTTTGCAAAGATACATCTAAGACAGTGTATCCCCTATGTGAATTCATACCTATTATGGGGTGCTAGATTAGGCTTTGTTAGTTGAGAGTTCCTTAGTTGGGTAGATACAGCCGGTGGTAGTTAGTAGCGGGAAAGTAGGAGTAGAGACCTAGGCAGTTGGAAGCTGATGTCAGCCTCAGAAATATAGACATGGGATATGTTGTAAGAGGAAGACCTAGAATAGGTATTTTACCATTCATGACTCATGGGGTGGGTCTAGTCATCCTAGATAAAGGATATGTTATTCTTTTGGTGGCATGGGACATCTCGTTAGTGATTGTCTAACTCGTTGAGCTTCTAATAGGGAGATAGTGGATGGGATGCTGAGGAAGAGGTAGAAATAAGAGCGGGAATATCTGAAGGGTAGTGTATATGGTAGAGGAGCTGGGAGAGTAGCAGGAGGTGGCATACATTTCGACATATTACCACCACCACTCTCAGGTAGTCTGGGCCAGGCTCATGGAGCTGAAGGATTGGGGCGGGGACAACTACGTGCGGTCAGGGCGTATGACCCAAAGGCTCCAAGAATGATTCAAGGTATGATTTATGAATTTTATACTTTAGATTCTGTATTTATAGACACACATACTATTCATTCTTTTCTTGTCACAAATCATGTATGAGACCTTGAGATTATAGTTAGACCATTAAATCGAGCCTTACACTTGGAGACACCTACTAGAGGAGACTTGATGATCACACTTATGCCAACAATGTGACCTGAACCTTGGAGGTGAGAGTTTTAGTTGGAGCCTCTTGGTGGTATATTTTAGGTCTTACAATTTCATTCTTGGTATAGATTGGATATCCATAGTCCATTCCCAGATTTATTATTTTAGTCTAAGTGTGTGGTATGTCCGCGGTGATGGGATGAGGTTTTCCTTTGTTGGTGAAAGGGAAACCCATGCAGCACAGGGTGGACTCATGCATATGATGGTGGATCTGATTACCCATGAGTTGGATAGCCTGAACCTCAAAGAAATAGATTTTATGAGATTTCTGTTACCAGTAGTAGTTGAGGATTATGAATACGTATTTCCATAAGATGTTCTAAGATTACCTCTTTGTCAGAAGATAGACTTATGAATTATTTTACACCCCAAGATGGCACCGATATCAGCAAAAACATATTTTATATCTCTCAAAAATCTTTTCAAGATGATGGTGTAGTTGGAGGACTTGTAGAGGAAAGGCTTAGTAAGTCCCAGTGTTTCACCCTGGGTAGCCCCAATTTTGTTTACCAAAAAAAGGATGATGGGAGATTAAGGTTGTGTTTTGATTTTCAGAACCTAAAACAAGTGACTGTGGATAATGGGTATCTACTACCAAGTATCTATGACCTCATAGAGTAGTTTATAGGGTCATAATGGTTCTCAAAGGTTGACCCCAAGTCAATGATTTCAGAAGTTGAGGTAGAGTTTGACAAGTGCCTCGATCTTGAGATTGTCGTACAAGGGTGTCGAGTATGTAGTGTTCTGTGATGCATCAGGGACTGAAATTGGTTGTGTCATGATGCAGAGGCAAGCAGTGATTTTCTATGGTTCACACCAATTGAGGCCACATTAGTATAACTATGTGACTCACAATCTTAAGTTGGTAGTGGTAGTGTTCGTATTGAAGATTTGGTGACACTACATGATGGGAAAGAAATTTATCATCTAATTCGATCACAAGAGTCTCAATTATATCTTATCTTAGAATGATATAAACTTAAGACTGAGGTGATGGATAGAGTTCCTATAGGACTATGACTTTGAGATTGTCTATACTCTTGGGAAGTGGAATGTGGTGGTAGATGCTCTCAGTGGGAGATCCAGTTTGTAGTTGCTGAACAAGGTGTCGAAGTAGTTGGCCTCGTTACAGTTATCCTTAGGTATGATGGATACGAAGCAGCTTACCTCCAGACAATGGTTGTCACCGCTCCAATCTTGCAGTGAGTCAGGGAGGCACAACTTTGGGATACCAACTATGGACTCTATGTGCTCATATATTCATGGGACGTGCTACTTATGGATATTCAAAAGGTGGAGAGCACGCCAATGTTTTCATAGGACACACAGTCGTACTAGTGGAATTGTGGGAGGAGGTTCTAAGGGAGTTTCATACATTCCCTTTGGTGGTATAACCTAGTGTGGAAAAGATGTACCAGGACCTCTGATGTCAGTTTTGGTGGACAAGGATAAAGAAGACTATGGCAGAGTTCATTTATCGATGACTTATGTGCCATTAGGTGAAGTCTGAGCACCATGTTCTAATGGGTTTAGCTCAGCCCCTTGAGGTTCCATAATGAAATTGGGATGAAATATTTATGGAATTCATGATGGGTTTACCATGTACATCCAGGGGACACAATACCATCTGGTTGATCATTGAATGACTCACCAAATTGGCCCACTTCCTACCTATCTGGGAGAAGAGTTCAATAGAGAGTTTGGGACGCCTCTACGTTTAGGAGATAGTTTGACTCCATGAAGTCCCATCGGTGATAGTTTCTGATCGTGATGATCATTTCACATCCTCATTGTGTAAGGGATTACAAGAGGCATTTGAGACTCAGTTATGCTTGAGCACGGCGTTTCATCCCTGGATAGATGGACAGATGGAGAAGACCATTCAGGTTCTGGAGGACATGTTTTAGGCTTTTATCTTGGACTTCAGTCATAGTTGGGAGGGCCAACTACCACTGGTGGAGTTTTTGTACAACAACAGCTACAACTCCACCATTGGTATGGAACCATTCAAGTCTCTGTATGGGAAACTCTATAGGTCACCACTCTTCTGGACTGACCTAAGAGAGTCAATACTCATGGGCTCGAAATTGGTGTGAGCTACTACTGAGAAGGTACATACCATCCAGGAGTGGATGAAGACTGTACAGAGCCATTATAAATCTTATTCTAATAGACGGAGGATACCTTTGGAGTTCGATGAAGGATACCATGTCTTCCTTTGGGTCTCACCTCGACGAGGGTTATGGAGACTTGGATGAGGCAGCAAGTTATCTCTGAGGTTTATCATCCCTTTTCAGATACTGTATAGAGTTGGAAAGGTGATTTATCACTTATCTCTACCCCCATAGTTGGATCGGGTACATGATGTCTTCCACGTGTCGTAGTTGAGTAGGTACATGCATGACCCATCGTACGTTATCGACTAGGGCAAGCTGGAAATTGACAATAGAGTGAATTTTTCTAAGTACCTAATGGAGATCGAGGATTGGTCAGAGAGGATCCTTCATAGTTGAGTGATTACTCTATTATGTGTCTGGTTTTAGAACAATAATCTCTAGAAGAGCACATGTTAGTAGGAGTCTTAGATTCGTGCGCAGTACCCACATCTTTTTTTATATCCCTTTTTTGGCTTTTTGGGGACATAATTCCCTGAGGTGGGGAGAATGTAATGTCCAATGTTTTTTATGTATTATTTTTAAATATTTTATATAATTAATTTGAGACCAGGTTCTAAGATGTTGTGCTATTTCGAGGCCCGGTGTGCCTAGAATAAATATTTAAAATATATTAAGTATATTAAATAGTGAGCGTGAGCAGTTTTTCTAAAAAAATGGAATAACTTCTAAATGGGTACCTGAATCAGAAATATAAGGGCACCATTGTGTTTATAACATCGAATTTACCTTAGTTTAGGCCTAATATCAGCTGACATAGTTTGGATATGAAATTTGGTTTTTGGATGTTTAAAGAATAAAATAAATTAATGATTTATTTTATTTTGACGTTACGGTGACGCAGTGATGCATTTATTTTTTAAAAATAACTTGGTAGGGACCCAGGGTTAGAATTAAAAACCCTAGATAAATCCTTGTAATATTTGTAGAAAATTCTTAGATAAACCTCTCGACGGACAACGACGAGATGACAAATCATGATCGTTCTTGAAAGATCTTGGATCATAGATTGATAGGCGTCTTTCTTGATAAATCTCGCCAATAGATATGACTTGGATATCAAAATTATTTAGAAAATTATCCAAACCCTAGGTAGGGAATTTTATTTCAATTATTATTTTCCCCATTCTTTGATTTAACGACGAATGTGGATCAACCCACAAAAAGGTTCACCCATGGTTTGTTCATTCTTACAATAGGGTTTTGATTTTGGGTTTGATTCAAGTAATGATTATGATTATTGTTTTTTTATCTTTTTAATCATTCTTATGGGAACAGATCGAGGTCACAAAGTACAACATCCAAGGATCATTCCTCAGGTTTGTTCTATGTGAATTTTCTTCACACTTTTTCCCTATGTATTCTTCATTATTCACAGGGTTATGAACGGATGGTAGTTGTGACTTCGATTCATGGAATAATGACCCAAAATCATAGATCTTTCATTAGTATGACTCAATGGAGGTGTGACAGTGGTTGTAGTAGCAGATCAAATGATAGTGGGTACGGATTTCTCATTCTTCGTTAGAAATGAAGAATGATGATGATTTCGATTCTCAGGTGGATTGAAGGCCCAAATCTTGCTGATTCGGTGATGGTGCGACCAGACTGCCACAGATCTAGATTTTCCTGATGAGGCATGGCCAAAATCATGGCCAGAACAATAGGTAATATGACCGGATTTTGAACCATGGATTCTGGAAAATCCTGATGAACATGGAATGTATCTCAGAATACACGTCATGTGGGACCTGTTCAACAACACTTGGGGTTCTGGATAGTAAAGAAGTGTCACAAGTATTATGACACCTATCACACAACATGTGGAACCTTCCCCAAGGCTTGGAATATATCTTAGTAGTTACACGTACATGGGGTGGATTACACGGCTTGCCTACATGGCATGTACCTCACCACATGGCTGGACCTAGACCGGATGCACGGGTTACCCCGTGTACTAGTACATGGGAAGGAGAACATGGGTTGACATGTGTACTGGCACAAGGCCAGAGTAGACGGGTGGATCCTGGATGGTAGGACATAGCGTGTGAACCTTTATACATGCTGTGTATACCTTTTTCTATAGGACATGTACTTCTGACATGGGTCGTCGTACACGGGCAGTACCCAGGGTCAAGGGACACAACGTGTGACTCTACTACACATTGTGTACTCTTTTCTACATGGCTTGAATCTCTTGTCCACCATATCTCATATAATTTTCATTAGGGTTGGTGTCCTTTATTATTCCTCTAAAGTTTAGTTGGTATCATTTCTTATTCATAGGAGTATAGTCTCTTCAGTAGTATTTTACTAGATATAGTCAATAATCCCTTATGAGAGGCCTGAAGTAGGATCCTATATTCATTCTTGTACCCTAAGTAGATTCTTGGTATCAACACGAATAATCCTACCAGACGTTAATCCTCTTCCTAGCAGGTGAATTAGGATGAGTCGTGGTATCACCCCATGGCCCTGGCAGTGATCCTCATCTATGTATTGTGATCTTCCCTACTCATGGAGTGAGTACTCCTAGAGAGAGTGTATCGTATCTATCTTCAAATTGATCATTGTATCTCTATCATAATAGTTCCTGACAAACAGTACTTCTCAGGAGAACATCATCAGTGATATCAGACTCAAGAGTGTGTGCTCTCAGATGATTTTCTTTGTAGAATCTTCAGACTAAATCTCTAGTGTTGGTATACGGTAGTTCTGACTTACCTCTAGACTATTGTTCTGGGTTTGAGTATATCTGGATATCTTTTTTATATGTTCTATAGACACATACTTGTGTATAGATGACTGTACCTTTACCTTGTGTATTACTTTGTTGTTTTGGGGTGTCCTATTGAGTATTGTTATAATCACCCCTGCATGGGATTTTCCCACACGTTTCTTGTCTTGTGTAGATAAGCAACCTTTTTGATAGAGTCATAGGCAGACTAGGACAAGGACCAGGTGGTGCTTCATGAGTTTAGATAGGTCTAGGTGTTCTTATGACTACAGACAGGAGTCTCAGTACCTTGTGTTTACAAGTTGGACTTTGTAGTTTAAAAACTCTTTATTTTAATGGGCTTGTATTCTGGCCCATTTTACTTTACTACACTTTACTTTCTTATCGTACTCTATTGGTTTTGTTTAGTTGTATGCATGCATTTTTTTGCTTAGTGGTTTTTACAATTTAGTATCTATGGGCTTGGAGATGTGTGCGTGTGTACAAGTACTTAGTCAATGCATCTCATGCTAGTGATATTCCCACTCAGTGCTAGTCACCAGCCCCTGACCTATTAGAGGCTAGCTTGTGGAGGTGTGTCGCGGGCCCCACTAAGGAAGGTCGTGACATATTCCCTTTTATAATTGAGTTGAGGGTCACTTTCAAAAATTCTTAAAAGATTAAAATATAATAAATTCATTATCTAGTATAAATAACATCAAAAGGATAAGGATTAGAATATAATATATTATGGGGGTTAAGTCCCATAAACCAATAAAAATTTTATAGGTTTAAGTTGTGTTTTAAACCTTATCTAATTTATTAACTCCTTGGTTAACCAATTTTAACCTTAATTTCGATAACGTCTCTTTTTACTATTAAGGAGTGGCAATTTTACTTATAAGGTTAAAATTGGATCATAAATGGCCAAGGGGTGAAATTTTTGACCAAATATTATCCAACTTTTCCACTTTCAAAATTTTTATGATATTATTTTGATAAAATATCATTAATGTCAATTTTGACACTATTCATTTAATTTGACTTAAAAGGAATAAATACAAAGTTAGAATTAAAATATAATACTCTTAAACATTACTAATATGTTATATTTATCTATATAGTTCTTGTAATACAATAAATCAATCAAATTATATTTCATTTAATATTTTTAAAACCATTTATTTTATTTTTTAATTAATTGAATAAATATTGTATTAGCATTGCGCAAGAATTTAAGGTAATTATTTAATCACAAAAAATTATAAATAAAATATCATAATGAATATGATTTTATTATTCATAAAATATAAATTTATATTTGCTCATCACTATTTTTTTGTTCCTATGTTAACACAAAAGATATATTTAAAACTAAGAGAATTAAATTTTGTAACTTTCTTTATTTTAAATATTATATAGGTCATTTTCATAGACAATTGTCCATTAAACAAATAAAATTTTAGAATAATGTGATAAGGGTATAATTAAATTCATACAATAAGAATTATTATTAAAAATTATAGTGTTGTCACATAGTTTTAACCTATATTAACCTGATTTACCATTTACCGAGGTAATACACTTTACCACGGTTACTATTCATATTGGCAAAAAAAGGGGGTATATTTAAAGAATTTGAACCATATTATTCCTAATATTGAATAAATTTTATAAAATTAAATACCAATAAGTGGTGTAATTTTAAAAAAAAATAAGCGCACAAAATGCGATGAAAACTTCTTTTTAGAAAAATATGTTTTTTAGCATAAAACTTAGTTTATTATTATCCTATGATTATAAAAATAATAAATCAATGTTAAAAAATTTCATTTAATATATGATATATAAATTTAATTAAAATAATTCAACAATAGGTATTAATTTAATTTATTAATATAAAAATACATTGTGCGCATAAAAACAGTTTTTTAGAAAAATGTCTTTTTTACATATAAAAATGTTTTATACCTAATTCAAACATAAGATTGATTACAATGAACTTGATTAGATTATTTAAAACATAAGTGAACTAATTTTAATTTTAAACCATTTTATAATAAAAATTTAACTTTATACATTCTTGAAATGAAAATATGGTTTTCAATAAAAATCATTATATTTTTATTATTCATTGAAAAATCATATTTTTCAAAAAATTATCAAAAATTCATTATAAGATAATTTTTACATGATTAATTCAAAAATAATATAATTTTTATAAAATATAATTTCTAAACTTCAAAAAAATAATTATAATATTTCTCAAAAAAAGAAATAAAAACCATTTTTGAAGAAAACATATTTTTTATGAATAAAATGACTACTAAAAATTGAGTGGTTATTTACTAAATATTTATCAATGCATTTTTATTGATTAGGAACATTATATATATTTAATAAAGTTATTAATCCTATTAATATCTTCGAATTTAATGGTTAGGTTATAACAAACATATTTAAATAATAATATTTCATGGATTATTAAGGATCTCATGCTATTGAAGAAATAAAATTTAATTGAAAAAATATATTTTATAAAATGTTAGGGTGTTACATTATCCCCCAACCCCCTTAATAAATTTTTTCCTCACAATTTGAAATTTTTCTTGGTAATTAAGGGTTTGACATTTGAAAATTTATTTTTGGAAACCCACATCATAACAAGGGTTAATAAAACTTCTTCTTAAAAAGAGGGAAAAGGAAATATAAAGGTCATATGAAATAACACATAACTAGGTTTATCAAATATAACATTAGTGGTAATTTAAAATATGGACATGGAAGAGAAAAATAACACCCAAGGACTGATAGAGAGTGATAGAAAATGTGTTCATGAGAAAGTTAATCACCAAAAAACTATAAATATATGATGTGTGAAGATTCCATCGAATCATTATAAATGAAGGTAAAAGATTAAAATTGTATTTCAATATCATTTTCCTAAAGTTGAGGTATTCCTTTACCATATTTACTAATAACATAAGAAAATATATTTACTTGATAATTATAATTTCATCCTTTAATCAATTTCCACCACAATCTAATTTTTTTGCTCTAAACGATGAGTATTCGAGATGAATTTTTCATGCCTATAGCACTAAAATTAACTTCTAATGGGTCAAAAAAGTATATCAAGATATTCCTCCTATATTTATTCATTAACCAAAACAAAAAATGGTTAGTATTCAATAATTATAAAAATTAATAAACTTTCATATGAATAAATACAATATTAATCTCTAAAGCCTTAATTACCTCAATAACCTTAACATAAAGAATATTTTAATCTCAAAAGATATATAATACCATTTATCTTACATCTTAAAATTTTTAATTTCATTCTTACAAAATAATATTACATGATAAATAACTTGTTAAACCTAAGGGTTACATATAACTCAACCCAATGAAACATCTCCCAAATACCATTAATCACCATGATAAATCATTATATAATATTTTAATGTAGTGAACTTCACCAGAATATCATAAATAAAATTTAGATACTAACTTGAAAGGTAATCCTTAACTTGACCATAAATATCTCATAAAATATCACCTTATCAATGAATCACTTTTCAACCATTGAGATTATCTATATCTCACTATCCAGTAGACTATAATTAACTTAACATTAAATCATATACCAACTTTAAAGGGTCATTTAAACCTCAATAGAGTATTCTTACTAAAACCCAATAAAATTTTCAAATCAATTTAAAATACCATCACTTAAAATAATAAAAAGGAGGTGGTGATGCCTTTGAACTTATGATCAACCTTAAACTTATAAACCCATGATGGTATCCATAACTTTTAAGTTAACCTCACATGAAAACATATATTCTTACAAAAATTAACACAATCTTTATCCCTTAAATAAGTTCACAAACTATTGAATATATTCCATAAATCCAAAAATGTAATAAACATCATAAAATATGACCTAAATCATTTTTTAACCAACTAATCTATTTCAAGGTCACCAATATTATCCTACCAATGTAAAACATCTCTTTATCCCAACTAAACATGTGTTTTCAAATTTTTCTATAGAATAATCCTTAGATGTTTCATAATATATATATATATCCAAAATTACATTGATATAACACTTCCACAACATAATAATAGAATACTAATATATAAATGCTTCAATTCTTTCACTTCATAGGTCCTTCCTTGGTCTAGGAGTTATCCCTTGGATTAGGGAATTGGCTCAGTTAATGCTCATATTCTCCACACATGAGACATTGAACTATAAATGGTACCTTAGTATGGACTTGATTTTCCTCCATCAAACTCTTCAGTTTTCCTCAGCAATTACATTCTCTATACCCTTCTTTTCCAAAAATAAAACATTTTCTTATTCCTTTGATACATTCCCTTGAGTTCTGCTTTCCACATTCTCGACATATAGGAATCAGAATCTTATTTCCTCAATGGTCATCATGAAACTCCTTATTTCTCATATTATGAGTGTTAAGAAACTCACCCAAGTAGATTTTGTCAATCATATAATGGGTTAGCTGACTACTCATAATCATATGGTTTCAAATTCTAGCTCCCATTTCATTTGGTTTTTTATTAGGAAAATCATTCCATTGTCTGCCAGTACTAATATGAATCCTCCTAGTTCCAACCATTGACTAAAACCAAAAAACATAGTGTGAGAAACAAACATCATAGTGAGGAATCTTGAAAAAAAATTATAGGTTGTCTAAATCATGACACCTCCTTTTATATCTATGAAACCATAGGTTTAATCTAGGTCATCTATGATTATGACCAAAACTTTATGATGTGATCTTATACTTAGACATGTCCCTAAGGTTATGCACATGAGCCTCAGCCTAGTTGGTGAGGACTCTTAAGTGAATCCAGGTGACCTGGGATTAAATCCATGTGGAGGAATAATTTCTGGGGCTGTAGCAAAACTGTAGCAGTACTGTAGTAGTACTGTAGTAGGTTCTATAGCAGGAACTGTAACAGGCACTGTTTGGCACTGTAGTAGCTGAGAATTTTCCCTAGTTTGGGCCTTTGGGCCACCAAGTTGGTCCTTGGGTCCTTTAAGGCCTTAGGGACACCCAAGCCTTCGGGCCAGTAAGGCCTTCAGGCCACCTTGAAGTGCATATGCAAACCAGACAACCTACAAGGAACAAGCTCTATAAAGAGGATGACCAAGGAGCTTTCACCACAGCAGAAGCTACATGGATTGAATGAATGAGAGGGTATGGCACCTTCCATTGGGACAAGCCTGTACATGCATGGGATAGCCTATCCGAACATCCATGCGAAGGTGGAGAGCTGATTTCACGATGACGATGTAGGGGAGGAGCAGTTTCAAGTAGTTAGTATGGGTTGAATGTAATTTTTGAAGCCTACGAGCAATGAATTCCTCTAAGGCCTACGGGACATGTAATACTTACGCCTGCGGGCCTTGTAAGGGTTCCACCTCACCCGTTGAAAGGTATATTATCAAAATTGATAAAAAAAAAATAAAGGCCTTCAGGCCATTGGATGGATGGATGTCCCTAAGGTTATCACTAAAGTTTGCTCATCCTAGTTTCCAAAGGTTAACTAAACCTTACTCTGATTCCAATTATAATGACCTAAGCTCTTTATACATATATATTATATCTTTTTAGGTGAATATTCAATACATAACCTAACAATCCATGTCATAATCATATAGGTCAAGTATATTTGGAAACTTGGATACATAAACAACTGATTCATAAGTGTACTACATAATCTCCCACTAAAATCTTCATAACTAGTTCCCTTATTAGAAATATAATACTTAGTACCTTTCTTCATAACCTGGGGAAATGAAATATAAGAAAATAGTGAGTTCATATGCTCAATAAGGTTAAACAAGGGAGATATCAACATAACATGAGCATAAGGGTATGAGAACATGCAAAAAAAATTTGAAAAATCATACCCTGTATATCATAGATCATAATCTTGTGTCATAAAATAAATCTTAGTAGTTCATAAGACATGAATCATAAATTACTCAAAGAATATGAGCCATAAGATCATAACATTGACATAAGACATGAGTTTTTGGCATGCGTATAATCATAGAAAATCATTATATTACTAGTCAAAGCTTATTTCCAAGACTATCATAGTGGAATGGGTTCACTCCCTAAACCATCGTAGTAGTCAAGGTTCACTCTTAAGACTATCATAATGGACAAGTTCCCTTACTGAACTGAGTTCACTCCCCATTCCAGTCTTGTTTATCTCATGAGATATCAATATTTACTCAATGCATTTAAGGGATATATAGGTCCCACATGTCACATAATTAAAATTATACATATGTGTGCCACAAGATCCTAAAACATTCATCATATCATAACCCATGAAAAGAAATAGGTTTCATAAACATTTCATCATAGAATAACCCATGGAAAATAAGAAAGTTTCATAAACAGCTTATCATCATAAATATAAATCATCCAAAAAAGAATAAGGATGATATCCTTAGATCATATCTCTAGTAGATCATAAGTAAAATCAAGAGTTGTTGTCATTGATAAATAGAAATACCATTAAAATATCATTAAAACATTATTGAGGAAAATAACCTTTCCATTTTGAATCACTTCTTTAAAATCTAAAAATTTTCCAAAATATTATGAAAAACATTTTCTTTGAAAAGAATCATAGAAACACTACTACAAAACAGGCCTTTAACAGTGCTGGTCTTTAACAATGTTGGTCTTTATCAGTGCTTTTCTTTAGCAGTGATAAAGGATACCCTTTATCGGTGCTTTATTTTTAGCATGGATAAAGGGATCCTTTATCAGCACCTTTTTAGCACTAATAAAGGTCTCGAATAAAATTAAATAATTAAATAAAATAATTAAAATAATTTTATTAAAAAATATTAAATTTTTTATTAATTAAATAATTATTGATAAAAATGAAGAAATTGATTATACTATATATATATTATAAATACTAATAAAAATTATATATTAAATATATAGATATGTGTAAAATGAAAATTAAACAAATAAAAATTAAAAATAAGCAAATTAAGAAAAATATTAAACATTTTATTAATTAAATAACTATTAATAAAATTAATAAATAATATATATTAAATATATATTAAATATATAGATATATGTAAAACGAAAATTAAATAAATAAAAATTAAAAATAAGTAAATTAATAAAAAAATTAAAAAAATTATTAACTAAATAATTATTGATAATATCAATAAATAGTATATATTAAATATATATATATATATGTATGTATGTATGTATGTATGTATATAAATATGATTTATATAATGAAAAATATTTATGTTTTACATTAAATAGTCATACATATAGTAAAGAATGATTTATAATTAAAATTTAATATGAATTAAAAATACTGATTAATTGCATCGAGTAATAGAAAAAATTGAATGTCGTTTGATTTTTCAATTTAACATATATCAAATGTGTGTTATATTGGTTTCACATATATATTTGTAATTAATGCATTTTTATATACAATGCACACAAACAAATTTTTACATAATTTATGAAATCTTATATAAAAACACATACACCTAATATTTATGTAATTTATTCAAATTTTAGTATTTATTTTATAATTTCTTTATAACATGATAAATTTAATTTATAATGTCTTTAATCAGTAAATTTTAATTATTTATTTTTAATTTTATTACAGTTAGGTATTAATTCATTTTTAATATTTTTATTTATTATTTATTATTTTTTTTGTAATTTAATCAATTTCTATTATTTATTTATATTTATTTATATTTATTTATTTACTATGTTTTAATATTTTCAATATGTATTCATCTTTATTTCAATATATATCCATATTTTTTAAATAATTTATATTTAATTAATAAAACTTATCAATTTTTTCAATATTGTTAAAGTGTACTCATTTTTAATTATTCAATTTCACTCATTTTTAACATGCATTCACTTAAGATTAAATATTCATTAATAATGTTAAAAATTTATTTATAAATAAATATTTGTAAATAAATATATTTTTAAATCTATATTTATTATATTTATACATTTATATATTTATAATTATAAATAAATATTATTTTTAAAAAAGATATTTATGTAATTTTAAATAAATAATTATATATATTAATTTTTTTATAAAATTATAATAAATATATTTAAATAATAAATATATTTACTATATTTATATTTATATATATTTATTATATATAAAAATATATAATTATTATTATTTTTAAAGGTATTTATATAATTATAAATAATTAATTATATTTTTAAATAATTATAAAATTATAATAAATATATTTAAATAATTAATATATTTACTATATTTATATTTATATATATATTAAATATATATAATTATATAAATATATTTACAAATTTTTTTATTTATAATTATAATTATAAATTCTTTATCAGCGCTAAAGTTTTAGTGTTGATAAATATGCATTTTATTAGTGATTTTTTAGCACTAATAAAGATAGAGCTTTATTAATGCTAAAAAAGGCTGATAAATATGTCTTTTATCAGCGCTTATTAATTTAGCACTGATAAAATAGATCTTTATCAACACTTTTTTGGAACTGCTGATAAAAGTGTCTCAATCTATTTAAATAATCCTAACCAGTCACGATATCTTAAGCTTTCCACGGAAGCCACCCGCTACTGGCGCTCCTCCTCATCAAATCCAAGCTCGAATCAAGGCTTCAATCAAGGCTCAAATAATTCCAAGGCTTTAATGATTAAAGGGTTGGATTAATCCAAGGCTCAAATTAATTCCAAGTTTGGCGATATCTCTACTTTCTCTTAGATGATTCAAAGCTTCAATCTAAGGTATGTTATTTTCTCCTCCTCACTCACTCATTGATTGCTTGTTTGAAGGTATCTATTTGCATTTTTTTTATCATTATTATTTCTTTTATTCATTACACAACTATTTTTTCTCATACTATAGTTTGATAAATTCTTCCCCTTCCAAATTTATCTTGAATATGATAGATATTGGTGACAATATAGGGAATGAATTAGTGGACACTATACATGTACAATGGGGTTCTCTTCATTCATTCAGCCTAATTGATGTGGAAGCCAAGGGTTATTCTACTCAATTAAGGGATTACTCATACCATTAGACTTAGAAAATACTAGTCCTAATGTGCATGTGATAGTAATTAACTAATTCCATACATGGGATAAATAGTCAGAGGTGGTTAGGTGAATTGTATTGATTATTTTTATAGAGTGATAATTAAGTTGGGACAACACATTAAGAAAAAAATTAAACACGTATATTGGAAATCTCCCAAGTATTGATCATTATTTCTAATAATACTATATTCATAATCTTATATTTTCATTACTATTGTTATTTTGTTTGTATAAATTATCAAAATCCCCAGTATTTTTTATTTTTTAAAATATATATAAAATACCATAAATATAATAATGTGGTAGGAATAGTGAGTGATCCAAAATAAAATATTTAAGGGAATGACCATGGCCATCAACTGTGTTGTACTAATGAGGAATATAAATATTATTTTTTACCACCCCATAATAGGTGTGTCATATACTCAAACCCATAACCTAATATAGACTTCTTTACCACATAATGAAAGTCATTCTTAATAATTCTTCTTAAAATTGTAATCCCCTTTAGAGAAATATATATATATATATATATATGACTAAAATATAATACATACGATCTGAGTATAATTATAAATGAGTGAAATGAAATACTTATCACAATTCATTGATTTATACTTTGAGGGTATATATATATATAATAGTGAATAAACTCCAAGTGTTGTTTCATTTAAATCTCTAATTTATTATTTTAATTATTAACAATCACCCCATTCTAATTAATAAAAGATATCTATCAATTTTATCTTGTCATCATAAAAAAAATCTCAACCCACCCTTTTTAAGTCAATTTTTAAATTCCTCATTATCTAATATGATCAATTTTTTACTACTACAAATCAATTTTCTCTTTCAAACACAATTACCATAAATTTTTACCGACCCTAAATTAGAATATGGTTCAGCTAGTTTTATATACCTTTGTAAAAATATAGTCATCTTTGAAATGATAACCCTCTCATTAATACTTCTTAAAAATCACTTCATTTCCTTCATCACACATCTAATAAACACTGTGTATATTTTACGTTAATTATTCTAAAAACATATCATTATTTAACATTTCTTTTTAGTTCCAACATCTTTTAAATGTAAATGATTTATCTAAGAGATCCACTATTTCTAAAATAATAAGTACCCTTTGAACTTGTCAAAAATATTTAATTACATCAATATACCTGTCATGTGAGATAAACAACCAATATCTAATATGAAAGGATGTTTATTTTTTAAATCCTTTAGCGTGACATCAATAATAAATTCCTCTTACATTCCATTCTTTTTCATATAATACATTTCTAATTATTTCTTCACATTTATCTATGTTTTTAGAAAATCTTGAAAATCCTTCATACAACCATTTAATTTTTCATATGTTCAATAGAGTTTATTCAATGGTCTAATTCCACCACCCAATTTTACTTATGAAAATTTCCCTCACTTTGAAACTATTTTTGTAAAAGTGGTTCATCTCTCTTTTAACATAAAACCTCTGTATCTTCCATAATTACAATTATTTATCTCATTATGACTAGAATTTTACATTATGTTCCCAAAATCATCATATAACCCATAATTCCCATGAAAATGAAATTTTTTTATAAAGCCTACTCTTCCTTTACTTGAAAATAATTCTTGTTTTCAACCTGTCTAGACATAATTCTTGAATAATTTTATCAGCTAAGAATTTTTAGATGTTTAAAATATTTATTTTTTTTAGATATATTCTTTTCCTAAAATTATTTTTTCCTTTCCTAATCAATTTTTAATTAAAATTGAAATTATAATTTTGAGATGTTTTCAAATATTTGATGTACCATTAATATTAAATGTAATAATTCCTTAGGTTGTTACATCACTTATTCCAAAAAATAGAATGGAGGTTACCAAATTTTATATATGTTAGAATAATTATTAGAAATTATTTTTAGGTATTCATAATTTTAGGTATACATGTATTGGTTACACCCCTAAGAATTTCTCATTACCATCCATGTATATGAAATAGCTCTTTATTTATTAAAAAAGTTACAATTCATTTTTATATCTTCTAGTTGATGGAATGAGAGTTTATTATTCTTGTTTATCATATTTTGTTTTCTTATTAATCCTTAATTTCTTATATTATATTTTTATTTGTTTAGGGATTTAATAAAGACTTGATGTATCATTTTAATATAGGTGGTAATAGTCTTAGAGTATTGAAAGCATTAAAAGTGGGATTTATCCTATAAATATAGAATTCATAGAGTCCCCAAGGATTTATATATCATAACATGTCCCCGAAGATACCCCTTGAATCACAGAAAAGAACATTTATGCCCCCCAAATCTCATATTCAATAGGCCACGAGTTAATAACTAGTGACAATGGTCTAATTATAACAAACGGAAGGCATTACCCCTTTTAGAGAACATAATGGAGTACAAATTTTATCTTTATCAGCTTCATCTCCTAAACAGTTATTATTGCAATTTGTTGCTTAAGACTCATCCCCCATATATTTTATATTTCTTGTACTACTCTAAGTAATAGTCATCCCATGGATGACTACTACTTATAGTATTTCAAGAGACATAGGTTTGTGTCCATGAGAGATGGATGATGGGTTTCAAACAACAAAATGCAATAATAATTGTTTGGGAGATGAAGTTGACGAGGATGACAGTTATCTATAACTTTCACCTTTAGATGAATTCAGAGGACAAAATATACCATATTGGAGTAATTATTTTCTTAAATTCAATTACCCATTTCCTTCAAATCATACTGAAATTATTTGAAATATTAAAATTTTAGGTTTCCTTTATAATAATTATCTATAACTTTCACCTTTGATAATGAATATATTATGTGTATTTATTTATTTATTATAAAAAATGAATATTTTATAAATCCAATAAGATTGATATGAATCTAAAATGGATGAATTCTAATAGTTTGAAAAAATATTATGAATATGGAGTTAAAGATTCCATCAAGTTTTCAATAGAGCATGAAAACAACCATTATCAAATCATTTGTTTGTGTTTACGTTGTTTTTATACAAGAAAAATTAGTTTGAAATAGTTGTAAGAACATTTGATTTTTCATTGAATAGATTAGTGCTATAAATTTTGGACTAAACATGGGGAAAATCGAATGTACACACTGATTGGGACGATACTACAGTTTATGGATCATTTGATATGAATAAATATGTAAATGATGATGGAGATCACATGGAAGAAATGAAAATAGAAATTAAATATAACCTTCATGATTGTACAAAGTTTTTTGAGAAGTTAAATAACTATACTAAGAGACCATTTTATACTGATTGTACTAAATACACAACATCATTAGCTGTGTTGAAGTTATATAATTTGAAATCTGGTAGTGGATAGAGTAACACCAGCTTTACAGGACTACTTGGTCTCTTAAATGATATACTACCAGAAGAAAATTAACAACCATGTAAAACATATTATGCTAAATGAATTCTACGTTCAATGGGAATGATCTCTAGAAAATGAATTCTTATACAAATGAATGAATATTGTTTCACAAGTACCATGAATCACTCTTAAAATTCCCTAAATGTGGCATGGATTGATATAAGAAAAATGAATTAAGTCCTTCAAAATATTTATGGTAATTTCCTATCATTCCATGATTTAGAAGACTATATGCATGTTAGGAATTTTCAAGACAATTTACATGGAATAAAAATATAATAATTAAATATGGGAACCTATATCATCTAGTATATTCTCCTCCATGGAAGAAAATTGATTATGAGTATCCTAAATTTGGAAATGATCCAAGAAAATTTCATCTTATGTAAACTAAATATAGAATAAATCCTTTTAGTGTATAGAGTAGTACTCATAGTATAGGGCCCATCATGTTGGTAAATTATAACTTATCACCACGGTTATTCATGAATTGCAAATACATTATGTTCCTTCTGCTTATATCTAGACCAAAGAAACCTGGTAATGATATTGATGTCTATTTGGCTTCATTGATCGAAGATCTGAAATTGATGTGGGATACATGTGTTACAATGTATGATTCTTATATAAGTTATTAATTTTCATTGAGGTACATGTTTTATGGGATGATAAATTATTTCCCCACTTATAAAAAATTATCAGGCTATAACATTAAAGGAATATTGGGTTGTCCTATTTGTGAAGAATGCACACACTCAGTTCGATTGAAACATTCCTTGAAGACTGTATTTATAGTACATCGTAAATATTTACCTCAACTACATAAATACCGATCCTTGATGACAACATTAGATGGGAATATCAAACAAGGTACAACACCGTCTCCACTAACAGGTGATAAACTTTTCGATAAAGTAAAAGATATCAACATTGTTTTTGGAAACCCATTTTTAAAAAACCTTAAAAAATCAGGTCGTAATAAGTGATCAATTTTATTTGAAGTATTTGAATTGTTTGTATGTTAGAAATTTTCTTGATGTCATGCAAGTAGAAAAAAATATATTTGATAGTGTTATTAGCATGTTACTAAATGTTCTTGGAAATAAAAAGATGGAATCAAGGATAGGTTGGATGTGATTGACATGGGGATAAGGGAAGAGTTGGTACTAGTGAAGGGTAAAGGGTAGAATTTTCTTCCTTAAAGATCTTACACTCTATCCATATAGAAAAAATTACAATTGTTCCTTTTTCTTAATAGTGTAAAAGTTATAAAGGGGTATTCATCAAATATCAAGAATGTCATGTTAATGACTAATTTGAAGTTAAAGTAACTAAAATAACATGACTTTCATGATTTGATGCAATATTTGATACATGTTGCTTTCCATTTCATTCTACCCAAAAATGTACAGCATAAACTAACCAGAATCTGCTTCTTTTTCAAATCCATATGCAGTAAATTTATAAACCCAAAAAAGTTTCCAATCATGAATAAGGAGGTTGCAGTTATATTATATTAATTAGATATATTCTTCCCACCATAATTCTTTGATGTAATGGTCCACTTGATGGTTCATTTGGTTAGAGAGGTTAAACTATGTGGTCTTATCCATTACATATGGATGTACCCCATTGAATGGTATATGAAAATTTTTAAAGGGTATGTCAAGAATTGAAGTCATCCATAAGTTTTTATTTCATAATGATATATTCTTGAAGAAAATATTGAATTATTTACTGATTACCTATCAGATGTTGACAGCATCAGTCTCCTGAAGCCTTGTCATAGTGGATGCCTTATAGATGAAGGGATTTACGAAAGAGATGTTGTTACAATTACCTTCATAGAGTGAAATCAAGAACACCTTTACATTTTATATAATAGTAAAGATGTTGATTTATATGTTGAATACCACAAATAAATTCTTAGAGATTTGAATCTATCAAGGGTTGAAGGATGGATATTAAATACACATAATAAAAATTTTATAGGATAGTTTCAGGATCAAATTTATAAGGATTTATCTAAAAAACTGAATTTAATTTCCAAAAGACCTTGATGGCTAGTCAGGGGACCAAATGAAAATGTTATAACAATTCAATTGAGGATGACCCTTTCATTGGGAGATCATAATTAGTTCATGTCAATCCTAATGTAGACAATGTCTTGTATGTTATAGGGGACCACAAATAGGGGATTTGGATTCTCAATAGAGGATCCAAAACCCTAAAACCGTAAAAAAATTAAAAATAGTTCAATGATAAGGTAAAAGTGTTTTTTAATATACTATGTTTTTTCTCACAATATTATATGTTATCTACTATATTGATATAATCTAAATTAAATTTTGGACTACTCATGTAGACAATGTCTTCCACACATGATGGTGTTACTAATCCCACAGAAGAATATACTATAACAAAGGAAACCCTTTGGTAAGATGTAAAGGTAGTGTTACAATATACTTTCTCTATTTAACTGAAAAATTATATAATGAAATTTTGATTTAATTTTGATTATTCTTTGAAAAAAAATTATTTTAGAAGATTTTTGTCCATGTTTCATGTCTTTTTGCACCAAAACTTCCACAAACTTATTCTCCCTCAAAACATTTTCACCCTTGTAGTGTTGGAATTTATCACTTTTCTTTAAGTTACCTCCACTTCCTTTTCAAGAATAGAATCAACGTTGTCTCTACTCAATCAAAAAGGTAATCTTGATGTTTGCACAGTAAAATCATTGTATATAGAATTAATGCATTATTTCATATTTATGTTTAATTTATTTATTTTAGGCATTAATCACATAAGAATTATTTTCTTATATAGGTGGATTATTTTGTTCGATTTGGGTTAGTTTTTTCGAAGCTTCTCATGCTCATGAGAGATTGAACTTCAAGGCTAAAACTGAAATAATGACAATAAGAAAATGGGTTAATAATTTATATAAATATCATGAAAAGTTGAATTCCTACTACTTATTTAATTAATTTTTTCATCATTTTATCTATTATTTGTAAATTAATTTCCTTATCATTCATATCTAATACTTATTTAGTTTTTTTCACATATATTTTAGAAAGTATTGTTTGGCTTTCAACTATCCACAACAAGCCACAAAAGCGATAACATGTTTTTTTCTTCTAATGTTACCATGCTTTCCATTGTCTTTATTTTTTGAACTACCAATATTTCATATTAAGTCAATATGTAGTGTCGGAAGATCAACAAATAAAGGCAATAGAAATCCTGGTAACATTGGAATTTGGTACTCTTTTGATACTTTGGGATGTTTAGGAATCATTTTCACCTCAATCCAATACACGATGTGTTTGGTATGACACAAATTTTTCATTATCATTTTAAAATTGAAATTTTAGTTCAAAAAGTGACACTCATTGAAAAAAAACATGCTTGTATTGTCTTGATAATTTAGTAAAATGATTCATAAACCATTTGTGATGTGTAGGAATCATTTTCACATTATTATGACACATGATGTGACCGGTATGACTCAAAGTGCGTGTTTCCAATTTAAAATGACATTTAGTAAAAAAGACAAGTGACATAATCAAAACTGAGAAAATGCATTCATATTGTTTGTATAATTTAGTAAAATAATCCATAAGTAATTTATGATGTGTAATAATCATTATCACCTCAGTATGATTCATAGTGTGACCGGTATGACTCCAAGTGCATCTTTTTATTTAAAATTGACATTAATTTTAGTAAAAAAGCCAACTGACATACTCAAAACTGATAAAATGATTTAATATTGTTTTAATACTTTTTAAAAATGATAAAAAATTCATTTTTACATGTATTAATTAGTTTTACCTCAATCTGATATATGATGTTCCTAGAATGACTCAAAGTGTCTATTATCAGTTTAAAATTTACATTTTAGTTCAAAAAGTGTCACTCGTTGAAAAATAATAAAACATGCTTGTATTATCTTCATAATTGAGGACAATGATTCATAATTAATTTTTGATGTTTAATAATTATTCTCATGTAAAACTAACACATGATGTGATTGGTATGAATCAAAGTGCATGTTTCCAGTTTAAAATGACATTTTAGTAAAAAAGACAAGTGACATACTTAAACCAATAAAATGCATTTGGATTATTTTTATACTTTATTAAAATGATCCATAATTTATTTAGGATGTGTAGGAATCATATTCGCCTCAATATGATGCACTGTGTGACCGGTATGACTCCAAGTGCTTCTTTTTATTTAAAACTGACATTAATTTTAGTAAAAAAGACGACTGACATACTCAAAACCAAGAAAAAACATTCATATTATGTTTATACTTTATAAAAATGATCCATAATTAATTTTGGATATGTATAAATTAGCCTCAACTCAATAAGATATGTGATTTTCTCGGTATGACTCAAAGTGTCTGTTATCACTTTAAAATTGACATTTTAGTTCAAAAAGTATCACTCACTAAAAATTAAGAAAACGCACTCATATTATCTTTATAATTTATTATAATGATTCATAATTCATTTGTGACAATTAGTAATCAGTCTCATGTCAAACCAACACATGATGTGACCGATATGACTCAAAGTGCATGTTTTCAGTTTAAAATGAAATTTTAGTAAAAAAGAAAATTGATGTAGTCAAAACCAAGAAAACACATTCAGATTATTTTGATACTTTAGTAAAATGATACATATGTCATTTGGGACATTTATTAATCATTCTCACCTCAATCTAAGGCACGGTGTGACCGATATGACTCCAAGTGCATCTTTTTATTTAAATTGACATTAATTTTAATAAAAAAGACAACTAACATACTCAAAATTGATAAAAAACATTTATATTGTTTGATAATTTAATGATACATAAGTAATTTTTAAATAAATGAATCATACTCACCTCAATCCGATACATGATGTGCCCGGTATGACTCAAAGTGTCTCTTATCAGTTTAAAATCTATATTTTAGTTCAAAAAGTTTCACTAACTGAAAACTAAGAAAACATGACTGTATTGTCTTGATAATTTAGTAAAATGATTCATAATTAATTTGTGACATGTAGGAATCAGTCTCATATCAAACTGACACACGATGTTATTGGTATGACTCAAAGTGACTGTTTCTAATTTAAAATGACATTTTAGTAAAAAAGACAAGTGACATACTCAAAACTAAGAAAACTCATTTGGATTAGTTTAATAATTTATAAAAATGATCCATAAGTCATTTTGGATGTGTAATAATTATCTGTACCTCAATCTGATGCATGATTTAACTGTTATGACCTAAGTGCTTCATTTTATTTAAAATTGACATTAATTTTTGTAACATCCTGGTTCCGGGTACCACCCAGAGGTGCCCCGTACCCAGTTGTTCACATGGACTCAAGCACATTTCCCCAAATTCTATAGGATTAAAACTAGTAGTGAGGTTCTTGGATGTGATAGTGGGGAAACTATGCCCTCATTGGCGGATTAATGCAGCAGAAAGAAACAGATAACAATAGCGAAAGCAGTAATAACATGCAATAAGTAAACAACAGAATACTAGAAGTAATAATCAACTGGATCACATACATATAAATAATTATGCATGATACATGTAACTAAGAAAACATTCAAACAAGTCACAATGATAGAATACAGTACTAAACCAAAGTACAAAGGAAAATAAGTAAACAACTCCTCAGCATTGCAAGCCTCAGCTTGGTCCCATGCTCTCCGGCTCCACAGTAGTCAAGTACCTTACATACAAGGGCACTTTACCTTATCTATACCTGCAACAATATAATCTGTTTGGGCCCAAAATCATGAACCAAATAGGGTGTGAGATGAATCCTAGTAGGAAACCACCCAAATATCTATGCCTAACAGTCAAGGAATATATATGGAAGGAAATAAGCAAAATGAAGTAGTAAAAAAGGAATTACTCAAAAGTAAGAAATCATATAGTTTCAATTGCATTCATTTTCAGATATCAAGTAAGTATCTAATCAAAAACAAGTAACCCTCTGGTAAGTACTCACAACCTATCCCCTCTGGTTCAACCAAACAAACATAAGCAACCCTCTGGGAAGTACTCACAGTCTAACCCATCTGGTTTAGCTTTAGCATAGACTCTATGAGGAATCACTCACCATCAATTCCACCTATGGTCTCGTATTGGTAACTATAGACACTCCTGAGTAAGCACTCAATGTCCAATTCCCCCTGTGGTCTCGCAACAAGGAACTACAGGCACTCTGAGGGAGCACAAATTCCATCCCCCCTATGGTCTCGTGATGTAAAAAGTAAACAGACACTCTGGAGAAGCCCTCAGCATCCATTCTCCCTATGGTCTACTACACCAGGTTCTCACAGCCCTATGTAAGTCAATCATGCACAAATAATATATGGAAGCCAAAGTAAACCTCAAGAACTACTTGGATAAATAGTCTACAGCATCTCACAACATGTCAGATAAATTCACTTTATCCTAACAATACTAGGCATGGAAAAAAAAGCAGCCTAACAGGAAAAGCTAGACCAAATGGTCAATATCTAGAAAACATGGGAAACACATCCATAGAAAGGTAAATAACCCTATTTGAAATCATAAATACTCTACTCAAGAACACAAGGCATAGAAGGAAAATAATAGGCTAGAAACCATAAACATGCAATACCCCAAACAAGGGTATTGGGAACTTTTGCACATATAACTCAAATACTAACTAGGAAAAGGCACAAACCACCTACCTCATCATTGTATGATCAATATACATGAGTCTCAGGCCTTGAATCACCTTATAACTCTATAGATCTGCAAAAAATTCTAGAACATTCAACCGAGGATATCTCACAAAAGAGGAGGAATCAGGAAATGAGGCTAGAGAAAAAGGAAGAGCTTACCATGGTGATTCCAATGCAATCGATGGAGTTCAATTAAGATAAAAAACAGTGAGTCAAGGGATTAGAGAAGAAACACATCGTATAATCACTCCTAGATGAGATGAATGGAGAATAAGGTATTTTTGTGAACAAGACGTGACTCTGGTATGTTTAATGAAATAAAAGAAAAAGTACACGGTGTGTCTTTTAAAAGTACAAAGAGTGTATATGCCTTTACCGAGCCTCACTTTAGGTGGTCTCCAGGTCACCCCACACGGACATGTACTTGGCCATTACATGGCCAGCACATGGCTACCCACGGAAACCAGGTACATGGCGTGTACTTATAAGTACACGGCATATACTCCTAAAATTTCCAAAAATTGCTCTTTTTCTCAAAAACAAACAGAAAAGAAATACATACCTAAAAAATGAGATCCAGGTTCTTAAAAACTTCACCCCTTAAATAAATCCATCCCTGAATTTCCCTAGCAAGGCGGCGTAGAAGAATAATCCTTGAACAACTCCGGCTACTATGATCGTACATCAACCTCCCTCTCCCAAGTCTCATCCTATACCTACCTGTACTGCCATAACACTCATACCAGAGGAATATACCATCCATGGATAACCTTTGCACTGTGATCAAAAATATGAATAGGATATTCTCAAATGATGCGTCCACTTCTATATTAACCTACTCAGGTTGAAAAACATGATATGGGTCTGAGAAGTAACGGCGAAGCTGAGAAATGTGGAAGACATCGTGCATAGCCCAATACCTATGAGGTAACTGCAACCGATAGGCAACCGGCCCGACTCTCTCCAAAACCTCAAATGGCCTAATTTATCTCAGTGAAGGCTTGACTTGTCTCCTAATCCTTCTGTGTCCCAAACTCGGTGTGACATGTAGAAAAATATGATCTCTGACCTCAAACTCTAGAGGTCGTCTCTGTTGATCAACATAAGACTTTTGCCATGACTGTGCAGTAGTCATCCTCTTCCGAATCAACTCTATCTACTCAATAGTCTCCTGGAAAAGATGAGGTTCCAGTAAGCTACCTCTCCTGCCTCTAGCCAACATAGGGGTGATCGACATGGACTACCATACAAAGCCTTGTAAGGTGCCAACTGAATAGTTTCTTGAAAACTATTTTTGTAGGAAAAATCCACCAGAGGTATATGCTTCTCTCAAGAACCTCCAAAATCTAGGATGCATGCTCGTAACATGTCATACAGCACCTGAATCATACGCTCGGGTTGTCCATCTGTCTAGGGATGGTAAGTTGTACTCAGAATTACATGTGTTCCCAAATCCCTCTGTAGTCCCTACCAGACCCGATAAGTAAAATGGGCATCCCTGTTTGAAACAATAGAGTACGGAACTCCATGAAAACATACAATCTCTAGAATGTACAAACTTCCTATATCATCAACACTGAAGGTATCCTTGATAGTTATGAAGTGAGAAACCTTTGTGAGTTTTTCAATGAAAACCCAAATTGCATCATTCCCTTGAGGATACATCAGTAAACCTATCACAAAGTCTATCGTGACATCATTACACTTCCACTCGGGAATGGGTAACTGCTGCAAAATCTATGTCAGTCGCTGATGCTCACCCTTCACCTGCTAACAAGTGGAACACCTCATGACAAACCCAACAACATCTCTCTTAATACCTGACCACCAATACTAATGGTGCAGATCTTGATACATCTTGGTGAAACCAGGATGAACTGCCCAAACTAAGGAATTAAAGTCCCACATCAGCTCCTCGCGTATGTCTGCTGACGCCCATATGTGACCATGAAAACGCGAGATCTCATCCTCACCCACAGTCTATCCAGGAATAGGGTCCTCTCCTGAAACACTCTCGCATAGGACTTAGCCTTCAAAATATGATAGATGCCTCATTCGCACTCGTTCAAGAAGAGTAGAGGTAATAGCCACAGAAGAAAGAAACATATTCCCCTATCTATCATGAACCTCTAAATGCATATCAGAGAAAATATCCATAAGCTTCCACTCACTGTTGTCCTCTTGGAATGCTTGTATTTTCATCCTCCTACTCAACGCATCAGCCACAACATTACCTTTTCTAGGCGTGTAGGCAAGCTCAAAGTCAAAGGACTGAAGGTACTCAACCCACCTTCACTATCTCAAGTTCATATCGTGCTAAGTGAAGATATACTTGATACTTTTTTGGTTTGTGAAAACCATAAAATTCTATCCCATAAGGTAATGTCTCTAATAGCATAAAGAATGAATAGATACAACCAACTCAATATCATGCGTTGGTTAGTTCCTCTCATATGGATTCAACTGCTCAGACCCATACGCAATGACTCCTTCCCCATGCATAATAACTACTCCTAGCTTGATACATAATGCATCATAGTACATAGTATAACTCTTACCTGGATCTGAAAAAACTAGTATAAGTTCTAAATTCAACCTCCCTTTAAGCTTCTAAAAGGCAGACTCACAAGAATCTGACCACAAGTATTTAGCACCCTTCTTAGTCAGGCTAGTCAGTGGCACTACTAAGCATGAAAATTCATGTATAAAACATCTTTAGTAACCATCCGGCCCTAGAAAACTCTATACCTCAAATACTTTCTTCAAATTCTCCTAGGAAACTATTGCTCTCACTTTCTTTGAGTCTACTGATACTCTTGTCTCTGAGATAACATGACCCAAGAAGTGAATCTGGTCTATCCAAAAGTGGTATTTTGAGAGCTTAGCATATAACTTATTCTCTCTTAGTGTACTCAAAATGATCACAAGATATGTTTCATGATTGTGTCGATTATGAGAGTACACCAATATATCGTCCATGAATACTACCATGAAAGAATCCAAGTATGGATAGAACACTCGGTTCATCAGTTCCATAAAAACTGCAGGCGCATTCATGATACCGAACAACATAACCACATACTCATATAGACCATACCTACTTCTACAGGCTATAAGAGGTATATCAGATGGTCAAACATGCAACTGATGATAATCGGATCTCAATTGAATCTTCGATAACACCCGATCTCCTTGAAGATGATCAAAGAGGTCATCAATACTTGGTAAGGGATATCAGTTCTTGACTTTCAACTGGTTCAGCTTCTGATAATCCACACAAAATCTAAGGGTATCATCCGCCTTCTTTGCAAATAGGACAGGTGAACCCCAAGGAGAAGTACTGGGTCAGATGAAACCCTTCACTCGTAACTCCTCTAACTAATTCTTGAGCTCTTGTAACTCTGGTGTAGCCATCCTATAAAGAGGAATGGAAACTGGTACCACTCCTAGAACAAGATCAATAGAAAAGTCTCCCTCTCACTCTGGAGGAAAACCTAAAAATTCCTATGGAAAGACATCCCTAAAATGATTGAACACTAGAGGAAAGTCAAACTATGATGTCCCCTGGTAATCCAGATATATACTAGCAATATGGGCTGTAACTTCTCCCAAACCATAATGCTTGGGTCCTGCTCTGCTCACATGGACATCCCATTCGCCCTTGTGTAAAAACAAACTGACCTCTGGTGATGTGAAACTCACCCTACAGTGATAACAGTCGACAACTTTCCAGAAGGTAAGTAACCAGTCCATACTGAGAATGATATCATAGCCTATCATCTCAAGGATATATAGGTGTCATAAGAAGTTACACCCACCAACCTTAATAGGTCACTCCTTGCACTAACGTTCACTAGTCGTTCTAGTCCCCAACGGAGTGTCTAGCTTCAATATATTAGTAGAAGAAGAGATACAGAGCCCAATTATCTCCAAAACAACAACAGATATGAAACTATTGGAATACCCTATATCAAAAAGTATGAAGCTAGAACTGAGGCTACTAAAATCATACCTCGAACTGTAGAGGGTTTGGGATCCTGCTCCTACTGGATCTGCTCCACTACAAAAGTTTGGCATGTACCGTGGTCCTGTGACCCGGCCTAACCACCCTAATATGATCCACCCTATTGTCACTAAAATACTACCAATTGGATACCATGTCCGCGACCTCCACCTCATCTTGAATGGCCGAAAGAACTCTAGTTCCTAGAATGATGAGAAACCGGTGGCCCTGCTCCGGTATGAGGAGTTGAAATAGAACCTCTATCACCAGTTGCTGGTGACAAAAACTGACAGAACTACTAAAGATGTCCCATATTGCCACAATATCGGCACTCCACTGGGTCTCTTAGTCAATGTGGCCTTGTATGCCTGCTATTCCTGCACTGGTAGCACACCACCTAGCTACCAGAAGAAGTATCCCGCTTCCTCGGGTCTCCACACATAGACTCCCTTCGGCGCTTCCTGATGTCAGTAGGAGGGGTACCAACTCTGAATGTCGGGCCTCCCTGGCTCACAGCTCCAAAATACCTTAGATTGTGCACTATGACCAGTTCCTAGTTGACCATAGAGGTGATGGAAGTCAACCTGAAGATATTCACCTGAGATCAGATGTCATTCCTGAGACCATCCTCAAACTTCCTCTCCAGAAATAACTCATCACCTCCTGGAATAGGATTGAAGTTCTAAAACTCTATGAAGCAAGAAGATTACTCCATGATTGAGAGAGTACCCTTCTCCAGACTCATGAACTATCGGGCTTGATCAGCCCTCAAATTATTCAGGTAAAAATAATCGTATAAGGTAGAGTGGAACTCATCCCAAGCCATAACTTGTTGGCGTCCTGCTTGTGAGATCATATCCCACCATCTCTTAGAGAAATCTCGAAGCATATATGTAGATAGATTCACCCTCCTCTCTGGAGGTGTCTCTAGATGCTCAAAGATAGATAGCATGGATTTTAACCATGAATCTACAACCCGAGGTCCTTCATACCCTGTGAAGGTGGGAGGATGCTGCTGCTAGAAAACTCGCGTCAACTCTACCATAGACAGGGCAGGAGGTAGTACTCCTTGGAAGTTTTGCATGAACCTCATGAAGCCCTCTCGGAACTGTGCATCAGCACCTGTATTTTGAATAATAGTTGGGGCCAAGACGGTCACAATGGGAGGATCTACTGGTAGTTCCTGACCTACCATGCCTGGTGTTTGGTCACTACCCAGTAACTGGCGTACAACCGGAGGATGTCTTGGTGGCATGACTCTGCAAGGTCAAGTGCACACCTTAGATCAAGATTAACAAGTACTAAGACCTAGAAGTTCAAGAAGGGAACATGAGAAATAAAGCATTCAATATTTGTAAAAGGTGGATACACAGAATGTACAAATACTACACAGTTTTTCCCTTAATTTTTCATATGGATGTGTATTTTTGTCAACCCAAGTCATGTAACACCACATACACATGGTGTGTTGTCCTAACACACGGCATGTACTTGAATCCTCTTCCCCTGCCTGAGTTCTTCTACACGACTTAACCCACAAAGTTCTCCTAAAGAAAGACTACATAGCATGTTTGTGCTAGATATGGAATGTACTAACTACCCATAATTCACCTGTGTTGTTGGTCACACGACTAGACACATGGTCTATACACATAGCATGTACATCTAGTACACGGTGTGTTCCACCAAAGATCTCCCAACCTCGTGTCTTATCCCATACAGGCAGTAACACGGTTAGGGACTACACGGTGTGTACATATAGTACATATCATGTACTTAAGAAAAATAGTTCCTTCCTGAACAGAAAGATACATGGCATTTATTCAGCAATAAACGTCATGTATTCTAGGTTTTTCCAGATAGTAAGCCTCAGAAACTACTCTGGAACCCATAAAAACACTAAAACGAACATTAAAGTGCTAAATTCTGATCCGTGAGGGGCCATACTCCCCGTGAATCAAATATTGGAATCTTATACATGTTATATACAAGGAATAACAAGTAAATGATCCACCAAATTCTGATCCATGAGGGCCCATAACACCTCAAGAACCAAAGTTTGTCATTCATTCAAATAAAACCATATAAAAACAATACCCCGTCAAATAGTAGGTATTCCATCAAGGAATCTATCACAATAGCATGCATATTTAGCACAACATCTATAACAACAACATGTAATCAGTAATTCACCCTAAATAGAATGGTAAAGATGCATGATATGTGATTTCTAAAAAGTGCATATATGATGCATGAAATGAAATACCCTCATCTCATTGGGTTGAAATAGAAATAAAACCTTAATAATATCAATGATAACAGCACAAAGCATGTGAATAACCTAATGGTGAAATCAAATAAACTGTAAAATTGAAAAACTAAGAAAAAATTGCAATAATTGAGGTAATAAACTTTTCCCTGTACATAGGTTAGATACTCTCGGCCATATCTTATTACCAACAACTTATTCCATCCTATCCCTAGATATAGGCTCCAAAAAGTAAATCAAGAAGAAAACAATTCCTCTAATACCACTTTGTAACGTCCCAGTTCTGGGTTCCACCTAGAGGTGCCCCGTACCTGACTGGTCACAAGGCCTCAAGCGCATTTCCCCAAATTCCAGAGGCTTCTGACTAGCAGCGAGGTCCTTGGGTGTGATAGTGGGAAAACTATTCCCTCATTGGAAGAGTAATGCAGTAGAAAGAAACAGATAACAATAGAGGAAGCAATAATAACATGCAATAAGTAAACAGGGGAAGACTGAAAGTAGTAATCAACTAAAGCACATACATATAAATAATGATGCATTATACATGTAACTTGGAAAATAGCCAAACAAGTCACAATGCTAGAATATAGTACAAAACCAAAGTACAAAGTAAAAAAATTAAACAACTCCTCAGCATCACAAGACTCAGCTTAGTCTCATGCTCTCTAGCTCCATAGCAGTCAAGTACCTGACATAGAATGGCATTTTCCATTATCTATACCTGCAACAATATAATCTGTTTGGGCCCAAAAACATGACCTAAATAGGGTGTGAGATGAATCCCAATAGGCAACCACCCAAAGATCTGTTCCTAATAGTCAATGAATATATATGGCAGTCAATGAGAAAAATGAATCAGTAAACAAGAAAGTACTCAAAAGTAAACAGTCCTACAGTTTCAATTGCATCCATTTTTGTATATCAAGTAAGCAGATAATCAAAAACAAGTAACCCTCTGGGAAGTAATCACATCCTATCCCCTCTATTTCAACCAAAAAAATACAAGCAACCCTTTGGTAAATACTCACACTCTAACCCCTCTGGTTCAGCTTTAGCACAAACTCTCTGAGGAAGAACTCACAGTCAATTCCCATTGTGGTCTCGTATCAGTAACTATAGACACTATGAGGAAGCACTCAACATCCAATTCCTTTTTTGGTCTCATAATGAGGAACTGCAAACACTCTAAGGGAGCACAAATTCCATCCCCCTTATGATCTTGTGATGTAAAAAGTAAACAGACACTCTCGAGAAGCCCTCAGCATCCATTCTCTCTATGGTCTACTACATTAGGTTATCACAACCCTGTATAAGTCAATCATGAAAAAATGATATATGTAATCCAAAGTAAACCTCAAAAACTAATTATCTAAATAGTCTACAACATCTCAAACCATGTTAGATAAATTCATTCCATCTTAACAATACTAGGCATGGAAAACAAAGTAGCCTAACGGGTAAAGCTAGACTAAATAGTCAATATCCAGAAAACACGGGAAACACATCCATAGCAAGGTAAATAAACCTATTTACAAACATAAATCCTCTACTCAAGAACACAAGGCATAGTAGGCAAACAATAGGCTAGAAACTATAAACACGCAATACCCCAAACAAGAGTATTGGGAACTTTTTCACATATAACTCAATGACTAACTATGGAAAGGCACAAACCACCTACCTCAGAATTGTATGATAGATATATGTGAGACTCAGGCCTTGAATCACCCTAGAACACCGTAGATCTAAAAAAATGTCTAAAATGTTAAACTGAGGATATCTCACTAAAGAGGAGGAATCAGGAAACAAGGATCTAGAAGAAGGAATATCTTACTGTGGTGATTCCAATGCAATCAATGGAGTTTGATTTGAAGAATGAATGGTGGGTCAGGGATCAGATAAGAAATGTTCCACATGGTCGCTCCTAGATGAGATGAATGGAGAAGAAGGTATTTCTGTGAATGAGACATGATTGTGGTTTGTTTAATGAAATAAAAGAAAAAGTACACAGCATATCTTTTAAAATTACACGGCGTGTATATGCCTTTACTGGGACCTACTTTAGGTGGTCTCCAAGTCACCCCACACTACCATGTACTCACCCGTTACATGGATAGCACATGGATACCTATGGAAATTGGGTACATGGTGTGTACTTATAAGTACACGATGTGTACTCTTGAAATTTCCAAAAACATCTCTTTTTCTCAAAAACAACCAGAAAAGAAATACATACCTAAAAAGAAGATATGGGTTATTACAATTTTAGTAAAAAGACAAATTACATACTCAAAACCAGGAAAAATAATTCATATTATCTTGATACTTTATTAAAATGACCCATAAGTCATTTTGATGTGTAAGAATCAGTCATACCTCAATATGATGCACGATGTGCTCTGTATGACTCAAAGTGTATATTATCAGTTTAAAATTTATATTTTTAGTTAAAAAGGTGTTAATGAATAAAAACTAAGAATATGTGATTGTATTATCTTTATAATTTATTAAAATTGTTCATAAGTAATTTTTGATATGTAGGAATCAGTATCACATCAAATTGATGCACGATGTGACTAGTATGACTCAAAGTGTGTGTTTCTAGTTTAAAATGACATTTTAGTAAAAAAGACAAGTGCCCTACTCAAAAATGATAAAATGAATTTATATTGTTTTTATACTTTAGGTAAAAAAATCCATAATTCATTTGAGACATGTAGGAATCAGTCTCACCTCAATAAGATTCACAGTGTGACTGGTATGACTCCAAGTGCTTCTTTTTATTTAAAATTGACATTAATTTTTGTAAAAAAGACAATTGACATAATAAAATCAAGCAAACACATTTGTATTGTTTTAATAATTTAGTAAAATGATCCTTAATTCATTTTTGATGTGTAGGAATCAGTCAAACCTCAATCTGATACATCATGTGCCTGGTATGACTCAAAGTTTTTATTATCAGTTTAAAATTGACATTTTAGTTCAAAAAGTGTCACTCACTAAAAACTGAGAAAATGTGCCCGGATTGTCATGATAATTTATGAAAATTATTAATAAGTCATTTTTTATGTTTATTAATTAGTATCATGTCAAACTAACATAGTATGTGACCAGTATGGCTCAAAGTGCGTGTTTCTAGTTTAAAATGACATTTTAGTAAAAAAGACAAGTGTCGTACTCAAAACCGATAAAATGCATTCATATTGTTTTTATACTTCATTAAAATGATCCATAATTCAATTAGGATGTTTATGAATCATTTTAACCTCAATATGATGCACGGTGTGACCGATATGACTCCAAGTGTGCCTTTTTATTTAAAATTTACATTAATTTTAGTAAAAAAGACAAACGATGTACTCAAAACTAAGAAAACACATTAATATTGATTTTATACTTTATTAAAATGATCCATAAGTCATTTTTTACATGTATTAATTATCCTTAACTCAATATGATACACGATGTTCCTGATATGACTCAAAAATTCTATTATCAGTTTAAAATTGACATTTTAGTTCAAAAAGTGTCACTCATTAAAAACCAAGAAAATATACTTGTATTTTCTTGATAATTTAGTAAAATGGTTCATAATTCATTTTTTACATATAGGAATCAGTATCATATTAAACTAAACCAATATGTGACCGTTATAACTCAAATTGCATGTTTTGAGTTTAAAATGACATTTTAGTAAAAAATATAAGTGATGTACTCAAAACTAATAAAATGTATTCAAATTATTTTTATACTTTAGTAAAATGATACATAAGTCATTTGAGACATTTAATAATCATATTCACCACAATTTGATGCACAGTGTGACCGGTATGACTCCAAGTGATTCTTTTTTATTTAAAATTGACATTAATTTTAATAAAAAAGACAACTCACATACTCAAAACCAATAAAACACATTTGGATTGTTTTTATACTTTATTAAAATGATTCATAAGTCATTTTTGACATATGGTAATTAGAATAACCTTAATATGATACACAATGTTTCTGGTATGACTCAAAGTGTCTGTTATTAGTTTAAAATTAAAATTTTAGCTCAAAAAGTGTCACTCACTGAAAATTGAGAAAATATGATCATATTGTCCTAAAAATTTAGTAAAATGGTTCATAAGTAATTTTTTATTTTTATTAATCATTATCACATCAAATAGACACATGATGTGACCATTATGACTCAAAGTGCATGTTTTTAGTTTAAAATGACATTTTAGTAAAAAAAGAAAAGTGATGTAGTCAAAAACAATAAAACATATTCATATTTTTTTGATAGTTTTGTAAAATGATCCATAAGTCATTTAGGATGTATAGGAATCATAATAACCTCAATTTGATGCATGGTGTGACTAGTATGACTCCAACTGTGTCTTTTTGATATATAAGTGTCATTTTAGTTTAAAATGTGCATCACATCACCAAAATGAGAAAATGATCCTAGATTTTTTTCTCATCATTCTATCTACTATTACTTAATAAATTTTCTTTTCATTTTTATTTTATAATTATTTAGTTAATTTTCACAAAGATAATGCTTGAATATGAAAAATAAATGGTGTGGCGTTCAAGAATCAACTGCAAGTCAATCCAATACACAGTGTTCCTAGTATGACTAAAAGATTAGATTAAATTTAATAATTTTTGTTTAATTTATTTCTTTATATTATTACTAACATAAGAATTTTTTTCTTATAGAGGTATGTTATTTTTTTCGAGCAGGGGTGGTTTGTTCGGCAATAGTATGAGTCAGGTCCAGGGTTAAACTATAAAGTAACATTGATATTGTTGAATGTATGTAATAATTTATACTTACTCATGTAATTTTATAAACCAATGTTTGAAATGTCTATAATATTTTTTTTCTTGTATTTTTTTTAATTTTATTTCATTTAAATTATGTATTAGTATTTTATTTTTCTTATTTCTGGTGGTGTTTCTGGTGCTACAATGTGCTATTACAGCAAACTGCAATAGTGTTGCAGTGTGATGTTATAAAAAACTATAGTATACCCCTTTATCAGTTCTAAATAAAAGCACTGATAAATTTTGTCCTTTTTCAGTGCTGATAAAGGACCCCTTTATCTGAAATTTTTTATCATTGATAAAATCCTAGGGCTTTTAATCTTGTTCTGATAGTCAGCGCTGATAAAGGCTATTTTTAGCATTGTTAAAGGCCTGTTTTGTTATAGTAAAAATTTTAAAGTAATATTTAAATCATTAAGTGCTCATTATGGTGGTAAATTTCTTTAATTTCGTATAATTTAAAAGAAAACATTCTTTTTACACTTTTGTAAAAAGTCAAAAAAGTACCTTGTTCAGAAAATGACAAAAATATTCCTTTCAAACCATTTTTTAAAAATTAAAATATGGGTAAAAATGAATTTAAACAATCATTTGATAATAGTAAAAACATTATTGAAAAAAATTATAAAACATGTATATGAAAGAAAATTGTTTTTGATCGAAGAGTGAAATAATGTTGATTTTCCTTAAAAACATGTTTTCAGTCTCTTGAGTACTTAAGGTGTGGAAAATTAAATTAAAACATATATTTCCAATAAATAAACATATTAGAATAAAATTAATGATTTTATTGATAGGTAGATCATAATATTTCATCATCAAAAACTTAATCATAAACAATCTCAATAAACAATGAGGTTGTAACATAAAACACTTACCACTTTGGTAACTTTTGAATAATAAGCCCCATGAAAGAAATAAACTTAGATAGATATTTAAATTCACATAATTTTCATAAAAATAATCATAAAATACATTTATGGGAAGTATATAGACCATATAAAAGAAATAAGTGGTGAATATAGCATGTGTCTCACAGAAATAAAAGTGAGATGAAAACCCCTTACCTTAGGTTTGACTTACTTCATACGCATTGGAAACTCCTTTATAATAAATATAGATTTATTATATATCTATTAAATAAATATAATCTTATATATAATACAATATATAATTTAATTATAACCTTTTATCACCTATTTTTTAACCATTCTTTATTAAAATCCCCATTCCATGTGATATCTTGTCACAACCCGGCCTTCCTCAGGCCATGAACCTAGTCATCTAACCCCATGAGTCTCCTGTAATACCACTATGGTAACTTTTGAATCATAATCCCCATGAAAGAAATAAAATTATATAGATATGTAAATCTACATAATTTTTATAATAATAATCATAAAGTACATTTATGGGTAGTATATACACCACATAAAAGAAACAATTGGTGAATATAGCATGTGTCTCATGGAAATAAAAGTGAGATGAAAACCCCTTACCTCAGTTTTTACTTACTTCATACACATTTAAACCTCATGTATGATAAATATATATTTATTATAAATCGATTAAATAAAAATACTCATATATATCATACAATATATGATTTACTTATAACCTTTTATCACCATTTTGTTAACAACTCTTTATTAAAATCATTATTCCAGGTGATATCTTGTCACGACCCAGCCTTTCCTAGGCCATGAACCTATACATCTAACCCCATGGGTCTCCTAAAATACATTGGTTTCTTTATTAGAACACCAAAAACTATTACTCATTTTATTATATTATCATAATAATTACTATCCCCACAGGCCGACACATGTTCTTTCAATGAGTTTTTACCTCACTCACACACACCTTGGGAAACTTCCCAGAAAGTTACTTATCCTAATCACTACTCCAAGACAAGCATGCTTAACTGTAGAGTTCTAATCAGGTGGAATATCGAAAATAAAGTTTCACTTTGTTGAGATGGGTAGTAATATTTACCCTTCTAAATCAAAATTTTCCAAATTTGCTACACTTTTCACCCCTTTAAAGCACAAATCCCTCATTGTGAACCCCAAGCCTCAACCCCGAGTAGTGCCTATGTACTTCCAGCTAGGTATTGGATCTGATATCATTTATTACAATCTAGCCTTTCCTAGGCCATAAACCTAGTCATATAACTCCATGGGTCTCATGTAATACCTTGGCTTCCTTCCTAGCACACCACATGATATTACTCACTAGGGTTTCTTATCAAACTAGTGATTGCCTCCACAGGCCAATACATGTTCTTTCAGTGTGTTTTATCCTCAATCAAATACACCTTGGGAAACTTCCCAGAAGTTCAACCGTCCGGATTAATACTCCAGGCCAAGAACTATTAAATATGTAGTTATACTCTTGTGGGATTCTAAAAATAAAGGTGCACCTTGTTTACATGGGTAGTAACACTTATCCTTTTAAGTCTCACTTTTCTAAGGGTGTTACAAATATGCTTTGTTTTTCGTGTATGTTTTGGTTCAGTGGTTTTGGTCCTTGTACTTTGATTATAGTTCCATCATCTACAAAATTTTAATCATGATATAAATATCATATATATTAATTATATACATGTTTAGAGTCATTCATAAAATTATATATAGAAAAATGAATTACATCATTCATGGAGATGGTAGGTTGTACGTATGCATGAACATTGTTTTCATTTTTAGATGGATGGAATAAAATAAATTTAAATAATAACTCACCTTTAAAGAATAATTATTATATAATATATATCATATATATTAATTAAATCAATCCTTATTACCATTCAAGTAAAACATAAATTAAAAATAAATCACATCGCTTTGTGGAGGTGACCATCCACACGTACGTATGAGCGACGTTGTCGTTTTATAATGGTTTGGAAGGTAAGAAGGTAGGTGTGATATTATAATTAAATGTATATAATTATTTTATAATTATAATATATAAACATTAGACCCATCAAAATACCCATCCATAAAAATATGGTGATGAGAAATGAATTGTATCTCTACGTGGAGACGATAAGTCATGCGTACGCACAAGCAATACTTTCACTTCCTGTTTGATGGAAATAGGGTGAATAAAGTTGGTTTGATAATCATAATAACATTTAAATATATTTAGGATACTCAATTTATTATTTTATTAAGAATATAATAGATTTATAGGAGGTAAAATAAGAATTAAAAAGAAAGTGATTGGTTAAGGTGGTTACTTCTCATCTAAAAGAAATCTATTAGATATCCTCCTAAGGATCCTAGGGATGGTATTTTGGGAATACCAGCACCTATATAATGTGTATAATGAAGTTTATAATGGATTTTTGTAGGGTATTTTTGATCTATAATGATGAAAAGGTGTGAATAAGTGAGGGGAGGAGGTGCCATTTTATAATTGAGGTGAGGGGTACTTTTGGAATTTCTTAAAAGATTAAAAATAATAAAATAATTATCTTTCCCAAATGCCTCTATAAGTCTAGTAATTCTAATAAAATATATTATTGGGTTGAAATCCCAACAACCAATAAAATTTTCATAGGTTTAAGTGGTATTTTAAAGCATATCTTATTTATTAACCGCTTGGTTAACCAATTTTAACCTTAATTATGGTATTGTCTCTTTTTACTCTTAAGGGGTTATAATTTTACTTATAAGGTGAAAATTATCTTATAAATGGACAAGGAATTAAATTTTAGAACAAACATTATCCACCTTGTCATCTTTGAATATTTTTATGATATTGTTTTTATAAAATATCAATAATGTCAATTTTGACATTACTTATTTATTTGACTTAAAAGACATAAATAAAAAGTTTTAATTCGAATATAATATTTTTCAACATCACTAGTATGTTATATTTATCTAAATAATTCATTTAACACTATAAATCACTCAAATTTTATTACTTTTAATATTTTTAAAATCATTTATTTTATTTTTCAATTAATTGAATAAATATTGTATTAGTATTGCGCAAGAATTTAAGGAAATTATTTGATCACCAAAAATTATAAATAAAATATCATAATGAATATAATTTCATTATTCAAAAAATATACATTTATATTCTTCCATAACTAGATTTTTCCCCTAAGTTAACACATAAGAGATTTAAAACCAAGAGAGTAAAATTTTGTAACCTTCTTTGCTTTAAATATTATATAGGTAATTTTAGTGGAAAAGTATCCATTAAAAAAATAAATTTAAATACTAATGTGATAAGGGTATAATTATATTAATACAATACGAATTCATATGAAAAAATATGTCTTTATCGCTTATTTTTAACCTATATTAACCTGATTTACCATTTACCAAGGTGATAAATTTTACCACGGTTACTATTCACATTGACCAAAAATAAAAGGGGTCTATTTACCAAATTTTAACCTTATAATTAAAAATATGGAATAAATTTTATCAAATAAAATACCTATAAGTGAAATAAATTATTTTTAAAAATAAGTGCGCAAAACGTGAAGAAACCCGTTTTTTAGAAAAATACATTTTTAAGCATAAAACTTGGTTTATTCTTATCCAATGCTTAGAAAAATATTAAATTAATGTTAAAATATTTTATTGGATATATAATATATAAATTTCATTAAAATAATTTACCAATATTGATTAATTTAATTTATTAAGACAAAAAACATTGTGCGCTTAAAAATAATTTCTCAGAAAAAATCTTTTTTTACATATAAAAATGTTTTTATACCAAATTGAAACATAAAATTGATTCCAATGAACTTAATTTGATTATTTAAAATATAAGATAACTAATTTTACTTTCAAATCATTTTATATAAAAATGGAACTTTTTATATGCTTGAAATGAAAATATAGTTTTCAATAAAAATCAGTATATTTTTACTATTCATTTAAAAATGAAACTTTTCAGAAATTTCTCAAAAATAATTTTAAGATAATTTTAACATGTTGAATTAAAAAATTATATTATTTTTATAGAATATAATTTCTAAAATTTCCAAAAAATAATTATAATATTTTCTCACAAAAAACTATAAAACCATTTTTGAAGAAAATATATTTTTGATGAATAAAATGGATTTACTAAAAATTGAGTGATTATTTACTAAATATATATCATTATGTTTATATTTAATAGGATATTTATATATATTTATAAAATTATTTAATCCTATTTATACCCACTAATTTAACAGCTAGATTATAATGGTCATATTTAAATTATAATATTTCATCGTTTGTTTGGGCTCGCAAGTTGTAGAAGAAATTAAATTTAATTGAAAAAATATATTTCATAAAATATTGGGGTATTACACAGCTAATACAAGGAAACTACGGATCTCAATCACATATGTTGGTCTAGTAAATCCTTCAATTCCCTCTAATTTTAAAGGATCAACATATATCCCTTTACTAGTGATAACATACCTGAGGAATGTTACTTGCTACATCCAAAACTCACATTTACTGTACTTTGCATAAAAATTTACCTTTTATATGGTCTTTAGTATAGTATTAAAATTCTCCTCTTTTTCCTCATTGCTTTTGGGTTAGATAATAATATCTTCTATAAATACTATCATAAATTTGTCGAGGTAATCCCTAAAGACTCTATTCATTAAGTCTATGAAAATTTCTGGAGTATTAGTGAGTTCAAATAGCATTACTATGAACTTATAGTGATCGTACCTTATACAAAAATCAGTCCTAATTATATCCTCCTTATTCACATTTAATTGATAATATCCTAACCAAATATCCACCTTATAAAAGTACTAGGCTCCACATAGTTGATCGAATAAGTCATAAATCTATATAAAAGGATACTTATTCATTATCGAGATCTTGTTGAGATCACAGTAATCAATACATAAGCACATTGACTCATCATTTTTCTTGAAAAATAGGACCAACACACCCCATGTTGAAACACCTAGTTATATAAACCCTTTATCTAGATTCCCATGCAGTTGCTTCTTTATCTCGTCAATTTGAAAAGTGGTAATTCTATATAGAGTCTTAGATATTGAAAATGATCTGGGTATAAAATCTATTGATAACTCAAACTCATGGATTATAGACCAAAAAAATCATTTAAGAAACACATCATTATATTCCCTTACAATGGGCATGTCATCAAGGATGGTCTTTTCCATAGTCTCAATCATTTGGTCTAGATATGATTACTCATAAGGCAACAATATTCATGCTTGAGATTATGATACCAAAGGATATTTATCATCCTCCTTTCACTTGTATAGAATCAAAGGTCAATTTGAGATATAAAGAGTGATTTCCTTCTCCCAATAATTTATTTTTTCCCTATATATTGAAATTTAATCCATACCTAGAATTGCATCGAATTATGCTAAAGGGAGTATCACAAGGTTCGTTGGAAAGTTTAGCCCAAAAATATGGACAAGGGAGAAGTTATATACTAGGGATGAAATAATTTCCCCGGTTTACATTTTCACATATGAATCTACTTCTATTTTTTGAGGTGGTATTTGAATAATTCTACTAAACTTTTATGATATGAAAGAATGCATATAACCAAAATTAAATAGTATATTCATTATTCTTAAATTAATAATCAATGTACCTATTACCACATCATTATTGGGATACACCTCAATATTTGTAATGTAATAGGCTTTCCCTTACTCTCTATAACTTGGCGATTATTAGCGTTAGTTATCATTGACAACCCTTGGCTTAGTGCATTTATTTGTATAGTGTCGTTTCTCCTTATAGTTGAAACATTGGACAACGGGATAAGAGTTTACTATAGAATTATTTTCTTCAATCCCATTATTGGGTTTCTCCCATTATCATTCAATAGCTAGGTTCCCATCCTCCCCATACCTAAATCATTTCCTTGTCCCCTTCAGGAAATTTCCAAGATGATTCTTCCCACACTTTTGACAAGTTGGATGTTATACTTTCTTTCCCTCATGATATTTCTCCATCACACTACCATAATTAAAATCTATCATCTAATTATTATCTCATATCCCATGAGAACCATGAGATTCAATGATCTCTATTTCAACTTTTATGGAACATCATACAATTTCCTCATAGATATCAATGACTCTGATTGGAAAATATTCTCATAGAATCGACTTTAGCCCACCAAATAAGTGGTCAAATTTACTTCCATGGTCAATGAAAAAGTTGAAGGTTTATCATGAAAAACTTGTGAAGTTCTCCTTCTATTCCCCAATGGATTCATCATACTTATTCTTAATGATAATTAAATACCTCTTTATTTTAATTCATTGAGTGTGAGGAAAATATTTATCAAAAAATATTTTCCAAAATTCTTTCCACTCCATAACTTTGATCTCCTATTTGAGATTCATATTTTTTATCAAAAACCATCATTGGTCGGCTTCCCCCTCTATACGATAAAATTTTAGCATAAATTTCTCTTTCTCAGGCCATTAAAGTGTGGATAAGATCTTTTAAAGGGATTTGATCCATTATTCTGTGATTAATGGATCAAAATATCCACTAAAATTTGTAATCCTTTATCATATAAAGGTCTCGATTGCAACTTGCTCTATCCTATGGAAAATTGGTGTTCCTACTAATTCAAGTTTCTATTCAAAACTTGAGTTAATTGAGAAAGCATCATCATGAAGTTCCTGATTCCTGCTCCCATCAGGTTGGGAATCTCATTTAGAAAATCATCACATTTCCCCTCACATTGGTTGTTAACTCAGTTCCTCCTATTTCCAACTATTGACTAGAATAAACAAAAAATTAGGGAGGAGATTTTTAAAACTATTAAACATATATGAGGTAAACTATAAAAATTGTAGGTATAACTCATAAATGAAATGAATTCCTTAACCTATAAATTTCTAGGCTTCAATATAAGTTATATGTGGTTTATTTACTAAACCTACTAATTTTATGGGCATTTTTGTTCCCTTGATAATAGTTTATAAATATATTGTGAATTTACCAAAGCATGTCCCCTAGGAGTATCAAACCAATTGTGAAACAGAGCCTCTTTATCATGCATTAGGTGATGATCGAATCAAATCCCAATGTGCCCTTTTCTGGGATTATTACCCCTAGGTACAAATGTGCTAAAACCATATCCACTTGTAGTATCCAGACAAGGATTTTGTTTATTGGAAACCAATTACTCTATAATTTACCATAATTTAGGGATTTTTTTCTATGTTTAGTATAATTACTAAGGCTTTGATAAGGTTCTCCGATCCTAATACCCAAAAAAACAAGACCTTCCCCTAGTACCAACTATGATAACACATATCTTTAATACACATTAATTCATGATTTATTACATAAAGATACCCATAATACAATCCCATAAGATAATGAGACATAGTGTATTTTGGAATTTAGGTTCATAACACATTAACTTGAAACATGGTTACAACAACATTATTTAAAAACTTTAAATCATTCCCTTATATTCCATTGATCTTCTAATACTGCATAGGATAACCTAGGGATATACATAAGAAAAGGGTGATCTATAAAGCATAGTAAGGGAATAATTAAAGTATAACATGGTAATAATAATACATTTTAGTCAATAGGCATATAAAAGAGACATAAAATGGGTGAGAAACATAAAAAATATCATCTAAGCATGATATAAGATGATAATATCAAGGCAACATTGGAATGTGGATACAACATAAAACATGACATCATAAGCATAAATCAAGGATAATCACCAAGAAATCATAAAATAGTGTGCTTAGGATAACATATCATGAACCATGAATGATATCTCATGATATAAAAACATTACCCAATGCATTTTAGGGCTATATAATTATGCCCCCACCCATCACATTCATATCATGTACATGTGTTAGTGTTCCACATAGAACATACAACATAAGAATATATTTCATAAATTTTAATCCCACAATTAAGGAGTATGGGTTACATAAATGGAATTAAAAAATCAATGAAGTATGGGTCTATATAGGTGAATAACCTTGAGTGGAAATGAGGATGAGTATTCATAATACAAAATCTTGGCATGGAAAATCATGGGATAATTTTGGCAACATAACGGGTGTATATAAAGGTTCATGAATAAGATTAATGAGAGTGAAAGGTGTCATCTCATTAAATGGAAATAATATATATAGTAAAATGGATGTGCAAAAATACATTAAAACATGAACAATTGAAAATAAAAAAGGCCTAGTAAAAATAAAGTACTCAAAATAAAAAGGAAGATGAGAGGATCCCTTACCTTGAGAGGGCGCTTCTAAAAGCATGAGAGTGGATTATAAAGATAATGGTAACACCTTGGGAGGGATTTAGAGAAGTATATGGATATAAAATTCATGCTTAAAGGGTTTTTATTAAAGAGGAGTGAGATTATTGGTGGGTATTTACAGCAAAAGAGGGGAATTCTTTATTAATTTCTAAACATAGGTTTTGGACTCTATATGATAAAATAATCAAAACCAAAAACCTTAACATGTTTTTTACCCATGTTTTCTTAAAAATAAGTATAAGGCCCCGGCCTTAAACCTTACTTAATATTGAATTAAATGAATAATTCACATTGAGGATCTTTTCAGGTTTAGAGTTTTAGAGAATTAGGACATAACTGTTACATCTCAAAAGATTACAAAGTAGACTAAGTTTCCATAAAATAAAAACTCTTAAAAAGAAACATGTCTAGTTCCATGTTTTAGATAGCATGAATTTCTCTTGATCCCATCCTTGACCCTATTCCACATTAAGTCCTCTGAAAAAAATTTCAAAAAAACTTGGGGTGAGTATAAAAAGCTCAGTAAGGGATACACAAAGAATGAAAACTGTTAGTTTTTCAAACATCAAGTAAACCATGTATACTTCATCAAAGTAATACCTTCACCTTCATGAAGTAGTAAAAACTCTTCACTGAATAAAATATCATTAATTACCCTTTTTTAACCAAATTATTACCATAAAACCCATATAGCAAGAAGGTTCGAACCAGGAAAAGCCTGATTCCCAAATTTATTAATAAAAATAAAAGGCAGGAAAGTAGAGCAAAGCACAAGTCATCTTACATCACATCATAACCAAATTCATTCTTACCTCCATAGTCTGAAAACTCGTCATCCGGTCCAGCTGACTCCCATTCCGAGGACTCGTACTTCCTCATCATCTCTAGATATTGCATCTTGCGCTGTAGCATTTCTTGAGATAACTTAGGTTTGGTTGGTTGATCCCCTTCACGAGCTTTCTTCGTTGCCGCTCTTCCCAAGCCAGACCTGGTTGCCATTGGTTTGGGCAAGTCAGAGTAATCTTTCCGAGGTCGTCGCTTGATTTTGGTAGACCCATCTATCTGTATTTCTGATGGCTTCGTACTCCCTCTCTGAACAATATTACTGTAACTGGGAATAACATTTTCTTTTTCACTTTCCAAAAATTCTCCCCATTTCTCAGGGAGATTAGATTCATTCATGGCATACAGCTCAACCTTACTGTCCTTTGAAGAACCATCATGTACCACTAGTGCAAGAGATTCAGTACCAACCGGGCGTACACACTCATCCACCTCAACTTGCATTGATTCCCCATTCTCAAGAATATCAAAGCTGTTTTTTAAGCACAAAGAAGGACCATTTTTAACATAATTTTCAAATAACTTACCATTTTACATTTCCTCCAGATCTCTACTCGACATTTAACCTCTTTTTGTATATTGGAAGCCTGTATTCATCATGTTCAATTCCATACCTGGAAGATGGGTGTCATTCTTGGAAGGGAAAGATAGTTCTTCACCATCAATGATCATCTTGTCACCTTCTCCCACCTTCTCATGACCAGCCAGAACACCAAGATCCATTTTCAATCCCCCAAAGACCTCCACTACATTCGGCCCTGGATCAGAGTTCTGAACTTCCTTCTCCACAGTGGCTGTATGAACAGCATGCACATTCTGCACTTCTGTAGGGCCACCATGAGGATTGGGGGGGTCGGTCTTGCTTCCATCCAATGGACCTGCGAGTCCACTACCAGAAGCATCAGCACCAGAAATACCTCCATCGTGATCCTCCGTATCTATTTGAAGCCTTGGTTCACCGGCGTTCATGGGCCTATCATCCCTGTTCTTCCTCCCTTGCTTGACCCCATGACAATTGACAGCCAGATGACCGAGTCGGCGACAAGCCGAGCAATAATCAACCCAAGACTCAAACGCAACAGGCTGCCTGCATCTAAACTCTTCACCAACCGTGATCCAAATCCATTCAACAGGCGGCTTTGAGACATCCACTTCAACATAGATTCTTGGATTAACCGGATGGAACACAGTGGAAGTTCTTCTGTCAGAGCAGAGGTATCGACCCACAAGGTTTCCCAGCATAGACAAAATTGTGGGATTTTGAAAAGGTAAAGGAAATTGAGGAAAACTAACCCATGTTTCAACAAAGGGGGAGTCGCGGTTTATATACACATCATACGACCAGCGAAGAAGCAGGAACTTGCATCCGGTGCATCGACAAGGAGCCCTAGACCACGCACAAATAAGATCCGCTTCCGATGCAAATCGAATCATCAAATGATGATTGTCATGAAGGCCCACGACCGCGCGCTCTTTCAATCCCCATCTGTCGAAGACGAAGCAATCAAATTCATCCACCGACGGCCTTCGGTGATTGAAGCGAGCCAGAAGTGTGAACTTGAGGAGATGTGTTGCTTCAGAGAACTCCGACGTAGAAATTTCAAGTTGAGGATCACCAAATCAGATATTAGGGACCTTCGGGCTTAACGAGATGGCCGGGAAATCAGGAAAGATATTAGGGTTAGAAAAGGGGGTAAAGGGTTTCTTCAAATCCGGAGCAGGAGGATCCAGACACACATCCCCCCTTCCACCTCCAGGGAGAGGGGGGACATCTTCGATGTTCATCAGTGCCGATTGGAGGAACCGTCATCATCCGCAGGGTTCGTCGTCGAGAGCGTCGATGTCGTCGTCGAGAGCGTCATCCTCCTTTTTTTATTTTCCCATAAAACCCATATAAAGAACAGATAACATATAAAGGTAACTTGGGACATAAACATAATTAAGTGGAATAACCATACAGTCGACTTCCACACATATCACTTAATGGAATAGCCATACTGCCAACTTCCATACATACTTAATGGAATAGCCATACAGTCGACTTCCATACCCAATGCATTGGAGGTTATAACGTAACCACCCATCCTGGTATTCACGGCACCACCCGTCATATGGTTTATCACGTAACCACCCGTCAAATGTCCAAGTACCATTATAAAATCATAAGACATAAAACAAATATAATGGAAAGAAAAAATTTCCACACTTTGATCACAATATAGCACTCAAATATATTGACATAACAAATCTATTATAAAAACCATTTTCAATACCAAAATACATAAAAGAGTATATGGTATTTATTTCATTTTAAAAACATCACGGCTTATTGAGGAAGCCAAAGACCAAATAATACTCGTGGCGGCGGAAAAGATCGTTTTCACCGCGTACGTTAAAAGAAACAATACTTTTTGTCATTTAGTAAAACGCTTCATAGAAAAAGATTCCTTTTGTATAAAATTAAAAGTCAAAGGGGTTTATACACCGTATAAAATATAGTTGTGTATAAAACAAAATATTCCTCAATGAAAGGAGATTGAGACGAAGTCCCTTACCTCGGGTTCGACTTGAATCGATCGTTCTTTAACGTCCTGAATAATAAACTTGAGTTAATTTCTACTTGATTAAGAACCTTTTTCGAGATTATTATTCCTTTTATATCACTTATTTCCATGTTATAAACATTATGTAATCATTTAAGTTAATAATGTTTGTTTTTTCGATATTTGGTTCTTAAGTTGAAAGTAGACTTCTTACAATTACATGTTGTTCGTGTGGTCAAAGGTTCTTTATATCTAGAATGACATTCCTGATTTGGATATCATATATATCATATATATCTAGCATATACATGTATTTATAATATCACATAATCATTTAGAGGTAAGAAATGAAATGCACCGTTCATGGAGACGGTAAGTCGTACGTACGCATGAACGCTACTTTCATTTCTATGTCATATTAATGGAATTAAAACTAAATGAGAGGTATGTATATATTAATTCCAGAATTACATTAATCATTTAGATGTAACATACATCATATATATCCATTATATATATGTACTTATAATAGTACATTACATTTGGGGATAAGAAATGAAATGCACCGTTCATGGAGACGGTAAGCCGTACGTACGCATGAACGCTACTTTCATTTCTATCTCATACTTTAATGGAAAGAAATAATAATGATATATAGGTATATTATAATTCCAATATAACATCATATATAATAACTTTAAATCCATCCTTTATACGTCCCACATATGGCATTAACGAATCAAATCAGTTTGAGGGGGCGGTAGTCCGCACTTCCTAAAATGAAATTATCGTGTTTACCCACAATGGAAACCATAAAGGTATACCACAAATGAAAAATAAATAAGCATAAGTAAAACATAAACATAATATATATCATGTATAAATAGAGTTAAATCTTAATGGACATCATTAAAGGTGTTAAAAGAAGATTGAACAATCATCGTTTCGTGAGGCAGAAATTCGCCAACCACAGAAACAGTATGTTCTTTAACCATTAGATGTAGATGTGTGTAAGTGTAGCTCTAATACTTCTTATAACAACATCATAGTATATTTAAGATACTATAGTTGTTACAAAATAAATTAATAAAAAGATTTTAGGGGGTTGGAGAAGCAAAATAAAACAAAAGAACACAAGTGAAGACATTACCTTAAAATCGGGTTACTCTCTTAGATTTGAGCTCAAAGTCTTCCTTGGAAAGACTTCTACCAAAATTGAGGCTTCTAGGAGTAAGAGAGGAATGTGGAGAGATAAAATGAGTAGATATTGGATAAACCAAAGGCTTTAGAGGTGTGAGTAAGGAGGTATAGGTGGGGGACTTTTATAAGAGGAGAGGAGGGGCACTCTTGGAAAGTAAGGAAATGTTACTTTATTTTAAAATGGGTTTCGGATTTAAAAGGTCCCAAATTGATATAATTCGAGGATAAGGTGATAAGGGTTCAAAATACACCCATCAAATAGGTTTTGGACATGTTTAGGTCTTATATTTTACATTATCTTTCCATTTTATTTAAATTGTTAAATAATGAGGTAATCGCTGCATCATCATGGTGTCACAAATAATTTAATTTAGTTAATGTCTAAAAATTATAAAAAAAATACTATGATGTATTAAATCTTTTTATCCTTCCAATAACTATTTATAGTCAAAAATATGACTTGTATAACCCCATTTAAAAATTTTTTTAGTAAAACAACTCAGGTTTGTGTCATTTTAATTTTAACATTAAATAAAAAGATATTAATGTCATTTTCCAACCAAAGTGGCTCCATGGGGTCCCCAAGTTGACCCATGGATTATATTGGTCGGCCATGACACATCCAATAAGGGTAGGACATGTGTCAAGTTCATTTCATATTATTAAAACATTATTTTTACCTTAAACTACACTAATTACCTCTAATCGCGATTAATAAACATAAAAGTTACTATTCACCAAAAAAATATTTTAATCCCATTGAACCACATTTTACTTCTTAATTATAACCATGTATGTTGGATTTTTGAAATTCAAAACACAGAGGTGGTAAAATTTCATTTAAACGAAAAATCAGTTTTTTTAAGTACCACTTAGTGGTTTCACTATTCATCAAAAATTGAAGTTTTTCAGAAAAATACCAAAAATTAACCCTAAGATATATTTGATATTCTGAATTCAAAAATGAATTCTATTTTAAAAAATTCAAAACATATAAGTTGCATTAATTAATTTAATAATTAATTCCCGCTGTCAGAGCAAATAAAGTGTTTTTATGAAACAATAAGTATCAAAAGATTGACACTAGTTTAAGTCCGATTTCAAAGTGAAATTAATTCCAACGACCACTATTGGATTAAATGGTAAAAATATATTCTAATTTCACTTTAAAACCAATTCAAACGATAATATAATCATATAAATAAATTATATTAAAAATAGGTTTTGAATTAAAATACAACATTTTTCATTGTTCATTAAAAAATGAACTTTATCGGAAAAATACCAAAAATTTACACAAAGTAAATTTTGATGTCCCGATTCTAAAAAAGAATTTTATTTGGTCCAATAGAAAGTAAAATAGTGACCAAAACTATATTTAATGACGGTTCGCCATCAAAGGCGATAAGTGAACCTTTAGTGAAAATTAGGGTATAAAAGCCTAAAATTGAATTCTTTTCGTATTTTAAGACTTTATCTTTTATTGGATAAATGTAAAAACATTTAAAAACATATATAATCATATTTTAGTTATTTCTATCCATTACCACCAATACAACGGCTATGTGTTAACTACCATTTAAAATAATATTATTTTATTACTAGTGTGCAACGTAAGATTTCAATGAAACTCTTTTTTGTGTATCGGGTATGCTATCGAACATAACAACACCTTTAAACTAAAATTAATATTTAATTTGTAAATATTAATAAATATGAAAATAATTCATTCTTTATTTACCTGGGATGTTACATCCTTCCCCCCTTTTGAAAATTGTGTCCCCGCAATTTATTTACTTATCGAATAAGTGGGGGTATTTAGCCCTCATTGCATTTTTAGATTCCCATGTTGCCTCTTCAACCATATGGTTTTTTCACAAAACCTTTACCTGGTGAATTACCTTATTTCGCAACACTTGCTCTCTTTGGTCAAGAATCTAGACTAGTTGTTCTTCATAAGAGAGATTCTCTTCCAACTGAACTGCCTTTGGGCTCAAAACATGAGATGGATCTGGCATATACTTCCTCAATATCGAAACATGAAAAACATTGTGTACCTGAGATAAACTTGGAGGTAAAGCCACTCGGTAAGCAACTGATCCAACTCTCTCCAGAATTTCATATGGTCCAATGAACCTTGGACTCAGTTTTCCTTTCTTACCAAATCATATCACACTTTTCCATAGAGAAACCTTGAGAAAAACATGATCACCAACCTCGAAAGATAGATCTTTCCTCCAGTTATCCGAATAACTCTTCTGCCTGCTCTGAGCTGTTTTCATGTGTTTCTGAATCAACTAAACTTTTTCTGCCATCTCTTCTACCAATTCCGGTCCCATCAGCTTCCTTTCACTCACTTCATCCCAAAAATCTGGAGTTCGACACCGCTTCCCATATAATGCCTCAAACAGTGTCATCTGTATACTAGAATGAAAACTGTTATTATATGAAAACTCAACCAAAGAAATATGTTGGTCCCAACTTCCTTGATAATCCATCGAAAAAGATCATAGCATATCCTCCAAGGTCTGAATTGTTCATTCTGACCGCCCATCTGATTGCGAATGAAAAGCTGTACTAAAATTTAATTCAGTACCCAACAACTTCTAAAGGCCCTTCCAAAAGTTAGAAGTAAACCTCAAGGTGTCTTCGGAAATCCCACAATTAAGTCCATGGATATATTCTCCCATTTCCACTCTGGAATTGGTAAAGGCTGAATCATCCCTTTCGATAACTTCCGCTCTGCTTTAACCTGCTGAAAAGTCAAACACTTCATAGTAAAATCAACAATATCCCTTTTTATTCCATCTCACCAGTAATACTCCCGCAGATCTCTATACATCTTAGTACTGCCAGGATGAACTGAAAACGGGGAACTATGAGCCTCACATAACAACTCATTCTTCAACTGTGAATCACAAGGCACACATAATCTCTTCCCAAACCTCAAAACACAATCATTATCAATATTGAATTCAGGAAACTTACCCTTCTGAACCAGCTCTACCTTTTTCTGCAACTCACTGTCTTCCCTCTGTTCTTGCTTAATTCTGTCTGATAGGGATGATCTCACTGATACCTGAAACAAAATAGAAGAACTTTCTGCACCAAAAACTTCTATGCCAAAGCTCATCAAATCAAAAACCAAAGGATCTCATTCCAAACTTAGCATGGTTAATGAAGCATTACTTTTTCGACTCAAAGCATCGGCCACTTTATTTGCTTTTCCCAGATGGTAATGAATTATACAATCATAATCCTTGATTAATTCGAACCATCTCCTCTGTCTCATGTTCAATTATTTCTAAGTGAATATATACTTTAAACTTTTGTGATCAGTATATATTTCACACTTTACTCCATACAAATGATGCCTCCAAATTTTTAGAGCAAAAACAACAGCAGCTAATTACAAATCATGTGTAGGGTAATTTACCTCATGAGTTTTCAACAGACGTGAAGCATAATCAATTACCTGATCATTCTTTATAAGTACACAAAAAAGTCCTTTCAATAAAGCATCACTATAGATAACAAACTCACCATTCCTGGAAGGAAGTGCCAAAACTAGAGCATTCACCAATCTTCTTTTCAACTCCTGAAAACAATCATCACATTCTTTTTTCCAGATAAACTTAACACCCTTCTGAGTTATCTTAGTCATTGGACTAGATAACCATGAAAAAATTTCAACAAACCTTCGGTAGTAACCTAATTCAACTGATCCATCACTGCAAAAAACTGTTTAGTTCTGATTCTGACCATCTCAGGATACTGATTTGAAAGGTCATTTCCCTCTGTATGCCTTCCCAGAAAATATGCTCTGTTTCCTCTATGGAAAACCATTCTTATCACAGAAATACCTTAGGTGAAGCAACATGGTAATATTTAAATGCTATATCATTTCAATTTGACCATAAAAAAATATTTTTGGATAATCATTTAATAAAATTCTAACTCCTAAAGTTATCTAAACTGACCTCTGATACCAACTATAAGGCCCCAGCCTTAAACCTTACTTAATATTGAATTAAATGAATAATTAACATTGAGGATATTTTCACGTTTAGAGTTTTAGAGAATTATGACATAACTGTTACATCTCAAAAGATTACAAAGTAGACTAAGTTTCCATAAAATAAAAACTCTTAAAAAGAAACATGTCTAGTTCCATGTTTTAGATAGTATGACTTTCCCTTGATCCCATCCTTGACCCTATTCCACATTAAGTCCTGTGAAAAACATTTCAAAAAAACTTGGGGTGAGCATAAAAAGCTCAGTAAGGGATACACAAAGAATGAAAACTGTTAGTTTTTCAAACATCAAGTAAACCATGTATACTTCATCAAAGTAATACCTTCACCTTAATGAAGTAGTAAAAACTCTTCACTGAATAAAATATCATTACTTACCCTTTTATAAACAAAGGATTACCATAAAACCCATATAAAGAACACATAACATATAAAGGTAACTTGGGACATAAACATACTTAAGTGGAATAACCATACGGTCGACTTCCACACATATCACTTAATGGAATAGTCATATGTCCAACTTCCATACATACTTAATGGAATAGCCATACGGCCGACTTCCATACCTAATGAATTGGAGGTTATAACGTAACCACCCATCCTGGTATTCACGGCACCACCCGTTATATGGTTTATCATGTAACCACCCGTCAAATGTCCAAGTACCATTATAAAATCATAAGACATAAAACAAATATAATGGAAAGAAAACATTTCCACACTTTGATCAAAATATATCACTCAAATATATTGACATAACAAATCCATTATAAAAACCATTTTCAATACCAAAATACATAAAAGAGTATATGGTATTTATTTCATTTTAAAAACATCACGGCTTGTTGAGGAAGCCAAAGACCAAATAATACTCGCGGCGGCGGAAAAGGTCGTTGTCACCGCGTACGTTAAAAGAAACATTCTTTTTTGTCGTTTAGTAAAAATCTTCATAGAAAAAGATTCCTTTTGTATAAAAGTAAAAGTAAAAGGGGTTTATACACCGTATAAAATATAGTTGTGTATAAAACTAAATATGCCTCAATGAAAGGAGATTGAGACGAAGTCCCTTACCTCGGGTCCGACTTGACTCGATCGTTATTTAACGTCCTGAATAATAAAATTGAGTTGATTTCTACTTGATTAAGAACCTTTTTCAAGCTTATTATTCCTTTTATATCACTTATTTCCATGTTATAAACATTATGTAATCATTTAAGTTAATAATGTTTGTTTTTTCGATATTTGGTTCTTAAGTTGAAAGTGGACTTCTTACAATTACATGTTGTTCGTGTGGTCAAAGGTTCATTATATCTAGAATGACATTCCTGATTTTGATATCATATATATCATATATATCTAGCATATACATATATTTATAATATCACATAATCATTTATATGTAAGAAATGAAATGCACCGTTCATGGAGATGGTAAGCCGTACGTACGCATGGACGCTACTTTCATTTCTATGTCATATTAATGGAATTAAAACTAAATGAGAGGTATGTATATTTTAATTCTAGAATTATATTAATCATTTAGATGTAACATACATCATATATATCCATTATATATATGTACTTATAATAGTACATTACATTTGGGGATAAGAAATGAAATGCACCGTTCATGGAGATGGTAAGCCGTATGTACGCATGAACGCTACTTTCATTTCTATCTCATACTTTAATGGAAATAAATAATGATGATATAGAGGTATATTATAATTCCAGTATAACATCATATATAATAACTTTAAATTCATCCTTTATACGTCCCACATATGGCATTAACGAATCAAATCACTTTGAGGGGGCGGTAGTCCGCACTTCCTAAAATGAAATTATCGTGTTTACCCACAATGGAAACCATAAAGGTATACCACAAATGAAAAATAAAGAAGCATAAGTAAAACATAAATATAATATATATCATATATAAATATAGTGACATATTAATGTCCACCATTAAAGGTGTTAAAAGAATATTGAACAATCATCATTTCGTGAGGCAGAAATTCGCCAACCAGAGAAACAGTATGTTCTTTAACCATTAGATGTAAATGTGTGTAAGTGTAGCTCGAATTCTTCTTATAAAAACATCCTAGTATATTTAAGATACTGTATTTGTTACAAAATAAATTAATAAAAAGATTTTAGGGGGTTGGATAAGCAAAATAAAACAAAAGAACACAAGTGAAGACATTACCTTAAAATCGGGTAACTCTCTTAGATTTGAGCTCAAAGGCTTCCTTAAGAAGACTTCTGCCCAAAGTGAGGCTTCTAGGAGTAAGATAGGGATTTGGAGAGACAAAATGAGAAGATCTTGGCCGAACCAAAGGCTTGAGAGGTGTGAGTAAGGAGGTAGAGGTGGGGGCCTTTTATAAGAGGAGAGGAGGGGCACTCTTGGAAAGTAAGGAAATGTTACTTTATTTTAAAATGATTTTAGGATTTAAAAGGTCCCACATTGATATAATTCAAGGATAAGGTGATAAGGGTTCTAAATACACCCATACAATAGGTTTTGAACATGTGTAGGTCTTAGATTTTACATTATCTTTCCATTTTATTTAAATCGTTAAATAATGAGGTAATCGTTGTATCATCATGGTGTCATAAATAATTTAATTTAGTTAATGTCTAAAAATTATAAAAAAAAATACTATGATTTAGGAAATATTTTTATCTTTCAAATTACTATTTATAGTCAAAAATATGACTTGTATAACCCCATTTAAAAATTGTTTTAGTAAAACAACTCATGTTTGTGTCATTTTAATTTTAACATTAAATAAAAAGATATTAATGTCATTTTCCAACCAAAGTGGCTCCATGGGGTCCCCAAGTTGACCCATGGATTTTCTTGGTCGGACATGACATATCTAATAAGGGTAGGACATGTGTCAAGTTCATTTCATATTATTAAAACATTATTTTTACCTTAAACTACACTAATTACCTCTAATCGTGATTAATAAACATAAAAGTTACTATTCACCAAAAGATTTTTTTAATCCCATTGAACCACATTTTACTTCCTAATGAAAACCATGTATGTCGGATTTTTTAAATTCAAAACACAGAGGTGGTAAAATTTCATTGAAATGAAAAATCAGTTTTTTTAAGTACCACTTAGTGGTTTCACTATTCATCAAAAATTGAAGTTTTTTAGAAAAATACCAAAAATTCACCCTAAGCTATATTTGATATTCCGAATTAAAAAATGAAGTCTATTTTAAAAAATTAAAAACATATAAGTTGAATTAATTAATTTAATAATTAATTCCCGCTGTCAGAGCAAATAGCGTGTTTTTATGAAATAATAAGTATCAAAAGATTGACACTAGTTTAAGTCCGATTTCAAAGTAAAATTAATTCCAACGACCACTATTGGATTAAATGGTAAAAATATATTCTAATTTTACTTTAAAACCAATTCAAAAGATAATATAATCATATAAATAAATTATATTAAAAAGAGGTTTTGAATTAAAATACAACATTTTTCACTGTTCATTAAAAAATGAACTTTATTGGAAAAATACCAAAAATTTACGCAAAGTAAATTTTGATGTCCCGATTCTAAAAAAGAATTTTATTTGGTCCAATAGAAAGTAAAATAGTGACCAAAACTATATTTAATGATGGTTCTCCATCAAAAGGCGATAAGTGAACCTTTAGTGAAAATTAGGGTATAAAAGCCTAAAATTGAATTCTTTTCATATTTTAAGCTTTTATATTTTATTGGATAAATGTAAAAACATTTAAAAACATATATAATCATATTTTAGTTATTTATTTCCATTCCTGCCAATACAACGACTATGTGTTAACTACCATTTAAAATAATATTATTTTATTACTAGTGTGCAACGTAAGATTTCAATGAAACTCTTTGTTGCGTATCAGGTATGCTATCGAACATAGCAACCCCTTTAAAGTAAAATTAATATTTAATTCGTAAATATTAATAAATATGAAAATGATTTATTCTTTATTTACCTGGGATGTTACAATATGATTGGTTTTAAATATTTTATAATTCCAAGAACTGAACTTATTAAAATAATGCCATTGGTGATGTAGGAGTGAGTCCTGTTCATAAAGAATTGATTTTAAAACCCTAGAATATAATATAGGTTTTGGAGGATTCATTAAAGGATTATAAAATTAATAAAATAACTTAAAAAACATGTTATTTTAAAGGTAAAATATGGTTTTTTTTCATGGATACTTCTTATAGTATTTATTACATCACTTATAGGATATTATGATGTCATAATACAGACTGTATATTTATACCGTTGTTAATATTTATCTAAAAATTAAATTGTCTCAGAAAATTATGAAAAAATCGCCATTAACTAATTTAGACATACTTTTTTCAAAAAATAATATTTATTTTCTCATAATAATTTCCTAAATATGAGAATTTTTACTTTTAAATAATAATCATTATTTACTGAAAAATACTAGTTTTTACGATACTAATAACTTTATGACTCTTATAAAAATTACATTGGAATTAGTTAAATTATATGATCATTTATATTTAAATAAATAATATTTAATAAGAATATTTTATTAAAATAACATTTATTTCAAAAAATCTTGAAATTTCCAAATGATCGCCTTAATTGAGGGTATATATTTCCCAAAAAATCAATTTTGATTTCCTCATATCAAAATACAATTTTTATAAAACTCGTTATATAATAATTTATAAAGTAATAATAAAAAGGTATAAATATAATCATTATTTTATTAAAAAAGAAAAAAAACAAATTCATATTACTAGGTTCTAGATACATAACCCCTCATTACACCAGCATACGGCCTTAGGGTAAGGTGTGCGATAGTGGTGCTTTCTCGGGGTGTTTCGATGAATATTATTTAGGTTGTGATCTAGATAAGCTTAAAATTATCTTGTAAATGGTTTTTCTCAAGATTTAGTTTCTGTATCTTGGATTGGAATTGGTCAAGGTCAAATCCTATTGATGTCATCTCCCTCAAAAGCTCCGATAAATTGCTTCATATGGTATGATCCTACTGGTCAAGATCATCGTTTATTTCATTTGTGTTAAATGGATTTTATCATAATACTTAATGTATACTAATCATAACAATCACTATAAAATGACTATATTATCAATGGTTAAGATGTTTTTTTAATTTGATAAGTTATATTTTATAACAGTATAAAATAGCTAAAGTAGTGTGTGTGTTTTCTATAACTCCATTACTTAATAAGGAATTTATTTATTTAAAAGTGAATTTCATTTATAAAATTATGGGTCATTACAGATACTACATCTTTCGACATCATCATCATGATAGCATGACCTTGTCTACTACACAGGGTGTCTAACATTGGCAACATTCAAGAGATGGAACATGACCCATCTCGGTCCTCAAGATCTCACAAGGTTAGTCTACTCCCCAACCCAACACCATAGCCTATAGTATGTATTCTAATTCTAAACATGACTCAAGTCAAGGCCTCGACCATCGATGATTGAGGTAAACCATCCAGTACCAAGGTCCATTGGGGCCATGTCACTTTGTGCATCATAGTCATGGAATTTCAATTTAATTATTTGAAATAGTTAATTAATTAAAAAATAAATTAATATGTTTAAATTATGCAATTAATTTAATTAAACATATCGATCACCTCAATGGAGATACCACATGCAAAAATAATAAATCAAAAACATAAATACCATGAGGGAAAGTACACAGACCACCTACCTCAAACCAAAGCTTTCTATTTGTGTCTTAGGGCTGTTAGCAGCTGCCAAGGCTCACCCAAGGTCCAACCAAGATCGTTCGAGCTCAACCGAACCTATATCATTATCCTGATCTCCTAACTCAATACAAGCAACATCAAAAAAATTACTTATAAAATTTAAAACTAATTTAATGATTAAATTAAAAAAGGTCATAATCACCAAAAATCTCACTGGCAGCCCCATCACATCAAAAACACAATCAAATACACGCCAACCATGAATCTCTCACTACCTAAGGAAACACACATTTCATGGTTGGTCCACAAGGTTTTTCAATCCATGTTTTGACCATGAAAACACCTCTGAAACATTATGCATGGTTTATCTACAACGGTTTTCCAAGACCCCAAGTCCAAACTAAGTTGCATGGTTTCCTATGATACTTGCATAGTTTCTTCCAATTCATGATCTAACCATACCAAAGAATTGTGTGTTGTAGAATCTACTATATATACTAGAGTTGGGTTCCTTTTCCTACACATTTCACCCATACAAGGCTCCACATCCATCCCCCCCTCCATATTTTTCTTCCCCTCCTTCCATACCTGAACCCTCTTGGGATTTACCTCCATGGTGCCTAGGGTTCCTGCTAAACATTTCCCTCCCCTCCTACTCATATCCTACAATACAGAACTATACTTCTTCCCGTGCCTCCACTCCTATACTATTTGGGTTCCTGCTCATGATTCCCCTCATCTCCTCCTACAGTTCCCTCATATCACCACTGGTGTCGTGCTATAACTAACTCCTTCGAACAATTTTAGTAACAAACCCTTCATCCTTTTTCTTTCCCTCCTTCCATACCCACCCCTTCTTGGGATTTACTTACACTACTCCTAGGGTTCCCTCTCAAAATTCCCCTCCCCTCCTACTATAGCTCCCACAAATAAAGGATTGGACTCCTTCTTACGACTCCAATCCTCTCCTATTTGGGTTCCTACTCATGATTCCCCTCGTCTCCTCCTATAGTTATCGAATATCACCACCGATGTTGTACTTAGAGTAATTACTTAGAACAATTTTTGTAACAATCACTACAATTTCACTGCATCCCCCTCATATATTATCTCTAATCCTTCAACTATTCCATAGAATAACCCTAGATATTTAGTCCCACATTCTCCTACCATCGAATATATCCTTCATTTCAAATGAATCTCTTTATATCCCATCAAACCACCTCAAGTTTCCAATTTCGGTCAGCTCTCCCTAGGGTACCCCCGCATTTTTACTCCTATATCATCCACCCCCTGTAAAATGTTTATAAATTTCTTCACCGTTGACCTACATCGTCATCTATAGTAGCCGTCTCTTTCTACTCAATCGACTATCAACAGACGTGCTACTCACCCTGTGATAGTTTCCAAATTCTCTTCAGCATATTGGGAACATCTTTTGTCCTTTGACATTATACATTTTTATTCCTTTGAAAAACTCTCTATGGGTTAATCTTCATAAAATAATTTCTTCTTCCAAACTTGAATTCACTTTAAATTTTATGAATTTTTTATATATGTATCCAATATTTATTATACTCCGTTTCATAATAATTTTCCAAAATTTTCAACTACATATATGCTTTTTTGATTCAGCAAATATGAGTCAAATACTTTCAGTTAGTTTTAACATCTACATTCTGTAGCAGATTTCACATATTTATGCTTCACCACATTATTTAGTATAGAATAGATAAGGAAAACTTATTTTATTCAATATATAATTATCTCTATTTCTATCATGCATATTTTATCTATTGGTTGTTGTTATTTCTATAAACGTGTTTAATTACATTCATAGTCAACTTTTTGTTTTCCTTTCCAATATATATTACATTCACTATACTCATAATTATGAATATAATGATTTTCTTGAACACCTTGAAAATTGAATAAAAATAAAAACAATACAAACATGAAATACCTATCAAGATCTATAGATGAAAGGTTTCAGAGTAGACTACTAATGAAAGAATGAAACAAGGTTGTGAGTTGTGTCTTATCTTTACTTTAAACTATTCTACTGTTTATAACTCTTTTAGTACATATATTTACTATATTACCACAATAACAGTTTCAACATCTCCTAGAAATTTTTTTATGACATATCTTCTACTCTAATAATTGAACCATTACCAACACATGGTAGCATGCATAGAGGAACACACATTCCATTATCACCTTTATCTATCAATGGTTTGTTCATTTTAAATTTACTAGTATAATCAATTTGAATTGATAGATTAATCAAAATACTACAAATTAGTCAAATTTATCTTCTATTTACTTGATAGTGCCTCAAGAAGGAGTTACTTTGTCAACCATATCTATGGGATCAAGCAAGTGAAAACAAATACCGGATGCCATGATACAACATGTTATGCCATTTTGTAAGTATGATGTCAATGTACTTTGTTAAACAAAATGTTGGTTATATAACCCTTGTATTTACCAACTAATAGTTTTTTCCTTAATTTTTTCAGGTTTGAGGAATAATGATAATATTCTTACTAATCCATCCCTTACATCATCCTCGCAATAAGAACGTCTCATACCACTTCACAATTTCTTTCTAGTTAGTTCAATGTTATTTCTTATGCATTCCCCTTCCAAAAAATACAATTTTACTAATACTATAACTGGCAACTACAATTCCTTTTCAGGCACAATTCTGTTATAAATTATAACTCAAATAGAAAACTATACTTATAAATATATATATATATATATATATATATATATATATTCTATACACTATTTAATTTTATTATATATCATTCTGTTATTGATATTAAATACTACTCTTCATACAGGTTCTATCCAACAACCACATGTTCAAACTATAATGAATCATACAATGTCAGAAACACATGTAAGAAGAAATGTTGTCATACATAATGGTGTACCTTTTATAGGTATACAGATATACACATTTTGTTTTATATAATTAAAACTTTTATGATATATATACCACTAAAAATTATTGTAACAATGGTTACTTCAGAAAATTCAATAAAACTTCAAGCATTGGAGGAAATGGGTTAGTTTATTTACTTGAAATATCTTACTGCTAAAATAAAATAAACATTTTTTTTGATATTGTTGGTAATTTTTTAATAACATATTTTATAATATTTTTTTGTTCATACAACATATTCAAATTAAAATATTCAAAACCATCACCATTATTCTGAACAAAACACCTAAAAAGTCCTTTTCATCAGTGAAGATGAAAATTAAATCATCAATTTTAATGACAGCTTTGAAGACAGTCAGGTACTCGCTGATTAGATATTCCTAAATTCCTTAAAAAATATCAACCACAAAACATTACTATTTTTATCCTTATTATATAGGATCGTCATAACAGTGTATCTTCACGAGTTAGTAATAGCATTGAACAAAACCAGGCACAATTTCTTTCAATTTCTCTAATTTTTTTTTTAACAGATAAATATCACCTTATTGAAATATTCCTTTTATCCTTGAATCATAAGAGCATCAAAGTGGCAGATCTTTTTACTAAGTTCAAAAATTGATGTAGGATTTGTTACATAAACCGTAGATATTTCATCTACTCGGTTATATATCTATTATCTAGACTGACTCTAATTTTCATGAAATCAATATGACTAAAAAAGAAATTCATTTTTTCAGGTTATTAGAATATTTTATATTTTTAAAACACAGATTTATTTTCATCTTATCAATAGTCTATTGATAACATTATAATTTCAAATTATTTGATTTTAGTGGTCGCCAATATTTGCAACTTATTATTTTCACTATATTCTCTATGTAGAAAAACCCAGCACGTTATTTTGATAGTGACAATGGGGTACGCATAATCTTCTAATGTCTTAAGACACCATGACTACAACAAGTCATGCCATGGAACTGCACACCCTAATAAAGGAAAACTTAAATATGAAGACTAAAAAATAAGACTAACTATTTCTACTATAAACTCAAGGTAATACTACATTTTGATTGTTTATTTTATTTTTGAATTTTATTTTTGAATTTTTATTTAAAGTGTAAACTATATTAGACATTCCAGTTTACCTAAAAAATATTTTAACATGTGTTTTCTAGTAGTATTTTATTCTGGAATATGTATTACATATCCACTACACACCTTCCGGTTTAACTAGTTATTTTCAACACTTTTTATGTATATTCAACATAAAAATATTCAAGCCTTTCTAAGTTCATATTGATGAATCACTTTTTAGAGCTTGTGTACACCAATTCACTACTTGTAGACTGGCCACCCAACTAAATTGGTTTTACATATCACTAAATAAATTACACATATTGTTGTATCCTACATCAGCATTTAGCAATTGAGCATGAATAAGATGATTCTATCATATGATTGCACTATGCATCCCCCTTTGATCCCATTGATCATTCATTTCTGTTGACATGTAGTCACAACTTCCTAGAAATTATTCTCTGTTCATTTTAATACAATCCCATTAACATCAAACTTTAGGTTTGCTGATATAACTATTAGTGACTATTTCATTTTTTAGATATACCAAATTTTCCATGAACTGAAATACATTTATGGTTTTTGACAAAATTCTATTTCTATAAACAACCTTATCCAATTTCAACTTATTATAGCATCTCCACATGTCTTGACATCCCACTTTAGCATCTACTGAACATTTTCTATCATATAGGTAGATTTACCATGGAGATTTCACTTAAAATATTTTTAAATCTATATATGTACTTCTTCTATACAAACATTGTCTATTCATACAAACACAACCATATGTTAACAAACATAGCCTGATGTTAACAAACACACTACATGAAAACAATTGCATCCTTATATCAACCACAACCATTTTTCAATAAGTGTCATAATGAATTCCAAAAATTGACATCTGTTATAAGAACATTTCATTAACTTCCATCAAACACATCTTTATGTTATCAAACATAGCAAGATGTTAACAAAGACGTTTTTAAAAAAATATCCTTATGTCAAGCACGACCTTATGTTAACAAACCAAATTTTATCTTTTATTTTTTGTTTCAAATTATTTATTTTATGTTAATAGTAAAATTTTGAATTTTGAAATTTCAGTATGTAGTAATATGTATTCTTATTTTTAATCATTATTTTTTATGCAGAAAAAACATATTTTAAGCTTTTGAATATGAATATTTGGTACAATGTGACATCATTATTGGTTAACATTCTACATCTTTAAGTCATCGTAAATGATTTATAAATTTCTACAAATACAAACATGTATATTTATATTAGAAAAATGGACATACTTTTTATCATTATCCTTTGAAACTTCTCATTTTATGTATTTTTATAATGATTGTTAAAACCATTTTCATTTATTATTGTTATCATCATTTTATTTCAGTGAAAAAAACAATGTTTTTTCAATATTACTTGAAATATAGACTCTATTATGGTTTTTATTTTAAATAAAAAAATTCTTTTTATTTTATTTGAGTTATTAGTTTCTTTTACTTCTATTTTATGTCACCTTCCATGCATTAAATCTTATTTGGTCATTATTTTGATTAATCTATATTCTCATTATGTTCTATGAATGATATTTATTACATTATTACTATAATATATTATGTTTTTCAATTTAATCAATTATTTTAAAGGTTTTCATTTAATGTTTCATCTGTGGATCGTATGGCCTCAACTACAACATTATTTATCATAATTTTCATAATTTAAATTATTCATTGTTTTCATTCATGTATTTCAATTCTCCATGCTGAATTTTTTTTGTTATAAATTATACTAAATTTTTTCTACTATATTTATTTTTACTTTTTTGTACTATTTTAATGATGTCTCCATTTTTTCTCCTTTTGTATTTCAATATTATGTACCAAAAATTTGTGATTTCAACATATTCAATTTTACTATTCATTATTAACATTGAAAAATACTATTCTCTTATTGAAAACAAGAATTGATCCATATCACCATGCGAATGCATGGGCATGTACTAGTTTGAACTAAAACTCATCATGCATAAGGGTATAAGCACGGTTCTCTAAAATGTGTGGTCCAAACCATGCACTCTGGCCAGAGTTCTCAAAAAACCTATGAAACTTAAATTGAAGCCCCTGAGTCTCACCCAAGCACCCAAGGCACCTCCCATACCTCAAACCATTTCAAAAATCACTTTAATATGTTTTAACTCTCAAAATTTCATTTAAAATATATGATCAAAATTCGACCCCTCCACTAACTCAAAAATTCAAATTTATTCTATAATTTTATCTTGTACGGACACTAAGTCTTACATATAGTCATTTGGACATGCATGTATTCTTTAAAATATCATACCCATTAAACTTAGCATTCGTTTATCATTGTATGTTCATCAAGGAGGCTCATTATGTTATAGTATAATATCATTCAAGAGATATATTGTTTCAGTAAATTTGGTATCACTCCCTCCATTTACAGAATTTACATTATATAGCTTCATTATGGCTGATAATGTTGTATGTTTAGTATAATAAGTATACAATGACATTTTTCACATATATTTAACTTTTGAAACAGCTTTGGACAATCATGGAGTTCATCTTCAACTATCATTGTCATTTCCTCAATATGATATTCATCATTTTTTACACATATAATCATATCCTTGATACGATATCCATCATCATTCACACTTGTAATCATATCATATGATCCATAAAATGCGGTGTTATCCTAATCACTAGCTACATTTAGTTATTCTCCATTTTTAGTCTAACATTTATAACTTCGATCTAATTTTTGATAGTTCAAGTTTGCTTTCAACTCCTCTGGACTAATTAGTATTGAATTACAATAATGTAAACACAAAAAAAAAGATTTGAAAAGGGTCATATGCATGATATTTTGTAAACTTGATTAACTCTTTAACCCCATCCTCGTACTATTTTGTCATAAAATTTACATCCATCCATTTTCGATTCATATCCATCCTATTTTATTCAGTAATTTTTATATTTAACAAAAAAATACACATAAGGAATGAGCTTAGAATCCTAAAAGGCTATTGTTTATATATAAGAATCTCAATATTATATAGACATTGGTTGAACCATGTTTAAAAATGTTTTTTTTCTTTTAATACACCATTATATTATGGTATTTCCAAATGAGTTAGTTATGATACAATATCACACCCCCTTAAATAGTTGGTAAACTCTTCACTTAGGTATTCACTTTCTTAATTTGATTAAAACAATTTAATAACAGTTGGTAAACTCTTCACTTAGGTATTCACTTTCTTAATTTGATTAAAACAATTTAATAAAATTTCCAATATTATGTTTTTTACATGGTAACTGGATATTTTAGATGATTTTAAAGATTCAATATCTGTGTTTCATTAGAAATACATATTTATATATACTAAAATAATTTGGAAAGGTAAAAAAGTACCATAAACCACCACTTTCTTATGTACTTGTTGATCCATACACATATGTGATGATATAGAAAAGCCTATGTTTTGTAAAGAATTAAGCCTTCTCTCTTGGTGCATATTGTTTTCTTAGTTTAGAGTAGGTAACTTCATGAATAGTGTGATGATATAATGTGATGGTTCTTTTCATGGAAGTTTAAGGATTTAAATATAATATAAACTAATATAAATATATAAATATATATACACACACATAGATATATAAATACTCAAACACATATAAAAAATATATATATACTTTTATACTTATACATATAAAACAAATGAAACACACACACGCATATATATAAGAAAACATCATAATAAAAACCATTTTCATTCCACTGAACCCCATTTAAATTTTCAATTAATATCAAATAATAAATTTTTTAAATTATTTTGTAGGAAATCCCTATCTATAGTCTATATTTATATATGAAAAAAAGTAATAACAACCCAAAAATCAGGAAAATCAAGAAAGATCGACAAACCAAAATGGAAAGTACCCTAAAACGGTCCATTCATCCAAAAAAAGGAAAGAAAAATGCCCAAATTTGATTATAGAAGAATACATAGGGGAAGAACCATTACGGACCAACAGGGGAAGATAAACTCAAAAAATCATGAAAAACACATAAAAAATCGACAATAAGTCCTTAAAAACAAGTTTAGAATATCATACCATTGGTTAAGAGGTTCAATTTTTTCAAATTAAACGAGTTCAGTTGGTATATACGAACAAGGGAAGAAAAACTCAAAAAAATGTGAAAATTCTTGAAAGATTGACTGAGGATCCTTAAAAATAAGTTTGAAATGTCATACCTACGATTTTGAGGTTCGATTTGTCCCAAAAAAATGACTTTGGTTGCTGTAGAGATTCAATTTCACGAGAGATTGAATACGGTGTGAGGAGAAGCGATCACTTAGGTTTCATTTTAAAAAGGGGAAAGGTTTTTATCATCACTTACTAAAAAGCATTGCTAAAATCCTATTTTATCAGCACTAAAAATATAAGTACTTATAAATAAAGCTTTTATCAATGCTGATAAATCGATACCTTTATCAGTGCTAAAAAGGAGCTAACAAAAGTGGCATTTCTCAGTGCTTAATCCAATGATGACAAAAATTTAAAAAATGAATAAATAAATGATATTAATAGTATAAAGAACAAAGTTATTAAAAATAATTTATACCAACCATTCAAATTAAAAAAAATATTAAAAAATGTGTTTGAATAAATTAATAATATAAATTATAAACATATTGAAAATATTAAAACATGATAAATATATATAAATAAATAAATATTAAAAATTGAATAAATTCTAAAAATATTAAAAATTAATAAATGATATTGAATGGATGAATATTAAAAATGAATAAATAAATTTGAATAAATTACAAAAAAAATATTCAAAAAAGGTGAATTCATAACATTGATTACATAAATTCCAAACATGTAAAAAATGAATAAAAATGAATGAAAAAATAATATTAATTATATAAATAACAAAATTATTAAAAATTAATTATATCAACTATTTAAATTACAACAATATTAATTAATGCATTTAAATAAATTAATTATATAAATTTCAAACATATTAAAAATATTAAAACTTAATAAACAAAAAATAAATAAATATCAATCATATAAATTACAAACATATTGAAAATATTAAAACATCACAAATAAATATGTATAAATAAAAATTAAAATTGAATAAATTCTAAAAAATTAAAAAATGAATAAATATTTAAATTGAATAAATAATATTAAATGAAAGAATATTAAAAATGAATAAATAAAATTTTATAAATTACAAAAATGTTTAAAAAGGTGAATACATGAGATTAATTACATGAATTATAAACACATAAAAATGAATAAAAATAAAGAAAAATGAATATATAATATAATATAAATTATATAAATAAAATAATTATTAAAAATGAATTATATTAACTATTTAAATTACAAAAAATATTAAAAAATGCATTTAAATAAATTGATTGTATAAATTTGAAACGTTTTTAAAATAATATTGCTTAATAAACAAAAATAAATAAATATTAATCATATAAATTACAAACATATTGATAATATTCAAACTTTATAAATAAATATGTATAAATAAATATTAAAAAATGATTAAACTATAAAAATATTAAAAATTAATAAATAATTCTAAATAAAAGAATATTAAAAATGAATAAATAAAATTGAATAAATTATAGAAATATTTAAAGAGGTGAATTCGTAACATTACTTAAATGGATTACAAACAATTAAAAATGAATAAAAATGAATAAATAAATGATATTAATTATGTAAAAAAATTATTAAAAATGAATTATATTTAGTATTTAAATTCCAAATATTTAAAATTAAAATCCATTTTAATAAATAATTTATATAAATTTTAAACATATTAAAAATATAAAATCTTAATGAATAAAAATAAATAAATATTAATCGTATAAATTACAAACATATTGAAAATATTAAAAATTAATAAATAAATATGTATAAATTTTAAAAAATGAATAAATTCAAAAAAAATATTAAAAATTAATAAATATCAAAAATAAATAAATAATATTAAATGAAAGAATATTAAAAATAATATTGAATAAATTGAAAAAATAAAAAATGAATTCATAACATTAATTAAATGAATTACATACACATAAAAATGAATGAAAATGAAAAAATAAATAATATTATAATTTTTAATTATTGATGTATGTGCTGTATTGATTTTATATAAAAAATATAATTAATTATTAACCTTTAGACTTTTTAATACAAATTAAAAAATTATTGTTTAATTAAATGTATAAATATTTTTAAAAGTATAAATAACTATCAAAATTGAATATATTACGAAAATATTAAATGAATAAATATTACAAATGAATAAATTATAGAAAATATTAAAAATTGATAAATATTAAAAATGAAAAAATAATATTAAATAAATAAAAATAAACACATTACATACATGCGCATATACATACACATATACATACATCCACATACACATACACATACACATACATATTCACATACATACGCATACATTCATATACACATACATACACGTACACACATGTATACACATACAATTACATACATGTATATATGAATACATACACATACTACATAAACATACACATATACATACATGCATACACGCACATACACATACACATACACATACACCACTTGTAATGTCCCTCGATTCGGCACTCTTTCACGTGGTGGGGAGACTTACTCCCTAGTATGAAGTGCCATAGTAGCAGAAATAAGCCATATAAATAAAACTAATCAGAGTAATAGTCATAGAGGAAACCATATAATGCAACTGGGAAAATAAAGGAGAAACCAATATACCAAAAATAAGGAATCATGTAATGAAAGACCGACATGTATCTAAATTTCAAACTAAAAGCAATACAATAAAAGAGTCATTTGACCAAAGATAAACACAAAAGACTTCGGTCCTAAACCCCTTGTCAGTCCCATCCCCTAACTCCATCCCATCCAGTAAGTAATAGGGCCAACAACAAGGTCCCTCACCCTTGTCCAAACCTGCATCCATGAAATCTGCTCGGGTACCAAATGACGGCCTAAATAGGGTGTGAATAAAACTCAGTAGGTCGAAACCACCTTGTATAAACAAACCAATATTATAAGAAGTGCATGTATTAATGATATAAACATGTGTATTAATTGATTCACTATTAATAAAATACCAAAAACCTGCTTCGGAACCATGCCATAATATCTCTGAGCATGTCTCACAACAATTCCAACCATAACTATATAACCATGGTAAAACATAACCTTCCTCGACACCATGTTGGAATGTCTCTGATCATGTCTCACAACCGTGCCAATTACAACAACATACTCACGGTATAATAAAAATCATTAGGACAAGCCCGCTATATAAGCATCACAGCATGTTTCAGGGCCTTTCCCAGTATATAAGCATCTCTGCATGTTCTAGGGCATAGCCTGGTATATAAGCATTTCAGTATGTGTCAGGGCATATCTCGGTATATATGAATCTCAGCATGTGTTCGGGCATAGCTCGGTATATAAGAATCTCATCATGTGTCAGGGAATAGCCCAATATATAATCATCTCAACATGTGTTAGGTTATATACCAGTATATAAGAATCTCATCAGATGTCAGTGCATAGCCTGATATATAAGCATCATAGCATGTGTCAAGGCATAGCCCAGTATATAAACATCCTAGCAGATGTCAGGGCATAGATCGGTATATAAGAATCTCAAAATGTGTCAAAAGTGCATATCGCAATAGCAAGCATATCACAATATGACCAAATAAGACCAAATGGTTAATTCTACTAATTACCATTTGTCTTTAAATTTACCCTTAATTTCAATTAATAAATTAAGTCATTTTACAAGGTGAATCTATATCAATCAATCACCCAAATCACATGTCATGCTAAAATCATATATAATCCATTTCTAATTCATTATTTTCAAAGGTTCTCTCACCCAAAAAGTATCCATAAGCCAGGTCAAATCATCAATTGAATCCAAATGGATTCAATAAAGAATCCAATATAGGATTGTCATCATTATTATTAAATTAATTAATTAATGAACACATACATTAGCACAATCACAATATTTCATTTACTTTACCATTGAAAATCAAATCATAGGGTTATGATTTAGACCCCCTACATTTAATCAGTGAAGAATGCAATGATTCCAACAATAAATGACAAAAAGGATACAGGTGGAGAAGATCACAAGGATAACCTAGATCAAAACCAAAAATGATCAAAACCAACAATGACCACGGTCAATAGATTACACCACAACGGTTGGTGAACGATGGAAGATAAAGGAAAACCTAACCAAAACCACTTACCATGGATTAGATGCATGATCGGGACAACCGAAATCAAGAGAGTCGCTCCAAAATTTCTTGGAAGGTTCCCTAGGGTCAAGAGAAGGTGGATGTACAAAGTAATGAGAGATAAATCATCTGTATAACACTTTTTAAAAACCATCATGGGAAATTACACGGTATGTAATTCAGTTACATGTTGTGTATTTCTTTTTAGATGGATAAGATAAAAAATGTTACCTCAAGTGATTTTTAATTCACCCGAACATTACACAATGTGTAATGTCTTAACGAAGTGTATTCATTTCACATCATGAACCATGCTCGTGGCTTGTTCCTGAAAATAGTTACATGTCGTGTAACCTCATTACATGTTGTGTAATTGCTATGTCGACAGCCTTCAGCCAATTTCTTGTGGAAAGAACCCAAACCACCTTTGGATCCATCCAAAGCATGGAAAGCACTTGTAAACCCATTTAACATAGTTATACCCAAACTCCATTGATTCTAACAGAATCCCCAAACCGCTCTTTGTGTGGATCCTCTCTGATTTTATCAAATTTCCTCACAACCCAAGTCAGTGTTTATTTAAATAAACATACATCCATGACGAAACACAACCACCAAGGTTTAAAGATGAAGAAAACTCAACCAAAATAAGTTTAATGAAAAACTTAAAGAGATACATACCTGGAAAAAGATGAGATCTTACACCACTAATGGAAAAAACACCTTTAATGTTGGTTTTTTTTCTTTCAATGTCGGTTATAAAGCGATGTTAATACAGGTGATGTAAAAAATGGTACTTTCAATGTCAATTTATAAAAACTAGAATTGAAAAACCTTAAAATAGGTGAAATATAGAAGGCTTTAAATGTAATTCTTCGGTAAAATTGAAGTTTAAAACCTTCAAAGAGATAAAATATGGAAGGATTTTGAAGTCGGTTTTATAAAAAAATGACATTGAAATTTTATTTTTTTAATATGAAAAAATACATAATTATAGACCTATAAACATGAAGTGCAGCACTAAAAAGAATAAAAAATAGAAAAAATAGAACAAGGAGCAAAAAAACTCACTGATAACTTTCACAACATTTTTACAAATATACAACTATATGAAACTAAATCTCCAAATTAGTCAAACTTAAAAAATGTTATAGAAATAAATTTTGAAGGTGTTTTAAGTAATTTGATGTATACAAAGAAACATCATCAAAATCCTATAACATAAAGTGTTATAAATTTAAAAAATGACATATTTTTTTAAATTATAAGTGTTATAATGAAACCAACCTTTTCAAAATCTATTGTTTTTCTAGTATTGATTATCTCATAAATAATTCATAAAACACAATATCCACATTAAAAATTCCCTCATTGATGATGAAAATGCATTTATGAAACAATATTTTAAAAATAAAAACACTAGATATGTAAGAAAAAACAAGTATTCACTGATATAAAAGTTATCTACCAGAATTTTTACAAGTTCAATTTTTTTTGGTTCCACTATTGAATAATTGGTCATGCTGAAATCAATTTATGGCATGTTGTAATTTTAAATATTAATTATCAAAACTGATTTAAAATGAAAATATTAAGATTAAAGAACTAAAATAATATAATAAAACTTACTTACTACTAGAAAAAAAATCTTATAACAATGGTTTGGAACCGTTGGTATAGGTCTTCAAACCATTGGTATAGCAAATACCAATGGTTTTGAGGGGTGTTGACTACTATGGTGTTGGTATAGACCTATACCAATGGTTTTGGAAAACTATTGGTATAGTTCATATGAAAAAATTATACCAATGATTTTGAAAAACCATTGGTATAGGTAATTTAAAAATAAAATCTAGCTTGTTTTTTATCCCAAAACCTCCCAATTATATTCCAACGACCTAACCACTTAGATAAGATGACTTTTGTGAACATAATTTGATATATAAATATATATATATATATATAAGTAATTTAATTTTTTATGTATTTGATGTTATTTTAAAAAACAATCTATAAAAAATATAGGTACCTGTACAAATAGTTCACAAAACTGTTGGTATAGGATCTCTACAAGGGTCCTACACCAAAGGTTTTGGAAAAATCATGGGTATAGGGTCTCTAAAAGTGACATATCCCAATGATTTTGGCCAAAACTGTTGATATAGGTTTTCTTTATGGTACTTATACCAACAGTTTTTTCAAAAAAATTGGTATAAGGTCACTTTAAGGTACATATACCAATGGTTTTCTAAACTGTTGGTATAGGTCCATTGGTATACCTATAATTTCTAGTAGTGCTTCTTTAACAACTTTTTAGGTCTTCTTCAAACACCACCAATAAAGATCATAACCAATATGCTTTACATTATTTTGGGTAAAATATGTATAACATCCATTGTCAACTAAAATATAAATAATTCAGCATTAATAATAGTATAATGAATAGTGGTTCATAATCACTACTACAAAACACGGCTTTAACAACACTAGAATCAGCCTTTATCGGTACTAGAAAAGTTTTGACTACCTCAGTGTGGTTAAAAGACCTAGGCTTTTATCAGCACAAATAAAAGCGCTGATAAAGAACAATTTTATCAATTCTTTTAAAAACACTGATAAAATACCCCATTTATCAATGCTTTTATTTAGCATTGATAAAAAGACCCTTTATCGGTGCTTTAAAAATCACTAATAAAAGTAGGATTTATCAATACTTCTATAATTGATTATAAATACCCCTTTATTAGTGCTTCTAAAAACACTAATAAAGATACCTTTATCCACGCATTCAGTAGCACTGATAAAGGTGAAAACTATAGTGTGATGCTATAGTGCACCGCATCACCAGAAACAGGTGTTGTGTGCTGTTAAAACAAAATGTATCACCAAAAATAGCAAAACATTTACCAAAATAAGATAAAAATACTGAATTTAAATGAAATAAATTTTCTAACAAAAATACAAGTAAAATAAAACACTATTATAGAGTATTTTAGTTGTTTTTTTACTAAAATTAAAGTAAATTTTGAATAAAAATGTGCATTTGGAGTCGTACCAGTCACACCATGAGTTTAATTGAGGTGTAGCTAATTGATACACATCCCAAATTACTCATGGATCATTTTCCTAAAGTATCAAAACAATCAGAATATGTTTCCTTGGTTTTGAGTATTCCACTTGTGTTTTTTACTAAAATGTCATTTTAAACTGGAAACACACACTTTGAGCCATACAGGTCGAATTATGTATGGGTTTGGCATGAGACTAATTAATACACATCAAAAATTAATTATGAATCATTCTCCCAAATTATCAAGACAATCCGAGCATGTTTGCTCAGTTTTCAGTTAGTAACTCTTTTTTGTATTAAAATGTCAATTTTAAACTGATAATGGACACTTAGAGTCATACCGGTCACACCGTACATCATATTGAGGTGTGACTGATTCCTATACATCAAAAATGACATATAGATCGTTGTTCTAAAGTAAAAAAATCAATCTTAATGTGTTTGGTTGGTTTTGAGTATGTCAGTTGTTTTTTCACTAAAATTAATGTCAATTTTGAATAAAAAGATGCACTTGGAGTCATACTGGTCACACCGTGAGTTGGTTTTTAACTAAAATGTCATTTTTAAACTGAAAACACGCATTTTGATCCATACAGGTGGCACCATGTGTGGGTTTTAATGAGATTGATTCATACACATCAAAAATGAATTATGAATCGTTTTTTCCAAATTATCAAGACAATTCGGAAGCATTTTCTTGGTTTTTAGTGAGTGATGATTTTTTATATTAAAATGTCAATTTTAAACTCATAACAAACACTTAAATTCATACTAGTCACACCATGCATCGGATTTAGGTGTGGTTGATTCCTACACGTCAAAAATGACATATGGATCATTTTCTTAAAGTAGCAAAACAATATGAATTCATTTGGTTGGTTTAAAGTATGTCAGTTTTTTTTATTAAAATTAATGTGAATTTTGAATAAAAAGACACACATGGAGTGATACCGATCACAATGCGAGTCATATTGAGGTGCGTCTAATTAATACACGTCCTAAATGAATCAGGGATCATTTTTCTAAAGTATCAAAACAATAAAAATGTGTTTCCTCAGTTTTGAGTATTCCACTTATGTTTTTTACTAAAATGTCACTTTAAACTGAAAACACGCACTTTGGTCCATACAGGTGGCATTGTGTGTGGGTTTGAAATGAGGCTAATTCATACACGTCACAAATGAATTATGAATCATTATCCCAAATTATCAATACAATTTGAGTGTATTTTCTCAGTTTTTAGTGAGTGGTGATTTTTTGTATTAAAATGTTAATTTTAAATTGATAATGAACACTTAGAGTCATACCGATCACACCGAGCATTTGATTGAGGTGCAGCTGATTCCTACACATCAAAAATGATATATGGATAATTTTCCTAACGTACCAAAAAAATATGAATGTGTTTGGTCAGTTTTGAGTATGTTAGTTGTTTTTTTCACTAAAATTAATTTCAATTTTGAATAAAAAGATGCACTTGGAGTCATACCAGTCACACCATGCATCAAATTATGGTGAGGCTAATTTCTAAACATCCCAAATTACTCATGGATAATTTTACTAAAGTGTAAAAACAATCAGAATATGTTTTCTTGGTTTTGATTACATGTGTGTGTTTGAAATGAGATTGATTCATACACATCACAAATGAATTATGAATTGTTGTCCCAAATTATCAAGACAATCCAAGTGTATTTGTTAATTTTTCAGTGAGTGAAGTTTTTTTGTATTAAAATGTTAATTTTAAACTAATAACGGACACTTAGAGTCATATCGGTCACACCATGCATCAGATTGAGGTACAGTAGATTCCTACACGTCATAAATGACATATGGATCATTGTCCTAAAGTACCAAAATAATCTGGATGTGTTTGGTTGGTTTTGAGTATGTCATGTGTTTTTTCACTAAAATTAATTTCAATTTTGAAGAAAAAGATGCACTTGGAGTCGTACCAATCTTACCATGCATCAAATTGAGGTGATGATGATTGCTAAATGTCCCAAATTACTCATGGATCATTTTTCTAAAGTATCAAAACAATAAAAATGTGTTTCCTTGGTTTTGAGTACGCCACTTGTGTTTTTTACTAAAATGTAATTTTAAAATCAAAACACACACTTTGAGCCATACAAGTGGCATTGTGTGTGGGTTTGATATGAGACTGATTCATATACGTCACAAATAAATTATGAATATTTTTTTCTAAATTATCAAGACAATCCAATTGTGTTTTCTTGATTTTCAGTGAGTGATGCTTTTTTGTATTAAAATGTCAATTTTAAACTGATAACGGACACTTGGAGTCATACCGGTTACACAGAGAATCATATTGAGGTGAGGCTGATTATTACATGTCACAAATGACTTATGGATCATTATACTAAAGTACCAAAACAATCCAAATGTTTTTGGTTAGTTTTGAGTATGTTAGTTGTTTTTTCATTAAAATTAATGTCAATTTTAAATAAAAAGATGAACTTGGAGTCATACCGGTCACACCATGTGTCAGATTGAGGTTTGGTTAATTACTACACGTCCCAAATGACTCATGGATCACTGTCCTAAAGTATCAAAACAATTATAATGCATTTTCTCAGTTTTGAGTACGCCACTTGTGTTTTTTACTAAAATGTCATTTTAAATTGGAAACATACACTTCGAATCATACGGGTGGAATCTTGTGTGGGTTTGATATTAGACCAATTTATATATTTCATAAATGAATTGTGAATTGTTGTCCCAAATTATCAAGACAATATGAGTGTGTTTGATCAGTTTTTAGTGAGTGTCTCTTTTTTGTATTAAAATGTCAATTTTAAACTAATAATGGACACTTTGACACCAGACCTCCTCGATGACCACAATATACCAATGATGGTTTTCCTCCAATAGTTATTTCATACACCTACTAACTTCAGTGGTTGATTACATATGTATTTATTCAAACATTTAAGTTGTATTATATACATTTTTGATGATTGGGAGTTGTAAAGATGTTTCTTCAATAACGCTAGTGGAGAAATTGAATCTTCTAACACAGAATGATCTTACAGGTGGATTAATACCCTATATAAAATCACTTAAACAAGTGGTGAAAAACATTATTTCAATAATTCAACTGAAGCACTTTCACAACAGATCTTATCTTAAGTTACAAGTGTTGTGTACACTTTTAAAAAATTGTTCTCAAATGTAATTATGGTATGATCCTCATTATACTTCATTGTCCAACAATTTTATTATTTGCAATATATCACTTATTATCCTCCTCCGCCTCGGTCTCCACCTCATTATTTACCTTTGCCTTCTCCTCCACATCGGTCTTCGACTCTGACTCTACCTATGACTCGACCTCCACCTTCTCCTCTACCTCTGCTTTCTCCTCCACCTCCGCCTCCACCTCTGCCTCTGTGATTTCCCAACAATTTTATTTTTTGCAAGTTAGTGCTTCTAAACAAATTTATTTCCTCCATTATTCTTCTCCTTGTGAAAGAGATCAAAAATAATATATAAGAATTATGACACTAATGCTTCACACCCCAAATATCTTTCGAAGGTTATAACTTGTACTATATCATAAACATGGTAGGTAATCACCTAAATTTGTTGTCTACATACATTCTGACAAAAATTACGATGTCCACTCATCTCTAAAAAAATGATTTCTTCTTTTGAGTAACTAGGTTTCCAGTAATCTTGATAGTACTGAGAAAATTTAAACAAACAATTTATTATGAAATATATTTAATGAAATTGTAATTACCTTCATAAATTACCTATTAGGGGATGTTTTTCTTTTCATGATTTATGATTTCTCTCATAAATTTTTAAATATAATATCCACCATCGATGTCATTATCTTGTTTCAGAAACTACAGAAACATTGACCAAAATAAGTAAATTGTTTTGAAATGTTTTAATATTTAAATCTTTCTATATATACTCTAATTTGTTTCCATTTTTAGTAATTCATAGGCTTTATCCCTTCAGACACTAACTTAATTCCATGATCTAGCCTGTATTGAGAAACCGCCCTATCATAACAAAATTCTTGTTAAAACATAGACTAAACATATAATTTGAAGTTTATCTATAAAATTTTGGTTGTAGTGTATTACATATTCATAATAAACATCATGTATGGTCAGTTGGTTTCATATCCAAGCATTGGATCCAAAAAAATAAATATTCGGGGTGTGCAGATTGACTGTTATTAGCATCCAGTGTGTCCTAAAAAACAAAAAAATTTAAGTAATGAAAAAATTAAAAATATATTTTATGTGAATAGATTATAGAGTTTTACCTTTGCATTATAGGCATTAAAAGAGTCTATTCTCCGATGCTTTTTGATTAAACACTTGGAGTAACTAATCTTTTTTCTTCTAAAATTCATTGTTCTCCGAAGTAAGTTCTGCCATAGAAATGATATAGGGATTAATGAATCTAAATCATGTTTCGCATGATATTCCCTTTATATAGTTGTGATATAAATTCCTGTACAAAATATGAATAGTTATTAACTTTAATAAACATATTAGCTCACTATTTGGATAGACGTATTATGAAAATGTACCTTATGTATGTATTAAAAACTTGGATGCTCAGCCATCCATGCTTGAGAATCTCATTTAGACTCTCGAGACTAATTACATATATCATGGAAACTCCATATATTTATTCTTCATATTAAATGTAAAACATAGGTTTATCTTTAAATTTGGTCTCTATATGAAATTTTAATGATAATAAATGTTACTCTGGAACTAGCGGGGAGAAGGTACTCTTGGAAGGTCATTTTGTTTTCTTAATCGATTCAGTATATTTTATTGATTGGACCTTCCGTTTATCCACTAATTTATTCATCTGTAATATCACACCCCACTTCAGAACTTTTATTATAAATTGTTACATGTTTTTCATATGAAAAAATTTGTTAAAGACATACCCTATGTATCTTCATAAGATTATATGGTTATGCTATGAAATCTCCAATAGCATCTTTAACCATTATAATATCTGAACCATCAAGTGGAACAGGAAACTCAGTAGTCGACTCATAAGCTACCTCAATCCCCACTCTCATGTGATATTTTGGGAGGGGTTGATTATATTGATGGTCTCTAGGTATATTATACATTGTACCCATCACAACATGATATTAAGTGGTTTTTGACACATATAAATCACATAAAACTATACCCTACATAATTTTAGTAATATAAAGTTATTAGAAGTTGTTTGATTCACATTTAAGAGAAAGAGTAATGAAAAAATTGATTACCCTGTGTAAGGTATGCAGATGGGGGGAATGGCTAGCCTCAAATCTAATGGGATCATTTGGTTCATGTGTGGATCTTTGCTCCGCCATCGGTTTACTTTGATTCTTTCTTATACATTGGTCTGCCAAACCAGACTACAAAATAATATCTTGCAGCGAGTCTATTTTTTTCTACAATCATCTCATAATATTATATGTATCTTCATGTGGTTTTATCTTTTTAAAATATGTTCTAGGAGAGACTCCAAAACCCAATCCTCTAATATAACCATATTGTTCAGGCTGCTTCAAAGCTAATGAAAGTATCTTTTCTTATGGTACGTTCATTGTCAATTGTTGTGTCTAAACCATATAAAAAATATAAACATTTATATATTTTTTATATAATATTGTTATAAAGCATAACAAATTACAATTATGTCATACTTAAACATGATTCCAATACTGATTTTGTATTTTCATCAACTAATTTACACTCTTTATTTACACAAGCCTCCTTCCATAGTACATGACATGTGATGGAAGTGGATTTAGATTTTGATTCATCAATCTGAATATAAACAAAGAAACATATGTTGTTTCATATCACATAATTAAGCTTTTATTGTTGATTTAAAATACATAACAATTTCTTCTCTAATGAAGTGTACCCCATACTTCCTTTGCAATAGGGGTACATTGGTTTTGATGCACGTTATTTATTTTCAGAACTTTGTTATTGTTTTATAAATTAACAATTTTGAATCAAGTTGGATAAAATAAATAATGTCAAATAATATATTATTGACTACAATGACTTTGAAATGATTTATCATTTTAATAATTGATGAAATCAATCCATGTTTCTTACTTTATAATGTGTGCATAACTAAGTGGTGTGTGGGGATTTATTTTCCCCTCAATATCCCTAAGATGTAACTTCATCAGAAGAGTTCAGAAGCCTCTATGGGCTTTTCCAGTGGCCATTAAGACAAATTTCTTACAGAAATATTCTAAAATAAATGAAGTCTAAAAGGAATAATGAAAATAAAATCAATTTTTCATTATATAATTTTTTATTGAAATAGATAAAGTATATTGTAACATTACCATTATATATTTACAAAGGATTTACTTCATTACAGGTTGGATGTAGCACCATGAGTCAATATCAACCAGCACATTCATCCTCATTGTGACCCCAAGATAACTAATAAATGTTGAATTTTTGGGGTCAATAGGTTGGTCGTATTGATTCCAACCGACCTCAAATTTTATACCCTGACTTATTGCCTTGATAATTTTATTCAAAACTGTGATGTTGTGTCGTTGTTTTTTTCATCAACATGTTATTGATCCCCTAATAATTTTGTGGTTTCATCATTAATAGTTTGTTATTCCTTAGGATTGGTAACATCATCATGTTAAGAAGAAATTTTATACATGAGTATTCAAACATTTAATTTGTCTTGGATAACAACAATATAATACACTTTATGCATAAAAGTCCACAATTGCATGCATCTTGCATGAAAATTGTTACTGTCTTGAAAAAAGATATAATACTTAAATACTACATTACAAATAACCTTCACTGCCTTTATTTAATCCATCCTTAGACTCTTGATTATATTCCATCTCTTGATGATGGAGTGGACTCCCTCTTTTAAACTAACCTTACTCCCATCACTGTGGTTCCAAATTTCATTGATGAAATACCTCTCAAATAGTTATTATTGCATTTTGTTGTTTTATATTTATCTTCCATTTTTTGTGGAAATCCACCTATGTTGCTTGAACTACTCTAAAAAAAATTCATCCTATGCCATGTATTGGTGATCATTTTGGATGACTACTACTCAGAGTAGTTCAAACAACATAAAAGAGATAGTGGATGAGTCTCAAGTAACAAAATGAAGTAATAACTGTTTGGGAGATGAAATTCGAGTTTCCACTGAGGTTCAAAAATAACTTAAATGAAATTTTAATTATTGTTTCTAAAATATTAAGAAAATGAGGAGGATGAAGTGTTGTCAAAAGTAACTGAGTGGGTATTATAAGAAAATGTATATCAAGAAACCAAAAAATCATTCATTATGTTTTGATTAATTTTTTGGTGTCATTTTTTGTGTTCTTGAGAAGTAGTAAATGAGGAGGATGAAATTATGAAAGAGTTGAAGAATGAGTTGGTAGATGCGGTATTCAAAGCCATGGAAATGGATTTGATGAAGATTTATGAATACAACCCGAGCAGGAGGTATGTCATCAAGGAACTTTGGAACCACAATGATGGGAGGAAGTATAGTTTGGAAGGGGGATACCAATCCATCATCAAGATATGTAAATAAATCAAGCATCTGAGTACGTATTAAATAAGGTTAATGAATATTATTTGTGATGTAGTATTGAATTATTATATCTCTATTTATGACAGTAACAATTTTCATGCAAGATGCATGCAATTGTGGACTATTATGCATGGAATGTATTGTATTGTATATCAATCTTACAAAAATTAATCCTTATTTACACACCTTATTTGTGAAACCCGTGGTCCTATTTTATGAAAATTTATTTATGTTGCTTATGACTATTTTGTGTTGTATGATTCTTTCACAACATTGGATGGACATGCAGTTCACAGTGGTCTCATATGAAAAATAAAATCAAAATACATCATAATAATGATATAAAAATCTTTAAAATGACTATATATACCCATTATAATATCTCAATTTATAAATCTACCGCATATTGCATCCATATTATCTAGGTGTATCAATACTCATCAACTTTGAGGAAACATTCACTTTCAATTTAGGAAGATATACCTACCTGTGCCTACCACTATTGTATAAAATTGACATGAATTACTCTTTTTCCATATGTCTACTTATAGAGAATATTGATGTTAATAACATTATGAATAAATTTTAATCCCAATCCTAGATGAAATATAAGATACTCATAAATAAAGAATAAGAATCTTATGTGCCTTAAGACTATAAACAAGAGTATAATATAATAGGATTGTACCTATCACTATAGAAGAACCCTATCTGAAATCACCCATAGACTGCTCAACCATAAATAATCTACCGATCATTTCTAATGACCTTTCTTAGAAGGAATATCTCAAAAGGACTATTGGAGGTCCCCCAACTAACCACATCGATAGAAATGTTTCAAATCAAATAGGCGATAAGGATTAAAGTGTCCTAGTAACCTACACTAATGGAATCACTCAAAAAGTTTCCTCAATTGAAGAGGAATTGTAATACCTCCACTCTAATGGTCTTGAAGAAATGAATTTCACCCCACCTACATTCGACGTCACTTTTTTCTACTCAAGGATTCCTTACCTTCTAATTTTAGATATTTTTTTAATCCACCATAAGATACCTCCAATAACATACATCCCTTTAAAATAAAGTACACAACCAAACATACCTCCAAGTGACCTCGTGGGTCACCACCAAACACAGAAGCATGTTCTCTGTAATAGAGACCCAAAACTAGAACCTAAAACTGAAAAGATAGATTAGGTGTGAGCACCGAGATGCTTAGTAGGAATGCCATGGATAAATAATGCCCTATTCCCTTACCTTTAAAAAGAAACCCAAATCATGCTAGTTTTAAAATAAGACATAATAAAATAATGTTTTCATTCTTTTCAAATTCAAGTAACAAGTTTTCATTTTCAAGAAAATCATCTCTCTTATACTAAATTTTTTAAATAGATTCCAAGCATGCATTATCATTTCAAAATTAAAGAAAAAAAATTAGGTTAAAATATGGTTTTCAAAAAAGAGAGATCAAGCATGAAATAACTGAAATGAAAATCACATCACAAGCACCATGGGAAAACCCTAAGCAGCTAGAGTTAGTTGGGGACTTAGGATCCTTGTAACTCAGTGAAACATGGCTTAGAAACCATGACAACCAGCATTCTCGTGCATAATCCACTGGCAGGGGACACCCCCATAGCCTAGTGGTCTCCAATCATCATAATCATTTAGTAAGTTTTGTAATCATAAATCCTACTAGATGAAACTAGGATGAACCACTTCTTTATCATCTAGAGTACTAGTCCTAGTATGCCTACCTAGGTACCCGGGGTTACCCATGTGCTCTATCCCAATTAGTGGTGAGATTTTATCAAGAAAATATAGTTGGACACACCACTTTCTTTATTCAAAAACCCATTTAACAACCCACCACCAATCTCCCTCTTTAAGAACATCCCCCTTTTTAAGTCACATAATAATGCATAAGACTCAACACCAAGAACATATCAAAAATCACATATTAGAACTTGCATAAAATTTCTTAAACTAGGGGGAATACCTCAAGAGGGGTTTTCCACTTTCATAAACCATTATCAAAGTGAAAAACGGTCCTTGTTACTTTGCAAGGAATATTTCCATTTTATAAAATCATAATCACCCCATACTTTCCAAAACCTTTTAAAAACCCAATTAAACAAAAAAGGCACTATAATTTTAAAAATTATCTTGAAACCATGATTAAAACAAATCAAACCTTTTAAGAAAGGCAACTTACCAATTAGCCTCAAATTCATACCAAAACCCATGCATTTTTCCAAACTAACCAAAACATGAAATTTCCCCCTTTTTAAAATCACACACTAACCCATCTTCATTAAAGACACCTTACACAACTATTATATACACACAAAATACCTTTGGAAATACTTATCACACTCCCAAAACCATTTAGGAATCCACTTTTAAGGATTTAACATTTAAACCCAATTGAGCATTAGAAATGTATTACATTTTCCAAACAAGTTCAAGGGCATATATCAATAAGAAAAACACATGTTGGAAACTTAGATAAATTATGAAAAACAAATGCAAAACCATTTCTAACATTCACAACCAGATTTCATAGCTTATACATATACTACATAAATATAAAACATATTTTTAAAATAATGAAGCAATTATGGAATTAAAATTAAAGGGGGTTAGGCATAGGTAACCTACCCCAAACGTGTCACTCTTTGATGATGACCACCTGAACCAACACTTTTCACTTACAAGCACATGCATTTATACATATACATATATAAATACCCCTAGCTTCATTGTACATATTCCTCATACCATGAGTTAATATGTACAAAGAGGGAATATATATATATATATATATATATATGTCTTATCCTATGCATGCACATGTAGGCACTCTTGACACCCACAACCCAAAATAACTACAGCAAGGTCCAACACACTCTATAAACATTACCGATAACTCAAAAATCACAAAACCCCTAAAATAAAATTAAGGAAAAACAAAGGAACCAATGACCCTTACCCAAAATTGAAGCGAAACCCACTTCCATTGATAGTCGTAGCCAGAACGGTGATCAACGAGGCCAAAGAACCCTATTTTTCAAGAAACAACCAAAATAAAAACCCCCAAAATACATTAGGGTCTGACCAAGGTATGTTCACCACCTGAAATAGAAGAAAACCAACAAAATAGAGGGAGGAGATGGGAGAAGAGACTCACTGGATGGATACGCACCCAAAATCAAGAGGCGGAGCAGTCACTGGAAGAGGAGGGAGGCACACCGGAGCTCTCTTGGATGGCTGGATTACGTGAGCAGTAGGAAGGGGGTCAGATTTGCAAGAGAGGGACGCACAAGGTGAGGAAGGAGGAGGAGTTGGAGGAGGAGGAGGAGGAGGGCCCGGAGGGTTTTGGCTAGATGGGGTCACGTACATAGGGAGAGGGAGGGGTTTGGGTTGTGTGGGGTGAGGAAGGATAAAGGGGGAAACCCCTTTAGTCTTTATAAAAAAGAAACTAATAATAATAATAATAATAGTTTTAATAATCATAATAATAATATTATTATTATTATTAATATTAATATTCATAATAATAATATTTTTATTATTATTATTATTAAAAATTATTTTTATTTTATTTTATTTTATTTATATTATTTATTTTCATTTAATTTTATTATTTATTTCTTTTTTTAAAACACAGGGCAGGTCGCACGGTTTGGCCGCACAGTTTGCCAGACCATGCGCCAACCCTGTGTAACCTACTAGAGGGAAGTGGCACTCGCACGGGTTGGCTGCACAGTTACTAAACCTTACACCAACTGTGTTGAACACCTCTTCCTAGATCAAAAACTAAACCACATGGTTTCCACATGGTTTCCTAAATTGTGCGCTAGATGATGTCGAACTCAAAACATCCATTTTTCAAAAAAAAACTCAAAAAATCGAATCGAGACTCAACCCAAGCCTCAACAAGAAGATATGAAGTCAATAAAAGGATAAAATAAAAGAACTTAAAAGTTTTGGGTGTGACAATTCTTCCCACCATAAACACTTTTTCCCCCATAAAGTCACTCGTCCAAACAAGGAATCAAAATCAAGGTTAAAACTAAACAAGTCCAATGAAACCACAAACTTGGTGTGACCTTTCACTCTACCGGTCACACTTGACCAGTTCTAAGAGAAACTATAACAAGAAAAACCATGAGTAAATGAGGAGTTTTCTCCCCACCATAAGAACTCGACTAGCACTGACCACTCTAGAAGAAACCACAACAAAATCTATGGTGGGTTTCTCCATTATTTAGGAACTGACTGGATTAGACCACATGGGAACTCTCTACATAGACCAAAAACTCCAGAAAAAACCAACTCTTGAAGAAACTATAACAAGATACATGGTGGGTCTCCCCACCATTTTAGAATCGATTGGCTTAGGAAAACCAACACAAACTAACACGGAAACTTCCAACCCACACCAGAAACTCCTAACACATGGGAAAACCCATAGAAAGAGATAAAAATAAATAGTGAACTGGACCATAATTCATCATTTCCACATGAAACAAGTATCTCTAAAATGAGCATGATGTGAAAAAAAACGATCCACAAAAGGGATGACCACACAAGAGAGACAACCATTCAAATACTCGCATTTGAGGAGGCACAACCACTAGAATTACAAGAAAATGAGATCACCACGCCTTCTTACAACCAAAGTGGGTTATTCATAGGATAAAGACCCTAATTAGGAAATGAAACCTATTTTCCACTTACAAAAAAACAAAACCTTAAAAGATGAGGAAGTTTCAATAGATAAATTTAAATCATTCCCATTCTGGAACTGGTGATGAAAGTTAGACCAAGATCCTCTACACCCAACAATTCCAGACTGCATGAAAAGCTTCACTCTGAGACCTATGGCTGCAACTCTGATGTCTTGAAGTATCTGTTTCCCTATATTTAGGAGCTAACAATCTCAACTAAAACTTATCTTTTAGTAGTGTGACTCATATAACCCCTTCAAATGACCCAAGAAACTGTGACAAACAAAATAACTCTTCAAATGTCACTATAAACAAGAAATTATTTTGTTTTTTAGCTAATGAAGGTAGGTGACAAACTAAGAAGGCTTGGGTTTGGTCCAAGGTCAGGGAAGGCTCCGGCTCCACCACTCAATTCAGAGTATATGTAGAGTCATTAATGGGAATACTTAGATAATCACTCATTCATAATTTCCTCAAAAACTCTAACCACCTCATTTTTGATAAGTTATGACCACTAATGATGACCAACACCAACTACCAAAACTGAAATTCACCTAAACACAGAGTAAATCATCCTAGGGTCCTACCGTCCACTCCTCACTAGGAATTTTTTGGGGCATACTCAAAAACAAGAGGCATAAAGCTGAATCAAAACACATCATAAACTAAAATACCACACTTCAATCACAAACCAAATCACAAACTTGAATCACCATTCTAATCAAAATTCAGTATGTCAAAACTAAGATCCCATGAAGAAGGAAACCAAACATGAAAATAAAACACTAAACAATTGTTCACTTTTCAAAACATTGAAATCACCCTTTTTAAAATCCATTTTTTAGAAAGTAAAACAACAAAAATACCCACCATTGGTATTCCATGAAGTATCACATATATATTTCCTTGTGATAGATCAAGCACCCATTCACACATACCACGAAATATCCACTCACCACATGCATACATCCATATATGTGATCATTCATAGAAATAACAAGGATAAATCCAAAACATTTATCATTTCCAAAACAGATCATTCAACTCAAAGCCCAAATTCACAAATAACTTTCATCTCACGCCCCAAAAAAGTGTTTCCAAAATCCCAAAAAAAAATCCAAAACACCTTCCATTTTTTCCTTTGAAACCACACATTCCATTAAAAGAAAACAATTTATATCTCAAAAACCATTTTTTCACTCTAAAACCCACATTCCCTTTTGAAAACCTTTTTCATTAAAAACCATTTTCATTTTTTAGATCCACTCACACCAACAAAAATGAAGTCTAAACATAAATCGCATCAAGATTTCTAAAAATAAAGGACTAGTGGCTATTCCAACCTGGAAACATGGCTTAACAGACCATGCTCCGAGCGGATATCAACCACAAGAAGTATCTTAAACTATGCACTCAGGATACACATGTGTCGCTACTCCATGAAATCTCGTCGCATGACACTGACTCACCCCCATTGTCATCCCTTATCCACACAGATCAAACAAAAGAAAAATCCAAATCCTAGGCTACCCCTAGAAACTCAAGGCTTAGGACAGGAAAGGGTTCATGAAGCCCTTCCTTCACCTACCACTCGAGTCCCAACAATTATAATCTCCAAGATACCTAACACCCCAAATAATAATGGCCTCCTCTAATACCATTTTATCACAAACCAACCTGAGTCAACCCTGAATCGGTCTCCCGAGTTAGCCTACGACAAGGCTCAAAGGGTGTTCCTGATCCCCACAGGTTCACAACTAATGTCAGGCATCAAAATAAGATAGTTGGGAGCAGTTTGGCCTAGAAATAAAATACACATAAATAAATAAAAACTGGAAAAAATAAATAAACACTAGCATAAAAAATAAAATAAAGTAGTACAACCAAACATACCTCCAAGGGACCTCATGAGTCACTACCACACACAGAAGAACGCTCGCTGCAAGAGAGACCCAAAACTAGAACCTAAAACTGAAAAGATAGATTAGGAATGAGCATTGAGATGCTCAGTAGGAATTCCATGGATAAACAACATTGTATTCCCTTACCTTTAAAAAGAAACCCAAATCATGCTAGTTTGAAAATAAGACATAATAAAATAATGTTTTCATTCTTTTCAAATTCAAGTAACAAGATTTAATTTTCAATAAAAGCATATCTCTTCTACTACATTTTCAAAATAGATTTCAAGCATGCATTATCATTTCAGTATGAAAGAAAAACAATTTAGATTAAAATATGTTTTTCACAAAAGAGAGATCAAGCATGAAACAACTGAAATAGAAATCACTTCACAAGAACCATGGGAAACCCCTAAGTAGATAGAGTTAGTTGGGGACTTAGGATGCTTATAACTCAGTGAAACATGGCTTAGAAACCATGAAAAACATCATTCTCATGCACGAGCCACTTGCAGGGGACACCCCCACAACCTAGTGGTCTCCAATCATCATAATCATTTAGTAAGTGTTGTAATCGTAAATCCTACTAGATGAAACTAGGATGAACCACTTATGTATCATCTAGAGTACTAGTACTAGTATGCCTACCTAGGTACCCAGGGTTACCCATGTGATCTATTCCAATTGGTGGTGAGATTTTATCAAGAAAACATAGTTGAACACACCACTTTCTATATCCAAAAAACCATTTAACAACCCACCAATGATCTCCCTCCTTAAGTGCATCCCCCTTTTTAAGTCACACAATAATGCATAAGCCTCAACACCAGACACATATCACAAATCACATATTAGAACTTGAATCACATTTCTCAAACTAGGGGGGATACCTCAAGAGGGGTTTTCCACTTTCGCAAACCATTCTCAAAGTGACAGACGGGCCTCAGTACTTTGCAAGGATTATTTTCATTTTAGAAAATCATAATCACCCCACACTTTCCAAAACTTTTTAAAAACCCAATTAAAAAACCAACACATCACAATTTTAAGGATTAAAACAAATAAAACCTTTTAAGAAAGGCAACATACCAATTAGCCTCAAATTCATATGAAAACCCATGGATTTTTTCAAACTAACCAAAACATGAAATTTCCCCCTTATTAAAATTACATACTAACCCATCTTCATTCAAGTCACCTTGAACAAATATTAAATACACACCAAATACCTTTGGAAATACTTATCACACTCCCAAAACCATTTAGGAAGCCACTTTTAAATATTTAATATTTAAAACCAATTGATCTTTAGAAATGTATTATATTTTCCAAATAAGGTCGAGAGCATATATCAATAAGAAAATCACACATTAGAAACTTAGATAAATTATGAAAAACAAATGTAGAACCATTTATAACATTCACAACTGGATTACATAGATTATACATATACTAAATAAATATAAAACATATTTTTAAAACAATGAATCAATTATGGAATTCAAATTAAAGGGTTTAGGCATAGGTACCCTACATCAAACAAGCCGCTCTTTGATGAAGACCACCCGAACTGAGACTTCGCACTTACATGCACATGAATTTATATATATACCCCTAGATACATTGCACATATTCCCCATACCATGAGGGAATATATACAAAGAGGGAATATATATATATATATGCCTTACCCTATGCAGGCACATAGAGACACTCTCGACACCCGCAACCCAAAATAACTGCAGCGAGGTCCAACACACTATAAATATTACCAACAAATCAAAAATCATGAAACCCCTAAAATAAAATTAATCCAAAATAAAGGAACCAAAAACCCTTACCTGAAATTGAATTGAAACTCGTTTCCATTAACAATCACGGCCAGAACGGTCATCAATGGGGCCAACAAACCCTATTTGTTAAGAATCACCAAAATAAAAACCCCCAAAATACATTGGGGTTCGGACAAGGTATGTGAACCACCTATAAAAGAAGAAAACCAACAAAATAGAGGTAGGATATGGGAGAAGAGACTCACCAGAGGGATTCACACCCTGAATCAAGAGGCGGAGCAGTCGCCGGAGGAGGAGGGAGGTGCGCTGGAGCTCTCCCGACTAGAAGGATTACACGAGTAGGATGGGGGAGGTTGCACGAGAGAGGGCCATGTGAGGTGAGGGAGGAGGAACCGCTGCCAGAGGAGGAGGAGGAGGGGGTGCCAAAGGGTTTTGGCTAGAGGGGGTCATGTGTAGAGGGAGGGGGAGGGGGTTTGGGTTGAATGGGGTGAGGGAGGAGAAAGGGGGAAACCCCTTTAGGGTTTCTAAAAAAAGAAACTAATAATAATAATAATAATAATAGTTTTAATAATCATAATAATAATAATATTCATAATAATAATAATATCATTATTATTATTATTAAAAATTACTTTTATTTTATTTTATTTTATTTCTATTATCTATTTTCATTTAATTTAATTTTATTATTTATTTCTTTTTTTAAAACCTAGAGCAGGCAGCATAGTTTGGCCACACGGTCTTCCAGACCGTGCACCAATCGTGCGCAACCTACTAGAGGGAAGGGGAACTCGCATGGGTTGGCCGCATGGTTACCAAATCTTGTGCCAACCATGTTGAATGCCTTTTCCTAGATCCAAAACTGAACCACATGGTTTCCACATAGTTTCCCAAACCATGCGCAAACCGTGTGCCAGATGCTATTAAACTCAAAATATCCATTTTTCATAAAAACTCAAAAATTCAAACTAGGACTCAACCCGAGCCTCAACAAGAAGATCCAAATACAATAAAATAATAAAATAAAAGAACTTCAAAGGTTTGGGTGTGACACACTCTCTCATTCATTTCCTTTTTAAAAAGTCTTTTCATACTTTATATATAATTTAAAAGATGTTAGAAGCATTATTTTAAATATAAGCATGAAATAACTAACTAATAGTATTGATAAAGGGGTTTACTAAATAAACTCAATCAATTAATAAGTTATATAAACCTAATAATAATTAATAAGTAAATAAGAATTCACTATTTATTTATTATTCATGTTTCTACTAATATAAATTTATAATTGATTCTAGAAAAATAAAATAAACAAAGACACATAAGAACATGACATTTCATATATTATTATTGATTCCTACCTATAAACTCCTAAATAAGAGGCATGAGACTAGAGAAGATAGGTCAAGGAAAAAATAAACAAAAAAACCTAGACTTTATATGGTAACTCAAGTATCCAACATAATTATTCTATCCATACATATTTATGGATTATTTCTTATGACTAGAATTTTTTTTATTTTTTGGATATAATAAATACTAATATCCCTAGTTTCACTTTGATTCCATTTTGTAACACTTTTTACCTAGTATACCCAAATAGTTCCCAATTCAGGTCAGCACGTCAGGTTAGACACACTTCCCGATCACTAAAGTATTATGTCAATGCTAAGGGATATAGATAATGTAACGTCTTAGTTCTAGGTACCACTCCATGGGTGCCCTGAACCTAGTTTTCCACGTGACCTCAAGCACATTTCCCCAAACACCAGAGGTTGCTGACTATAGTGGGGAAACTATGCCCTCATTTGTCAAAGTGTAGCGCAATGGAATACAAGATAAAACACACAACAACAGCAGAAGCAATAAACCATACACTTTTAAGATAAAAAACTGTAGTAAAAACAACCAACAGTCATATATAATGTTGATGCAACATGCCTCAAGTTCTAAGAATACAGCCAGAACATGTTACACAAAAATACAGTACAGTACAATACAGAGTACAGCAAAGAAAAACAAAATAGCCAGTAGCATCGCGAGCCTAAGCCCGGTTCCATGCTCCCCTACTCCTCAGCAGCAATCAAGTACCTATAAAGGAACCTTTTACCTTATCCATACCTGCAGAAACGTAATCTGTTTGGGCCGAAAAGCATGACCCAAACAGGGTGTGAGAAATAATCTCAGTAGGCACCCACCAAAGGCCCGTGCTCAACTGTGTGTAAACATGAGACAACAGTGTGAAAAAGTAAATGCAATAAACTAAGAAGTACTCAAAAGTAACTAAATTTACCAATTATATTTCCATTTAACATTCATTTCATTATTTATTATTAAGAAACCACCATAGTGAATTTCTATGTAAACAGTCAGTGTCCTCAGATGTGTAATCCCTTACCCTCAGGTAAAGAGAATCCAAACGCAGGAATCTGCCCACAGGAATATCGAATATTTCCCGTAGGCGTACGATGTGTCACCCACAAGCACAGAATAAACAATCCATAGGCACGAAAGAGGTTTCCCATAGTTTAATTAATGCATTTTCCACGGGCTAATCACAACACTGCCCTCAGGCTAAACAAGTAATCGAGCCATGCCCAACATGTAAAAAAGAAATACACATGCAATACAAAAGAAATTCCTCTCAAGGAAATTCTATAATCATTATTATAAAGGAATACCCTCGGGTATCCTGGCCAAACGGCTAAACAGAGGAACGCACCCCCGGGGTGGTCCTGGATCCAAGCAGTGATCCCAAACAACAGTTTATTATCACATTTAAATTACCTAATCAATTCTAGATATTTAATTCAAAAATTACTCAGCCATACAACACTCCATTAATGGGCGCGTATCACAAAAATACACACAAATGCACAACAGTCAGAAATTAAACACCAAGCCACCTACCTTAAACACCCACGAACGGTATACGCGAACGTCGATTCCAGAAACGCACAAAGATGACATAGATCTTGGTTAGAAGAAAACTTATTCAAATGTAAATAACTTCCCTTAGAAGAAGATTTGGAAAGAACTATGCAAGGAGATGAGAGGGCTTACCCGTGCGGTTCCAACGAGATCAACGGAGGCAGAATCGGATTCCTGGTTCACGATCGACAGATCCTCGAAGATTCGGTTATCCCCTCCCGAGCTCCCATCTAGTTCTAAGCCTTCCCTGTGAACAGGGTTGGCTACTGCCGATTTTAAGAGGGGAAAAAAGTACATGGCGTGTACTTCCAAGTACACGATGTGTATTGTTTTTATTTAACTGTTCCTCTGGCGGCACCGCCAAACTGTTCATTCGTCTACATGAGTACACGGCGTGTATTTTTTTCATTTAACTGTTCCTCTGGAGGCACCGCCAAACTGTTCATCCGTCGACATGAGTACATGGCGTGTACTGTCGCCCAGCTGGCAGCTGCTCCCACCGCCTTACTGTTTCGTCTGCCGACTGACTACACGGTGTGTAAAGGACCACTACACAGTGTGTAGTCAGTTTTTACACCCTTAGTCGTCATCATGGCTACACGCCCTGTGTACTCATCCCACATGGCCAAAAGTACACAGCGTGTGGAAAATTATACGGCGTGTAGTCCCAAAATTTAGGATTTTTCCCCATTTTCCTTATTTTCTCAAAAACACTTAAGGAAAGGAGAAAAGAAGAAACTCGTACCTCAAGAATAAGAACCGGGTTCTTACAAACTTCCCCCCTTAAAGAAATTCATCCCCTAATTTCCCTTCCAAGGGTGGTGAAGATATAGTCATAAACAGCTCCGGCCACTGAGCACGTATGTCGGTCTCCCTCTCCCAGGTTTCGTCCTGTACTCGGCCATACTGCCATAGCACCCGTACGAGAGGAACTAACCGGCCTCGGAGAACCTTCGTTCTCCTATCAACCATACGAATCGGATGCTCCTCAAAGGATGCATCTACCTCAAGCTCAACCTCCTCAAGCTAAAAGACGTGAGATGGGTCTGAATGATAGCAACGCAACTGAGATACATGGAAGATGTCGTGCATGGCTCGGTACCTCTGTGGTAACCGCAACCGATAGGCAACCATCCCAACTCTCTTCAGAATCTCAAATGGCCCCACGTACCTCGGTGAAAGTTTACCCTATCTTTTAATTCGCTTGTGTCCTAGCCTCGGCGAAACACATAGGAAGACCTGATCCCCGACCACGAACTCCAAGGATCATCTGCGGTGATCAGCATAATATTTTTGATGAGACCGCACGGTATTCATCCACTTCTAAATGAACTGGACCTAATAAGAAGTCTCATGTACAAGACGTGGTCCCAATAAAGCTGCCTCACCTGCCTATAACCAGCACAAGGGTGATCGGCATGGCCTACCATATAAAGCCTCGTAAGGTGTCATCTCAATAGTTTCCTGAAAACTATTATTATAGGAAAACTCGACTAGGGGTATATGCTTCTCCCAAGAGCCCCCAAAGTCTAGGATGCATGCACGCAGCATGTCCTCAAGCACCTGTATCATACGCTCTGACTGACCATCGGTCTGAGGGTGGTAAGCTGTGCTCAGAAGCACCTGTGTACCTAGTGCCCTCTGAAAACTCTTCCAGAAACGAGACGTAAAACGGGCATCCCTATCTGAAACGATAGAATGAGGAACCCCATGAAGAAGTACGATCTCTCAGATATACAACTTCTCGAGCTCGTCAACTCTAAAGGTCTCCTTGATCGGCAAAAAGTGATCTACCTTTGTGAGTCTGTCCACAACAACCCACACGGCATCATTGCCTCGAGGTGACATCGGTAACCCAGTCATGAAGTCCATCGCGGAATCATCCCATTTCCACTCTGGAATAGGTAACTATTGTAATAGTATAGCTGGTCTCTGATGCTCTGCCTTCACTTGCTAATAGGTGGAACACCTCGTAACAAAACCAGCTACATCTTTCTTCATACCCGGCCACCAGTACTGACGTCTCAAGTAATGGTACATCTTGGTAACTCCAGGATGAACTTCCCAAACTGAAGCATGAAACTCCTGAATCAGCTCCTCGTGTATATCCCCTGGAACCCACACTCATCCATGGAAACGCAAAACTTCATCATCACCTATCATCCACCCAGGAGGAGGGTCCTCACTTGCCACTGACTCCAGTAGAACTAGGCCTTCAGAATCAGATAGCTGCCTCATCCTCACTCTATCAAGGAGGGTAGAGGTCATAGGTAAAGATGAAAGATAGGTATTCCTCTGACTATCGTGCACCTACAAATGCATCTCAGAGAATAAAGAAATAAGCTGCCATTCACCACTGGCCTCTTGCACTACCTATATCTGAGTCTTCCTGCTCAATGCATCAGCTACTGCATTACCTTTACCAGGTGTATAGGCAATCTCAAAATCGAAGGACTGAAGGTATCCAACCCACCTTCACTATCTCAGGTTCAATTCACGCTGGGTAAATATGTACTTGAGACTTTTGTGGTCAGTGAAAACCACAAAATATTCTCCCAAGAGATAATGTCTCCAACAGCGCAATGCATGAACAACTGCAGCCAACTCGAGATCATGCATTGGGTAATTCCTCTCATGTGGCCTCAACTACCTAGAACTGTACGCAACTACTCGATCGCCCTGCATCAACACAACTCCTATCCCAATACCTGATGCATCATAGTAAACTGTATGGCTCTTCCCCTGCTCTGGGAGTATCAGGATCGGTGCTGATGTCAACTTTCCCTTCAGCTCCTGGAAGGCTGTCTCGCAATCTTCTGACCAAACGAACTTCACACCCTTCTAAGTCAAACCCGTCAATGGTGCTTCTAAGTGGGAGAAGTCCTATATGAAGTGGCTGTAATAACCAGCCATCCCCAAGAAACTCCATATCTCAAATACGTTCTTAGGATGCTCCCAGGAAACTACTGCTCTCACCTTCTCTAGGTCTACTACAACTCCTGCCTCTTAGATGATATGACCCAGAAAGTGTATCTGGTCCATCCAAAAGTGTAACTTTGAGAGATTAGCATATATCCAATGCTCTCTCATTGTACTCAATACGATCTCAAGATGGGTGGCATGGTCATGTCAAGTGTGAGAGTACACCAAGATATCATCCACGAATACTACCACAAAAGAATCCAGATAGGGATGGAACACACGATTCATCAGAGCCATGAAAACTGATAGCGCGTTCATGAGTCCGAACGGCATAACTGTATACTCATATAGACCATACCTTATCCTGAAAGATGTGAGCGGTATGCCCGATGGTCTCACGTGCAGCTGATGATATCCTGATCTCAAGTCAATCTTTGAGAACACTCGTACTCCACGAATTTGATCAAAAAGATCATCAATCCTTGGAAAGGGATATCAGATCTTAACCGTCAACTGATTCAGCTTCCGATAATCCACACAGAGTCTGAGGGTACCATCCGCCTTCTTCGCAAAGAGGACAGGAGAACCCCAAGGAGAAGTACTGGGTCGGATGAAACCATTTGCCTATAACTCCTCTAACTGTCTCTTGAGCTCCTAAAACTCTGGTGTAGCCATCCTATAAGGAATAATGGACACCAGTGTTGCTCCTGGAACAAGCTCAATAGAGAAATCCACCTCACGCTTTGGAGGAAGACCTAAACAGTCGTTCGGGAAGACATCCCTAAAACGATCAACCACTAGAGGGAAATCATTCTAACAAGTCCCTTGGTCGTCTAGATATAAGTTCGCAATCTGGGCTGTGATACCACCCCACCCATGATGGTCTGGTCCAGCTCAACTCGCCTGAACATCCCACTCGCCCTTGTATAGAAACTCTCCACCCTATGGTGATGTGAAACGCACCCTATGGCGATAGTAGTCTACAAAGGCTCAAAAGGGAGCCAACCAGTCCATACTAAGAATGACATCATAGCTCATCATCTTTAAGACATAGAGGTCCCAAAGGAAGTGACACCCACCAACCTCAAGGGGGAACTCCTTGTACTAATGCACACTAGTCGTTCTAGTTCCCAACGGAGTGTCTAACGTCATAACAATAGAAGAAGAAGAAACACAGAGCCCAAGGCTCTCCACAACGGGTACATATATGAAGCTATGTGTAGCGCCCGTATCAAAAAGCACTGCAGATAAAACAGAAGCTACTAGAATAGTACCTCTGATAGTAGAAGGTTCGGGATCCTACTCCTGCTAGGTCTGTTGCACTGCATATGCCTGCCCAGTGCCGCGGCCCTACGACATAGCCTGGATACCCTGGGCTATCCCGCCCTGCTGCCTCTGAGATTATGGTGTTTGGCTACCATGGCCATGACCACCATCTCTTCCTGCATGCCCTGATGTATTCCAGTTCCCCAACTGGTAAGAAACTGTTCGTCCTTCCCCCGCACGCAGAGTCTGCACAGAACCCCTCTCACTAGCCACTGGTGGAAATGCTCTTCAAAAGCGTTGCAGATGACCCATCCTGCCGCAAGCTCAGCACTCCACTGGGTCTCATGGACATTGTGGTCTCTTGTTCCCTTACTTACCACACTGGTAGCACATGACCTGGCCACCTAAAACATTCTTCTGGCTGGTACTGCCACCCTGAGAGAAGTCCATCTATCTCTTACTTTTACCAGTAGAAATAGTACCAAAAACTGGTGCTGAACCGCCCTGCCCCACACCACTAGCTTCCCGCAGGTTCCTCTCTGTAATCAGCGCCTGGTTCATAATAGCATGTATTGAAGGCAACCTGAAAACATTAACCAGTGCTCAGATGTCATAACGAAGACCATCCTCAAAGCGTCTGGCTCTCAGTGTCTCATCGCCCACCAGAACAGGTGCAAAACACTGAATCTTGGTGAAACGAGCAGAATAATCCATCACCGATATAGCACCCTGCTGTTGATTCATGAACTCTTGAGCTCGATCTGCCCTCAGCATCTCTGGAAAGAAGAAGTCATAGAAGGCTGTCTGGAAATCTTCCCACACCATGTCTCTGTGATGCTCTGACTGGGTGGTAACATCCCACCACCTCTTGGCAGAATCACGCAACATATAAGTTGCGAGCTTGACCCTCTGCCTTGGAGGCGTCTCAAGATGCTCGAAAATAGTCTGCATCGACCCCAGCCAAGACTCTGCAGCCTGTGGTCCACCATCCCTTGAAAACGTAGGTGGATGCTACTGCTGAAAGATACGCGTCAGCTCAGCCATAAATGTGGCAGCCGGTGGTTCTCCCTGAAAGGTCTGCATGAACCGCATAAATCCTTCACAGAACTGCGCATCTGCACCTGTGTCCGGTATAACGGTTGGCACTGCATCTGGCTCTGCTGGAGGATCAACTGGTAGCCCATGGCCCACCATCTCTGGAGTATACTCATTGCCACTCTTCTGGAGAACAACGCATTGTCGTCTCGGTGGCATGACACTACAAGGTCAAATGCACACCTTAGTTCAAGATTATCAAAGACTGAAAACGAAGGGACCAAAAGGGAAACAGGAGGAAGAAGGCATTTCAAATTGCACAACAAGACTACACGGAGTGTATAATGACTACACGACACGTACCTAACTTTTCTTCCCCTGCCCAGGTCCTTCTACACAGCCAATCCACACGGCTCCCATTAAACAAAACTACACGGCGTGTATATAATCTACATGGAGTGTATGGTGTAATTTTCCAACTGCCCGTGTCATTTGTGACACGGCCGACTACTCGGCTTGATACTACATGACGTGTTACACCTGCACAAGTCGTATACACTACTCCGTCTTCCCAGCTACACGGTTAATTCCACACGGTCTATCACTGGTCAAGACTACACGGCGTGTCCCACAGGTACACGGCGTGTACTATACGAGCTTCGTCGACTCGTGTTGTTCGTTACACGGCCGGACACACGGCTCCAACTACACAGTGTGTTCAATATACACACGGTGTGTACACGAAGGGGTTACATCGACCCGTGTTGTTAGTTACACGGCCGGGTTCCTAGGTCAGACTACACGGCGTATTCCACAGTGGACACGGCGTGTATATACTAAGGTCTCCCCCATCCATGTTGTTAGTTACACGGGCGGACTTCGGATCAATACTACATGGAGTGTACTTACGGTACACAGTGTGATTTCCCCATGCACTTCCCTTCCCTGTGTCCCCGCCCACATGGTCTATGACATGGGAAGATACTACATGGCGTGTACTTAGACTGCACGGCATGTACTCAAAAAGTTTTCTTTTCTACCCGAACAGAAGAATATACACGGCTTGTTTAAGGTACTACACAGCATGTATACTGGGTTTCTGAATAGTATGCCTCAGAAACTTCTCTGGAACCCAGAAAATACTGAAAAAAAACAACACCTAAGTGCCAAATTCAGATCTGTGAGGGCCCATACTCCTCGCGAATCAAATTTTGGCATCTTATATGTGTTATAATCGGATAAACAGTCAATGATCCACAAAATTTTGGTCAATGAGGGCCCATACTCCCCAAAAACCAAAGTTTTGCGTCCATTCTATAAACAATCTCACAGAATAGTACCCTATCAAATAGCAGGTATCTATCCAAGTAGCTATCACAACAACATGCTTTTTCTAGCACAACATATATCACAACAACATGCAATTTTCTAATGCACCTACGTGGCATGGAACTATGCATGGCATGTGATTTCTAGCATGTGCCTAAATGATGCATGAGATGGAATACCCTCATCTCATCAGGTTGAAACTAAATAGAACCCATAAATAAAATATAAACAGCACAATACAAGTGCATCACCCAACGGTGAAAATCAATTCAACTGTAAAATTGCAAATTCATAAAAATTGCAACACGATGTAAATTGGATTTTCCCTGTACATGGGTTAGCTACGCCTGGGCACAACTTATTATCAACTACCGTTTTCATCCTATCCCTGACTAAGGCTCCAAATAGTAAGTCAAAGAAAAGAACTCCTCTAATACCACTTTGTAACGTCCCGGTTCTGGGTACCACTCCACGGGTGCCCCGAACCCGGTTCACCACGTGACCTCAAGCGCATTTCCCCAAATTCCAGAGGTTACCGAATAGCAGCGAGGGCCCAGGTCTGATAGTGGAGAAACTATGCCCTCATTTTTCAAAGTGTAGCACAATAGAATACAAGATAAAACATACAAAAACAGCAGAAGCAATAAACCATACACTTTTAAGATAAAAAACTGAAGTAAAAACAACCAACAGTCATATATAATGTTGATTCAACATGCCTCAAGTTCTAAGAATACAGCCAGAACATGTTACACAACAATATAGCAGAGTACAATACAGAGTACAGCAAATAAAAACAAAAAAAATCCAGTAGCATCGCGAGCTTAAGCCCAGTACCATGCTCCCCTACTCCTTAGCAGCAATCAAGTACCTGTAAAGGGACCTTTTCCCTTATCCATACCTATAGAAACATGATCTATTTGGGCTGAAAAGCATGACCCAAACATGGTGTGAGAAATAATCTCAATAGGCACCCACCAAAGGCCCATGCTCAACTATGTGTAAACATGCAACAACAGTATGAAAAAGTAAATGCAATAAACTAAGAAGTACTCAAAAGTAACTAACTTTACCATTTATATTGTCATTTAACATTCATTTTATTATTTATTATTAAGAAACCACCACAGTGAATTTCTATGTAAATAGTCAGTGTCCTCAGACATGTAATCCCTTACCCTCAGGTAAAGATAATCCAAATGTAGGAATCTGCCCACAGGCATATTGAATATTGCCCGCAGGCATATGAGGTGTCACCCATAGGCACAGAATCAACTGCCAATAGGTACGGAAGAGGTTTCCCATAGGCTAAGTAATACATTGCCCATGGGATAATCACAACACTACCCTCAGGGTAAACAAGTAACTGGTCCATGCCCAACATGTAAACAAGAAATACACATGCAATACAAAAGCAATTCCTCTCAAGGCAATTCTATAATCATTATTATAAAGGCATACCCTCGGGTATCCTGGCCAAACGGCTAAAAAGAGTAACGCACCCCTGGGGTGGTCCTAGATCCAAGCAGTGATCCCAAACAACGTTTTATTATCACATTTAAATTACCTAATCAATTCTAGGTATTTAATTCAACAAGGCCTCAGCCATATGGCACCCCATTCATGGGCGCATATCACAAAAATACACTCAAACGCACAAAAGTCGGAAATTAAACACCAATCCACCTACCTTAAACACCCACGAACGGTATACGCGAACTTCGATTCCAGAAACGCCCAAAGATGGTGTAGATCTGGGTTAGAAGAAAACCCGAACAAATGTAAATAACTTCCCTTAGAAGAAGATTTGGCAAGAACTACGCAAGGAGATGAGAGGGCTTACCTGTGCATTTCCAACGAGATCGACGGAGGCAGAATCGAATTCCCGATTCGTGATCAATGGATCCTTGAAGATTCGGTCATCCCCTCCCGAGCTCTCATCCGGTTCTAAGCCTTCCCTATGAACAGGGTTGGATAATTCCCATTTTAAGTGAAAAAACAAAGTACACGGCATGTACTTCCAAGTACATGGCATGTATTTTTTTCATTTAACTGTTCCTCTGACAAGACCGTCAAACTGTTCATCCGTCAACATGAGTACACAGCATGTATTCCCAACTACACGGCGTGTACTATCGCCCAGCTGGCGGTTTCTCCCACCGCCTTACTGTTTTGTCTGCCGACTGACTACACGGAATGTAAAGGACCACTACATGGCGTGTAGTCAGTTTTTATACCCTTAGTCGTCAGCATGGCTACACGCCCTGTGTACTCATCCCACATGGCCAAAAGTACACAGCGTGTGGAAAAGTACACGGCGTGTAGTCCCAAAATTTAGGATTTTTCCCCATTTTCCTTATTTTCTCAAAAACACTTAAGGAAAGGAGAAAAGAAGAAACTCATACCTCAAGAATAAGAACTGGGTTCTTACAGATAAAATGTTTGAGAAATGGGTTAACCTGTTAAATGTTTAACTAAACTCAATTTGATCATGCTACAAATCCAGCATTACCTTTGTAGTAGCTTGTGGTGAAAAATCTATTTTATTTATCCATACAGGCCCATATACATATGTTGACTAACTTTACCATATAAAAACATCCTTATATTTCTTCAAAACCATTGTCTATGGAGGAAAAAGATGAAATAGAACCACTCATTGAATTTCAGTAGTGAGGAAATGAGATGTAGGGTTCTTCATGGTTAAGAACAACACAAAAACGTAAAACACAGAACCCAAAACATAAAACAATGATAGAGGAAAATTAGAAAATAGAATACATTAGATTCTAACCTTGATTAATCTAAGGGAACATAGAGGAGTCTCACTGACAATAGAGGAGTTCTGTGAGAGCTTGAAAATCGTGAGTGACTGAGTCACGGTTAGGGTTCTTTAAAATAGATCGAAGACCCTTTTAACAGCACTTTCAGAAAAGCACTGATAAAGATCATTTTTATCAGCACTAAATTAATAAGTGCAGATAAAAGGGATAATTATCAGCGTTGTTTTAGTGCTGATAAAAGTCATGTTTATCAGTACTAACATTTTAGCACTGATAAATATTTCTTTTAATAGCGCTCTTTTAGCACTGATAAAGATCAATCTTTATCAGTGCTAAAACATCACTGATAAATATTCCTTTTATTAGCACTAAAACTTTATCACTGATAAAGGTTTTATAATTATAATTATTTAAATAAATTTATTATAATTTTATAATTATTTATTTATAATTATATAAATACTTATTTAAAAAATAATATGTATTTATTTATAATAATTATAAATTTATAAATTTATAAATTCAATAAATATACATTTATAGATATATTTATTTACAAATATATTTTTAACATTATTAGTGGATATATAATCTTAAATACATGCATTCCAAAATTGAGTTAAATTGAATGATTCAAAATGAGTACACTTTAAAAATATTTAAAAAATTGATAAGTTTTATTAATTAAATATAAATTATTAAAAAATATGGATATATATATATATATATATTTAAGTGGATGCATACATATTTAAAATACTAAAAATAGTAAATATATATATATAAATAAATGATAGAAAATGTTCAAATTCAAAAATAAAATAAAAAATAAAAAATATTAAAAATGAATATAGTAACTGTAGTATTAAAAACAAATAACTAAAATTGACCGATTAAAAACATAATATATTAAATGCATCATGTTAATTATAATGAAATTCTAAAATATACTAAAATTTGACTAAATTACATAAATATTAGGTGTGTGTGTTTCTATATATTGCATAAATATATTTGTGTGTGTGTGTTTATATATAAAAATGAATTAATTATTCATATATATATGTATGTGAAATCAATGTAACACACGATGTTTGATATATGTTAAATTGAAAAATCAAACTACATTAAAAATGAATGACATTAATATGTTTTTAATTAACATTTTATCCATTTTATATATATTTATATTTAATATATCTTATTTATTACTATTTATAATATATATATATATTATAATTATTTATTTTTATTAATAATTGTTTCATTAGTAAATTTTTAAATAATTTTATAATTTATTCTTTTTTTTGTTTAATTGTTACAATTTATTCATTTTATATATTTATATTTATTATATACTATTTATTAATATTTATAATATATATATATATGCATATTAAATTTATTAATTTTTATTAATAATTATTTAATTGATAAAATGTTTAATATTTTTCTTAATTTACTCATTTTAAATTTTTATTTTTTTAATTATTTCATTTTATTAATTTTACATATTTATATATTTAATATATACTATTTATGATTTTTAAAAATTTATATATATTTATATTCAATTTATTCATTTTTAACAATAATTATTTAATTAATGAAATTGTTAAAAAAAATTATTTTTTTAATTTTTCATTTTATTCTGGACCTTTATCAGTGGTGATAAAGGGAACCCTTTATGAGCACTAAAAATAAAGCGCTGATAAATAGTACTCTTTATCAACGCTAAAAATAAAGCACTGATAAATGATAACCTTTATTAGTGCTAAAATAAAGCATTTATAAAGGTTATCTTTTATCAGTGCTAAAAAAGCATTGATAAAGGGTGTCATTTATCAACGCTTATTTTAGCGCTGATAAAGATAGATTTTATTAGCGCATTTTACTGGCGCTGATAAATGATAATGTTGTTAAAGGCATGTTTTGTAGTAGTGAATTATGTATTTGTTCTTACTAGTCAAGGAATGGAAAAAAACCAACATATAATCTTTAATTTTTTTAATCTTTCATATATATGTGTGTGTGTGTGTGTATTCAATTTTGGACTCTTGGTTCAAGTATGACACAACTATTGGAATGTATTCTAGATCCATAAAACCATAAACATAATTTCAATTGTATTGGATGTAAAGAGTGTGGAGATACTTGATTAGAAAAGTAATTAATTGAGTCAATATAACATATTTTTACTTAAATAATTGAAAATTACTTACATGGAAAACAACTGCAACACGAGTACACTAAGTCAATCACCCTTTAAAACATCCATTGTGTTGGTTTTAAAAATATTTAACATATAACATCTTCCATATATATCAACATTCATCAGAAAATTATAAAAATTATCTAATATAAAATACGCGTGATAACTTTGTTACCTCATTGACTTCTTAAGGAGTATATGAAGGTGTTGGAACTTGAAATTTTCATTTACTTTGTAGTGATTCCTTTGATTTCAGCTAATCTTATATAAGGTAAGTGTAAAAGAATATTATAATTAATTTTGAATTTAATGATAAAAAATTAAAAGAAACACATACCTTATAGGTCAGCTGACAACAAATATTGGTTGGTCAAAGTAAAAAATGACCAATACTCTATCCAACAATGGACATCTCCTTAGTAGGCAGGGGCACTGGAGCAGTTGGATCAATAATATCATATAGATCTACTCTTAATTGACCTGAATTCATAATTTGATGGTGTACATAATCCCCCAGATGATGTACAATTCATTATGTTACAATAAATAAACAAGAATCTCTAGCATGCAACTCACAGTACACAGTTGAGTCTAAATGAGGAGGCGGTGGATCTGGATAGGTAGCTTGCACAGCTTGTATCTGTCTCATCTATTCTATAAGAATATTTGATATATATAATTAAATTCTATAATATATTGACTCATCCAAGTGTCATATCTCAACCTATAAAGAATTAATTTTTCCCTTATATTCCCCCCATCGATGTCACGCTAGGGGTGTGGACAAAAACTTTTTTAAAACTGATACCCTCTTTATACCCTCTGACACAGCTTGGGTGTTATAGATTTTCTAAATAAGTGGTAAGAATATTCATCTTACCCTCAGATATAAAGGTCCCCTATATCATTTTCTCCTGAAGGGAATCCTAAAATAATATTTTCAAATGTTATATCAGTGAGATAAATTTACTAAATAGTAATACTAAAGAAAAGTAACAATTAATTACTTAAAATCTTAATAATTAATTCCTTTGTTGGATTAGTTTTAATAAAGGGGTGATAGAGGGTTGAGTGAAACCTCTTCAGAACCGCTACTTGACTTAACTCTTAATTCGCTAAATTTTTTAGTAATCATTTTATCCTCTAATAAAGGATACCCTCTATGTGATAATGCATGAGGGTATAAATTGTGAGACTATATCTTTTTTTGAGTTTTACTAGAGACCTGTTAGATAGAAAAAATAAATAAGTTATCAAGTAATTAAAATTAATTAAACAAATAGATTTTACAAATAACAAAAACATACCATAAAGGCTTCCTCCTATCGACTGAAGACAATTTTTTGTCATGTATCTCTATATATAAACTCATACTTAAGGTATGAGTATTGATCTTGTTTACTCCCAAAAATATAAAATGAAGTCAAATTCGACTTAAGATCTCTTCATCTTGTTGCCACAAATTATAAACACTTTTTCTTAGTTACTTTCATCTCTTGAAAGTTAAATCTCATATGTAACTAAATAAATAAAATATTAAAAAATATATAATATTTAAACCACTAAAAAACTAAATAAATAAGTTTAGAAATTTTATCATTATAGACTCCCATAATAGATCTTTCAATGAATAATCAATTCTCCTCCTATCAGGGAATAAAATACTTATCCTACAATGACTTTTTATATCCATGTAGTCCTAAATTGTGTGTCATGTGGACCATTTAGGTGATCGTTCTCATCAAAATTAATTATCAACTTTTGTTTTCCATGTGTGAGTGAAAGTTTTGGTAAACATGTAATGTCATTCCTACCATATTTAGGTATCATCATCTCTAGAGAAGAATAAGTTATGCATATAATTTTAAGAAATATAAGTTTAATTTCATTAAATTATTTAATTACTATATATATATATATATATATATATATATATTTATATGAAAAAAAAACATTCATACCTTAGTCCATCCACCTCCGTATCTGTCATTTAGAAATATGTATGCTAATTTAACAAAATTATATTTACTATATTTTATTAAAATTAAATAATTGTAATAAATAAATAAAATTATTATTTATAATAGAAAATAAAACATTGAATTTTATATTTTTCAACAAAAAAATGTGTAACTAAAACTAGTGAATATAAAAATTAACAACAACAAAATGAAATAAATGGTTATCATCTAAAAATGTGAAATTTTGTGTACCTATATTTGTTTATAAATAAATAAATTTCATAAGAAAAAATGTAATTGTTCATAATAGGAAGAAAATTATAAATATTTTATTGAATAAAATCATATACCTAAAAACGAAGAATATAAAGAAAATAGTCACAAAAAAATAATAATGGCAAATTTTTTCAACCAAAAAATGGATTTCTGAATCTAATGAATATAAAAAATATTATAAAAATGGTAGGAATACTAAACATCTATATATTTGAATATAAAAGTTAAAAAGTAAAGTTTTTAACTGTGTTAATTTCACAAAAATAATAGATTAACTGATTAATTAGGAGAGTAATGAAGTGTTTTCTCATATCCCTTTTATGTGATCATTTCGCATTGCATAGAAAATGTTCACATCGCATTCATTATTTTCATTGTGTAATCATGTAATAGATGGATAAATTTCATATAATTATTTAACATCGTCAATATTCTCATCACCCAAATGATTTTTTCCCTATAAAAACAATGGACCACTAATCATTTTATGGTTTGGCAATATAAATATTTTTTTTCCATGATTCCTAATGATAAATGATTCCTCCTTATAACTAAATATTTTCAAATCAAAAATAGTAAATCCATACTCATCATGTTTCATACCATTGTTATTGTCAACAATAGTAAATTCATACTCATCATGTTTTATACCACTATTATTGTCAACCCAGTTACACTTAAATAATGGTTCTCAAAATGTAGTATATTCAATCTCCCTTATATTCTCAACAACTATAAAATAAAATGTTGATGTAGAAATTGAGTTTTTATCTCTGAAACTTGAAAAATTCAGTGCAACGATACTCTTATCACCCTGTTTTTTTTGTGTAAAATGTATAATCATTAATATCAAAACCAGACCACATGATCACATTAACACTTGGTCACCATGATAATCATTTAAATGTTTTTATTGTGTATAAATAAATGTTTATTTTCTCTTTAATCCATGAAACAAATTTATTTTTATATTCATTCATCGACCACTTTTCATTTCTTCTTAGATATCATACCTTCAATCCAGCAATATGTGATGATATATATGATTCAACATCACCTGTGCTTTTTAAAATTTATAAATGTGCATGAATTACTTCATCACATGGAATTAAATTTACCTTTAAGCCACAAAACCCTTTATTTTCACTATCAACTATCAAATACCCAGATATAGGGAGACCAACGTACTCCACTTCATAGAAATAACTAGTATAGAACTCAAGTGCTTATTCTAATATATATTTTTGAATAATAGAGGCCTTTGATCGATACATATTCTTAATATGTCCCTTAAAAATTTTCATATGTTTTTCAAAGGGATACATACAACATAAATAAACAAGCCCACATATTCTTACTTCTCACATCAAATGAATCAATATATGAACTATTATGTCAAAAAATGATGGTGGAAAATAAATTTTTAATTGACAAAGTATGAGGAAAACTTCATTCTCCAACACATATAACAAGTTTGGATCTATGAATTTGATACAAATTGACTTAAAAAGGTAACACAAACCAATGATATACTTTCTAATGGGTATCAGAAATATTCCATGCAATGCATCTGGTAGCCATTGTTGCATCAATACATGACAGTCATGAAATTTCATACCTATTAACATTAAATCCTTAAATGACACCAAATTTTTCACATTTTAAGAAAACTCACTAGTTACTTTAATTCCATGCAGGCATGAACAAAAATTTATCTTCTCACTCTTTCTTTACATGTTACAAGTTGGAGAAAAATATGTTATGTTTACTTTCATTGTGGGAACCAACTCCAAACGTATTATCATGGTTATTAAGTCTAGTCTTGCTTACAATCCATATTTTTTATTTCAATTTATATTTAAAAAAATTTCAATTAGAATATCACAAATATTTTTCTCAACATACATAATGTAAATGTTATATTTTATGTCCAAAAATATCCAATAAGGTAGCTTGAATAAAATGGATCATTTCTTTCATGTATTTTTCTGATGACCAAAACTCCCTTTCCTTCCAAATGTGACATTCATAGCTTTCACCTTGTTATAGTATTATTCAACTAACAATGGTTATAGGGAAAATCCAACTCTTTTGAACTATTAAATTCCTTTTTTAATATTCAATAAGGATGATCCATTCACAAAAATCTCTAATGTCCTATGTACACAATTTTTCTTCCATTCCTAAATTGATGATATGTAGTCCCCTCTTTGAAAATTGGATAAGATTTATGTCCTTTAACATTGTATTCATATAAGTTTCTATATATATGAAATTAGTTTACAATGAACATTATTATAGCATGAAAAAGAAAAGACTCTTTCTTGTATGCATCAAATATTGTAACACCAGTCTCCCATAGAAATTTCAAATCATCAATCAATGGTGATAGAAAAACATCAATATCATTTTCATACTATTTCGATCTAGAAATAATCAAGCTCATCATCATATATTTCCTCTTAGTACATATCAGTAGGGATAATTTTTAAACAACCAACATAATAGTCCATGAACTACATTGGCTGCTGAGACTCCAATATGAATTCATACTATTTGTGCACAGACCCATTCTAATATTTCTAAATTCATTTTCAAAATTAGAAAATTTGTGATCAAATATTTTCCATTGTGGTGAATCAATAGGGTGATGTAGGTTTCCATCAGAGTTTCACTCATCTGTATGTCATCTTAGCCTCTTTTCATCATTTGAATTTACAAATATATGCATCAAATAAAGAATTATTGGAATATACTTGATTGCTTTAGTGGGAGGTTTGATGTCTGTTATAGAGAATGAATCGCAATTTAATTTTTTATCCATTTTATATCGTGATGTCCCATGTTTAGGACATTCTGATAAAATTTTATATTTCTTCTTATACAACACATAATATTTGAGGTAAACATGTATCTTTTTATACCTAAATCTCATTGGACATAATATTTTTTTCTACATAATTGGAATCTCAAGGCCCATTTCCTTTTGGAAGTATCCCTTTTAAAAGTACAAGAAATTTAGTTAAACTTTTATCACTACAACCATGTTTTGTTTTCAAGTAAACTAATATTAGAACTGCTGATAACAATATAAATTTAGTGCAACCTGAGAATAGTGGTTTATCAACATCTTTATATAGTTGTTCAACACTTTTTTTTCAATGGTTTTAATGTCTACATAATGAATTAATTATTCAAAAAAATAATTTGTCTCGTGTTTAACATCTTATTCACCATTAGATATTGACTTATTTTTTATTTATCCATGCCAGATCCTATGCATATAATTATGACTAAAACCCTAGAAAATCAAATGGTATTTGATTTATTTTCACCCTAATTTAATCATATTCAAACAGTTGATGCATGAATAAAAATCACATATGTTTTTCAAGATTTTGTTTAGAAAACTCCAAGAAACTTTCAATCCCTTTCACATATTCATTGGTAATTATTTATGAATTTATCTAATTATGATCCATTAATTTCCTAAAAAGTCATAATATAATAGATTAATATATTAATACATATAAACATTTAAACACATATATAAACAAATGAAATTAAAACATATAAGAATATAAATATATAAAAATGCATAGATTTTTAACAAATAATTTATATCTTAAAAAAATAAAAATGAAAATAAAGTTACAATAAGAAAATAATTTGTAATCAAATGTTCTTATAATGACAAAAACAATTTATAAATGAAAAAAATGAAGAAAAAGATGATTTCAACTACAAAAAAAATATAACGATAATAAATTTATAAATACAAACAATTATTAATACAAACTATTACAACCAAAAACAAATTACACTCACAAAAAAATTATAATCAAATAAAATTTATAACATTAAACAAATTTTAACAATTTTTTTTATAATTGATAATAGTAGGTATACAAACAGATGGATGGATGAATGCAGTTTATAACTAACAAATAATTAATTAATCCTCTAAAATAATAACTTACAAAGTTTGGAAGCTTAAAATGGAAAATGGTTTTTTAATTTCAATGAATTTTCTTAAAGGAGGTGAAAACATGGTGAATATTTCAAGATTGAAGAGAAACATTTTCAAAAATGAAGTAGAAAAAAGAACGAACAAAAACCTTAGAGCATGGTGGAAAGTTGAGTGGATTAGGGTTTTTGTGGACTGAATAATGTTGAGGGTTATGAAAGAAGGATGGAGGAAGAAATATTGAGGAAAAACAATCCAAAAAGAAGTTGAAAATAGAATGAAAGTAGAAGATAGAGCATGGTCGGGTGTTGTCAAGAGTCGAAAGGAAAAGGGTTTTAGAAAGATTGTGTAAAAAATGAGAATATGTCTGTGGATATTATATTTTTTTAAAATATTTTAATGCCCATTTTATGAAAAATAGATGTTAAAGGATTCCCACTTCACTTTTAATGTTGATTTTTTTCGAAACCAGTGTTAAAACTTTGATACGAAATCATATTTTTCTATTAGTGAACATACATGAATGCACATCCACATGCACGTATACATATATATACACATACACATGCACGTATATTAACATGGAAACATATAAAAATACACATACACAATCACATTCATACATGTACATATGCATATACATACCCCCCCCCCACACACACACACACACAAGCACTTACACAAACATAAATCTATAAATATGCATATAAATTATATTTAAAATATATAAATATGAATATATAAATTAAAATATTCATGGTACCTTTTATCATCACTTTTAGTTAGCGCTAATAAGTTCCCCCTTATCAGCATTTTTTTAGCACTGATAAATGTTAGTGTTTAATAAATATGAATATGTAGCAACAATTGAGTTGAACCTAGAGAAATTTAGAGTTTTTTTAAAAAAAAATGAGGAGAGTATTATTAATGAAACACCTTGATTTTTTAAAATATTATTATTTAATTATTATTTTAATTTAGGAATAAAATTCAATATCTTGATCTTTTGTTTAAATAGTGTAACGAGTTAAAATGGATGTTATTTAAATATAAGGATATTTAAGTAGAGATAAATAATTTACAGGAATTATTTATCTTAATTTAGTTACATGCTACTAAAATTACTATTATTATACTATGATTGATAATAGTTATGCCCCCATGGGCATAACCTAGTGATCACGTGTTTAAGGGGTCTCAACGCCTATAGTTTTTCTTTGTATTTTGTAATTATCTCACCATATTGGTTATCATCATTATTATTGTGTTCTATATACATATGTGGTTGAGTCTCTACCATTGTTGAGAGATCTCATCCCTTAAGTCCCCCAACCTAGGGTTTCGTGCCTCCTAGGGTTTCATCCTAGGATCTGTGTCCTTGGGATTTCTTCCAGGGCCTGGGTTTTCTCTCCCTATTTCTGACAGTGCTTCTCGCAGTGGTTTCTACCCACCCTAATGAGCCTCCATGGTAGATGATTTTTTAAATGATTGGAAGCATTTTTCTCTTATGGGGAAATAATTTTTATCAGTCCCTACGGATGATGGCTCGGATGATAAATTACAACATCCTTTATCCCTCATCTTGGTGGGAAAAATTTTGATGAAGAGATATTATAATCTTAATGCTTTACGAAGCACATTTCAGATGGTTCAGAAACCCAAGAATGGTTTTTCAATATGGGAAGTGGATTTGGGGATTCTGGTATTTGAATACGAAAAAAAAAGATACTAAATGGTAGATCATGGTCTTTTGATAATAATTTCATGATCATCTGTGAACTTAATAAAGAGTTGGATATTATTGATACTAACTTTTCATGGTCACCTTTCTGGTTCCAAATCAAATGGATACTTTTTTCTCATTGATATGCACAGGTGATGAAGGGGGTCGATAACGTACTTGGAAATTTCATTGAATCCAAATCTTTAGAATCAATATATTGGGGATTCATGGTTAGGGTGAGATCTATGATAAATATTTATCAACCATTACCACATGGTACATTCCTTAGAGTAAGGGATTCTAGTTCTTGGATTTTATTTGAATATAAGAGTCTCTTGATTTTATATTTCTTCTATAGAATCCTTGGTCATATGGAATGGATTTGTGAGTGTAAAAATAATGATGCATAGGGTCAGAAAATTTTCTAGTATGGAACATGGATTCATTAAAAAGGTTTAGGGGTCACTATGTTTTAGAGGTTGAGAAACAAAAGGATCGGTAAAATATAGAAAAAGCAAATAAGGTTGTCTGGTTGCCTCCCTAGAGAAGGCCAAACCCTATTTTTATGAAACCACCCAAACCATTCACTACACATATTCTGGATGGGAATAACTGCATGAATGTTGGGGAGTCCTCTTAGCTTCATATTATTCTTGATAAATCCACCTTTAAAATATCTTCAATCTAGACTCGGATGAAAACTCCCTTGTTAGAGGATGGTTTTCATGAGGCTTTAGGAAAGGAAGGTGAATCGAAGTTTCATGTAGTCCAAGAAGGTTATTGTAATGAACCTAATTTGATCGAGGGTAGGTAAGTAGATGACACAGTTGAAAATATGTACATAGAAGATCCATATGGGTTTATACCTAGTGATTCGGGACCTTAATGGGTTGAATCTCTTCATAATAAATTGGAACAACCTATTAAATTATCTGGGGGATGGAAAAGAGAGGCAAGAGGATTGAACAATATAGAAGCTTATAAATTTTTAATTTTTAATAGGAAATGATCATATAAAACCTTGACAGAAGATGATAATTTGAGTATCCAAAAGAAAATGAGGGTGTAAGGTAATGAGATAGACTCTATTGTTGAGGCGGAGGCTGGTAATTTCCATCCTCTTCTAGGGAAATGAAAACCTTTTGTTGAAACTGTCGAGGGCTTGGAAACCCCATAATAGTTCACATGCTCCATCATTAGAGAAAAAAATACAACCCTAATATAGTTTTTGTATCCAAAAACTATATTGGATTACAAGTATTCTCACCTTTTGGGTTTAAGAATCAGTTATAAGAATTTTTTTCTGGTCAGACAACATGGGAATTCTAAATGACTTTTCCTTTTATGGAAAGAGGACCTTGAGGTTAGGATTGCTAACTTCTCAAACAACCATATTGCATCCATGGTTGGTCTTTAGTGTTTGCCTCTATGGACCTTTGTTGGATTCTATGGTTGGCCTGGCACTCAAGATAAATCCAATTCATGGAATCTATTGAAGCTGTTGCATGATGTTTTCCCCAGTCCTCTCCTCTTCAAGGGTGACTTCAATGAAATACTTTTCCTTCATGAAAAAATATGGGGGTTTTCAGAGGAAGGATGCAGATTTGGATTCCTTCTGGGATTCCCTCACTTTGAACTCTCTTCACTATCTCGACTACACAGGGATCTCATTCACATGGAAGTGAGGTAATGTTTTTGATGGTAGTATTGTTGAATTGATGGATCATTTTGTGGGTTTTGACGATAAGAAATCCATTTTTCATGCTTTCATTATTGTTCACTTTCCCTCACTCTCCTCTAATTATTGTCCAATTTTGATGTAGACTACCTCGCAAGGAAGGAGGGTGAGACCGAAGCATGCCTTCTAGTTTGAAAACTCATGGATCCATGACAGTACCTATGAGGTGATGGTTCGGTCATCCTTGGAGAATCAGGATCAGGATTTTACTGCAAAAATATGATATCTATCCTCCAGTTTTCGGAGTTGGAGTGTGTCTAGATTTGGATTGTTTCTAGATTTAGGGAGTGTGTCTAGATGTAGTGATCTAGTGTTAAAGGATATATCCCTAACTAAGGAAATGTTGTACACAACTCTGAAAGAAAAGGAATGATACTGGTTTCTACGAGCTAGAGAAGACCACATTAAGGATGTAAATCAAAACACATATCACTTTCATCAAAAAGCTAATGCAAGGAGGAGGAAAAACTTTATTACTCAGATTGAGGACTCTTTAGGGGAGGTTGTTCATGATTCTTATAAAATTAATTCTATTATTTTAGATTTTTTCAGTAAGCTATTTATGGTATAAAGTATCAACATTTCTATTTTCATGCCCAACTGTATTCTAAAGGTGGTTATAGAGGATATAAACCAAATTCTAGGAAAATATATTACCAACAATGAAATATTTATCACACTCCATCACATCTATTCTATAAAGGAGCTAGGTCCCAAAGGTTTCCATGCTATATTTTTTAAACATTTCTGGAACATTGTTGGTCAGGATGTGATTCATATGATTAAGGAGTTTTGGGTAAGAACATTGTTGTTCACCCTCATCCTGAAGGTTCATAATCCTTAGAAAATATTAGAATTCTATCCCATGAGTCTGTTCAGCATTGTCTACAGAATTTTATCCAAAATTATGGTGTCTTGGCTATGAGTTTTCCTTCCCCATATTGTCACCAAGAACCAAAGTGCCTTTGTTCCAAAGAGATCAATCACATATAATGTTTCCATAACTTATGAGATCTTCCACTCCATGAAGACTCAGTCATATGCAAAAAAAAGTGAGTGGTGGTGATGAAAATTTATATGATGAAAGCTTATGATAGGATCAAATGGCCTTTTTAGAACTGATACTTTTTAGGATGGTATTTGGGGTTAAATGGTTTAATACCATCATGAACTGTGTAACATCTGTGTCTTACAAAATTAACATCAATAGAAGACCCTCAGAGAGATTCAAACCCTCAAGGGGTCTCGACAAGGGGACCCACTCTCACCCTATCTCTTTATTATGGTGGTGGATGTTTTTTCTCATTTTATTCTAAACTTGATGGAGAAAGGGTTTATCCATGGGGCTAAGGTATGTCAAAACAATCCTTCTATTCCTCACCCTTTTTTCTAATGACAACCTCCTTTTCGAGTGGTCCACTCCTCAAGAAGTTTGTTCATTTTTGAAAATTATTCACATGTACGAAGGAGATTTTGGGAAACAAATTAATCCTATGAAATCAGAAATGTACTTCAATATAATAGTGTTACTAGAGAGGTAGGAAGAGTTACAATATCTATGTGAGTTTCCAATTGTTAAAAAACATAAAAAATACATGGGTCTCCTGATTCTCATTGGAAGATCAAAGAAGCAAGTATTCACCTATATTATTGATATAATAAATAAATAAATAATTTTTTGTGGTCTAGTCGGAAAATATCTAAATATGGGAAGGAGAATATGGTTAAAGTTATGGCCTAAGAAATTATGTCTTATGCTATGTCACTTTTCAAATTTCTCCATACTCTCATTTACCAGATCCACTCACATCTGGATAATTTTTGGTGGGGGTCATTTGACGGTAAAAATAATACACATTGGGTGTCATGGAAGAAGCTTTGTATATATAAGTTCTATGGTGGCCTCAACTTTCAAAATATAAAGTTTTTAATGAGTCTCTTTTGGAGAAACTAGGGTGGCATCTTTTGTATAGGTTCTAGGCGTAGTAGAAGTGTGTGATGAGTAGTGCCCAAAATTTCTTTTTTCCATGATCGATGATCAATCCAAGATCTATATGATTTTTAATCATCATGATCAATGGAATTGAATCAAATATAGACAACATTAATCACACTGAAACTGATAGAGAGGATATCAACACATATTATTTATAATTAATTTAATTATATAAAGAATTACCTTTAAGGAATTATTTCTTCATTGATGAATCTAGCGACAGATCTATGGTGCATTGTCATTGTGTTTTAGAAACCAAGCATAGATTTTTTTTAGCGGTGATCTACACGCGTTCCAGGAATCTTTAGATGTCGTTGAAGGAGTCTTCAGGTGCTAACATGGAAGATCCTTGCGCTTTCATTTTCTGCCTTGATCTCCTTGAGAATCACTTCCAAAGAGTTCTCCTTGATCCAGTGGAGGAGGATTTCTCACCATTCTTGGGAGTGTTCTTGGATAAGGGAGATCTCTATGCTTGAGAGGATTGTCCAAGATTATTGTGCAAAACCTAATAGGCTTATGAGAAAATAAAATAATTGGGTATTTGTATTTCTAGGGTTAAAATAATATAATTTCACAAATGCCCTTAATTATTATTTAATCCTATCAAAACTCCATGTCAAATAATAATTGTTATATTATTATTTCTCGACATACACTTAACTTGTGAATTATAATTAAATATTATTTAATTAAATAATATTCAATATTATCATTTCTCACTAGACCATTAAACTCAATCCACCATTCCTCCATAATATTTATCGGGACTTAAATAATGTCTATTTATTTATTAAATAAATATCATTGTATTATTTCCCAATAAATAAATAAATATTCTATTCACTAAATAGAAAATAAATATTTATTAAATATTCCACTCACAATATATTTTCTTGAATAACTAGTGACGGAATAAATGCGATCAAACATACATGAATAATTATTAAACCATATATGGGAATAATATTTATTCAACCTGTTAAATAATAAATAATAATATATTATTTAATTTATATTTTGGATACACTTAGTGTGTGACCCTTTAGGACTTTCTCAGTGGCATTAGGTGAAGCAACTTAAAGTCCAAGGTTAGCATTTAGAAACATATCAATGCACCCATAGATAAAGAAGTTAATTCCAAAATTATATGTCACTTAATAAGGATGCTTACTATTTAATATAATCACTTTATCACAATATCTCAAATCGAGCATGTTGAATGCCAGTTCCATCAGCCTATATGCTCGATATCTCTTTCTTTGACTTTCTGGAAATAGAAATTGCTTATATATCACCATGGATATGGATTTATCTAGGTTATATCATTTCCATCAAAGGGCCTAAGATATTAACTTTCGTTAAATAATGAAAGGGATAAATCTTTTCTCTCATTATTCATTAATGCAATATTACTTGTGACACACTCAATGTATCATACCTCACTGTGAACATATTTCATCATGGTTTTCATCAATACATCTAAGTGAGTGACTCTTAATACTCATTAATAATAATATTAAAGTCTAAGGATCAATACACACATATGCATATAGGAACATCCAATGACACATAGAAATGTGAATTTCCTACTGGCGAGTCTCGTTCTCATAATATCCATATTGGATATTACTAAGGGTGTACAACATGAGAAGGTGGATCAAATTCCTATGAATATCCACTCCTGATATCCTATATCATTTTTGTCCCTCAAATAATATCATCTGACTATAGAACATATATTCAAGAATAGTGTCATAGCACTTCTGGGTTCTCATTGTAGTGGGGAACTACTATGACCTTTTAGTGTGAAAAATACTCTTATGACATTATCATATACAATCTCACATAAAAGAACAATCATGATGTGATAATTATTTTATTAATATTCAAAAAAATGAATACAATCTTATCATAAAGTATAAAAAAGTTGGTTCTAGGGAACCAACTCCAACAGTCTCCTTCTTGCACTAGAGAAAACTGCTAACAAGATTTAGTCCAATAGGTCTCACATGATATTCATGCTTCTTCTAAGATAATAATTTAGTCAATGGGTGCTCTAATTACTGTAAATTCTCCCCTCTGATATAAATACCTCAAGAGGTGATACTTATGGAGTATATTCTTTATCTGTTGGTGTGACCTTGGATCTTTTGCAAGAGCCACCACTGTAGTATTATCACAATACAATGTGATAGGTTCTTTACTACTAGGTACCACATCAATCTTCTGGAAAAAGTTTTGAATCCAAAAAGATTCCTTGACTGCATCAGAAGCTACTATATACTCAGACTCTGCTATAGAATCAGTGATAACTAGATGCTTTGAACTCTTCCAGCTCATAGCTCCTCCATTGAGACAAAAAACATATCCTGATTGTGACTTCATATCATTATGATCTATCTAAAAACTAAAATCAGCATAACCCCTAATGACCAGCTCCTCATCTCCTCTATACATCAGGAACATATCTTTAGTTCTTCTCAAATACTTAAGGACAACCTTAATAGTAGTCCAATACTGTTCTCCTAGATCTTTTTGATATCTTCCTACCATGATCAGTGTATAGGCAACATCAATTCTAGTACATAACATGGAATACATGATTGATCCTATAGCAGAAGCATATGGGATCTTACTCATTCTATCTTTATCATGTTGTGTCTGAGGACACATTTTCTTATAAAGATGTAAACCATGTGACATTGGAACCAATCCCATATTGGATTGTTCCATACTAAATCTATTTAGTATCTGGTCAACATATTTACTTTGAATTAGTCCAAGTAGCCTCTTGGATCTATCACGAATGATATTTATCCCTATAATATAGGTTGTTTCGCCTAAGCACTTTATAGAGAAACACTTTTTTAACCAATCCTTAATAGATTTTAAGACTGATAGGTTGTTTACAATAAGTAATATGTCATCAATATATACTATTAGGATAATGACCACATTCCCATTAAACCTTTTATAAACACACATCTCACATTCATTCTTAATGAAACCAAATTCTTTTATGGATTAATCGAATTGAATTTTCCATGACCTAGATGCATGCTTCAATCCATAAATGGATCTCTATAACTTGGAAAATCATTTTAGCATCATTTGGAGTCACAAAACCTTTTGGTTGTGTTATATAGACATCTTCCTAAAGGATCCCATTAAGGAATTCAGTTTTGACATCCATATGCCAAATATCATTGTCATGGTAAGCTATTATAGCAAGTATGATTATGATGGATTTAAACATGTCAATTGGTGAAAAGGTTTCATTGTAGTCAATTCCTTGACATTTTTTAAACCCTTTATCCAATAGCATTATTTTATAGGTACTTACTTTACCTTCCATGTCCAATTTCATCTTGAATACCCATTTGTATCCAATAGGCTTTACATCAACTGGTGTGTCGACCAGAACCCAAACTTGGTTATGATACATGGAATCCATTTCATAATTCATGGCTTCTTTCCATATTGAATCTTCTAAGCTCTCCATTGCCTCCTTATAGGATATAGGTTTCTTATTGTCAATCAATAATGATTCACCATCCTCAGTGACCAGAAAACCATATCTCTCTGGTTATCTTACCTCTTTTACACTCCTACGCAGTACTTGTGTTTCAGGAACTACTTCTTCCATGGGGACTTATAGAATTTGTTTATGTACTAACTCTTGTGTATCTTGAGCATAAACTTCATCTAAGTCAATATTTCTCCAATTATCCTTTTTGAGGATGTTCTCTGACATCCCATAGGGCGTTGTTAATTCCTATGGAACTAACTAAATTTAGTAATTTATTAAAACTTAGACAACTTAAATAAAAGTGTAGTATCTAGTAAGTTTGAGTTTAAAACCCATAGGTACAATGTGTATGTTATAAATTAATTAGGAAATTGAAATTGAAATTGATTGGTTGTTTTCAAGAAAATATAAACAATATCAGGATTGATTAGGGTTTGAATCAAGATGGGAGACATGTCAGGTTCAGTGATTTCCAGGTTCTTGTGTCAGGGATTTAATTGATATAGGTTTGTTTAGGTTTGGTATCAGAATTGGGTCAGTGGGGATCCTTGATCTTGGTATCCTCTCCTGATCCTATGATTGGACCATTGGAATGGTCATATAACAGATTAAATCATAGGGATATGTGACCTAAAACCTTGTTTAAACATAACTGGACTAGCTTGAATAATGGTCATACACAAACTAATTTTATTAATCGGTGCAATGAAATAATACTATTTAAATCACAATCAATGTTCATGCAATTGAAAAAAGAAGGAGATTGGAATTGATAAATGGTGTTTTCAACGATCTAAAACATGAATAAAACAAAGAAAATAATCACTAGTCACATATCCCCCTAAAATCACATCACCCAACACTAATGGAATACTCGCTCATAATGAAAGTGAGTGACATGGGTACCTGAGGAATAATGGTGGTGAAGAACGACTTTGTATCATCATTTCATTGTCTGGTGGATGTCCCTTGGTGTTGTTTGGCCTCCACTGGTCTCAGAGTATCTTGAAATGGTGTCTAATTCCGGTATTTAGAGGCCAAAATTGTCAAAACCCATGTCCCATCATTGTTATTTTGTTCATGCATCATCATCGTCATGACATGTACCAGGCATACATGTCGTGTACTTTAGATCCGAGTTTTTCCTCTACCGTGTTGAATTCGTGGAAACTCTGTACGCCGGTTTGACTCAAGTATATGTCATGTACTTCAGTTACATGATGTGTACTTGCAGTTCATAGTGTGTTATGTCATCATGACTTGTTATACATGGTTTTTAGTATGTCACAAATTGAAACTACACATCGTGTACTCTCAGCACATGACGTGTACCAGTTCTGCTCCAGAATTTCCACCTTCCTTCTCTCTCAAAAATATAGTGTTGCTCCAAAAGCTCAAATTTCCTCCACTTTTCATTCCTTTTCCAAAGATTCGTCATTTACTACCACAAAACATAAAACAACTCAATTCATTTCAATTTTGGCAATATTAATTCATTAAATATAAAAAACCATTAATAAAACACTCTTAAAATATATGCATGAAACAGACATATCATGATCCCTCCTAAGAAATACAGATTGTCTGGTGACAATCACTTTCTTTTCTGAGGGTTTTTATAGGTAGTATCCCTTTATTTCCTTAGGATACCCTATAAAGATACACTTCATGCCCTGAGGTTCTAGTTTGTTACTTGAAAAGGTCTTAACAAATGTCTTGCAACCCCATACATGTGTATGTGACAAAAATGGGTTTCTTTCCACTTCATAACTCAAAGATAATTCCATTTACCACTTTAGTTGGTACTCAGTTTAATGTGTATATATCAGTTTTTAATGAATATACCCAAAAGGATAATATAATATCTACATGACTCGTCATTGACCTTACCATGTATAACAAGTTATGGTTCCTCCTTTCACTAACACCATTCCATTGTGGTGTGTAAGGTGGAGTGACTTGAGATATAATCCCAAACTCCTGTAGAAAGTTGATGAACTCTTGGTTAAGATATTCACCACCTTGATCCGATTAAAGATTCTTTATCTTTTTACCAAGATGGTTCTCTACTTCATTCTTGAATTATTTGAATTTCTCAAAGGACTCATACTTATACCTCATCAACTATATATATTCATATCTACTCAAGCCATCAATAAAAGTTATGAAGTAAGAATATCCACCTCTAGATTCTACTAGAAATGGTCCACACACATCAGTGTATACAAATCCTAGAAGTTTTATGGACCTTTCACCTTGTCCATTGAATAGAGTTTTGGTCATTTTTCTTGTAAAAAAGCATGAAATATATCAAGTGGTTTTATTTTGGAAGAGTCTAAATAACCATCTTGATAGAGATTTATCAAACACTTCTCATTTATATAACCAAGATGGTGATTTCACAGCTGGGTGTTATATGAGTCATGTAAACATGATTCGTTATTGATTTCCAACACTTGATTTTTGTAATTTAATACATAAAGATTGTTATTTAAATGTGTCATACAATAACATATGTTGTCTTTATAAAAGAAACAAATTTTATTTCCAAATTTGAAAATAAACCCATCTCTATCAAAAAATGATACAGAAATTATGTTCTTGGTAACTATAGGTACATAATAAAAATCTCTTAAAACCAAAATCATTCTCATTGGAAATAAAAGGTGGTAGTACTGCACTAAAATTAGTGTTTAGAAGTGGTTTTTTAGCAACGGTTTATTAAACCACCGTGATTTTTTTTAAATAATTTAGCAGTGGTTTGTTAAAAACCGCTGCTAAAAATTTCATTTTTTTCAAAAACTTGACACTTCTCCTCCACCACTCCCCCAACCCCCGCAAACCCCTGACCCCCTAACCCCCCATATCCCTACCCTCATTGCATCTTGCCACTATTCCCAAGCATCACTGCCCCTCGCCACGCCTCACTGTCGATCCCAAGCCTCGCCGCCCCTTGCCGCTTCTCGCTGCCGGTCTTGAGCCTCTCTGCCCCTCTATTGTGGCTTCTAAACTCTTAGATCATCAGAAAAAATATACCCATTAATCATGGTAACTTCTTCTGCCCATTTTCTCTATTATTTTGATTATTTATTTTGTGTTATACCAATTTATGTGTTATCATGATATTTTTAATTGATAATGAATATTGTGTTATCCTTACCTAAATAATTTGTTAATTTTTTCATTCTAGAATTATGTAATTTTTATTAATCATGAGAAATTATTTTATCTATTTATTTCTACATAACATGAAATATTTCCATGTAGTTTTTAAATTTAGTGATAATCTACTAATGACAAGGATACATGCTTCAAATAATTGAAAAAATTTCAAGTTGTTATGTTATATTAAACTAGAAGTTAGTTACTCATGTTTATGATTACATGCTTGGGCTTATTAAAGAAATGTCTACATTGTTATGTTATATAAATAGGGGATTTGATTTTTTATGCTATGTTATTACTTGGATAAATTATAAATAATTTTTTTTATTTTGGTTTTGGGTTAGGAAAGGAAGTTAAGATGTTTCATTTATGGCATGACATCATTAATAAATTATGTAAGCATGAATTGGGTTTTTAATAAAAATACTAACAATATTTATATTAGTTTCATTTAATTTGAAAAAATGTTGAGTATAAAATTATATTTTGAACAAAAATTCAATTTTATAAACACTATTTTTACTTATTTTAGAAATTTATTGTGTATGATTTTCTTGAACCCAAACATTAAATTGAGTAAACACTTTTTCACTCTATTTATAAAAGTGTTCAGGTATGGGTTAGTTCATGAACCAAACTTTAATTATATAAGATATTCTATGTTGAAAAAATATCCTTTTAGAGTTTTTATTATTTTTTATAATCCAATCACATTTATTAATTTTTACCCATATTGGATTCATTCGGTATGTCTTAAGATGTAAACATATTTTGTATAAATGGAACAATTATATTGAAAGAGTTCAATGTGTAAAAACCTTTTTGCCTTGGATACTACCTATTTTTCTAAATATTTTTTTCTCAAAATTATGTTTTAAAACATTGAAAACTTATTTGGATGAAGAACATGTATTTTTTCTTTTAGAATGTATTTTTTGTAACTTAATACAAGACATGTTCTTTGATTGGAATGTTACTGGTATATATTAGTTGTTTATTATTCTATGTCATATACTTTGTTTGGGTCACTACTAGTATACATCAATTATATCATATTCCATCTCTTATGATTTATTTGGATAGATACCAGCATGATTTGATGAATTTCAAATTAAAATAGTCATTTCGATTATATTATTGTATTTTTTCTTTAGATATGTGATATTAGATTATTTCATGCTGATATTATAAATTCTTTCCCTGATAAAAACATTTTTATAAAAGATAGGATTTTTCATGTAGTGTGGAATAATGTTCTTCTTTAATAAATGTTTTCCATGACCAAAACATATGTATTTACTTTTTGAATTATTTTTTTATCCTAATATTTATTCAAAATATTCATTTTTTCATGAATTTTTTTATTATAATCTATAATTTTATTTTTAAAAAATATTTTTTATCAGAATAGAGAGAATTTGGATGTATGATACTGATTGGATCTCAATCTAGTTTCAAATTAAGTATTTTTTTAATTTTTTATTTAATAATACTTCAAATGGATGACTTATACACTTCCCTTATTATAGTTGCATTGGAATACCTTGGTTAATTATTAATAAAATGAGTTACCATATAAAAAAATTGTTTTCCATATAAATAATTATGTTTGGTATTTAAATTGGGAGAAATAAGTCTCAGTATATTCATGATTAAAATGAAAGTAATGGAATATAGAATTCAATATTTAATTGGTTTCCATTTATCCATCCTAATGAGAAAGAAAATGTAACATAGAAAGAAGACAATGGGATGATTATACATGATACAACTAATGAAAATAATGATGTTGAGAGAGTAAAAAATGATGGACGGTGCAAGGAATATTGTATATCAAGCATGTGGTAAAATAAATTAGTTAGAAATTTTAATGTGATTGTATCATAGGAAAAACACGTATGTAATTTCTAGTATTGGCATCAATTATATTTTTACCTTTACACAAGTGATTCTTACCTTTACACAAGTGTTGCTTAACTTTACACAAGTGTTTCTTACCTCTACACAAGTTCTAAGTTACCCTTATGTGGCATGAAAAAATTTAAGTTACCCTTATGTAGTGAACTAGAAACCTTTAAATAGTGTATGGAATTTATGTTTTTCCTTTACGTGTGCTTTAGAAAATTATTATTACCCTTATTTAAGTGCCTTTATATAGCTTTTCTAGTTACCTTTACATGACCAGTTTAAGTAAAAGATTACCATTACACAACTTTACTAGTTACCCTTATGCAATGCTTATAATTTGTTCTTACCCTTACATAACATTATAATTTACCTATATATAACATGTGTAAAATGCATCTTATCTTTATGTGAGTTGTATATTTTAGAGGATACCTTTACGAAAATTATAAAAATTATGAGGTACCCTTATTTAGCCTATGAAAAAAATATTTTACCCTTACATGGGCTATATAGGTATAAAATTTCCCTATTATATTTAAGTAGTAGCATATCTCATCTGTTTGAATGGTAGAAATCCTTTGTCACTAAAAAAAGATACCAGGACTGAAATACATTGAGTATTTTTGAATTCGAGTGTGATACTTTAAATAGTAATATGTTTCTATTTTAATTTCTAACTTTTGGGTTTTAAATGTATAATGAAGAATTAGGAAACACCCACATGTATAAGATTAAATGGATTTCTAAATAATGTTATCCATTTGTGTTTTTTCAATAAATAGAAGATAAGGGAAAAAGTGGATAAAGAATAAGAAAGACATTTAGAACTTCATGGATTAATTATAATTATTTGTTGAGGCATTTCTAGTTGCCCTATATTTTATTATTCTGTATCAATTAAAGAAGGGTCTAAGTTCACTAATCTACACTAGTTTCTTCATCGACATCTTTTAATAGTCCAAATAGTTTTATTATTTTTCAGAAGTGTATGTAATTCTTATTTCACATATGGTTATATGTACATTTAAAAGGTAGTGTATGGTTATTTAACATATTCACATTTTTTCAACTATTATATATGAATCTCTTTTCCTATTTAGTAATAGTTATGTGTTTTAATTTTTTTTATAATGTGTAGGAACATTGTGATATATATGGATATAAGATGGATCACATTACTAAGGAACACACCTTAGTATGCTAAGGGTTTGGAGGAGTTTTTAGATTTTTCAATTTTCAATCGATATATTGATGGGAGAATAATATTTCCATGTTCAAAATGTAATTTTAGAAGATGGTTGAAGAGAGATGAAGATTATGAACACTTGATATTGAAGCAATTTCCTTCTCATTTTTTTTGTTGGATTTGGCATAGAGAATCAAACATTATAGAAAGGTTGAGAACTGATGTCAATCCACATAATGAGATCTCAACTTCATTGAAAATGGAAAATGAAATGAAAAACCTTATAAATGATGCATTCAGCATTGCAAGACAACAACATCAACATCAAAACATACCCGAACAACTAGTTGAGGGTGCTAAAAATAACAACATTAAAAGTGATGTTTTTGAGACTATAGGACAACCAGATCAAGATTGTAACATATCATTGGATCCCCCTCTTGATTCTGTGGAGACTAATGTAAGAGAAAACTTCACTGATCAGATAGATGTGTTTCATGTTTTAGTTGAAGATGTAAATAAAGAGTTGTATAGTAGATATTTGAAATACTCAAAACATTATTTTCTGTTAAATTTGTACCATATAAAATGCCTAGGGGGAATTAAAAATAAGGCAATGTCCATGATATTGGAATTGTTGCGTGATGCATTTCCTGAAGCAAAGATCCTTGAGTCTTTTTATGATATGAAAAAAGTTGTTAACAAGATTGTTATGAATTATACAAAAATCCATGTGTGTCCCAATGATTGTATGATTTATTGGGGACAGGATTCAAGCAGGTAGGATTGCAAGAAATGTTCTTCCTCTAGATGATATTCTATGGGTGATGTTGGAAGTCTGAATCAACAAACTTCCATGAAGAAGAAGAAAATGAATGCACCTGCAAATTTTTTGCACTACTTTCCTTTAAAGCCTCAATTTCAAAGATTATTAATGTCATCGAAAACCGCTAAACACATGAAGTAGAATTCTGTAGATAATAACAATGATGGGTTAATGATACATCCAAGAGATTCACAATCATGGAAGACATTTGATTCATTATATCTAGATTTCTCATCTGATCATAGGAATGTTCAATTAGGATTAGATACTAGTGGATTCAACCCATTTGGGACTTTGAGTACCAGTTATATCATTTGGCCAGTTGTTTTGATCCCTTACAATCTTCCTCTATAGATATGTATGAAAAAAACATCTTTTATCATTTTGATGATTATTCCTAGAAAACAAATGCTTGGAAATAATATTGATGTATACTTGCATCCTTTAATTGAATAATTACAAGAGTTATAGAGCAATAGTGTTGATACGTATGATGCATCTTCTATAACAATGTTCAAAATGAAAGCTGCTCTAATGTGGATCATTAGTGACTTCCCTGGACTTGGGAATTTATCTGGTTGGAACACTTACACGGGTTTGGATTGTCCTGTTTGTAACTTTGATTTTGAGCTCGAGCAGCTAACTCACAGTAGAAAATGGTGTTTCTTGTGTCATCAAAGATTTCTCAATTCATCTCATAGATTTCAGCTAAACAGGTCAAAATTCAATGGTTTCATTAATTATAGACCACCTCCAAAGTTGTTAACAGGTTTTTAAATATTGACACAACTTGGAAATGTTGAAATAGAATTGGGGAAGGTGCATAATTTGAATGATAGTGGGAAATAAGTTTGATGTGCATTGTTAAGTGAAATTAGAATGCAACAATGGAAGAAAAAAAGTCTATTCTTCAAACTTCTGTATTGGGAATTTAATTTTTTATAGAATAATCTTGATGTGATGCATATTAAGAAGAATGTTTGTGAAAATTTGATCTTCACATTGCTTAATGAGCATGGAAAGTCTAAGGATCATCTCAATGCTCGGAAAGACTTATGAGAAATGAACATAAAGTGTGATCTTTATCTAGATGAGAATGGAAAGTATGTTTTGACATTTTTTTCAATGAAAAATAGAGATAAATATACATTCATTTGAATTTTAAAACATGTGAAGGTATCTGATGAGTATTCAATTAACATCTCAAGGTGTGTTGACTTAAATAATTGTAGGTTACATGGATTTAAAAGCCATAATTCACATATTTCGTTACTGTAGTTACTTCCATTGGCATTGAATACATTATTACCTGAAAATATTACTGATATTATACTCCAATTCTACACATTTTTCAGAAAAATATGTGAGAAAACTCTAAATCTATTTCAGCTTTAAAACCTTTAGGAGATATTTGTATTGACACTTTGTGCAATGGAGATGATTTTTTATCTGTCGTTTTTTACTTTCATGATGCATTTAACTATGCATTTGGTTGAGGAAGCTAAATTAAGCGGCTTTGTACATTATCGATGGATGTATCCAATTGAGAGTTACTTTATTTATTTATTTTTTGTTTTAGTAAACAATTCTTGACACTTCATTAAATACATAATTATGTTTTTTTATTTTATTTCACATATATCTTGGGCATTTGAAATCATACATGAAAAATAAATCTCAACCTGAAGGCTCTATTTTTGAAGGCTATTTGGCAGAGGAGTGCCTTAAATTTTATTCTAAATAATTGGATGATATTGAGACAAGATTCAATCGAGTTGGACGTGTTGACGAATGTAAGAACCTAGTTCTTATTCTTTAGGTATGGGTTTCTTATTTTCCATTTCCCTTAAGTGTTTTTGAGAAAATAAGGAAAATGGGGAAAAATTCCAAATTTTGTGGGTACACACCGTGTACTTTTCCACACATCGTGTACTTTGGTCGTGTGGGATGAGTACACAGGGTGTGTAGGCCTGTCAGCGATGAAGGGTGTAAAAACTGACTACACACCGTGTACCTGGTATTTACACGTCGTGTAATCAGTCGGTAGGTGAACAGTAAGGTGGTGGAGGCAGCCACCAGTGGAGCGACCGTACACGCCATGTAATCAGAAATACACCTCATGTACTCATGTCGACAGATGAACAGTGCCGTAGTAGAAAGAAGCCGCCAGAGGAACAGTTTAAAAAAATGAAAAGTACATGTCGTGTACTTGAGATTACACGTTGTGTAGTTTGTTTTTTTTTTGTTTAAAATGGGAAGTATCCTTCTCATTTGGCAGAGGAGGCTTTGAGTTCGTTTTGGAGATAGGAGAGGAGGTCGGAGCTTTGGAGATCTCTTGACCGCACACCGGGAATCTGAATCCTTCTCTGATGGTCTCGATTAAACCGCACAGGTGAGTTTTTCCCTCTCCTTGTGTGTTTCTTACCAATTATTTCCCAAGGGAAATTTATTTGAGTTTTAATGTGTGAACATTTATCCCAGATCTACGTCGTTCTTGGATGATTTGGGAGGTGTTGTTCACGTATACCGATCAGAGACGATCGAGGTAGGTGGTCTGATGTTTATTTTCAATTGTTGTGTTGAAATTGTGTACGGTTGTTCTACACGCCCATGGTTGGGGTGTTGTATGGTTGAGGCCTTTGCTGAAAATATATCTATAATTGTATAGATAATCTAATGATAAGTTTAAACTGCTATTTGGGATCACTACTTGGATCCAGGACCACCCCGGGGGTGCGTTCCTTTGTTTAGCCGTTTGTCTAGGATACCCAAGGGTATGCCATGATTATATTGTGCATTGCATTTTCTTGAGGGAAAGTTTATATAAATTGTTTGTTTATTCTTTGGGCTTGGCCCAGTTCCTTTAGCCTGAGGGCAGTGTTCTATTAGCCTGTGGGTAGTGTTCTATTAGCCTGTGGGCAGTGTTTTGCTTAGCTTGTGGGCAGTGTTTGGTTAGCCTGAGGGTAACCTTTTTTTATGTCTGTGGGCAGTAGTTTCTGTGACTGAGGGAAATATCACGTATGCTTGAGGGCAGTGGTCTTTATGCCTGAGGTCAATCACCTGCGGGTATTTGATTCTGTTACCTGAGGGTAAGGATAGTATGTTTGAGGACACGACTATTTAGAATATTCACTGTGGTGATTTTTTATGTTATACCTTCCAAGATAAAGCACAATCTTGGAGGTGATAAGTAATAATTAAAATAGAAATGAAATTGGTATTGATAGTTACTTTTGAGTACTTACTAGTTTACTGCATTTACTTTTGCACACTACCATTGCAAATTTTCTCTGACAGTTGAGAACGGGCCTTTGGTGGGTGCCTACTGGGATTTATTTCTCACACCCTATCTGGGTTATGTCTTCGGCCCAAACAGACTATATTTTTTTAGGTGTTGATAGGGGAAAGGGTCCCTATACAGGTACATGATTGTAGCAGAGGAGTAGGAGAGCATGAGACCGAGCTTAGGCTTGCGATGTTGTTGCGTTCTATTCACTCTATTTTGTTTTGTTTGTTGTACCCTGTACTTTGAATTATATTGTATTGTATTATAGTGTATCCTGTTTTGGATGCTTTCATAGAAATAGTGACATGTTGCATTTTTATATATAACTGTTGGTTATCTTTTACTGCAGTTGTTCATTTCTAGTTCATATTGTTTACTGCTTCTGCTGTTGTATGTTATATTTTCTTTCCGTCGTACTACACTTTGACAAATGATATCATAGTTTCCCCACTATCAGACCTGGGCCCTCATTGCTAGTCGGTATCCTCTGGCATTTGGGGAAATACGCTTGAGGTCATGTGACCAACCGGGTTTGGGGCACCGTTGTGTGGCTTCTGGATCTAGGATGTTACAAAGTGGTATCAAAGGGATTATTTTCTTTGACTTAATGTTTAGATCCTTAGTCAGGGATAGGACAGAAATGGTGGTTGGTAATAAGTTGTGCCTGGGAGTAGCTAACCCGTGTATAGGGAAAAGCCAGTCTACCTCGTTTATTGCAATTTTTCTAATTTTGCAAATTTGACAGTTGACTTGATTTTCACCGTTTGGTTACGCACTTGTAGTGTTCTACTTATATTTCATACATTGGTTCTATTTAGTTGCAACCCAATGAGATGAGGGTATGCCATCTCGTGCATCATTTAGGCACATGCTATAAATCACATGTCATGCATTCTTTCCATTCCATGTAGGTACATTAGAAATTTCATGTTGTTGTGATAGTTGTTGTTCTAGAAAAGCATGTTGTTGTGATAGATGCTTTGATAAATACCTACTATTTGATAGGGTATTGTTTTGTGAGGATTTTGATAGGATGAACGCCAAAATTTTGTTTTTGGGGAGTATGGGACCTAAATAACCAAAATTTGGTGGATCATTGACGAGTTTACTTTGTTATAACATGTATAAGATGTCAAGCTTTGATTCGCGGGGAGTATGGGCCCTCACAGATTGGAATTTGGAACTTAGGAGTTGTTCAGTGTTTTTTTTATGGGTTCCGGAGTAGTTTCTGAGGCTTACTATCCGGAAAACCCAGGATACACGTCATGTAGTTCCTTGGACACACGCCGTGTGTTCTTCTATTCGGGAAGAAAGGGAAAAAAAATTTAAGTACACACTGTGTACCCTAAGTACACGTCGTGTAGTCTCTTACCATTTCATAGGCCGTGTGGGTAGAGACACGAGATAGGGATGTTTTGGGGGGGAACGCGCCGTGTACCGGTTGTACACGTCGTGTAGTGTCGACCCGGTATCCGCCCGTGTAACTAACAACACAGACGGAGGAAACCTTAAGACGTACACACCGTGTCTACCTTGAACACGTCGTGTAGTCTGACCTAGGTACCCAGCCGTGTCACGAACAACACGGGCCGATGAAAGCTTGTAGAGTACATGCCGTGTCTATTTCTACACATTCCATGTAGTTTTGTTTTAGGAGAGTCATGTGGCTTAAGCCGTGTTGAAGTTATCAGGCAGGGAAGAAGGATTCAAGTACACGCCGTGTGTTAAGACAACACGCCGTATAGTTGGGGTGATACACGACCAGTTTTGGCAGAAGTACACGCCCATGTGAAAGACTTAAGGGAACACACCGTGTAGTTAATATACACGCCGTGTAGTCTTGTTTTGTAAAACCTAAATGTTTTTCTTCTCTTGTTCCCTTCTTGGCCTCCTTGTTTTCGGTCCTTGATAATATTGATCTAAGGTGTGTGTTTGACCTTGTAGAGTCATGCCACCAAGACAAACACCAGTTATTCTCCAGGAGAGTGGCGACGATTATACTCCTGAGATGGTGGTCCATGGGCTACCAGTTGATCCTCCAGCAGTGATAGATGTGGTGCCAGCCATTATACCGGACACAGGCACGAATGCGCAGTTCTGTGAAGGCTTCATGTGGTTCATGTAGACCTTCTAGGGAGAATCTCAGGCCTCCACATCTATGGCAGAGCTGACGCATATATTTCAGCAGCAGCATCCACCTACGTTTTCAGGGGATGGCGGACCACAGGCCACGGAGTCTTGTCTGGGTTATATACAGACCATTTTCGAGCATCTAGAGATGCCTCCTGGGTGGAGGGTCAAGCTCACTACATAAATTCTGCGTGATTCCGCCAAGAGGTGGTGGGATGTTACCACCCAGACCGAGCATCACCGATACATGGCATGGGAAGATTTTCAGGCAGTCTTCTATGAATTATTCTTCCCAAAGACGTTGAGGGTAGATCGATCTCGAGAGTTCATGAATCTGCAGTAGGGAGCCATGTCAGTGATGGATTATTCTACTCTCTTCACTGATCTTCAGTGTTTTTCACCCGTTCTGGTGGGTGATGAGGTGTTGAGGGATAGACACTTTGAGGATGATCTTCAGTGTGACATCTGAGCACTGGTAAATGTTTTTAGGTTGCCTACCATACATGCTATTATGAACCAGGTACTAATTACTGAGCGGAACCTGCAGGAAGCTAGTGGTGTGGTCCAGAGCGGTTCGACACCAGTTTCTGGTACTATTCCTACCGGTAAGAGGAAGAGGCAGATGGATTTCTCTCACGGTGGTAGTAGTATCCATAAGAATACTTTAGGTGGCCAGGTTATATGCTACCAGTGTGGTAGAGAGGGGCACAAGAGACCTCATTGTCCACGAGACCTAGTGGAGTGTCGAGATTACAGAAATATGGGTCATCTCCAGCGTTTTTGTAGGGCGTTTCCACCAATGGCTAGTGAGAGGGGTTCTGTGCAGACTCTGTATGCAGGAATAGGACCAGAAAATTCTTACCAGTCGGAAAATTGGGGTACGTTAGGGCATGCAGGAAGAGATGGTGGCCGTGGCCATGGTAGCCAGACACCAAGATCTCAGAGGCAGCAGGGCGAGTCAGCTCAGGGTAGTCAGGCTGTGTCGTAGGGTCGTGGCACTGGGCAGGCATATGTAGTGCAACAGACCCAACAGGAGCAGGATCCTGGACCTTCCACTGTCAGAGGTACTATTCTAGTTTCTTCTTTCTTATCTTCTACACCTTTCGATACTGGTGCTACACATAGCTTTATATTTGTGCCCGTTGTGGAGAGCTTTGGGCTCTATGTTTCTTTTTCTTCAGATATCATGATGCTAGACACACCGTTGGGAGTGAGGACAGCTGGTGTGCATCAGTTCAAGGAGTGCCCCCTTGAGGTTGGTGGGTTTCACTTCCTATGGGACCTCTATGTCTTAGAGATGACAACTTATGATGTCATTCTCAGGATAGATTGGTTGGTACCCTTTTGAGCCTTTATGGATTGCTATTGTCTTAGGGTGAGTTTCACATCACCAGAGGGCGAAGAGTTTCTATACAAGGGTGAGTGGGATGTCCAGGCAAGCCAAGCTAGACCTGAGCATTGTGGGCGAGGTGGAGTGACAACCTAGATTGCGAGCTTATATCTGGATGATCGAGGAACTTGTCAGAAGGATTTCCCTCCAATGGTTGATCATTTCAGGGATGTCTTTACAGATGACTTTTCAGGCCTACCTCCAGAGCATGAGGTCGATTTCTCTATTGATCTTGTTCTAGGAGTGGCACTGGTGTCCATTCCTCCTTATAGGATATCCACACTGGAGCTGCAGGTGCTTAAGAGGCAATTAGAGGAGTTACAAGCAAAGGGTTTTATCCGACCCAGTACTTCTCCTTGGGGTTCGTCTATCCTATTTGCTAAGAAGTCAGACGGTACCCTCAGACTCTATGTGTACTATCAGAAACTGAACCAGCTGGAAGTTAAGAACCGATATCCCTTACAGAGGATTTATGATCTTTTTTATCAACTTCGAGGTGCACGAGTGTTCTCGAAGATTGACTTGAGATCCGAATATCATCAGCTACATGTGAGACCATCAGACATGCCGCTTACAGCCTTTCGGAGCAGATATGGTTTATATGAGTACTTGGTCATGCCATTTGGACTCACGAACGTGCCAGCAGTTTTTATGGCTCTGATGAATCGTGTGCTCCACCCCTATCTGGATTCTTTTATGGTAGTCTTCATGGATGACATCTTGGTGTACTCTCACACTCGAAATGACCATGCCACCTATCTTGAGATCATTTTGAGTACACTGAGAGAGCATCAGTTATATTCTAAACTCTCAAAGTGCCACTTTTGGATAGACCAGATTCACTTCCTAGGTCATATTATTTCAGAGGCAGGAGTTGCAGTATACCCAGAGAAGGTGAGAGCAGTAGTTTCCTGGGATCATCCTAAGAACGTGTTTGAGATACGGAGTTTCTTGGGGATGGCTAGTTACTATAGGAATTTTATACAGGACTTCTCCCACTTATCAGCGTCGTTGACAGGTTTGACTAAGAAGGGTGTGAAGTTTGTTTGGTCAGAATCATTTGAGACAGCCTTTCAGGAGATGAAGGGTAGGTTGACATCATCACCAATCCTGATACTTATAAAGAAAAGGAAGATCTATACAGTCTACTATGATGTATCAGGTATTGGTTTGGGTCTAGTTTTGATGCAAGGTGATCGAATTGTTGCGTACGGGTCCCGACAGTTAAGTCCACATGAGAGGAATTACCCAACGCATGACCTTGATTTGGCTGCAGCTGTTCATGCGTTGCACTGTTAGTGACGTTGTCTCTTGGGAGAGAATTTTGTGGTTTTCACCGACCACAAAAGTCTCAAATACATATTTACTCAGTGTGACTTGAATCTGAGACAGTGAAGGTGGGTTGAATACCTTCAGTCCTTCGACTTTGAGCTTACCTATACACCTGGTAAGGGTAATGCGGTAGCTGATGCACTGAGTAGGAAGACTCAAACACAAGCAGTGTAGGAGGCCAGAGGTGAGTGGCAGCTTATGGATTTTTTCTCTAAGATGCATTTGGAGGTGCACGATAGTCATGGGAAAACCTATATTTTTTCCTTAGTTGTGACTTATACCCTCCTGGATAGAGTGAGGATGAGACAGCTATCGGATTCAGAAGGCCTAGTTCTATGGGATTCGGTGGCAAGTGAGGACCCTCCTCCTGGATGGAAAATAGGCGATGATGAGGTACTGCATTTCCATGGACAATTGTGGGTTCCAGGGGATATACACGAGGAGTTGATGTGGGAGTTTCATGATTCAGCTTGGGAAGTTCATCCCGGAGTTACCAAAATGTACTGTGACTTGAAACGTCAGTATTAGTGGTCAGGTATGAAATGGGAAGTATATGGTTTTGTTACGAGATATTCCACCTATCAGCAGGTGAAGGTGGAGCATCAGAGGCCAGCCAGACTATTATAATAGTTACCCATTCCAGAGTGGAAATAGGATGATGTCGCGATGGACTTCGTGACTGGTTTGTCGAGGTCTTCTCGAGGTAGTGATGTCGTGAGGATTGTTATAGACAGACTTACAAAGGTAGCTCACTTTTTTAGATCAAGGAGACCTTCGATGTTGACGAGCTTATAAAGTTATATATCTGAGAGGTAGTATTTCTTCATGGGGTCCCTCATTCTATTGTTTTTGATAGGGACGTCTTCTTTACATCTCGTTTCTGGAAAAATTTTCACAGGGCATTGGGTACACAAGTGCTTCTGAGTATAGCTTACCACCCTCATACCGATGGCCAGTCAGAGCATACGATATAGGTTCTTGAGGACATGTTTCCTGCATGCGTCCTGGACTTTGGGGGCTCTTGGGAGAAGCACATACCCCTGGTCGAGTTTTCTATAATAATAGTTTTCAGGAAACTATTGAGATGGAACCTTATGAGGCTTTATATGGTAGGTCATGCCGATCACCTTTGTGTTGGATGGAGGTAGGTGAGGCAGCTTTACTGGGACCATGTATTGTGCAGGAGACTTCTGAGTAGGTCCATTTGATTCATAAGTAGATGGCTACTACACAGTCTCATCAGAAATCTTATGTTGATCGTCGTAGACGACCCTTGGAGTTTGCGGTCGAGGATCAGGTTTTCTTGCGTGTTTCTCTGAGGTTGGGACACAGGCGGATCAGGAGACGGGGTAAACTATCACTGAGGTATGTGGGGTTGTTTGAGATTCTGGAGAGAGTATGGCCGGTTTCCTATTGGTTGCAGTTACCAAAGAGGTATCGGGTCATGCACAACGTCTTCTACGTATCTCAGCTATGCCATTATCACTCAGACCAGTCTCATGTTTTTCAGCCCGAGGAGGTTGAGCTTCAGGACGATGCATCCTTTGAGGAGCATCTGATTCGTATTGTTGATAGGAGCACGAAGGTTCTCTGAGGCTGGTCAGTTCCTCTCGTATGGGTGTTATGGCAGCATGGCCGAGTTCAGGACGAAACCTGGGAGCGGGAGATCGACGTATGTGCTCAGTGGCTAGAGTTGTTCACCGTTGTATCTTCACCACCCTTGGAAGGGAAATTCGGGGATGAATTGCTTTAAGGGGAGAAGTTTGTAAGAACCTGGTTCTTATTCTTGAGGTACAGGTTTCTTCTTTTCCCTTTCCATTAAGTGTTTTTGAGAAAATAAGGAAAATGGGGGGAAATCCCAAATTTTTTGGGTACGTGCCATGTACTTTTCCACACGCCGTGTACTTTGGCAGTGTGGGATGAGTACACAGGGCGTGTAGGCCTGTCGGCGATGAAGGGTGTAAAAACTAACTACATGTCGTGTACCTAGTATTTACATGTCGTGTAATCCGTCGGCAGGTGAACAGTAAGGCGGTGGAGGCAGCTGGCAGCGGAGCGACCGTACACGTCGTGTAATCAGAAATACAGGCTGTGTACTTATGTCGACAGATGAACAGTGTTGCGGTGAAAAGAAGTCTCCAGAGGAACAGTTTAAAAAAAATGAAAAGTACATTCCGTGTAGTTTGTTTTTTTTTACTTAAAATGGGTAGTATCCCCCTCATTTGGCAGAGGAGGCTTTGAATTCGTTTTGGAGATGGGAGATGAGGCCGGAGATTCGGAGATCTCCCGACCGCACACCGGGAATCCGAATCCTTCTCTGATGGTCTCGATTGAACTGCACGGGTGAGTTCTTCCCTCTACTTGTGTATTTCTTACCAATTCTTTCCCAAGGGAAAATTATTTGAGTTTTAATTCAAGTATGTTTATCCCATATCTATGTTGTTCTTGGAAAATTCGGGAGGCATCGTTCACATATACCGATCAGAGACGATCGAGGTAGGTGGACTGATTTTTATTTTCAACTGTTGTGTTGAAATTGTGTACTATTGTGCTATGCGCCCATGGTTGGGTTGTCATATGGATGAGGTCTTTTCTAAAAAAATATCTAGAATTTTATAGATAATCTAATGATAAGTTTAAACTGCTGTTTGGGATCACTTCTTGAATCCAGGACCACCCCAGGGGTGCGTTCCTCTGTTTAGCTGTTTGGACAGGATACCCGAGGGTATTCCATGATTATATTGTGCATTGCATTTTCTTGAGGGAAAGTTTATATAAATTTTTTGTTTATGCTTTGGGCTCGGCTCGGTTCCTTTATCCTGAGGCCAGTGTTCTATTAGCCTGTGGGCAGTGTTCTATTAGCCTGTGGGCAGCGTTTTCCTTAGCCTGTGGGTAGTGTTTGGTTAGCCTGAGGGTAACCTTTGTTTATGCCTATGGCCAGTAGTTTCTATGCCTGAGGGAAATATCATGTATGCCTAAGGGAAATTATCTTTATGCCTGAGGGAAATCACCTGCGGGTATTTGATTCTGTTACTAGAGGGTAAGGATAGTATGTATGAGGACACGGATATTTAGAATATTCATTGTGGTGATTTTCTATGTTGTACCTGCCAAGACGAAGCACAAGCTTGGAGGTGATAAGTAATAATTAAAATGGCAATGAAACTAATAGTGATAGTTACTTTTGAGTACTTACTAGTTTACTACATTTACTTTTGCACACTACCGTTGCACATTTTCTCTGACAGTTGGGCACGAGCCTTTGGTGGGTGCCTACTGGGATTTATTTTTCACACCCTGTTTGGGTCATGTCTTTGGCCCAAATAGACTATATTGTTGCAGGTTTCGACAGGGGAAAGGGTCCCTATACAGGTACATGATTGTAGCAAAGGAGTCGGAGAGCATGGGACCAAGCTTAGGCTTGCGATGCTGCTGCGTTCTGTTCACTCTGTTTTGTTCTGTTTGTTGTACCCTATACTTTGAGTTGTATTGTATTATATTGCAGTGTATCCTGTTTTGGATGCTTTCATAGAAATAGTGACATGATGAATTTTTATATATAATTTTTGGTTATCTTTTACTGAAGTTGTTCATTTCTAGTTCATATTTTTTACTGATTTTGTTTTTGTATGTTATATTTTCTTTCCGTTGCGCTACACTTTGAAAAATGAGGGCATAGTTTCCCCACTATCAGATAGGGGCCCTCACTGCTAGTTAGTAGACTCTGGCGTTTGGGGAAATTTTCTTGAGGTTATGTGACCAACTGGGTTCAGGGCACCATTGTGTGGCTTCTGGATCCGGGACGTTACAACGACACATCGAATCAATCTAAAATACATGGGAAATCAAAAAAAAAATCTTGTTATTGGCCGATTAGTTGGGAGGAGCTCAAATGTTACAATAACAGAAATGGAATTATTACAGGAACATAGATATGTGTTGCTGAATAGTGAAATTGAAGATCCATTTATTAAAGAGTTGAGGATATAAACAAAAATATGAATAAGAGGAAGAACACAAAATGAGAATGATATAACAAAAGCTGTTAATAAAGATCTTGTAGAATATTTTGCATGATGTGTAAGTTCATAAATATTGTAATCAATACAGATATTAGGTTGATACATATATTTTTTAAATCTAATAATGTATATTAATTTTTTTTCAGATCATGATTAATGATACTCGAGTAGAGTTATTAGAAGATTTGAAGTTTTTTTCTTGAGGTCCTCTAAAACAAGCTATAAAGTTTGACACTTACAATGTGAATGACTTTAGATTCTATACAGTTAATCAGGAAGAGGGTTTGAAAACATAGAATAGTGGAATATTTATGTTTTCTGAAGTGTAATACTATGTAAAATTAACTGATATTATCATATTAAACTACCACGTACATTTTTTAGTTATTTTATTCAAATTCAATTGGGTGGATATTATCAGGGGTGTTAAAAGAGATTCCTTGCAATTTACTTCTGTAAACTTCTCTCACTTGATGGTTGTTGGTGACTGTGAACTACATGATTCATATATCTTATCATCGCAATAAAAAATGGTATATTATATGAAAGATTTTGTGGATTAAGTTTGGAGTGTAATTACTCACGTAAAACAAAAAAACTTGTATGATATGGGTGATGAAGTGGAAGATTTGACCTATGACATTGAATCCCATCAACAGCAAGAAGCAGACTTATTTTTCCATCATGATATTGAAAATATTGGTATTACAAGAGTGGATAAAGTAGATGATTTAATGATGGAGCAGGAAGCTGACATGATTGAAGGAGAAAATGATTGTATGTGCAGTTATCCCTTCATTTATCAACCACTTATGTCATTTTTGCAGTCAGTCATTAACATTGTTATGTATATTTTGTTTGTTAGTACTGTGCATCTATTATCATTTCTATTTTTTTGTCTGCATGAATTTTTTGAAATATGTGTTCTGAACTTAATTTTATTTGATTAAATGACAAGAATGTTGAGGAAGCGTTATAATCACACTACGGGGTCAAAGAGTTTTTCTAGAATTCGATCGACTTTGGTAATATTTTCATTAGTTTAAATATTTATTATACAATTTTATCTATTTAATATATTAAATTTTTTATTTATCTTTATTTAATGTAGTCACTGAGTTTAGGCCACCAAACATCCCAAACAGAAGTGTGGTTGAATGTTCATAAAAAATCTGATGGGATTTTTGTTAATGAGATTGCTAAAGAAGTTGGGGTGTGAATTTATTTTTCATTATAATAACTTATTATCAGTTTTCACTATGTTAATATATATTTCTTCTAATATGACTGAAATTTGAATTATAGGTAAAAATTAAAGAACTATGGGATGTCAATCCCACACAGCCCTACTCAGTCTCCCAGGATGACCCAATTGGTAAAGTTCTTGGAAAGGAGCATCCTGGTCAAGTGCATAGATGGGTTTGGGACTATTACGATTTAAGGTCTTTGGCAGACAAATGGGGATTTCAAGTGATGAATGGTGGTAAGAAGATAAATCACAAAACTTCAAAATAATTTATCTCACAGACTTTTATTCATTTTAAGTTTAAATATAAATATACAACACTGTTTAATTTTCAATATAATTGTCTTACAGGTGTCGGTAGTAGGAAATAGAGATGGAGATGGAGAGGGTGACAAGCATAGTTCACCATTGGGTAATGATTAGTGGAGAGTGTTTTTTCATGTATCAGTACGTCCAATGTGGGTAGTTTTTATCTTTTTCTTTTATTTTAGATGGGATTAGGATAATGGGTGCCCTATGTATGTGTTGTATAGCCATGTGTCTATATGTTGTGTTTCAACTATCTATAGAGATTGAAATTTATATATGAGCATATATGATGTTTATTTTCTTGTATCTCTTTTACATATAGGTTGATTCTTTTAATGCGTCGTGTTTTGTTTTATTCTTTCAATGTATTGAGAAATGTATTATTTATTTCAATGTGTTGTTTTCCTTAGTCAATGTGTCGATTATTTATGTTTTGGTGTGAATCAACATATGTTTATTCTTTAGTTTTAACATATTGTTTTCCTTGTACATTGATGATATATTTTATGATCTGGTAAAATTTTCAGTGTCAATGTTTTGTTGTTCTAGTTTTAGGTTTCGGGGCTGCAGAACCTACAACCTATTTTTTTTAATTCATGATATAGAGGTAGTTTAAATCACCACTAAATATGACAAAATTTTACTTAGTAGTGGTTTTATCCATATTAGTAGCAGATTTTTCAGTAAAAAAGGCCAGACTTTAGACTATTTATAGGTCTTGGGCCCCTTTGTCTTGTTCTTCCTTTTCTTATTCACCACAAGGATTGTGGGTTTATCACTCCTCGTGTCCTTATCCACTTGGAGAATCAAGGTCAGAAGTTCCAAAAGAATCTTCTCACTATTTCTCATATTGTAATTAACAATAAAGTTAGAGAAGGTCTTGGGCAGTGATGAAAGTATGAGATATGTACGTAACTCATCCAGGAATTTAATCCCTAAGATTTCCAAGAATTAAATGTAGCCAATAAGCTTGACTACATGAGGCCCAATTGTCAAAGACTCTCCAAGCTTAGTTGTGAACAAATCATTGGAGATTTAATACCTCTCTTGTATCACCTTCTCTTGATAGAGATCCCGAATGTGAGACATCATTCTATAGGCATCTATATCCTTATGTTTATTTAAAATATCATTAGACATGGATGGTAGCACAAAGCACTAAAGATTTGTAGTATCATTCAGATGTTTATCGTAGATATATAACTCTTCATCACTTGCCTCATTACCATACACAATTGGTAAAGGTTCTTCCAGCATATACAATTTACTTTCATGGCGAAGGATGACTCACAGGCGCCTTTGCCACTCTTGGAAATTAGTGCTGGTGAGAAGGTTTTCCTTATCAAGTATGGATTGAAATGATATGTTTGATGTCATTTTATTGTTGTTTCTATAAAATAAGATAAGAATAATTTTAGTACTTTATCTGATAAATTTTAGACAATTAAATAAATAATATATTTATTAATCTCCCGCTATTTTATTGAAACCTAATAGCCCTCACCATTGGCTTCAGAATATCCTATTGCTTTGAAATTCAAGTGGAAAGGATCCATATTCCCATTCTCATTACCCCAAATTTGGTTATTCAAGAAAATTAAATAGTTTTAGGTGGGTATTACAAATGCCAATTGTGTTAACTTACAACTCCTTAATATGTTGAGTAGACTCCCCAATCCTAAAATCATTAATTTATATTTCCTCAACCTTTGCCTCTCAGTTACACCAAGTCCTAATTTGGCAATCAACCCTTGATGTGAACCAAGTTAAGTCAACCTAAAACCTCATGCTAGAATTCCCTGATAATTGAAATCACCCCAACTTTGGTTGGTCAAACACTTTGAACTATGGTTCGATTCTAACCAAATTAATGGAAGGTTATACCGACTTAATATTTTATTGAGGGATTTTATCCTTTTATGAGTAAATTTCCAATTATTATATTTATTACATGCTTGTTAATATTAAGTGGGATTACTTAAGTGATTAACCATGTCTTAGATAATATTTATGCATAAGACAGTTTATTTTAGTTTTATCTTGCATGCTTTTCAATTCATTAATTATGCGATCACGACAATATATCCATGATGAAATAACCATAAAACTGATAGAAATAAAATAAAGGGTGTGACTATGAGCTTATACTAATGGTTATTTTTTCTAGTGGTTGATAAACTAAATTTTGGACTAGGGTAGAAACATCTTAAACCAATTGAGCTTTGTGTTTACAACTTTCAACATGTCCACCTTTGTATCTCCTTGGATTGGTTTCATCTCGGCTCCTAACTTGAACCACCTCCACTAGCTTGGGAGCTCCATCCATTACATATGTCTTTTACTCACACACATGTGAGTGGGAATAGGGGTTTACATAAAAGAAATCATGGGCACACAGGTCCTATATAATAATGAGGAGAGAAGGCATGCAGACCAATGATTTAATTTAATAATAAATTAAATAAAACTAATCACATACAAAAGGTCTAGTCTATCTTCTGATCATCCACATGCATGAAACATATTACACATTTAATAAAACTAGCATTCAATTATTTAATCATTCTTATTTAAGATAAATCTCACTCAAATCGATTAATTATTATATTTAATTAATAAATCCTTTTATCTTAATTCTTATCCGAATTTTCTTGAGATTTTCATCCATTATAATTTTAAAAAAATTAAATAAATTCATTTAAAATTAACTATGTACATAGCTTGTACCTTGGAGGTAACACAATGAATACTCGTCCGATTCTACCCAACATGTATTATACTCGTATATTGTTTTACTCTTGTGGAATATGGAATACATGACTTATCACGTACTTTTACAACGTGTACTTCATGGATGATTACACTAATTACATGATTTTTTGGTCACGTGTTATGCTTCAATGCACGTAGAGAAACAAATTGTAATACGTATCATACATGATATCTAGATCTGAACATTACATAGATATTAATTAAACATTTAAATATTTATGTATATTAAAACCAATCAGATGACATGTCCTATCTTTATGACCACACATAAGTACATGTCTCAAGGTTTACATAGTAAAATAAATAAATTTTAAATCTTCATAACTTGGTATAAGTACACGGTGTGTACACCTCTCACCGTCTATTTGAGACACACGCCTAGGGACTCGGTATATAGTATGTTCCTTAAAAAATTGGAGTACACGATGTGTCCAATGAGCCACATGCCATGTTGACTCCGTGTTACATGATCACCAGTCGGGTAGGTCGTGTATTGAATACATGGCATGTTTCTGATCCTAAGGTAATACACACCGCGTTCAATGGGTCACACGACGTGTAGTCCGGATGACCATGCACCATTCTGTCCTGATCAACACACGGTGTAATAATTAACTACATCATGTGTCATCAATGCACACAGTTTGAGTAATTACCGAATTAACTCCTGGTGCATTGAACACAACTACACAGTGTGTAACTCCAGGTACATGATGTGTACTGTTGTTTTATCCTAGCAGAATCCTTGGCACCTCCAGACGAGTTCCTTGATTTTATTTTAATCATAAAATAAAACATCTCGATTAGATCTACGATAAATGGAGGATAAATAAACATATCTCACAATTCAGATTAAAATAACGATTAAGCTTGAATTTAAAAACTAAATTAAAAATGTGTAAATCACCAACGATCTTAAATAATTATAAAAATTATGTGTTTTCTCCAATATCACTTGTAGGTTTTAGGAGCAGAGGAAGTGTGTGATGGGTGGTGCCCAACTTATCTTTTTTTTCCATGATCGATGATCAATCCAAGATCTATACAATGTTTGATCATCGTGATCAATGGAATTGAATCAAAGATAAACAATATTAATCATGCCAGAACCGAGAGAGATGAGATCAACACATATTGTTTATAATTAATTTAATTAGATAAAGAATTACCTTTAAGGAATTCCTTCTTCATTGATGAATCTAATGACGGATCTGCAGTGCACCATCATTGCATTGTAGAAATCGAGTGTATATTTCCTCTAGCGGTGATCCACATGTGTTCTAGGAATCTCCAAACATCATTGAAGGAGTCTTCGGGTGCTAGCACGGAAGATCCTTGTGCTTGTGCCATCCGTCTTGATTGCCTCGAGAATTGATTATAAATCATTCTCCTTGATTTGGTGGATGAGGATTACTCTTCGTTCTTGGGAGAATTCTTAGATAAGGGAGATCTCTAGGCTTTAGAGGATTCTCCAAGATTGTTGTGTACAAATGAATAGGATTATGAGAAAATAACATAATTGGGTATTTGTATTGCTAAGGTTAAAATAATATAATTACACAAATGCCCTTAATTATTATTTAATCATAAAAAAAACCTCATGTCAAATAATAATTGTAATATTATTATTTCTCAACACGTACTTAACTTGCGAATTATAAGTAAATATTATTTAATTAAATAATATTCAATATTATCATTTTTCACTACACTATTAAACTCGGTCTGCCATTCCTCTACAATATTTATTGGGCCTTGAATAATGTCTATTTATTTATTAAATAAATATCACTACATTATTCTCCAATAAATAAATAAATATTATATTCACAAAATAGAAAATAAATATTTATTAAATATTTCGCTCATAGTATATTCTCTCGAATAACTAATGATAGAATAAATGTGATCAAGCATACATGAATAATTATTAAACCACATATGAGAATAATATTTATTCAAATTATTAAATAATAAATAATAATATATTATTTAACTGGGATTCTGGATACATTTAGTGTGTTACCCTCTAGGTCTCTTTCTCAGTGGCATTAGGCGAAACAGTCTAAAGTACAAGGTTATCATCTAACAACATGCCAAACCACACATAGAAAAAGAAGTTAATATTGTAATGACATTTCACCTTATACGAATGCTTACCATGTAATATAATCCATTTATCACAATATCTCAAACTGAGTAGGTTGCATGTCAGTTCCATCAACCTATATGCTTGATATCTCTTTCTTTGACTTTTCGGAAATAGAACTTGCCTATAGATCACCATGACTGTGGATTTATTTAGGCTATATCATTTTCATCAAAGGGTCTGAGATATTAACTTCTTTTAAATAACGGAAGATAAAAATCATTTCTCGCATTATTCATTAATGCAATATTACTTATGACACACCCAACATATCCTACCTCGTCGCAAACATTTGTCATCATAGTTTCCATCAATACATCTAAATGTGTGACTCATAATAATCATTAATAATAATCTTAAAATCTAAGGACCAATACACACATCTGTAAATAGGAACATCGAATGACACATAGAAATGTGTATTTCCTACTGGCGGGTCTCGTTCTCATAATATCCATAATGGATATTACCAAGGGCGCACACCATGAGAAGGTGTATCAAAGTCTTATGAGTCTCCACCCCTAATAGTTTGAATCATTTGTGTCTCTCAAATGATATCATCTGACTATAGAACATATATTCAAGAATAGTGTCGTATCACTTCTAAGTTCTCATCATAGCGAGGAACTTCTATGACCTTTTAGTGTGATAATTACTCTTAGGACATTATCACATACAATGTCACGCAGAAGAACAATAATGATGTGATAAGTAGTTTATTAATATTCAAAAAAATGAATAAAAGTTTATCATAGAGTACAAAGAAGTTGGTTTTAGGGCACCAACTCCAACATTATCTCCTGCCAAAATACACTTTTCTCAAGAGTCATTCGTGCCAAATATTTGTCTAACTTCGACTTCATGCATGCCCATCTGGGACCTCGGCCCAGCTTTATGAGGAGGAGCATCTAGGGTGAAAATCCTCTTCTTGAGAAAGGGGTTTTTTGGAGAATCACTAATGGGAATGATGTATATGTTTGGAGTGATTTGTGGCTAACTGATCTTTCAACCCTGAAAGTTTCATCACATGTTGTTCCGAGCTTTGAGAACACAAGGGTGCATGAGTTGATTAACATCTCTCTGGATGATTGGGGTCAAGATCAGATTTACTCTTGGTTCAACGAAAGGGACCGCCATCTCATATTCATCATACCCCATGCACTAGATGTGGGTATTGATCAACACTATTGGATAGGGGTACTCTCAGGAGTGTTTGCAATTCGATCGGGTTATAAGCTTTTGGTGAATGAGTTTTCTTTTTGGCCACTATCTTGCATGCTGGAAAGATATTTGGATGCTCAATATCCCACCCAAAGTTAAATTTTCTTTGTGGTAGACCTGATCTAGAGATCTCCTTGACATGTGACCTCCTTATGCAGTGGCACCTCGCAACAAATGATATTTGTCCGATTTGTCAGCAGGAGGTTGAATCTCCGGTGCGTACAACTCTTTTGTGTTGGGCTACAGAGGGTGTGCAGAAGGAATGAAAATGAAACTTTAAGGATTTTTTTATCCTTCTATGGATTTGGACCATAATCTTCATCAATGGGTGCGCTCCTTGGATCTGAGGATGGTCAGGTTGATTTGCACCGCTGTTTGTCACGAACCAACCCGGGTCGACCCTGAACCGATCACCCGAGCCGGTCCGCGACATGGCCCGAGAGGCATTCCCGATCCTCCTGGGCTGGCGACAAGTGCCAGGGCATCAATAGAGTAAAAATGGGAGCAATTTTGCCCAATGAAAATAAATAAAGTAGTGGAAAGAAACAAAAGAGAACAACACAAAGTGAATAATCACCACGAAAGGAAAAGAACGACCAACAATACATACTAACCTAACCGTGACCAAAACCCCTTGAAACTATGAGAGTATCTCACCAGTCCACAACCAACTCTCACCCATAAAGAGCAAGCTCAAGTCAAACCTGCAATAGAAACTAAAAACAGGAAAACACTATAGGCCTGAGTATTAAAACTCACTAGGTGTGCCCAACAAACTATTCCCAATGCACTACCTTTAAGTAAATAATTTACTAATTTCAGGTTTGAACTAAATTATATAAAATATTGGTTTCCACACACACTTTCATTTCTAAACAAGTAACAGTCCATTGACCTTTTTAATTTAGAACAAGTTTAATGTTGAAAAAAACAGGTGCATTGCATTTTAAAACATTTTGCAAACAATTTAGAAATCCAAACTTTAGTTGTTAGTCAAAAGGAAAACCACACACAACACACAACACACACTAAGGAAAATGGAAAAAGTGGCACATAGGGGCCAGCAACCGAACTCGACCTCTTAATCATCCACCACATACAAATAAACACTAAAAAGAACATGGGTCGAACCTAGGAGCTCGTGAACAATCCAAAACGTACTATACATGTGACTCATCCTGAAGGCATGCCTACTCTCGATGGCGTCATAACACCCTAATGCCTGGTGTTGCCCTACATGGCCTAATCGAGGGGCCCAATCCCCTAACAAAGCATCATCCGTACTAGGGGTCACTAGCCAGTGTGTAATTTAAACTAATGCAGTAATCGTTCTCAGAATATTCACTTATTATTCCAAGTTCCCATGTCAACATGTATAATAAATAGGAAAGGGGTGAGTCGAAAAAGTCAATCAAGTATCACAACCATCACACACAAATCATGTAGTCAACGTACACTAAATATCACCTCTGAGACACCCCAAAGAGGGTTTTCCAAAATAGTTTATTTTATAAAAAGTGCCAAACGGGCCTTCACCAATTTTAACAGAAATCCTCATTTCTCAAGAGAACTAAAACACTTGTTCACGCTTTAAAATAAATCATTTATCAATAAACCAGAACTACATTTAAAATTATGTGAATTATGTTTAAAGGCCAAATGGGCATTCTTTCACTATAAGGTGTCTGCTCATTAAGAAAATATTTCAAGTGTTGTGTATAAAATAAACGGATCTTTTTTACATAGAGTGATCATTTAAAAATTGATTATCTAATACTATTGCTTATTTATTTAAAATTAATAAAATATCAAGAAATTGATAAATTCTGAATTTAAAGGTGAGTGTAGTGGGGGACCTACCTTGTCTCGCTTTCCAAACACAAAGGCGAGTCACGCCTCACACAGACGCACAAACACGCCCAAGCCGATGACCGCAGTATCACGAGTTTTCCTTGCCAATGCGCTGTGAAAAACGGAAAACAACTGAAAACCCATAACCAATGACTTATAACAATCCAAATGAACAAACAACACAAAAACCACCTCGACATACTTACAAAACATACTTCTCACCATTTAAATTATTTCCTAAAAAACAGTAAAATTTATGAAACATTTTTCAAAAAGGAACTCAGAGCTTTAAACACTCAAAACCTATTCAAAGCTGCTTTTATGATCAACCACGGATCCTCAACATACCCGAACAGAAAACACATGACTTGATCAGTCGAATAAACTAATTTCATAACATAATTAAAATACACCACACGGCAAATCCATTTTGAAACCATACACACACCACTTTAGAAACTGTAATCCAAAAGTCCACTCAAGGAAGTTCAATCACCAAACTCAACATCACATTTATACTTCTAAGACCAAAACATGTTTCAAAAAAAAAGAATTACCAATCACTTGCAAAACCAACCAACGAATTCTTAAATGAAAAGTGGGGTGCACTACTTAATAATTTATGCCAAAAGATCAAGCAACAGAAACCAAACACCGCATACCACAAATATTAACTATAATAAATATACCAAAACACTAAGTAACAACTAAGGGTAGTTATAAAATAATAATTCAGTGAAATAATAAATTTTTAAAGGTAACCCGCAAAGGGGATCATACCTCAACACAAGGTAGAATGGCAACGCACCCCCGAGACTGGTGCGTGATCACATTCTCACCTCAATAGTATGCTCTAGAAGCATAAATAAACACTGCGCAAACAATATTGAACCCCAACACATAGGGTTTTAGAAAAAATTGAACCCTCATCAAAGAATATACTTGCCATAAAACCTTACCGAAGGGGAAGGTCGTCACCGGAGGAAGAGGGCGCCGACAAGGGGCTGACGCCGGGGAGAGGGCGGCACCGGCAAAGAGCAGCTCACCGAAGGTCGCGGGTCAGGGACGGTGCATGCTAAACAGGGGACGTTGGGGGGTTGCAGGTGGTGTCGGGGGTAGCTGGAGAGGGGAAAAAACAACCAGACAGGGGTTCACCCTACTGGTTGCTAAAGAAGGGAGCGCTGCACCCTGGAGGGGTGCCGACTACGAGTCGGGGTGGCGCACCGAAGGAAGATAGCCGGAATGGGGGGTTGTGCCGGAGACAGCTGGAGAGGAGGTTCGTTGTCACCGGAGCAGGGGATGCACGCTGGAGAGGGAGAGGGAGAGGGCTGCTCGGGAGGGAAAAAAACTCCAAACAGGGAGACCGAGAGGGGCTTCGCTGCTGGAAGAAGGAGGATGATGCTGGCCGGTTGGGGTGGCTGCTAGGCACTGCAGGGAAGGAGGAGATCAGGTGGCCGGCACAGAGGGTGGAAGCCGGAGGCACGGCGGGTGCAAGCGTCGGAGCAGCTAGAGGAAGCTGGGGCGCGCGGTGCAGGGTAGGCTGAGGGGGGGTGAGGCGTTGTGCAGCTGCCGGCTGGAGGAGGAGTGGCATGTGGTGCAGCGCTGCAGGAGCGGTGGTTGGACAGGAGGTGGAGGCCGGCCGGAGGTTGATGTGCATGAGGGTGTGCTGGACGTGGAGGGGAAGGGGGCCGAGGTTGGCGCTGTGCAGGGCAAGCAGGGCGGAAGTGGAGAAGCAGTAAGGCGGTGTTGTGCGGGCTGCAAGTAGAGGAGCAGCAAGGCTTCTGCGCGGGATGCTATAGGAAGAAGAGGAGAAAAAAAAAGAAAAGGGCGTTGTGCGGGAGAAGAACAGAAGGCAGAGCAAGGTGCATCTACGGAAGAGGTGTGGTTGGGAGGGTTGCGCCTGGACCAAATCGCAAGGGAGGGGGGTTGGCGGTGCGCTGGAAAGAGGAAGGAGGGGGGAATGGGGGTTGCCGAAAACCCTAATAAAAGGGATAAAAAAATATAAAAAAAATAACTAAATAAATAAATAATGAAAATAATAATAATGATAATAATATTAATAATTTCAATCTATAGTAATAATAACACTAATAGTAATTAAACTTCTTAATTGTAATAATAATTAATAACTTTTGCAAACATGATAATAATAATAATAATAATAATAAAAATAACGATAATAATTCGTCATTTCATTTTAAAAAAAGTTATAAAATTATTAACAATGATAAAAATTTTAAATGAAAAAATAAATCACAACTTTACCCATCTTAATTTTCCGAAGGCAGGTGGATCGTGCCGATGTCTAAGCAGCGCTGCACGGGGTATTCAGAACGCGCTCTGCCCGGGCGCTCAACAACGTCAACTCAAAATGCGTGTTTTTTTTTACATAACTCAAAAGTTTTTAGTTCGGGACTCAACCTGAACCCCAACAAAATTTTAAAAGTCAAATAAAATTATAAAATAAAATAAAGGGGTAGGTCGGGGTGTGACAATTCTCCCCACCGTAACATTTTCCGCCCTCGGAAAGCCATGATAAGGTCAAGACCCAAAGATGAAACTCCTTAAGTGTCACTCATCCCCAAATGTTTAAGCGCCTCTAGTTGATCTATCGAAACAAACACCGAACTCCTATGACATGCAACTTATCCTCAAAATACGAACACTTTAAACAACACCAAAAAGAAACCCAAAACGAAACTCTGATACTGAAACGGGGAAGCCCGAACGAACTCCCTACCATAGGAATCAAGCCAAACTGAATTCAACGAAACCCGCGATGGGTCCCCCCACCATAAGGACTGACAAGATTAACCGAACTTGAAAACTTTCTACACAGACCAAAAACCCCACCACAAGGGTAGGGGAGGGAGAGGAAGGGACCAACCAATAGAGCATCAAAACTATCATCGTCTCCCCATCAACAATGTTGCACCCTCGAAAGAACACAAATCATGCCACATTAAGGACAAAGGTTAAACCAAGGCCCTTTTTCACCAATGGGGCTCTCCTGACTATGCGCCTGCTTCACTCCGGGGCCTATGGCTGGAGCACCGATGATTGAAGCATCTCCTGCCTCGCAGTCAGGCTTCAGAAATTCCCAAACACAACACACAAACTAGAATTTCATCAAACACACTTCCAATAAAATAAAAGTTTCAATGAGGTTCAACCACAACCATTCTTACAACTGAAAGAAGAGAAACACTGAAAAACACTACAGAAGATGATTACTACACCCAAGAAACACTACAAAGAAAAGACCTCAAACTAATCCCCAAACATCGCCCTACTCCTACTGACGGGACGGGGTGACCTTAGACAAGCCAGGTCTAGCTTCAGCATGCTTCTTGGAAACACCATGATAGAATCGCTATAAGTGACCCCAACGTCCACATGTGTGGCAGGGTCTCGAAGCACTCGGACACGTTGGCCTCTTGTGACCCTGCCTACCACACTGGTGACAGATCACGTCATTTCACTGTGAAGAAGATGACTGAAGGTCTGAAGGCCTCTTGATTCCTCTACCAACACCACCAGCATCAGGTCACTTCTCATTCTTCTTATCACCATCATCTGCATTGCTTCCCAAAGTTGGAGGATTTGTCACCTCAAGTCCCCCTGCTAACCCAGCTTCGGCCAAAAATGCTTTCCCCACAACATCCGAGAAGGTGGTTAGGTTGAGCTCTTCCACTTTCGATCGCAGCTCAGGTCGGAGTCCAGACTCAAATTTTCGAGCCTTCCCGGGATCATTCGCAACAAACCACTGATCATATGGGGCTAGATCTAAGAAACATTGATAGAATTCCAGTACCGATTCAACGCCCTGCTGAAGACAACACAACTCTATCCTCTTCCTCAGCTTCGTCAACTCAGAGAAGTGTTGTTGGATGAATGATGACTTGAAAAACTCCCATGTTAGATATTCGTGAGGCTTGTTCCGAGACACAGACTTCCACCATTTCCAGGTTGGGCCTTCAGACATAAAGGTAGCCAACTTTACCTTTAACGACTCAGGCAACCCGATGAAACTGAACTTCCTCTCAATATTATACAACCACTCCTCTGCCTCAAGAGGCTCTGATTGTCCATAAAAGAGAGGATGGTTCAACTTCCGGAACTCCAGAACATATTCTATGGGCTGATCAACTAGAGGATTCGCTAGGGGCGCACCACCCGAAGTTGCACCTTGGGCATCCATCAAACTGTCATGGGGGTGAACACTAAGGAACAAAGAAACAAAGAACATAATCAAAACATGGTCATTGTCATTTCACTTTCAACTTTTCACAATTTCTAAAATAAAACCTTGCAAAACAATTCTTAGAAATAAAGAAAATCCCAAACGATCTACAAGGAGAAACTAGCGTCGATGGCTGACTCTGACATATAGTTGGTGGTCATACGCCAGTCACGCCACCATCACAAGGAGAACTCTAGGGTAATTTCTCTGGCTCCACATGGATTTCCAGACCATGAAAGCTCACGAAGATCACCTGCCTGGCTTCCATTTCATTTCCCAACATGAAACAATTCAAAAGAACCAAAAGACACCAACAACCCAAACATCCCATGGTAACCTGAGGTTCAGAACGAGCAAGGGTTCATGACGTCCTTCTCATCCGTACACCTCGAGTCCTGACAATTCTACTCCTTTTACCATGACAACCCCAAATAACGATGGGCACTCTGAAAAACAAGGTTCGCTCAAGAGTCGACCTCCTCTGATACCATTTTTTCACGAACCAACCCGAGTCGACCCTGAACCGATGACCCAAGCCGATCTACAACATGGCCCGAGAGGCATTCCCAATCCTCCCAGGTTGGCGACAAGTGCCAGGGCATCAACAGAGTATAAATGGGAATGATTTCTCCCAATGAAAATAAATAAATAAGCAGAAAGAAACAAAAGAGAACAGCATAAAGTGAATAATCACCACAAAAGGAAAAGAACAGCCAACAACACATACTAACCTGACCGTGACCAAAACCCCTCACGACTCCGAGAGTCGCTCACCAGTCCACAACCAACTCTCGCCCAGGACGAGCAAGCTCGAGTCAAACCTAAAATAGGAAAATACTATAGGTGTGAGTATTAAAACTCAGTAGGTGTGCCCAACAAAATATTCCCAATGCACTACCTTTAAGTAAAGAATTTACTAATTTCAAGCTTGAACTAAATTATATAAAATACTGGTTTCCACACACACTTTCATTTCTAAACAAGTAACAGTCCATTGCCCTTTTTAATTTATAACAAGTCTAATGTTGAAAGAAACAGGTGAATTGTATTTTAAAACATTTTGCGAACAATTTAGAAATCCAAACTTTAGTTGTTTGTCAAAAGGAAAACCACACACAACACACAACACACACTAAGGGAAATGGAAAAAGTGGCACACAGGGGCCAGCAACCGAACTCGACCTCTCAATCATCTACCACATACAAATAAACACTAAAAAGAACATGGGTCGAACCTAGGAGCTCATGAACAATCCAGAACGTACTATACATGTGACACATCTTGAAGGCATGCCTACTCTCGATGACGTCATAATTCCCTAACGTCTGGCGTTGCCCTACATGGCCTAACTGAGGGGACCAATCCCCTAGCAGAGTGTCATTCGTACTATGGGCCACTAGCCAGTGTGTAATCTAAACTAGTGCAGCAATCGTTATTAGAAGATTCACTTACTATGCCAAGTTCCCATGTCAACACGTATAATAAACAGAAAAGGGGTGAGTCAACAAATTCAATCAAGTAGCACAACCATCACACACAAATCATGCAGTCAACGTACACCAAATATCACCCCTGAGTCATCCCAAAGAGGGTTTTCCAAAATAGTTTATTTTATCAAAGTGCCAAACGGGCCCTCACCAATTTTAACAGAAATCCTCATTTCTCAAGAGAACTAAAACACTTGTTCATGCTTCAAAATAAATCATTTATCAATAAACCAGAACTACATTTAAAATTCCATGAATTATGTTTAAAGGCCAAACGGTCATTCTTTCACTACTAGGTGTCCGCTCATCAAGAAAATATTTCAAGTGTCGTGTATAAAATAAATGGATCTTTTTTACATCGAGTGATCATTTAAAAATTGATTATCTAATACTATAGCTTACTTATTTAAAATTAATAAAATATCAATAAATTAATAAATTCTGAATTTAAAGACGAGTGCAGTGGGGGACCTACCTCATCTCACTTTCCAAACACAAAGGTGAGTCACGCCTCACACAGACGCACAAACACACCCAAGCCGACGACCGCAGTATCGCGGGTTTTCCTCACCAATGCGCTACGACAAACATAAAACAATTGAAAACCCATAACCAATGACTTATAACAATACAAATGAAAAAAGAACACAAAAACTACCTCGACATACTTACAAAAAATAATTCTCACCATTTACATTATTTCCTAAAAAAACATTAAAATTTATTAAACATTTTTCAAAAAGTAACTCAAAGCTTTAAACACTCAAAACCTGTTCAAAGCCACTTTTATGATCAACTGCAGATCCTCAACATACCCGAACAAAAAACACACGACTTAATCAATCGAATAAACTAATTTCATAACATAATTAAAATACACCACACGACAAAATTTATTTTGAAACCATACACATGCCACTTTAGAAACCATAATCCAAAAGTCCACTCAAGGAAGTTCAATCACCAAACTCAACATCACATTTATACTTCTAAGACAAAAACATGTTTAAAAAAAAAGAATTATCAATTGCTTGCAAAACCAACCAGCGAATTATTAAATGAAAAGGGGGCGCACTACTTACCAATTTACGCCAAAAGATCAAGCAATATAACCCAAACACTGCATACCACAAAGATTAACTATAATAAATATACCAAAACACTAAGTAACAACTAAGGGTAGCGATAAAATAAGAATTTAGTGAAATAATAAAATTTTAAAGGTAACCCGCAAAGGGGATCATACCTCAACACAAGGCAGAATGGAAATGCACCCCCGAAACTAGTGCGCGATCACATTCGCACCTCAACGGTATGCTCTAGAAGCACTGCGTAAAAAATATTAAACCCCAACACATAGGGTTTTAGAAAAAATTAAACCCTCATCAAAGAATATACTTGCCACAAAACCTTACCTAAGGGGCAGGCCATCGCTGGAGGGAGAGGGTGCCGACAAGGGGGTGACGCCGGCGAGAGGGCGACACCGGCAAAGAGCAGCTCGCCGGAGGTCGCGGGTTAGGGACGGTGCATGTTAAACAGGGGACACCGGGGGTTGCGGGTTGTGTCGGGGGTAGCCGAAGAGGGGAAAAAAACAACCGAACAGGGGGGTCACCCTGCTGGTCGCCGGAGAAGGGAGCACTACACCCCGGAGGGGTGCCGACTGCGATTCGGGGTGGCACACCGAAGGCAGATGGCCGGAATGGGGGGTCACGCCGGAGATAGCCGGAGAGTAGGTTCGTTGTCACTGGAGCAGGGGATGCACGCTAGAGAGGGAGAGGTAGAGGGATGCTCGGGAGGGGAAAAAACTCCAAACAGGGAGGCCGAGGGGGGGTTCGCAGCTGGAAGAAGGAAGCCGGTGCTGGCCGGCTGGGGTGGCTGCTAGGCGTTGCAGGGAAGGAGGAGATCAGGTGGACGACACGGAGGCTGGAAGCCGGAGGCGCGGCGGGTGCAAGCATCGGAGTAGCTGGAGGAAGCTGGGGTGCGCGGTGTAGGGTAGGCCGAGGGGGGTGAGGTGTTGTGCGGCTACCAGCTGGAGGAGGAGTGGCATGTGGTGCAGCGCTGGAGGAGCGGTGGCAGGATAGGTGGCAGAGGTCGGCCGGAGGTTGATGCACATGAGGGTGTGCTAGACACGGAGGGGAAGGAGGCTGAGGGTGGCGTTGTGTAGGGCGAGTAGGGCGGAAGTGGAGGAGCAGCAAGGCGGTGCTGCGTGGGCTGCAAGTGGAGGAGCAGCAAGGCTGCTACGCAGGCTGCTACGGGAAGAAGAGGAGAAAAAAAAGGGCGCTGTGTAGGAGAAGAACAGGAGGCGGAGTAAGGTGCGGCGACGACAAAGGTGCGGTTGGGAGGGTCGCGCCTGGACCAGATCGCAAGGGAGGGGGGTTGGCGGCATGCTGGAAAGAGGAAAGAGGGGGGAAAGGGGGTTGACGCAAACCCTAATAAAAGGGATAAAAAAATATATATAAAAAATAACTAAATAAATAAATAATGACAATAATAATAATGATAATAATAATAATAATTTCAATCTATAATAATAATAACACTAATAATAATTAAGCTTCTTAATTGTAATAATAATTAATAACTTTTTCAAACATGATAATAATAATAATAATAATAATAATAATAATGATAATTTCATTTTAAAAAAAGTTATAAAATTATTAACAACGATAAAAATTTTAAATGACACAACCCGCAAAGGAACACGCTCTGTCCAGGCGCTCAGCAACGTCAACTCAAAACATGCTCTGCCCGGGCACTCAGCAACGTCAACTCAAAACTTGCATTTTTTTTACATAACTCAAAAGTTTTTAGTCCGGGACTCAACCCGAACCCCAACAAAATTTTAAAAGTCAAAGAAATTTATAAAATAAAATAAAGGGGTAGGTCGGGGTGTGACAATTAATGCAACACCCCTGGAAAAGTGAGACTTAAAAGGCTAAATGTTTCTACCCATGTCAACAAGGTGCACCTTTCTTTTCGGGAGTCTACCTGATTAGAACTCCATAGTTAAACATGTTTGTCCTGGAGTAGTAATTATGATGGGTGACCTTCTGGGATGTTTTCCAGAGTGTGTGTGAGTGAGGAAAAAACACACTGAAAGAATATGTGTTGGCCTGTGGGGATAATCATTAGTCTGATAAGCGACCCTAATGAGTAATAGCCTATGGTATGCTGGGAAGGCAACCAAGGTACACTACTGGGAAGCTGGGTTTTCCCAACGCTTGTATGCCAACGGTTCAACAGAACTGTTGGTATAGGGGTATAAAACAAGTATTTTCCAACGGTTTGAAGAAATTATTGGGAAATCTAAAAATTTTCTCCCTTTCCCAATGGGTTGTAAAAAATGTTGGTAAAGGCCATGACTTAGGAAGGCTTTCCTAACGGTTTGTGTAAACCGTTGGTAAAGCTCACCTTTCCCAAAGGTTTTAAAAAACTGTTGGGAAAGTTTTCCCCTAAAATCCCAGCAAACCCGATATCCCATCCACGCGATTGAACTGCTAAAGTTGAGACCTAAGATCTCTCTCGCTTGGAAAATCATTCCACCAGATCCATATTCAATCACAAAGTTGTTTTGTTCTACACTTCAAATCTTTAATTAGTACATTATGTTTAATGTTTTGCATCTAATTTTTTTATTTTCTGTTTTGATTTGGCTTAAACATAAGGTTCGTGCAGTATGGTATACCCAACAATTTCAATTTGATTTGTTATTTGTTTTCTGTTTTTGTTCTGGTGTCATGTGTGAATCAAATTTTTGTTCTGTTTTTGTTTTGGTGGGAGGTGCTGGGGGTGCAGTAGGTGGGGGGGAGGGGGTGTGCTGGTGGGGTGTTTATGTGGGGGGAGGGGGTGTGCTGGTGGGGTGTTGAGGTGGGTGGTTGTACAGGTGGGGGTGGGGTGGGTTGTGCAGGTGGGGGTGGGGGAGGGGTGGGTTGTGCAGGTGGGGATGCAAGTGGAGGGGGGTTGTTGTGCAAGTGGGTGGGGGGGAGGGGAGTGTGCAGGTTGGGGGGGTGGGCTGGGCAGGTCAGAGTCTGTTGGGGGGTGAGGTGGGGGTTGTACAGGTGGGGGTGGGGGTGGGAGAGGGGGCTGTTCAAGTGGGGGGTGAAAGTGGAGGGGGTGTTGTGCAAGTAGGTGGGGGGAGGGGAGTGTGCAGGTTGGGGGGTGGGCTGGGCAGGTGGGAGTCTGTTGGGGGTGAGGTGGGGGTGGGGTGGGGGTGGGGTGTACAGGTGATGGTGGGGGGAGGGGGGCTGTGCAGGTGGGGGTGGGGGGAGGGGGGGTGTGCAAGTGGGGGGTGTAGGTGGGGGTGGCTGTGCAAGTGGGTGGGGGGAGGGGAGTGTGTAGGTTGGGGGTGGGCTGGGCAGGTGGTAGTATGTTGGGGGGGGGGGGGGGGGTGAGGTGGGGGGTGTACAGGTGGGGGTGGGGGTGGGGTGGGGGGAGGGGGGTTATGCAGGTGGGGGGGTGCAGGTGGGGGGGTGCAGTGGGTGGATGGGAGGGGGCTGTGCAGGTGGGGGTGGGGGAGGGGGGGTTGTGCAAGTGGGGGTGCAGGTGGGGGAGGGTTGTGCAGTCGGTGGATGGGAGGGGGGTTGTGCAGGGGGAGTCTATTGGGGGTGAGGTGGGGAGGGGGGGCTGTGCAGGTGGGAATTCATCACTTCCATAGTTCACCAATAAGCACGGGGAATTCATCACTTCTAGAGATTTGGATAGTTTTGAGGCCTCTTTGGTTTTGGTTTTTGTCTAGTCATCTTGATGAGTAAGGCATCACGTGATCTAAAAGTGACATCAACTATATAGGATGAATTCCTTCTCCCACAACACATTTTTCTAGAAATAATATATCCTTGGAAGGTTGTGGGAGCCTTTTAAAATCCAATTCCCCAACATTTTCCCAATTACAAACTTGATACCATCATGTTATCAAGTCACCAATCCTACCAAATTGGATTTTCACTAAAAAATACTATTCTAATCCTTAACACCCATATTTTTTTATAACATGAATGACAACCCAATTAAATATCATAGCTCTTAGTCACACCCTTGTGGACAGCTCGCCCACCCCCCCTGGACACCCCCCTACCCCCTGGACAGCCTTGCCACCCTCGTGGATAGTCTGCCCACCCCCCTGGACACCTTGTTCCCCCTGGACAACCCCGCCACCCCCCGTGGAAAGCCTGCCCACCCCCCTGGACATCCCCTACTCCCTGGACCAGCCCCCCAACCCCGTGGACAGCCCTCCCACCCCCTGGACACTCCCCCCACCCCCCCCCCCCCACCCACCCCCCCGGACACCCCACCCCTTGGACACCTTGTACCCCCTGGAAACCAACCCCCCCCCCCCCCACCCCCACCCCCCGTGGATAGCCCGCCCACCCCCCCCTGGACACCCCCTCCCCCCTAGACAGCCCCGCCACCCTCGTGGACAGCCCACCCACCCCCCTGGACACCTCGTACCCCCTGGACAACCCCGCCACCCTCGTGGATAGCCCTCCCCCGATTACACAAAAGCAAATAACTCTGCATTTCCCCCGATTTCTAGAAGCCCCCGCGCAGGTGAACCCTAACCTGAGGTCTTCCATCTGATCGGCTGCAACTCCCCCATCCAGGTTAGACTCCTTCAACCTCTTCCCAAATACAGACATAGAAGCCCTCATTGAGGTAATTGACATGGTTGGGGTAGTGGGGTAGGTGGTTTTCCTTTTTTTTAGTGGGGTGATATGGTACTTTCTGTGGACTTTAGTTTGGGTGTTATGAAATGTACTAACTTTTCACAATATTTCCATTTTTAGAATCAATAACTTATTTAAAAAACTCTCTTTACACATTCTGCATCTTTCATGAAAAGCCTTCACTTTGTAATATCTTGAAAATGTTTTATCAGGTCTATGGTGTCTTCTTGGTATGTGATAAATGAAAAAATTACAAAACACATCTCACCTCAAATCTAGGCACACATAATTGAATTAATTAGTATATCTTTACATTGTTTTAATAGTTCACTACATCAACTAGAAACTCCTTCCTTTATTGTTTACTTAAATGTATTTTCTATTAAAGTTCAATCCTATTGAATTTTTTATGAAAAAATGACTTATATAAATTCTTTTTACAGAATGGACAGAAGTTGGATGTATGAAACTGATCGGATCTCAAGCGATTTTCAAAACAATTTGGAGGGCTTTATAGATTTTTCATTTCACAATGCTTCAGATAGTGGTCGCATACACTGCCCATGTTCCAATTGTGTTGGTAGACCTTGGTTGAGCTGTGAAGAAGTTAGCTACCACATAACCAAAAATGGTTTTCAAGCAAACTACTTTTTGTGGTATCACAATGGGGAGAAAATGAAATCTCAAATTGGTGATGATCGAAATGAAAGGACTGGAATGGAGAATTTGTTAGATGACCGGTTTCCATTTATTTGTCATCATGAAAAAGAAAGGATTTCGACTCAAGAAGACTTCGATATGAGGACAGCTAATGTATCTAGTGAAAATGATGATATTGATAGGGTGAAAAAATTGAATGATGCTGCCATGACTCCAGTATATCAACAATGCGATAAAATAAAAAAGCTGGAATTTTTAATCCGATTGTTTCATGGGAAAACTATGTATGGGATTTCTAATATAGTAATTGATTACATTCTTACCCTCTTGAAGGATTTACTTCCAGATGATGCAGATATTCCCTCAAACCAATATATGGCATGGAAGTTAGTTGAGAAACTTGGATTTTCAAGAAACAAAATTCATGTTTTCCTGAAAGATTGCAGTTTATTCTGGGAGGAAACCGCTGAATGAAATGATTGTATAAAATGTGGCACATCCCGCTAGAAGTCAAAATCTGATGGAACACCATCCCGCATTCCACAAAAAGTAATGTGGAACTTTTCATTGATCCTCAGACTCCAGAATCTTTTTATGTCTGATGACATATCAATAAAAATGAGATGGCATGATACCGAGAGAAAGAAGACTAATGATGAGTTGGTTCATCCTACAGATGGATTTTCATGGCATAGATTTGATGCTCGACATCCTGATTTTGCAGCTGACGTGCGTAATGTGAGGCTGGGTCTTTCATGTGACGATTTTAATCTGTTTGGGCAGATGCTTACTTCGCATAGCACATGGCCAGTTTTTATACACATTTATAATCTTCCCCCATGGTTGTGTATGAAAAAACCTTTCACTTTCATGAGTATACTCGTATCTGGTCCTTCTGATCCCGGCATTGATATTGATGTATACATGCAACCTTTAATAAAAGAGTTGAAACTTCTTTGGGATGTGGGTGTGCGCACATACGATGCATGTTCGAAAGACATATTTCAGATGTGTGTTGCGCTTATGTGGACGATCAATGATTTTTTGGCTTATGCAATGATTTCTAGATGGAGCACGAAGGGAAAACTGTCATGTCCAGTTTGTATGAAGAATACACGATCTAGAAGACTGAAACATCGCTGTAGTTTTAGTTTTATGGGACATCGATGATTCTTTCCAAAGGATCATCCATATAGAATGAATTATCGAATATTTGATAATACCATAGAGACTGATGATCCACCTCAGCATATTTCTGGAACTGATGTGCTTAATGAATTGAAAGATTTCAGTTTTTCATTTGGGAAGGGTCAAATGAAATCTGGAAAGAGAAAGAATGTTTCCACTGAAACCTATTACAATTGGAGGAAGAGGAGTATCTTTTTTTATTTGCCTTATTGGTCAACCAATTTGTTACGTCATTGCTTAGACATAATTCATATTGAAAAGAATATATGTGAAATGTTGCTTTCGGCTCTTCTAAATGTCAAGGGGAAGACAAAAGATGATTTACGATCTCGGCGTGACTTGGTGGATTGGGGCATCAGACCAGAATTGCATCCTGTGCGTATCAGTGAAAATAAATGGAAACTTCCATGTGCTTCTTATGTGATGACACCTACGAAAAAAAACAATTTCTGGAATTATTAGAAACTATTATAGTTCCTGATGGTTATTCAAGAAACATATCTAAATGGGTCAACGGAAGAGAGTTGAAGCTAAAATCTTTGAATACTCATGATTATCACGTTCTACTGCATGAGTTGCTTCCAATAGCAATCCGTCATCTTTTTTCCAATAATGTAAGGGTGGATGTTATTCGGTTGTGCCATTTATTTAGAGATCTTTGTACTAAGAAGTTGTCCAAGTCTTTCTTGCAAAAAAATTTGACAGATGCCCCATTAATTTTGTGTGAGTTGGAGAAAATATTTCCTCCATCATTTTTCACATGAATGTTGTATCTGACTATCCACATTCCCACTGAAATACTTCTTGGAGGACCTGTTTCTTTTCGTTGGATGTATCCAACTGAAAGAAATATGCTCACATTAAATTCTTATGTCCGAAACATAAATCATCCCGAAGGTTCTATCGTGAACGGTTACCTATCTTAAGAATGTATGGATTTCTGCTTGATGTATTTGTCTGATCTTACTACAAGATTGAACAGACCAATGAAAAATGAAGAAGAACAGTATGAGCAAATTGAACCCAGATTTCCATCACTTCCTCAAATAGGAGGAATTCCTGGATCATATAAATTGAAGACATTAATCCATGAAGAGCGGGAGGTGGCACATCGCACAGTTTTGTTCAATTGTGATTTTTTCGATGACTATATCAGGTAACTAAATTAATTATGTATATCTTACATATATATCTATTAAAATATTCATATTTTTTATCTACAGGGAACATAAAACAATGATAAATAGTAAGCATCGTTCTTTATCTTTGAGAAGGAGAGAGACTTTGCATAGCAAAGAGTTTTCTACTTGGTTAAAATTGAAGGTAAAAATATTACTGTTTAAATTAATTATTTCAATATTTAATTAAGTTTAAAAGTCATTTATATTGTGGGTATTGAGTTTGTCTGCTGACACTGTCTCTGAGGAAATAAGAGCTTTGGATTTTGGTCCTAATACCGTGGTTCGTGACTGTAAATCAATTGTTATCAATGGGTACAAATTTATTGTCACTGAACGAGCAAAGAACATGAGAACACAACATGATGGTGTTATGGTTACTGCCACAACAGATTGTTATGCCAGTGCATCAGATAGTAGACCGCGATTTGAAAATGTGGGCTATTATGGAGTTGTTGAGAAAATAATAATATTGGATTATTACTCTCATGGATGAGTCATAATGATAAAATGTCATTGGTTTGATTCGATGATGAGACATGACACATTTATTGATGATTGTGGATTTCGAGTAATTAATATGACTCGCACTCTTACTACCGAAGAACCATATGTGTTGGCATCAATGGCTAAACAAGTTTTTTATGTCAAAAACCAACTTCGACCTGAATTTGGTGTCATAGTTGAAGTAATTCCAAGACATATTTTTGATGATGGTGATGATGGAATTAACATTGTCCCTATTTCCATTGGAACCAATCCATTTATTTCTTTTGATGACTCCAATAGCTCAATTGTCAGAGTTGATTGTAAACCTGAAGTTATGGTTGGAAATATATAGAATCATTCATCCATGTTCTCAATTATTTTGGTTTACCTCGAGTTGGGTTGTTAAGGTTGGTAATATTCAAATTGATTTAGTATTGATCACAAATATGTTTTAGCTGACTTGATCGTTATGTGAATTTTCAATGTTTATTGGTTGCTGTTTTATTTGAATTGCATTTTCTAATTTGGAATTGAACTGTATTCAAACTTAGTCAAACAATATTTCTAGCTTGGTGAACATTACAACTTGTATGATTTATTAAATTCATTCAAGCTCTTCTAAAACAATTGATAGCTAAATTACCAATGAATCCCCTTATTTCATCATATATTTAGTTTTTTGGTTTACACATTAGTTTCCTTTTTCTAATTAATTACATATTTGTTTTCAAAATCAGGAAATGCAGCCAATTGAAGAGAGACAAAGGAAAAAATGATGGAGAACAATCGTCGGATGATAGAGATGGGTATTCCACCATTAGTGCCTATTGTGAGTACTTTATTTCAAATATATATATATTTAAAGAATATATAATGACATGTGATTAATTTTTTTGTAAAAATTTTTGTAGGATCCACTTATACGTCGACAGTTATTCGATGAGGAGCCTAGTACTGGTCCTAGTACTCAGGTCGGTGGTATGAGGAGGGTTCATACCAGAGGTGGACGATCAGCTGCGCGTGCCCGACTAGACCCTGCCCCTCCCACTGACATGTCATCCTTCCCACATTCTGATCCTAGTTTGTCGTTAGGGACACATGGGATATTTAGGCCTCCCATGTTTTCTCTACCTTCTGCATCTTCTGTTCTATCATTTTCACATCCCATGATGATTCCCACTCCCCAGTCAGAATCCGGTCATACTGCTGTCTCATCTTCTTTTCCTTCTACTTCTGTCTCTTCGATCTTCTATATTCCATCGTCTTCGACTCCTATTCCACCATAGGGTGTTCCATTAGTTTCTGGGGATCCGGTGGCGCTCAGCGATCAGACTGACACATGTATATAAATAAAAACCTTACAAATTTTTATAGCAATATTTATTTTCATTATAACATGTTTTGATAAAATATTTGTTTTTCTTTCATGACATATACATCTAATGACAGTAGATGGGGGCGGGGGTATACACGCATGCGTTCGGTGTGGAACCGCCACACACAGGTTATGGTGGATTACAATGAAGACAACCAAATGGTTGAGAAATTAGGGCAGCAATGTCGGAGTTTTTTGGCGACGCTTGCCAAATACTCCGACATCATTCCCATCAGCCCGCTGTCGTGGAGACATTTGCCACATGAGGTCAAGGATAGAGCTTGGGCAGAGATATGGGTAAAAAAATATGTTTTATTTAATGCCATGAATTATTTTTGTATTTATATGGATTAATATTTTGATGTCAGCTTCGATTTAATTTTCCCGATGGTGAGGGTACTCGAGTGGATCATCTAAAGGATTTAGGCGAGCTTTGAAGAGCCTACAAGCATGAGTTGTATATTAGATGGAATTATAGAGTTGGCACTGAGTTGGAGGCAGTACCAATCGTGGATGATTGTCCTATAGAGCAGTATCGTCAGATGATTACTCATTGGACGAGTACCCAGTTTAAGATATGAATTACATTTGAGGTATTTAAATAATAACTTTCATGTTTTGTATTAATATTATTGTTTTCATTATTTAATTTTATTTAGGAATCATCTGGAAAAAAAAAACATTGATGCAAAAAAATACCTCCACACACTAGGATGTACGACGATGCCGGATCATGAGAGGAAGCAGGTATGACAATTTTTTATAATCTTTCTTTACAACTTACATTTTCTTTTGTTTTCCCAATTATTTAATCATTTTCTAAAGTTTTCATATAACTTTATTTTTCAATGTCATTGTAGAGGCAAATACAAAATATTAAAGGACGTGTGCCTCGAGCAAAACTGTTTTGCTCGAGTAGACGGAAGAAGGATGGAAGTGTCGTCAACGAAGCGACTCAACAGTAGATTGTAAGTTTTAATATGTTGATTTTATATTTTAATATCTATTTTGTAACTTAATAATATATTTATATTTGTAAAAGGTTGCTTTAGAGGCCCTCGATGCCCAAGAACCAGACAATTTTGGGCCAACAGATCATTTACATCAGGTGTTGGGAGAGGAGCATCCTGGCAGAGTACGCTGCCGACCTAGGATAGCCCCGACGAGGTATTGGCCCTCCTCAGGTACGAGTTGTAGTTCCACTAAGCTGCAGCAAGTTAGGGAATAGGTAGAACAGGCTGAGAAAAGGGCCACAGAGATGGCAGAACAATCTTCTAGGGAAAACAGTGTGTTTATGAAATTTATTGAAGTTCTACGTCCAACACTTCCAGCAGAGGCCAGCCCAGCTTTTGATGAGTATATGTCGTCGATATGTTCTATATATGGTGCACCAGGTGGCAGTTCTAGTGGTGGTTAGGATGATGTATAGCTTGACAATGATGATTTCAAGGACTCTGATGTGGAAGAGGGGGGAGAGGAGGAGGGCGAGGCGGGTGGTGAGGCCGAGGAGGAGGGTGAGGGCGAGGAGGAGGGCGCTGAGGAAAGCGAGGATGATGATGGGGATGAGGACGAGGGTGATGATTATGGTGATGATGGTGATGGTGATGTGGGACAAATTGATCCATTACATTTTTGACTGATATTACTGAGATTTGATATTTAATCTATTCTACTTGTTGGTTTTATCTAGACTCGTAGTATAGTATTGGAGTTGAGTTATTTTTATATATTATTTGTTTTTATGGATGTTGTTGTCTTTTAGTGGTTATGTGTTTGGGAACCCCCCTCCTTCCTGGACCCTGGACAACCCCCCACCATCCTCCTTGGACCCCGAACACCCCTCGGACAGCCCCCAAACATCACCCCGAATATCCCCCCAGACAGCACCTCCCCCACCCTCCTCCCTAGACCCCGAACAGCCCCCCGGACAACCCCCCAGACAGCCCCCCCACCCTCCTCCTTGGACCCCAGACAACCCCCCGAACACCCCCCGAACAACCCCCCGCACAGCCCCCCACCCTCCTCCTTGGTCCCCGGACAGCCCCCCGGACACCCACCAGACAGCCCCCCGGACAGCCCCGTCGGACAGCCCCCCACCCTCCTTGATTTCATTTACTACTAGAAAACCGACCAAATGCATTCGGTTTTCGTTGAAACTTTAGGAGAACGATCCATGGGTCATATGTGACGTGTACAAATCAACCCTGCCTCAATTTGAGACGTGGTGTGGTCGTCACCACTCAAAGTGTCTGTCTTTTGTTTCAAAAGGACGTCATTTTAATTGAAAAACATCAACTGGCATACGGAAAACTGACCAAATTCTTTCGGATTATAAGTGAAAAGAACAACTAACATACGGAAAACTGACCAAACACCTTCGAATTCTATTGATAATTTATCACAATGATCCATGGGTCATATGTGACGTGTGCAAGCCAACCCGAGCTCAATCCGAGTCGTGGTGTGGCCGGGATCACTCTAAGTGTCTCTCTTTTGTTTAAAATGGACAACATTTTAAGTACATACGGAAAACCGACCAAACGCATTCGGTTTCCATTGAAACTTTAGGATAATGATCCATGTGTCATATGTGATGTGTGTGAGTCAACCACGCCTCAATCCGAGGCGCAGTGTGGCTGACACCACTCAATGTGTCTCTCTTTTGTTTAAAATGGACTTCATTTTAAGTGAAAACAACAACTAACATACAGAAAACCGACCAAACAGATTCTGATTGTGTCGATACTTTAGCACAATGATCCATGGATCATATGTGACGTGTACGAGTCAACCCCACCTCAATCCGAGGCGTGGTGTGTCCGAAACCATTCATAGTGTCTCTCTTTTGTTTAAAATGGACATCATTTTAAGTGAAAACAACAACTGACATACGAACAACTAACCAAACGCATTCAAAATGTGTTTATGCTTTAGGAGAATGATTCGTGGGTCATATGTGACGTGTATTAATCAACCTCATCTCAATCTGAGATGCGGTGTGGCCGGCACTACTCAAAGTGTCTGTCTTCTGTTTCAAAAGGACGTCATTTTAATTGAAAAACATCAACTGACATACGAAAAAATGACCAAACGCATTCGGATTGTGTCGATACATTAGCACAATGATTCATGGGTCATATGTGATGTATACGAGTCAACCCCGCCTTAATCTGAGGTGCGGTGTGGTCGGTGACACTCAAAGTGTCTGCCTTTTGTTTCAAAAGGACATCATTTTAATTGAAAAACATCAACTGGCATACGGAAAACTGACCAAACGCATTCAGACTGTGTCGATACTTTAGTAAAATGATTCATGGGTCATATGTGACGTGTACGAGTCAAACCCGCCTCAATACGAGGTGCGGTGTGGCCGCCACCACTCAAAGTGTCTGACTTTTGTTTCAAAAGGACGTCATTTTAAGTGAAAAACATCAACTAGCATACGGAAAACCGAACAAATGCATTCGGATTGTGTCGATACTTTAGCAAAACAATACATGGGTCATATGTGACGTGTACGATTCAACCCCACCTTAATTGGAGGCACGTTCTAGCCATAATCACTCTAAGTGGCTCTCTTTTGTTTAAAATGGACAACATTTTAAGTACATACGGAAAACCGACCAAATGCATTCGGTTTCCATTGAAACTTTAGAAGAACAATTCATGGGTCATATGTGATGTGTAAAAATCAACCCCACCTCAATCTGAGATGCGGTGTGGCCGACACCACTCAAATTGTCTGCCTTTTGTTTCAAAAGGACGTCATTTTAATTGAAAAACATCAACTGGCATACGGAAAACCGACCAAACGCATTCGGATTGTGTCGATACTTTAGAACAATGATCCATGGGTCATATGTGATGTGTACGAGTCAACCCCGCCTCAATCCGAGGAGTGGTGTGGCCTACACCACTCAAAGTATCTGTCTTTTGTTTCAAAAGGACGTCATTTTAAGTGAAAAACATCAACTGGCATAAGGAAAACTGACCAAACGCATTTTTATTGTGTCGATACTTTAGCACAACGATCCATGGGTAATATGTGACGTGTAAAAGTCAACTATGCCTTAATCGGAGGCACTGTGTGGCCAGAATCACTCTAAGTGGCTCTCTTTTGTTTAAAATGGACAACATTTTAAGTACATACGGAAAACCGACCAAACGCATTCGGTTTCTGTTGAAACTTTATAAGAACGATTCATGGGTCATATGTGACATGAAAGAATCAACTCCGCCTTAATCTGAGACGCAGTGTGGCCGGCACCACTAAAAGTGTCTGCCTTTTGTTTCAAAAGGACGTCATTTTAATTAAAAAACATCAACTGGCATACGGAAAACCGACCAAACGCATTCGGATTGTGTCGATACTTTAGCACAACTATCCATGGGTCATATGTGATGTGTACGAGTCAACCCCGCCTCAATCTGAGGTGTGGTGTGGCTGCCACCACTCAAAGTGTTTGTCTTTTGTTTCAAAAGAAATTCATTTTAAGTGAAAAACATCAACTGGCATAAGGAAAACCGACCAAACACATTCAGATTGTGTCGATACTTTAGCACAACGATCCATGGGTCATATTTGACATGTACGAGTCAACCCCGCCTCAATCCGAGGCGTGGTGTGGCCGCCACCACTCAAAGTGTCTGTCTTTTGTTTCAAAAGGATGTCATTTTAAGTGAAAAATATCAACTGGCATACGGAAAAGTGACCAAACGCATTCGGATTGTGTCTATACTTTAGCACAACGATCCATGGGTCATATGTGACGTGTACGAGTCAATCTCGCCTTAATCAGAGGCACGGTGTGGCCGAAATCACTCTAAGTGACTCTCTTTTGTTTAAAATGGACAATATTTTAAGTACATATGGAAAACCGACCAAACGCATTCGGTTTCCGTTGAAACTTTAGGAGAATGATTCATGGGTCATATGTGACGTGTAAAAATCAACCCCGCATCAATCTGAGACGCGGTGTGGCCGGAACCAGTCAAAGTTTCTGCCTTTTGTTTCAAAAGGACGTCATTTTAATTGAAAAACATCAACTGGCATACGGAAAACCGACCAAACGCAGTTGGATTGTGTCGATACTTTAGCAAAAATATTCATGGATCATATGTAATGTATACGAGTCAACCCTGCCTCAATCCGAGGCGCGGTGTGGCCGCCACCACTCAAAGTGTCTGTCTTTTGTTTCAAAGGGATGTCATTTTAAGTGAAAAACATCAACTGGCATAAGGAAAACTGACCAAACGCATTCGGATTGTGTCAATACTTTATCACAACGATCCATGGGTCATATATGATGTGTACAATTCAACCCCTACTCAATATGAGGCACGGTGTGGCCACCACCACTCAAAGTGTCTGTCTTTTGTTTCAAAAGGACATCATTTTAAGTGAAAAACATCAACTCGCATACGGAAAAGAAACCAAACGCATTCGGATTGTGTTGATACTTTAGAACAACAATCCATGGGTCATATGTGACGTGTAAGAGTCAACCCTGCCTTAATCTGAGGCACGGTGTGGCCGGAATCACTCTAAGTGGCTCTCTTTTGTTTAAAATGGACAACATTTTAAGTACATACGGAAAACCGACCAAACGCATTTGGTTTCCGTTGAAACTTTAGGAGAACGATTCATGGGTCATATGTGACGTGTACGAATCAACCTCGCCTTAATCTGAGACGCGGTGTGGCTGGCACCAGTCAAAGTGTCTGCCTTTTGTTTCAAAAGGACGTCATTTTAATTGAAAAACATCAACTGACATACGGAAAACCAACCAAACGCATTCGGATTGTGTCGATACTTTAGCACAACGATCCATGGGTCATATGTGACGTGTATGAGTCAACCCCGCATCAATCCGAGGCGCGGTGTGGCCTCTACCACTCAAAGTGTCTATCTTTTGTTTCAAAAGGACGTCATTTTATGTGAAAAATATCAACTGGCATATGGAAAACCGACCAAACACATTCGGATTGTGTTGATACTTTAGCACAATGATCCATGGGTCATATATGACGTGTATGAGTCAACCCCGCCTTAATAGGAGGCACGGTGTGTCCAGAATCACTCTAAGTGGCTCTCTTTTGTTTAAAATTGACAACATTTTAAGTACATATGGAAAACCGACCAAACGCATTCGGTTTCCATTGAAACTTTAGGAGAACGATTCATGGGTCATATGTGACATGTAAGAATCAACCCTGCCTCAATCTGAGACGCGGTGTGGCCGACACCACTCAAAGTGTCTGCCTTTTGTTTCAAAAGGACGTCATTTTAATTGAAAAACATCAACTGGCATACAGAAAACCGACCAAACGCATTTGGATTGTGTCGATACTTTAGAACAATGATTCATGGGTCATATGTGACGTGTACGAGTCAACCCTGACTCAATACGAGGTGTGGTGTGGACGCCACCACTCAAAGTGTCTGTCTTTTGTTTCAAAAGGACATCATTTTAAGTGAAAAACATCAACTGACATAAGAAAAACCGACCAAACGCATTCGGATTGTGTCCATACTTTAGCAAAACAATCCATGGGTCATATGTGACGTGTACGAGTCAACCCCGCCTTAATCGGAGGCACGGTGTGCCCGGAATCACTCTAAGTGGCTCTCTTTTGTTTAAAATGGACAACATTTTAAGTACATACAGAAAACCGACCAAATGCATTCGGTTTCCGTTGAAACTTTATGAGAACGATCCATGGGTCATATGTGATGTGTACGAATCAACCCCGCCTCGATCTGAGACGCGGTGTGGCCGACACCACTCAAAGTGTCTGCCTTTTGTTTCAAAAAAACGTCATTTTAATTGAAAAACATCAACTGGCATACGGAAAACTGACCAAAGGCATTCAGATTGTGTCGATACTTTAGCACAACGATCCATGAGTCATATGTGACGTGTACGAGTCAACCCCGCCTCAATCCGAGGCGTGGTGTGGCCGGTAGCACTCTAGGTGTATGTATTTTGTTTAAAATGGACATCATTTCAGGTAAAAATATATGGTATACAAAAAACCAATCAAATTATGAATTGACTTTCGGATTCCACGTATAATTGTCATCTAAATTTTAAATTGAATTCTAAATGAATTATGTATGTTTATAATTACGTTATGAATTCTAATTTAATTGTGGATATGTATAGTTCCAGCATTATATGTTAAATGTGTATGAATTTGTTCTCTATATGTAAGTGTTAGTTGGTTATTGCAGGTACAATAATTGGATTGAAAATGAGAGGGAACCCACAAAATGAGACCCGGTCAGAGCTGCTGGGCAAATTGCAGAGCTGCTGTGCAATTTGCCCCAACAAAGGCTATGGCAACGGTTTGAAACCGTTGGCATAACATGTCTGGGTTTTGTTTTACCAACGGTTCATAAAACCGTTAGGAAAGAGGAGACCTTGGGTTTTTTCCAACAGTTTGGCCAAACCGTTGGGAAAACCTTGGTAATTTTCTCTACTCTATCCCAACGGTTGTAAACCGTTGGGAAAAAGCTTTCCCAACGGTTTTCCGGAATCGTTGGGATATGATAATTTTTCTCCACCCTATCCCAACGGTTCACTGTAAACCGTTGGGAAAAGCTTTCCCAACGGCTTACTTCCCTACGGTTTGCAGAACTGTTGGTATAACATATACCAACGGTTCTGCAGCCTTTCCCAACAGTTCTAAACCGTTGAGAAATCATGTATTTCCAGTAGTGGTATTACAGGAGACCCATGGGGTCAGATGATATGGTTAATGGCCCGGGGAGGCGGGTCATGACAAATGGTATCAGAGCCAATACCCAGCCGGAAGTGCTTAGGCACTGCCTGGGTTTGAGGCTTGGGGTCCACAACGAGGGCGTTGTGCTTTAAAGTGGTGGATATGTAACACCCCTGAAAAAGTGAGACTTAAAAGACTAAATGTTACTACCTATGTCAACAAGGTGCACCTTTCTTTTCGGTAGCCTACCTAATTAGAACTCCACAGTTAAGCATGCTTGTCCTGTGAGGACAGTCATTAGTCTGATAATCGACCCTAATGAGTAATAGCCTATGGTATGCTGAGAAGGCAATCAAGGTATTACAAGAGACCCATGGGGGTCAGATGATATGGTTCATGGCCCGGGGAGGCGGGTCATGACAAATGGTATCAGAGCCAATACCCAGCCGAAAGTGCTTAGGCACTGCCTGGGTTTGAGGCTTGGGGTCCACAACGAGGGCGTTGTGCTTTAAAGGGGTGGATAATGTAACACCCCTGAAAAAGTGAGACTTAAAAGGCTAAATGTTACTACCCATGTCAACAAGGTGCAACTTTCTTTTCGGGAGCCTACCTGATTAGAACTCCACAGTTAAACATGTTTGTCCTGGAGTAGTAATTAGGACGAGTGACTTTCTGGGAAGTTTCTCAGGGTGTGTGTGAGTGAGGACAAAACACACTGAAAGAACATGCGTTGACCTGTGGGGACAGTCATTAGTCTGATAAGCGACCCTAGTGAGTAATAGTCTATGGTATGCTGGGAAGGCAACCAAGGTATTACAGGAGATCAATGGGGTCAGATGTTATGGTTCATGGCTCGGGGAGGCGGGTCATGACACTACTTGGATGGTTTGGACCAAAAGAAATGAGTGGATTTTTCAAAGAAATGAGACACATGATCGTTTATGGTTTGAAATGGCATCAATTTGGATGAATATTTGGACTTCAAATGATGTTGTTCCCGCAGTTGGGTGTCCCTTTAGGTTTTACCTGTGTGGACCCCACCTTCTAAAGGTTTTTTTTTTAAATTAATGCCGACGCTGTTGTCTCTTCTGGGTAAAGGGTGATGATCAAAATTATTGCTCGCCAGAACAATGATCAGATTATGGTGGTCCAATATTTGGCTTTCAAGGCTAATTGACAAGCGATTGTGGCATAGATGATTGATATTCTTCATGGTGTTTTGTTGGGTCACTTAAGTGAGAAAATGTTATGTTTGAAGCATACTCCTTTTTGGACTGATACTTCATTTGATTCATAATATATTTTTTTCTCTTAAAAAAAAATATACACATGTGGCTGTCGCCGGTCCGAACGTATCCTCCCTCCGCCTCGCAACTTTTCCTCCCACGAGAGGCAGGCTCAACCCTAGAAGATTTGATTCATAATATATTTTTTTCTCTTAAAAAAAGAAATATACACATGTGGCTGTCGCCGGTCCGAACGCATCCTCCCTCCGCCTCGCAACTTTTCCTCCCACGAGAGGCAGGCACAACCCTAGAAGAAGAAGCTGCCTCCTCTAGACTCGCGCTGCGTCGTCTCATCGGCGTCGCCCCAACCTTCCTCCTTCGGTAGCCACTTCGTCGCCTCACGCCTCGCCTTCCCCGTCGCGAGTCGACAGCACCGCCTCTTTCCCGTCCCGCCTTCCTTCGCCAAATTGCAGGTCGGACCCCCCACTCCCCCCCACTCTCTGCCAATCTGTCGGTCGCACCCGCCGCCCCGCTAGCCGCGCAACACCGGCCGCCCGTGACCCGTCCCTCCCTTGCGGCCGCCCCAATCCCTACTTTGCTGGTGAGTTTTTTTTTTGTTATAAATAAGTGTTTTCTGATTTTTTTTAAAAAAAATGTGCAGGTCATTTTTTTTAAATATGTATGAAATGCTGAAACTCCCTTCTGCCTTTCAGCAAAAAAACAAAAAAAATATATTTATACATGTTTTTATATTTATAAATATATTGGTTTGTATATTATGATTTATATGTATATTGTTAGAAATCAATTATATTGGATTTTATTCTTTATTTCGTTTAGTTAAATACTATTTTTTTTTGTCATTATTAGATAGCTAAAATATTGATATTTTTTATAAATTTGTACATTATGACGACATGTCTTGTGTTTGCGCCACATTTTATGGTGTATTATGTTTACCTCTTATGATATTTGACTCTTATGCCATGTTTTTAAGTGATGCTTTATAATCATTCCTTTTTTGTTTCCATTCTATGATTATCGACTATGTTATTGTTTTTATCATGTACCCAATTCCCAAAGATGTTGGACCTCTAAATTTTTGGGAGTATTATATAGATATTTATGATAAAGATGATGTAATAATATGTATATGAGATCTAGATCATTATAAGAAATATTTGAATATATTTTATCATCGCAACAAATGAAAATGTTTTTTCATAGTCAATACCATTAATTTTTTGTAACATTTTCCACTAGGTGTTATTTATAGGTATACACCTTATTATCTATATTATTTTTCTTGTGAAAACCTCACTTAAACCTTATGGGTCTCACCCCTTCATGTGCATCCACAAAGTTCCAAAGTTGGTTTATGTACGCGAAGTCCATTTTAGATTCTATGGCTTTTAACCATTTCTTAGAATTAGAACTCTCAATGTACTCTCAATAAGTAGTAGGTTTATCATCTATGAACATTACTTCATCATCATTTTCCATAATAAATTCATATATCTCAAGCTCCTAATGAATCCTACTAGAGCATTGAGGTTATTGTGTAACTTGAGTTGTTTTTTCTTTCACAACTTTTTATGGAACTTACTCAACTTCCATATTAGGAGAACTTCCTTTTTGTTGGTCCTTAACTTCTCCAAGATCAACTTTCATCCCATTGACTCTTCAATTAATATATTCATCCTCAAGGAATATACTAGTTTCAACCACAAACACTTTGTGTTTTGTTAGATTATAGAAATAATATCCTATAGTTTCCTTGAGATTGACAACAAATAACCATTTCACTAATTTAGGGTTATGTTTATTAGAAACCAATTTTCATATCAGTGATTCACAACCCCAAATATTAATAAAATATATTTTGGGACATTTACCAGTGAATATATCATGTAGTGTCTTTATGACCACATTAGATAGAAAATAGTTGAGTAGAAATGAAACTATTTGCACAGTATACCTCCATAATGAAATAATAAAAAAATCACACTAACTCATCATTGATTGAACCATGTCCAATCAGGCATGATTCATTATCTTAGACACACTATTCAACTATGGTTTTCCATGAGCAGTGAGTTGTGAAACAATTCCACAATCTCTCATATGATCAGTGAATTCCTAGCCCGTGTATTTAACATCTCGATTTGATCAGTGAATCTTAATACCTTTTCCCAATTGATTATGTAATTAATTTTAGAACTCTGAACTTTTCATAAGTTTCATACTTGTGCCTCATTATAAACACATAAACATATCAATTAAAGTCATTAATAAATGCTATGAAGTACCCGAACCAACACTTCAAAATTCATGAACTAGTACAATCAATGTCTATGGGGAGATTCTGTCCCACATGGTGGTCTGTGAAGGGTACGCCCGTATCGAGATCGCCGAGCTCTGTGCTGGGTTGGAGTCTGATGACCTAGAGAGGGTCGATCCTCGGGCACTGGAATGTTGACCGTCGCATGCTCTGCCTTTGTGTTAGTGGGAGGAGGTGTCAACTGGATGTCGTCTCGTGCACTCGATCCTTCTCCCACTAGTGTCGTAGAAGGACCCACCACTATCGCCGGGAGGAACCATATAGGCTGCGAAGAATCAGAACCCCAAGTTATAGTAAATTGTGAATATCCTGTCAAGAAAGATGAATCTCATGTCGCTTGATGCATATCCACAATTGGCTGAGGCTGGAGTGCTAGAGGGCTGACCTCTGCCTGTAGAACAGGTGAGGGCTCACGTGCAGCACGACGCGGTCTACGTCGTCGTCGTCATGGCTCCTTAGCATCAGTAGCTGCTGGAGGAGCTTCCTGAGCAGGAACCTCCACTCTCTGGGGTGAACGATCGAAGATGCTCTCGTGAATCGCATCATAAGTTGGCATCAGCCCCAGCGTCGCAGCATGGATCGTTGCCAGGCTAGCAACCCCCTCCTCTCGATCAGACATGCGGATAATCTGCCTTATGCCAGTATGCTGTAAAGAGATTCAAAATGAATTAGAAAATAACACAATAAACAAACTAATGAAAATTTATTAACTTACCATATCATGAAGTCCTCTGCCGTGTCGCATGAGATATAATATAGACTTTGTTCTATACCATGGCTCATACTCGACTTGCTCTGAAAGATGAAATCACATCGTAGGTACACCTTAGATACGACGCTCTGCTCGTCTGCTCTAGAGGTCTAGAAACTCGACATGTTGTCGGCGCCAGTCATCATCTTGCCTCCCTGTCAGCTTCAAGTCATGAAACTCTCGTGGCTGTCTTGGCGAAAATGGAATGGGCTGAACACAGTCAAATTGGCGCATGACTCTATCAGCCTGGTGCCACTCAATAATATGTAAGCGAATGAGTGACAGTACAGTCATAGCATCATGAAGTCCAGCAGTGCAGTATGCTGACAACTGGTCCAATAAAGCTCAATTTGACATCCATGAAATCTGAAATGACATGTGAGATTTGTTAAAAAAGTTCTTTACTAAAAACTAAAATTGATGCTATTATTAAATTTGTTAGACAATGATAGATTGTATATACTTACCTCGTCGGGTAGAAGACTTTTCAACTTTGACGTTATGCACTCAAATGGTGTGTTGGAACGCCGATGAAGTTGTGCTTCTGACTCCACCTGTAAAATACAACATTGAAAGTGATAAATAAAAAGAAATTAAATTCAATAACTTCTACTAGCATCAGAAACCAATAAAGATGAGTGATCATATCAGCGTCCACTCTGAGCGTTATGCAGCACCTCTATAGGCAGCGGCTGACCAACAAGCTGAGCGCAGAGTACGGGGATGCACTCCCATGCCCACATCTGAAGAAGGATGACACATCTCCTGAGATCCTTGTGGTCTGAGTGTAATGCCGTGCATAATGCTCTGAATGTGTAAGTCAAACAGATAGATCCCCAACTGTACATTCTCGGCCCGATCAAAGTCCTCCACAGCCCTAGATACATCATGTGCACATGTATACCTGAGTGATCAACACACATGATCCCTCTAATGATCCGTAATATATATGCACGAGCATGACGCATGACAATATGCTCGTCAACGTCATTGGGTAAATGTTGAAAGTGCCTCTCAAGCGCCCATAGATATTGACTCGCCATCTGTAGCCCTAGGGTAGGCCAAAATGTCGACGCCTAACAATCTCTGAACAAGGTCAGACCAGTATGCACGAGTGGGTCCAATAACGACTTCTCTCTGGATAGGAAGTTTGAGAAGGACTGCCACATTCTCGAGGGTGATGGTCATCTCTCCCTCAGGCAGGTGGAATATGTGTGTCTGGTCTCCACCTCTCTAGGAGGGCAACGAACAGTTGATTGTTAACAAATGTGAAATCAAATACTGCAATGCCGTAGAAGCCAGCACAACGCAGGTATGGTATAATGACGGGTGGAGGCAACGTGTGATGAAAACAGTGCGTTCGACGAACCTTGATCTGTCGAACTTCACCACCCTGTAGCACGGCTTGAGAAACATGCATAGCCTGCTCAGTGAGTATCCTCCATCTGTACATAAAAAAATGAAACGAGTCTTAAGTGTAAAATGTAAATATAACGTTATGATCAACATAATATTATGACTTGTAAAATGTAAGACATGACATGTTTATTCGCATTGTTTATAAAGTTATTTTTTACCAAAAGAAAAGGGTATGTCTTCATGTTTCTCAAAGCATATTTGTAAAGTGTTTTTGAGATATGTTTTTACTTAGCAAAGAGTGTTTTGTTAGATATGGTTTTATATATTTATATATATAAACATTTTGTTTTTTTTATTTAAAAATTATTAGAAAATGGTGTGCTTTGTAATTTATGTATCATTTCCCATATGATGGTATGTTTCATGATTATTTGCTCACATGCTTGTTTTATGGTTTAGCCATGGACATATTGATTATGCGTTAATGTCACATCAAATGCACTTGTCATATTCCTTTTAATGTGAATATGAAAGCCGTGTTGTTATTTGATATTAAAAGTATTTGACGATGTCATAAAATTCTACAAAACGAAGGATCTTATATTAACACCATATTATTAACAATATTAGAAGATCACAGAAGAGACAATACATCATTGTGGCTGAGAGTGTGAACTCGATCCAACAATGTTAGGGCATCGTTTTCGATTATGACCTTCTTGATGGCATAACATCTCAAACTTTGCTCTTATTCTTGAGGCCAGTCCATCTAATCCTGCATCCTGCTCGACTTCGGTCTTCCTCGTTTACGCAACCTGTTGATGTCAGGTATCACTATCGGCTGGCCTTCGGGCATTGAGAAATATCGAAACTCCCCAATAGACGTCCATGGTGCAACATAACAGTTAGCAATTATGTCTAACCGGCACACTGGATCAATATATGCTTCCCATGATATGTTCACAGTGACACATGTTGCGATGATGTGTGCGCATGTAAACTGTAAGGCTTGAAAGTTTCCACATTGACATTGACTCGCTTCCAGTAATACCACCATTTTTTCACCGATGTTATTTGTGATGGGGTCCGAACGCTCTTGAACTTCAAATCGAGTCTTCTTGATGGAAAAAGCAGACATTATAACTAGAAACTTCTTCAATGTTCTTTTCAATCTCTTGTTGAAATTGCCTTCCGTACCTTAGCCCCTGCTGAATCTCATCTGAGACTAGTTTTTGTCTATCAACGAAGTACTTCACGCACTGATAAAATGTCTCTCAAATTAGGGCAGTTATAGGTAACTTGCGAAGCCCCTTGAAGACACCATTGATGCACTCCACAATGTTTGTGGTCATGTGTCCATATATCTTCCCCCCGTCATATACCAATGTCCGTCTTTCTTTTGGAATCCGCATCATATAAATTATACACTTCTTGATCAGTCTTGCGGATTTGTTCGAAACGTTTTTCAAATCTCTGTTGATCCGGCTCATATGCTACACAAAAGTGATCATATTTTAGATAAATTGATTTTATCTTTACGTTGAAATAGTAAAAAATAACAGACATTGCATACCAAGCCTCATGACTGTCTTCTTCATAGGTTTGTTATGGAATGTTTTCCGCATGTTGCTAGCAATGTCTTATGCAGTACCGATGATGTGCATTTGAGAGTCTTCATGTATCAGGATCCGCATTGATTGCCTCATTGATTGTCCGATGCTGACCAGATATCAAACAAACACCCTGAATGTCGGTGAAATGGTTGCTGATAATGCCAAAAACCAACTCCATGAGTCGTAGTTTTCCTTCTCCACAATGACAAAGACAAGTTGAAGAGGTGAACGGTTCCCATCTTGGGTTGCCGCAATTAACAATACGCTCTTGTATTTTTCGTATAGAAACGTTTGTTGGATTGGTGTTGCCCGATCCGGTTGGGCCGAATGCTTGTGGCCCGCAACTGTCGCGGGTCGAGCTGACCGACCGACACCGATAGGCACTGTAGCGGTGCGGACTTCAGGGTCAACTTTACTGTAGCGCTTTTGACAAAGCCAACCGCCGTTCACTGTAGCGACGCGGACCACTTTTTCGAACAGTGATCGTCTTCTCCATTGTTTTATAGCCCATTTTCGGGCTAGGGTTTCTACTGAAAAATTCTCTGTAATTTCGTGCTCCCGAATCATAGTGAAATTCTGCCTCTCCCGTGGACGTAGGGATTTTTCCCGAACCACGTAAATCGTTGTGTCCCTTGCTTTCTTTCTTTTGGTTTTTTTCTCGTTTCTGTCGTTGTGTCTCCCGGCGATTCCGCAACAACTGGTATCAGAGGAAGGTTCGGAATTCTCCAACGATGGCTCTGGATGAAGGCAAAGTGAAGATCGATCGCTTCGATGGAACTGATTTCAGTTTCTGGAGGATGCAGATCGAGGATTATCTTTATGAGAAAAAGATGCACTTGCCGCTTCTGGGTGTGAAGCCAGCGGACATGGAGAAGTCGGAGTGGGAGCTACTGAATCGATAGGTTCTGGGTGTTGTGCGCCTGACGTTGGCCAAAAACGTGGCGTTCAACATCATAGAGGAGAAGACGACGGTGGACCTGATGAAAGCCCTCACAAATATATACGAGAAGCCTTATGCGGCAAACAAGGTGCATTTGATACGACGATTGTTCAACCTGAAAATGGTTGAAGGGAGACCTATTGCAGATCATATCAACGAGTTCAATACCATCATAAGTCAGTTGACATCGGTGGACATTGACCTTGGTGATGAGGTATGTGCTCTGGTTTTATTATCTTCGTTACCTGAAAGTTGGGAAACAACTGTAACAGCTGTGAGCAACACTTCGGGGAATACGAAGATGACTCTGAAAGATATAAGGGACTTAATCCTTAGTGAGGATGTTCGAAGAAGAGAATCAGGCAGATTCTCTGGTTCTGCTTTGAACGTTGAAGGAAGAGGAAGGTACCCACAGCGGGACAATCGTAGAGGACGGTCAAAGTCAAGAGGAAAGAGCAGAGACAAGGCAAAGGGGCCTGGTTCTACCTGCTGGACATGCGGGAAGAAAGGACATGTCAAGGAGTGCAGAGATAACCGGAAGGGACCTGAAACCAGTGGAGCAAATGCGGTAGCTGAAAGAACTGATGACGTGCTACTGCTGAGCGTGGACAGCCCGATGGAGTATTGGATTTTAGACTCTGGGGCGTCTTTCCATTCTACATCGGAGAAGGGTTCCTGAACAATTTTGTTTCTGGAAATTTTGGCAAGGTACATCTTGTTGATGACGAACCCTTGCAGATTGTGGGGAAAGGAGATGCACGGATCAAGACCAACAGTGGGAGCTTGTTGGTTCTGGAAAACGTGAGGTACATCCCTGGTTTAAGAAGAAATCTCATTTCTGTGGGACAGCTTGATGATGCAGGGTTGAGTACCACATTCACTGGTGGTGCATGGAAGATCACCAAAGGAGCTATGATCATAGCTTGGGGAGCAAAGAATGACACCCTGTACAACATGACAGAAAGTTGTATGGACATGGCTGCATCACTGGAAGCTGTCGGAGGTTCTCAACTGTGGCACTATAGACTCGGTCACATGAGTGAAAAGGGGATGAAGGTGCTGACAACTAAAGGGTTGCTACCAGAGCTGAAGTCGGTGGAAGTAGGCTTATGTGAAGATTGCATCTTTGGAAAGCAGAGGAAGGTGTCCTTTGCAAAAGGAGGCAGAATACCGAAGGCTGGAAAGCTGGACCTGGTGCATACAAATGTTTGGGGGCCTGCACCAGTACCATCCCTCGGAGGGTCACAATATTATGTGACATTCATCGATGACTCAACAAGGAAGGTCACAATATTATGTGACATTCATCGATGACTCAACAAGGAAGGTATGAGTTTACTTTTTGAAGAATAAATCTGATGTGTTCAAGATTTTTCAGAAGTGGAAAGTCGTGGTGGAGAACGAGTCAGGAGCAAAGCTGAAATGTTTGAGGTCTGACAACGGTGGAGAGTATGGCGGTCAGGAGTTCAGAGAATTTTGTTCTGATAATGGAATTCGGTGGGAGAAGACAATCCCAGGAACACCACAACAGAATGGTGTGGCAGAGAGGATGAATAGGACACTGAATGAACGTGCCAGGAGCATGAGGCTGCACTCAGGTTTGCCCAAAACCTTCTGGGCTGATGCAGTAAACATGGCAGTGTATCTGATCAATAGGAATCCATATGTGCCAATGGGAGAACGCTTACTCGAGGAGCTCTGGTCTGGTAAGGAGGTAAAACTCTCACATTTAAGAGTATTTGGCAGTTTAGCTTATGTACACATTGATGCTAACTCAAGGGACAAACTTGATGCTAAGTCCAAGCCATGTTTCTTTATTGGCTATGGTGCTGATGAGTTTGGTTACCGGTTTTGGGATGATCACAGGAAGATGGTTATCAGGAGCCAGAACGTGGTATTCAATGAAGGTGTCATGTACAAAGGTCGCCATGAAGCTGAAGATGAAAATGAGAACATTGAATCAGAGTGCAAAGAGCAAGTGGAGTTTGAAGGTGTGCCTGAGCTTGAGAGATCCGAACCTGTGGAACCTACTACTCCAGTGGAGTTGAGGAGATCATCAAGGGTGAGAAGGCCTGTGCAGAGGTATTCACCATCATTGCATTATATGTTATTGACTGACGGTGGAGAACCAGAATGCTTTGAAGAGGCAATGCAGCTGAAGGAGTCAAGCAAGTGGGAGCTGACAATGAAGGAGGAGATTTCCTCATTGCATGACAACAACACTTGAGAGTTGACATCCCTGCCAGCAGGAAAGAAAGCATTGCAGAACAAGTGGGTCTACCGGGTGAAGGAAGAGCATGATGGCAAGATGAGGTTCAAGGCAAGGCTGGTGGTGAAAAGCTTCCAACAGAAGGAGGGAGTGGATTTCACGGAAATATTCTCACCAGTAGTAAAGCTTACCACCATCCGGGTGGTTCTCAGCATTGTGGCGTCAGAATACTTGCATCTTGAGCAGCTTGATGTCAAGACTGCTTTCCTTCATGGAGATATGGAGGAGGACATCTACATGCAGCAGCCAGAGGGATATGTAGTGTCTGGAAAGGAAGACCTGGTGTGCAAACTCTAGAAGAGTCTATATGGACTGAAGCAGGCACCGAGGCAGTGGAACAAGAAGTTTGATTCATTTATGTCTAAAAATGAATATAAACGATGTGGCATGGATCAGTGTTGCTACATCAAGTCTTTCGGTGATGAATATATTATATTGCTTCTGTATGTGGATGACATGCTCATTGCAGGATCATGTATGCAGATGATTAATGAGCTGAAAAGACAGTTAGCTGAGGAGTTTGAAATGAAGGATCTTGGAGAAGCTGGCAAGATTTTGGGAATGAAGATCAAGAGAGACCGCACAGCTGGAACATTAATGTTGTCACAGGCTGATTACATTGGGAATGTTCTGAGAAGATTCCGCATGCTGGAAGCAAAGGCAGTCTCTATTCCCCTAGCGAGCCACTTCAAACTATCAAAGGAGCAATCACCGAAGACGGCAGAAGAGGTGGAGTACATGGCAAAAGTTCCATACGCATCAGCTGTTGGAAGCCTGATGTAAGCCATGGTCTGTACTCAACCTGACATTGCTCATGCAGTGGGAGTTGTGAGCAGGTATATGGCTAACCCTGAAAAGCAACATTGGGAAGCTGTGAAGTGGATACTAAGGTATTTGAAGGGCAGCAAGGAGGTATCTTTGTGCTTTGGGAAAGGAACTTCATTGCAGGGGTATGTGGATGCTGACCTTGGAGGCGATGTCGACAGCAGGAGGAGTACCACGGGTTATGTTTTTACCTGTGGAGGAACTGCGGTAAGTTGGATATCACAATTGCAGAAGGTGGTGGCTTTATCCACCACAGAGGCAGAATACATTGCTGTAACAGAAGCTGGGAAAGAGATGGTTTGACTGAAGAACTTCTTGGATGAATTGGGAAGAAAGCGAGAGGAGAATGTATTACACTGTGACAATCAGAGTGCTATACATCTTGCCAAAAACCCAGTGTTTCATGCCCGGACGAAGCACATTCAGTTGAAGTACCATTTCATCAGAGGTTTGATACAAGATGGGTTGCTGACTTTGCAGAAGATCTGTGGAACCAACAATCCGGAAGACATGTTGACAAAGCCTATGGTGATACAGAAGTTGAGGCACTGCTGTGCCTCTGTTGGTCTCCACTGATGAACGGAGGATGAGAGACGGAATGATGGAGGACTTGATGGGAGCAGAAGAGTAAAACAGTTTGTATTTCATGAATCTGTGAAAGCACGACACTGGTGAGTGAAGAAGAGGAAGAACTTAGATTAAGTTGTCTTCATCAGTTGCATCGAAGAATAGCAGTGCAGCGGATCAGGCTACAAGTGGGAGATTGTTGGATTGGTGTTGCCCGATCCGGTTGGGCCGAATGCTTGTGGCCCGCAACTGTAGCAATGCTGACCACTGTAGCGGAGCTGACCGGCCGACATCGACAGGCACTGTAGCGGTGCGGACTTCGGGGTCAACTTTACTGTAGCGCTTTTGACAAAGCCAGCCGCCGTTCACTGTAGCGACGCGGACCACTTTTTCGGACAGTGATCGTCTTCTCCATTGTTTTATAGCCCATTTTCGGGCTAGGGTTTCTACTGAAAAATTCTCTGTAATTTCGTGCTCCCGAATCATAGTGAAATTCTGCCTCTCCCGTGGACGTAGGGATTTTTCCCGAACCACGTAAATCATTGTGTCCCTTGCTTTCTTTCTTTTCGTTTTTTTCTCGTTTCTGTCGTTGTGTCTCCCGGCGATTCCGCAACAACGTTCCATCAATCCGTATGAACTGTTTGCTAAAACGAAATGGGGAGATACAAGAGAGTAATGCTCAGAACAACCAATGAAATTAAACACGAGATGGATCAAGTCGGTTATCTTGAGACACATGTTCATTCGTATGAAGATGGAAAACACTTGGTTGTTGTGTCTCAGTATGACTAGCAATTGCGGCAACACCCGATACGAGTCATCCCAATCATCATAGATCTTTATAATTGCTTTCAGTTTCGCCATCCATGCCTTATTATAAAAAATCTTATAACCGAAAGTTTGTTGTATCATCTCTTGCACAAGGGCTATAGGAACATCTTGTCATCTCCTAATCATCTCGACGACAATGGATGACACAAATTCAGCATCCAATGGGGTATGATTTTGTGTCAGGTTTGGCTAAACGCAAGTATGAGTTGCCTCAATCTTCAAGATTCTCCAACCTCCAAATGCAATGTTCAGAATCACCCTCAAGCGGAATCTACAATCATCCCCATACTTGTCACACCGTATGTGGTATTTTTTACGGTATGATTCCTGAACTATATATCTGCAGTGTCTCTCAATGTGAAATCTTTTTAGCGTGTTTTTTAATGCATTTTTTTGGAAAATATCTTCCAACATATAAGGTTTTGTCCAGCTCACTAAACCTATCCGGTACAACTTCGGGAAACTCAGTTGCGAGTGTGAGAACATTGTAGTCGAATTCAGGCACACGTGTCATTGCTTCTGACCAAGATACAAAGAGTGGTGAATGATTTATTATGGGTCGAGGCTGTTATACAACTAATGGATTTCTAGAAACTTCCTCCCCAACTTCCGCTGCTCCCTCCTCATCAGCACTGTTGTCATCGTCTGTTCCATCATTATAAAAATCCTCATCGGAAGTCGGATTTACATGTATATCCAGGAGATCATCTAGGTTGTCATCTTCCGCATCATATGGAATATCCTCAATTTCTTTGGGCAGACCTTCTTCAACCAATCTTGTAAGTCCACGTCTTCGTACAATTGGACATTGTTGTTGTACAGTAGAAACATCTACATATAACTCCATTATGGTACTATTCGATCGTTGGGAAAATAAATTTATTGCTTAGAGCCACTGCGCATCATCAATCAATGGACAAACTAGATGCCACAGTATGTATAGCCGAGAGCAAATGTCTATAGCTTATAGACTTGATCTCTTGATCGGGTCCCAGATTTAAGGAACCACAAATTCTTTCTTCAAGTTCACTTAGAGCTACACAATCAGGTGTGCTACCCACTGTTGTTGGTTGTGTGCTATAAGAACCTTCTTGCTCAGTTTGAGTAACTTGCCCGTAGCAGTACACATAGACAAATATAACTTTCTACGTCAAAAATGTTTTTTGATCAAAATTCTGATAGTGTAACTAATATTGACAATGATGGTAGATCATATAATATTTATTATGTTGAAATTTTAGAACGTTTTTTTATACCCTAAAATATGATACTAATGTTTTGTTATATAAAATTTTATTAGAATATAATTCACATAATATTTTGGAATCCGAGGTAAAAAAAAGAGAACACCAAATCAGTTTATTTATCATTGATAAAATGACAATTATGATTCTACAAAGTGAAATAGAGAAAAACAAACACATTAAATAACACATGAATGCTTTACAACATACAAGAAATACCTTGACATTTTTCAATATAACATGGTTTGGATGAGATGAGTCTGACTTCAGAAGTGAGGTAAAATCCAGCTTATTTTCAATTGGTATCTTAATAATATTTTTCAAAGGGATGTACTTATGAATTTTCAAAAGATTTCGGCCTTCTAATGACACATCTTAGATGCTATCTTAGATGTCATTAAAAATCCGAAACTTTTGAATATTCAAAAGTTAAGTACATACCTTTAGAAGATGTTATTAAGCTACTAATTAAAAATATGCTGGATTTTACCTCACGCCTGAAGTGAGGCTAATCTCATCCAAATCATTTTCTATTGAAAAATGTCATGGTGTATTTCTTGTATGTTGTAAAGCATTCATGTGTTATTTAAAGTGTTTGTTCTTCTCTATCTCACTTTATATGATCATAATTGTCATTTTATCAATGATAAATAAATTGATTTGGTGTTTTCTCTTCTTTTTTACCTCGGTTTCCAAAAGATTCTATAAATACTTTTGACAATGAGGGTTGACTATATAATCTTTATGATACTAAAATTTTAGAACACCTTATTATATCCTAAACTATGATACTAATGGTTCTTAGTATGATTTTTAATCATCTTAAAGGTATTTCAGTAGTTTATAATGAAAATATGAATCATATAAAACATATCCTCTGGGAGTGTCAAACCAGGTGTGCATCAAGACCCGTTGTCGTGTACCAGGTTACCCCGAGTCAGGCCAGAGACACCTTGTCGGAGTTGTTACTCCCAGATATATCTGTGCCAGAGCCACATCCACTTGTTTTTATCCAGACAGAGATTTGATTGCTTAGATAACCACATAATCTTTATGCTACCAAATTTTTAGAACATTTTCTTATATCCTAAAAGATGATACTAATCATTACTTAACCATTAGTTAAACATTGGTTAATCATTACTTAACCATTAGTTAAACATTGTTTAATCATCCCTTAACCATTAGTTAAACATTGTTTAATCATCCCTTAACCATTAGTTAAACATCGGTTAATCATCCCTTAACCATTAGTTAAACATCGGTTAATCATCCCACAATCATCCCTTAATTATTCTTTAATCACCCCTTAATCAATAGTTAATTATTACTTAATCAATAGTTAATTATTACTTAATCAATAGTTAATCATTACTTAATCAATAGTTAATGATTACTTAATCAATCTTTAATCATTACATTATCATAATTTAATCAATACTTAATCATTAGCTAATCATTACTAAATCATTATTTAAATATTCTATAATCATTAGTTAAACATTACCTATTCTTTAATTAATTATGCCTTAATAAAAAGTTAATCATATTATATTCATTAGTTAATTATAATTAACTAATCATTATATATAATCATTTTTTAATTCTAAGTTATTCGTTAGTTAATCTATACTTAATCATTACGAATAATAACTATCATTTCTAAATTATATATAACTGACTAAACTACTTAATAAATAACATATTTAGAATTAACTAAAAAGAATTCAATTAACTAAATAAGCAACTTTAAATTAAATAAGAAAAAATACCTCTAAATGATGCTTCGCAAAAAACCGAGACTTCTTTTAGACCATCGGATCCACTGTGCAGGAAGAAGACTTCTTCTAGAGAGAGACTGTGGAATGTAGAGAGATGAGTGAAATTTGAAGTGAGAAGGGGGTGCCCTTTTATAGGGCGTTAAATTAAAGGTGACAGGGGGCCGCCTTTCGCCTTTACGTTAGGCGAAAGGCGCGCGCCCCTGCCACCTTTTGCTTTGTCTTTAGGAGGAAGGCGACCACCCTCCCGCCTTTCATACACAGTTTTAATTTTTTTTACCTAGATATATTTAAAAAAAATCTAAAAACACATAAAATTGACATATTTTTTATTTGAATTCATTTGAAATTATTTGATATGCCCTTGTTGTCGGCAGGTTATTGTCCGTTAATGTTTTTATTTCATTTAATTTTATACTTTTCTGATTTTCTGATCGAATGCGCCTGTTGTTGGATCGAATGAGCGAACTTTAATTCAATAAGTTTTGATTTATGTTATATTTCATTCTTGCATTTTATATGTGGTTTTTATTTTTTATTTTATTTTAAATAAAAATTGAAAATGAATTTATAAGCACTAGATTATTTTTATGTGTAATTTTTAATAGATACAAAACTATTTAAATTTTAATACTATAAGAATGTAGATAATTACTAATAGATTGCATTTAATTTTAAAATATATTTATTCTTTTAAATTTTTTAAATTGCATTACAAAATCGATTAGATTATATAAATTTAAAGAATTTTTTTAGGAAATGAAAATGAAAATTACACATTTGAAAAATTAAATAAATTTGCAATGTGTTTGGTTTTAGAAAATAGTTTTTTCTTTTTTTTTCTAAAAACATGTTAGAAAATATGTTTGAAATTATTTTTAAATTAAGAATAAAATAAAATAAATGATTTATTAGTCTATTTTTCATTTTTGTGTTTATCAATTATGAAAAATATATTTTTTCACTAAAAAACAATCTTTAATTTTCTTTTTAATCTTCTAAAAAACATTGTTACTTTGCCTATTTTATGATATTTTCACATCTAAAAAATGAAAACATGAATTGCTTTTCAAAACCAATATTTTTTTGTTAAATTTTGTGATTTTAAATAATTGGGTTTAAAATTTTGGATTTAATTGATAAACAGTTTTTTCTTCTAATTTTAGCTGTTTTTTTTTATTCTCACTTTTAGGTGTTATTTTTTTTTTAAGTTTTGATGTAATGATTGTATAAAAGCATGTATTGCAATTTTAGTTTTTTTTTTCTTATCACGTATTTTCCGGGTGAAAAGGGCAATATTTTTACCCTTGGTCTCCGGCAACAATACTTTCCAAGCCCGCCCTATCGATGGGGCTATACTAAGTGGTGGAAGGCTAGTTTACGTAGGTAGCTCCGTTTCTCTCATGCTTGTTATGTAATGGGCGTTACATGCTTCTGGCGAAGGGGCTTTGGTGTAGAGTAAATTATAAGTCTTGATAAGATATTATGTGTTTCTCCATTCTGAATTGCAGATAAATTTGGAATTGATTTCCCCCTTACCGTACTCTTCCTCTTCTTTTATGCATCTTATTCCTGACACCAGTGTCTCCCTAATCATCAAATTCCAGGCACAAACAGGTCAATTGCCCACTTTGTTTCATAGCTTTTGCACCTGAAATTAGTTGCTTCTGGGATTTGGAAAGGGAATTTAATTGTCGGCCCATGATGTTTGTCTATCACCACCAGTGCACAAAATTTGGTCCTAGTGCATGTACATGGAATTTTCTAAGCTTGATGGTTTATTTTTCAAAATAGATCAATGCTAACAAAATTCCAATTCTTATGCGGGGGGGTACAAATGTTGGTGACGAATAAATGCTTCAATTTTTTATTTCATTCATTTTTTGTTGGTCATCCTTATAAATGACTTCACAATGATCTTCAACTGTGTTTCTAGCATATTGATAGAGCCTGAGACAGGCCTGGAGCGAGACATCTCAAGACTAACTGAAGCGACCCAATTTTAACTATCCATGATTTCAATATCAATAGCCAACATTGAGTCACCTACATACTTAATACCTTTTTGGTTTAGAGTTTTAGAGAATTAGAAAAAACTCTCGATGTAACAAAACCCATGAACATTTTCCCATTATACCCAGATTTTCTTATTTCATAAGAAGATTTCAACATCTCTCACAAAATTCTCCACACATGATACCTTTCTAGACATATCTTACATAATATCATTCTTCATAACTTAAAAAATTCATAACCAATCATGCATAGATCATATAAATCACGAGTCATGGCATAAAATTTTGTCATAAAAAGAGAAGAGTCATAAGAGTGCGGAATCGTCAATAATCAATCACGGGTCATGAAAGCATACCATAAGCATAAGAACATGTCATATGAGTGTGACACAATCATAAGCATAAAAAATCACAATAATGAAAACCATACATAACCTTGCCACAATATTATAAAAACATTCATCATTTCATTATAGTTTAATTAACCCGTGAAATGAAACGGGTTTCATGAAATCATCTTTAAAACGTTATCATCATAAGTTATTCAGGGAAAGAAAGTAGATGGTATCATAAGAGCATATTCCCATTGAAACATAACAATCCTTTATTTGTCATAGATGAAAATCACTTTTATAAAAGCATTTAAAATACGCTTTGAAAATCAAGAGAAAACATCTCTTTTTTTTGGTAACTTTTTAAAAAAAACTAAAATTTCCCGAAAAATTGTAATCAAATTTTCTTTGTAAAACCATGAAAACTTGTAAAATTTCATGACGAAGAAATGACATGATGATGGGAAAATTTGTTCATGCTCTATACGTTAAAAAATATTCTTTTTACACTTTTTAAAGAAAGTCAAAAGTGAGTCGTACATAAAACGTTTGAAAAACTTCCTTTTAATTATTTGTACAAAAAGTCAAATGTAGTAGAAATAAGTAGAAAGAACTTCTATAAAACAATTATGAAGAACATGGATATGGGCAGAAAGATTCCCAACATAAAGGAATAAATAAGGCCGTCTTTTCTTATGTACGTCATTTTGGTCTTTTTGAGTACCAAATAGAGGAAAATTGGTATTGATACTTGAAAAACCCAAAAATAACTAGAGGGGAAGAAAAGAAATGGGTTTTAGTAGAGAAAGAACATATAATTTTCCACAATGGAAATTGAAACATAATCAATCCCGATAAAACGTGAGATTGTAACATATGCCCTTATAACTTTGGTTTAATGGAAACCAAAAACCAAAGAAAGAAATCTCTTGGTTTTAACGGAAACCAGGAAACCAAAAACCCTCACTGTAACGGTGGTGAACACCTAAAGAAGAAGATGAAGATGTGAGAGGTTTGTTTTTACAAATTCATTACAAAGCACTCAACTCTCTTTAGAAGATATGGAGAATATGAAAGATCAAGAGAGAGAGAAGATATAAGAAGAACCTTATGAAATACAACAAAGGAGCAAATGACTCAAAGAGAAGTGGTAAAAGAAATGATTTAAGCTGAAGCCTGAATGTTTTTTGATGATTGATAATTGAAGTTCACTTGAAAATCTCTTGCAAATGTTCTTCGTGGATCGATTAAGAATCGTTTGGTGGCAATTGGTGTTTGTAGTCGATGAGTCCAAGCCTCCCTTGATGCCTATTTATAGCCTTTATAGGTGACGAAGGAGCCTTTGGTCGAGTCAAGAAATTAAAGAGCCAAGTCAAAGCTTTTAGACCAACATTTAATGCTTCTTTGACTGTTATGGATCGAAGCTACCGACTAGCCGGTGGGACCCCTATAAGCTCTCCAGGTTTCTATTGACTCCATCGGCTGACCGGTGGGCTTCACAAGCAAGAGGTTTTGTTTGCTATATCGGTTGGTCGGTGGTCTTCTACTAGCTAGTCGGTGCTGCCAGATCGTGAGGACCTTGGAATGAGTCCTCCATGCTCCTCTTAATGCCTTTGCTTGTTGGATTAACTTCCTTTGACGATGTTCAAACACTAAAACTAAAACACTCAAATACAATTTATTCTTAATCAATTTTATCATCTAGATACATTCATATAGTATTTTTATCTATATCTTTATCATGACAATATAATAAGTGAGAAATAGTGACATTTTTTTTAAATATTCTTAACTTAAAACAAGATAAAGTTCGTAATTAAAGGCAAGTGGCATCAAACTGCCATATTTTTGAAGATAGGATGATGCTGGTTGAAATCAACTCATCGAATAAAATAAAGGCAAGTGTTTGAGAGATTTTGAGACCTTATCCTATATTTTCAACCCCGTGTAACTCATTTTAATCATTGTGATGAAGTTTTCCTTAGTTAATATTCATTATGACTAAAAAATGAAATTGACATTATCACATAATTTAAATATGGTGATTCCAAATCCATTTTTTAAAATTTAATTTTCATAAATAGTAAAAAATACTTTTAATATAAGTTCGCAAAACGCAACTAAAAACCGTTTTAAAAAAATACCTGTTTTAGCATAAAAATGATTTTACACTAAAATTATGCGTATTATTGATTCTCACGACTTTAATTGGATTATAATTAAACAAAGGAAAATTAGATGACATTTCGATCATGCCAAAACCGAATGACACTATTAAATGCAAATATTCAAAAATGGTTTTTTATTAGAATAAAATATAACCCAAGTTTCAAAAAGTCAAACATGAATTTTCAAATTCAAAATAATGTTTTTAAATGCTTTATTTTACTCTTTCAACTTGTCTTTGGTCGAGCCGAATGTTTTATGAATTTTTAAATTAAGGTTACATCATGATGATGTCACAAAATTTATTGTATTTGTAAAAACTTTATTTTTCAATATTTATCTAAAAAATCAAATTCTTTAGAAAATCTAAAAAAATCCAACATAATCAAAATTCGATAACCTAAATAAAAAAATGAAGTTCATTTTGTCAAATACAATTTCTAAAAGTAGCATAAAATAATTTTAATATCCGCGCATAAAACGCGTAAAAATCATTTTTAGAAAAAATGTATTTTCGATGCAAAAAATGAATTCATTCTCATTCATTGTCTTCTCACAACCGTTAGATTGTTAATTTATTTGATTGAATATATCATGTCATCAAAATCAGTAATCAATAGTGATTAATTTAATTTATTAAGATAAAAATAAATTGCGAACTTAAAAACAGTTTTATGAAAAATATTTCTTTTTTTCATCCATTTTCATTTTTAACAAATTCATAATCAATGTATGGAAGATTATCCATGAGTTTACTGTAATTTATTTCCTTACGTTGTGTTTTGCGATGTTGGATATAATCGACCTTATATATATAAAAAAAACTCACTTTTATAGAAAAACGACTCTTTAAACTTTAAATGTTCTTGACTTTATATGATTTAATTCTTGTTATTCCAAATTTTGCACTTAGTTTCTTGGAATTAATGAATAACTTTGTATTAGTAAAACTTTTCTACATATATATCATAATTTAGTAACTTATTCATATCCACTGATTCAACACCTAGGTTATAGCAGTCATATTTAAATAATAATGTTGTGGTTCGTTTAAGCTTAGTGTTGCGTGTGGTACACGCTGTCGATCATAGTATTCATTTAAAGGAATATAAACTAAAATCTCAGGTTGTTACATGGACCATGGAAGGTTTACTATAACAAGGGTAAAAGTGTCACAACAGAGGGAAGTCTGTTAGAGGGACATTTGGGTCCACATGAAAGAAAGGGGAGTGGGGGTGACAGTTCCTAAGGGGGTGCAAAGAAATATTGTTAGGTAGTTCGACTGAGGCTTGGGCGGGAGATCTCGAACTGAGGCTTGGGCGGGAGATCCTGAGGACTCTCGAGTGTTTCTATACTCTCTTCTACTCTTCTTCTTTCTCCTCTTTCTGCAGTTCTAGTCCCCTGCAGTTTCTATAGATAAATACCAAGTAGTTCGTTCTTGTTGGTTCGCTGTTGTGAGGGACGTGTCAATTGGTCCAACCTGCCGGAGTCGTTCAGCAGAGGTGCGCACTGCCGGACCACATTCAGAGGCGGGCATGCCGGATCATGTCTAGAGGAGGCATGCACTGCTAGATTTGCTTGAGGGAAGGAGATCGACCACATGACGATGAAGACGAGACTCCAAGCACAACTTGAAGGGATGAAGCAACGCATGGGGCGCGTTGAAGTCGAGATGGAACAACGCATGGGAAGCCTCGAAGGGACAATGTTCGAGCTGGCGTTGACGGTAAATTCGTTTACTAAAGAACAAGCCGAACACCGAAATTCCTTATCTAGTCTGATACCACATTTGGAGAAGATGCCGATGCACGACGACTCGCAATCATTAGAACCTATGGTGGAATCTGGTGCACACTCATCAAGGGTTGGAACTCGAGGACAGCAGACCGGTAGCACCCATGTAAAGTCATTTGCCGAGTTGAATTCTTGGTTTTCAATGATAAGGATCCACAGGGCTTAATTACTCACGCATAGTTGTATTTTTGAATCCACCAGACAATGGAGTAAAAAATACAACTTGCTCAAGTTATTATGAAGGGGGTCGCTATTCACTGGTTTACAGTTCTAGGCGAGGTGCACCCAGAATTAACGTAGCCAGTGTTCAAAGAGGAGCTGATGGAGCATTTCAACAGAATGGAAAATCAAAATACGTATTAAGAGCTTGTAGTTATCCGACAAAGGGGATCGGTTCAAGAGTATATTGTACATTTCGAATATTTGGCGTCCTTGCTACCATGCCAACCTGTGGCGCAATACGTAGGGTATTTCTTGTATGGCCTGCGAGAAGAAATTAGAAGTTGGGTTTGCATTCACAACATAGAGACTCGGGTGCAAGTGATGCGGTTAGCTTGACATGTGAAACTTGCTTTCTCGAGAGGCATGGACACTCGGTTCCAAGGAGGTGGGCTTCAAAATTTTAGCTGAATATGGGAAGCTAAACCATGATACCCCATTAGATCGTTCAGGGGCACACCTACAGAGCAGGATCACTCTCTAACCAGTTGGAAGAGGGGAGGCTGTCGTGAATGGAGTTCGATGGGAGGCTCTGGCGAGCGAGGTGTTCGACACCTAGGTGAAGGAGATATGTGCTCTAAGGCCATATGCATGGGATGCATACTGCCATAAGACATATGAGTTATATCTTATGATGGATATATCGAGATGCATGCATGAAATAAGATATCATTCATGCCACTGCTTTTAGTCAAACGAGAAACCAAATATTAAGTGTGTTAATATTCGAATGGTTCAAACTCACTTAAATCCACCACTTATTAATACGTCACATAAGATGTAATGAAAGAGTGGAGTTTGCATTCATGAGATGAATGCATTGTCGTGACATTTTAAATGCACGAGTAAAGTCAAAGAGTGTCTTTGACAGGCTATATAAACCACTGCCATGTGATTGCAGTGTGTGTGGATGCTTGGCCAAACCTCTCAGATGCCTGACACTCTCATCTTCTTCATCCTTGGCATGTCGAGGTGTTAGCACACCATGGGTGGAGGAGAGTCCCTCTCGTGCAATGAGACGTGTTCTTAGTTTGTGAAATCGTGTTTGAGAAATGGAGAATACCGTAGAACAGAGCACCGCCTCGGATGCTGGAACAGCTTGCCAAACCTGTCACCACGCCGTAGGGTTGATGATTTATGTTCATGTGTTAAGTGTTAACACATGTAAAGCGACATGTCTCTATTCACCAGGGTGTGGTGAGGAAATCGTTTTGCTTCACACGTTAAGCGTTAATGTGTACAAAACGACTAGAAAGTTTTCACCATATCATGGTGTGAATGTCGTTTTACACAAGCGAAGTGATTCTTGAAAACAACTTCAAAAAGGACACCACGACATGTAGTGTACGCTGCGGTGCAGGGATTTACCTTAACGAAGTCTGGTTGCATAAGGATAAGCAATCACGGTCACCACCACGACCTAGCGTAGGCCGTGGTGCTTTGGAAAAACCTTTTTTCGAAATTTTCATAATTTTCAATTATATATTGATTTAATAATTTCTAAATGGTTTATAAATTATAATAAAAGGAATTTCAAGGATATTTATTAATTAATAAAATGTTAATTAATTAATTAATTATAAAGAGTTTATAATTAAATAATAAGTTTTTATGAAGCATTTATTATTAAATATTCCTTAAATATTAACTGTTAATATTTTTTAAAAATACCTTTTGAATTTATATGACATGTTTTGTTAGGTCCAAAAGGGGCCTAAATACCCTGAGAGGGGGGGGGGTGAATCAGGGTACGAATATTCTTTGATAAATTCTACCTACCCCAATAGATCTTGACCTCTTTATTATAAGGGTCACTTTGTTTGCACTTAAGTGTTAATGCTGATCTTATTTTTTTCTTGTTTATTTGATGATGATGTTTTGAATGTAATGCGGTAAAACAAGCACATAGACGGAACGATTTTTTCTTGGTTCACCCTCACTGAGTTACATCCAAGGAGCATACAACGACGATGTGCCGATTGTACCAAATTCACGAAGGCTCACTACCAATAATGATGTTGGGGCTACATCACTTCTATGCCCAGACTCATTGACTTTACAAGGTTTAGGGTCTGCTCATTGCATCCCAAGGGTCACTCCCTAAGTCTCTTCCTCTGGCTCACTGCCTCTGGAAAGGATCACCGTCTTCTTCTTTTGTTCACTGCTCTTGGAAGGCATCCACACACAGTTTATAGACCCGTAGGTCCCTTCATTATTACTAATGAATGCACTTCCACTATATGTAGATGTTCTATTGATTTCCCACTTTCATCTACTAATGAATATCACTTTACCACAAAACATTGGGCAATACTTTTTAAAACACTTTCGCAAAGCACACTGCTTCGCGAAGTTACTTATTTCGCAAAGCTCACTGCTATGCGAAACACTTTATTTCGCAAAGCTCAGACAAACCTTCACAAAGTACCTGCTTTTCGCAAAGCCCAACTTAGCCTTCGCGAAGTTCACCTCTTTCGCGGAGCTCAACTTAGCCGCCGCGAAGCTCATTCCTTTCGCAGAGCTCAACAAGCCTTTACGAATTCTCTTTACTTTCGCAAAGCTAAACTTAGCCGCCGTGAAGCAACTTCACAACCCATCTTCGTGAACCTTCGCAAATCGAGAGACTTAAGATTTTCAGGAAAACTCTCTACTCTTCTCAAGGGGGTCAAGCCCTATTTACAGGTGTTTCCACCGACTCTAGAACCTTCCGCGCCATGTCAGTGCCACGTCAGTCCATTTCGCAAAGCTCCGAAATTTCCGCCGAAATTCTCTCTGGTTCGCGAAGCTCCACGACAATTTTCCAGGTTCGCAAAGCTCGTTGTAATCGCAGAGCCTTCCGTAAAAAACTTTGCGCCGCTGCGATGCTCACTTAAGATTTTCAGGAAAACTCTCCACTCTTCTCAAAGGGGTCAAGCCCTATTTACAGGTGTTTCCACTGACTCTAGAACCTTCCGCGCCATGTCGGTGCCACGTCAGTCCATTTTGCAAAGCTCCGAAATTTTCGCCGAAATTCTCTCTGGTTCGCGAAGCTCCATGACAATTTTCCAGGTTCGCAAAGCTCGTTGTAATCGCAGAGCCTTCTGTCAAAAACATTGCGCCGCCGCGATGCTCACTTGTAATGCTCTTCACCTCTGCCATTCGCGAAGCTCGTCATAATCGCAAAGCTCACCGTCAGCTTTCTTTGATTCTTTGTGAAATCCACTTCATGAAGTCCATCTACGCGAAATTCATGCCTTTGCCATATTTTTATGAGACCTATAAAGAAATCCACTTTTCGCGATGCTAGCCAAGCACTGGAAAACGGCGTCACCTTGTATCTGTTCTTTTTGTTTCGCCTTCAGATCTTCATTTCCTTTTTCATGGTTCTTTGTCAACATGGTTTGTCAACAATATCTCTGGAACACGACAACTTACCTTGGAAACCTGCTTTGTTAACAAACACAACCAACCCAAAAATGTTGCAATGATACTTTGAAAGATTTTTGCCCAACAATCTCTCTCTTTGAGTTTGTTGACAACTCTTTCATAAAATGACACTTTAAAGCTTTTTATATCTTCAACCACCATTCGCCTCTTGTGATTCAGATAGCGATTAGAGATTTACTCAACACATACTCTAAGCCCATATGAGCAATGCTCGGCGTAAGAAATAAGAGTATAATGAAAAGTTCATCAATGAATCATTTCATTCCTGACACAACTAAACAACTGCTTTCATCACGAACCTCAACTCTCGTGATATGTATCCTTTGATCAATCACTTCTAGCATCGTCAGATTTAATTCTCTCTCTATCTTTCTGCTTCCCTTATCTCACTGCTCCACCTGTCAGCTTCTCCCCGTGTCTTTGATAGATATTTTCTCCCTTCATTTCTCCCCCATAAAGAGCCATACTTTCTCCCCTTTTGTCAATGAATCCAAAGGGGACTCCTTTGCGGTCTGCAACAGAGTAAGAGACACAAATCAATACATTTGGGAAAAACACATCATACCTCAGGGAGAGGGGGTTGGGGGTTATCTCACGGGTTGGGGGTTATCTCACATCCACACCTTTTCAAGTGCGGGGAGTCGACTGGACTCGTAGAGCCAGTCGATGCCTCTCAAACGCTTCTTTGGGTAAGACCTTTGTCAGAATGTCTGCAACTTGTAGTTCTGTAGGCACATTCTCCTGACGTCGATTTTCCGTCATCTTCCGAACTGGCCCAATCTTCATCTGTATATCCCAAAAGCTCTGACTGAGATCTGTCATTATATTAGTAAACCGATTTCTACAATGCCCTTGATATGCTGAAGTATTCTTTTCACTGCAAACATGTGACTTTCTTTAGGATTGCTTTGATACCGTGCTGTTTGGCACATGACAAAGACAATATCAGGCATTGTCGCTGTCAAGTACAACAAACTTCCAATTATTTGCCTGTACTCTGTGATATTAACCGCCTTGCCTTTATCATCCCTTGACGGTTTCATATGGATAGCCACTAGAGTCATCTCTTTGGAATCGTCCATTCCAAACCTTCTCAAAACTTTCTTGGCATATTTAGATTGAGAAATGAATGTGTCATTCCTTCTTTGTGTCACCTGTAAACCAAGGAAAAACGTCAGCTCACCAATCATTGACATTTCAAACTCATTTTTCATTAATTTAGAAAACAGTCTGCACCACGCTTCATCTGAGTCACTGAAGATTATGTCATCGATATATACCAGTACCATCATCCTTTGATTATTGTTAATATTCACATATAAATTGTAATCCTCCACCACGCTGAAAATCAAGCTTCTTCAAAAACTGATTAAGCCTTGATTACTGTTATTATTCACATATAACGCCTTCTTTAGCCGACAAACTCTTTTCTCATCTTCATGAATAAGAAAACCATCTGGGTGCTCAATATACACTTCTTCTTTCATAACCTCATTCAAAAATGTGGACTTTACATCCATCTGGAAAACTTTGAACTTCCGTTGCACTTCAATGACCAAGAATAATCTGATTGTTTCCAGCCTTGCAACATGTGCAAATGTTTCATCAACATCGATACCCTATATCTGGGAGTAACCTTTGCACACCAGTCGTGTTTTGTTTCGAATCACTTGCTCCATCTTCATTCATCTTGTTACGAAAGACCCATTTAGTCTCGATGATATCAAATCTGTTGGCCTCAAAACAATCTCCCACGTCTAGAGCTGCTTCCTCATCATTCATAGCATGGACCCAATTCTCATCTAGAGCTGCTTCCTCCCCATCATCAGTATCTTATGATCTTCAACTCCCCCTGAGTTGCTTACCTCTATGTCACAAGCCTCTTGTTGAACCATTGCCAATTTTCTCTCGCAGCTTCTTGGCATCCTGAAAGTAGTAAGCTAATACTATATTGTTAGAACAAAATAGATAATCATGAAATACATGAGTTTTGCTGCTTCTCTTCCAATTGGTCTTCTTGATGTTAGACAACATAAGCTTTCATTATTTATATCCCACTGAGATCTTTCATCTGATTAGGAGACAGAATGCTCCTCCTATGATATGCAACTCTTCCAGTTGTCGGACCAATTGTTTAGACCCCAAAATATTCTTCTTCTCCTACATCATTTCTTCACATGTGACACTTTTTAATGAGCCATCAACAAAATCTACTGAGTCAGAACTCGGTGTAGGAAACAAGAGATAAAGTTAATAACACAATCACTACCCATTACACTCAATTACTTTCTTTCTTCTTCAACTCTGGTAACTGATTTGAATCAGTTGACATTGCCAAACACATTACATCACCACGTTGCATCTTTTGATGCGACTTCCCCATGGATTGTATCTCCCCAAAAACCTGAAACACTTGAACATCAGTTAAAAACATTTAATCATCTAGGGAGAGGGGTCTCTCTAGAATCCTCAAGAAGAGGATTGTGGTCGATTCTGTTGGATCAACCCTTTGATGCTTTCTTGCAAAGAACTGTACTCTTTATGTGCTTGTTCTAACTGCCCAGCCAACCTCAATTGTTCTGGTCATATGACTAAACATTCTTTACCCACATTCCGAGTCTTCTTCTGATATTTTGGTTCTATGGGTTTGACCTTCTTCACAATTTGGGGTTTATACCCACTAGTAAAAATTTCTTTCTTTGAGGTTCCACCCGAATGCCATTTCTCATGATTCTTTTTCTCAGCGGGAATCTCTCCACTAGCCATCTTCTCTTTCTTATTCCTCCATTGAAGGGCTCTTTCCCCTTCTTTCACTTCTCCCCTTGTGAAACATTTGAGATTGTGGAGACAATCTTCATTGATTTTTCTTTTATCAGTTATTCGATTTTCCACACTGTTTCTTACTGCTGGTGGGTTCTTCAATGAACGCACATTCTTTTTACTCACAACTATAGTGGCTTCTCCCTTTTTCTTCCAGGCCCGTTCACATTCTCTCTCAGAGAATTGTTGTGACTGTAGCAATGGAGGTGATTGATACACTTTTCGTTCAACTCCTTGTGATTTCTCTAAGGTTGTAAACCTAATTTTCAACTTATCATTCTGTCTTCCAATACATGCCTTTTTGTTATACACTCCCAGAGTTTGAGATTTTTTTTCAAGTTCCTTTTCCTTCCCTGCTTTCTTCCTGATATAGTATCTTGCCGAATGCCCATGATCAGAACATATAAAACATCTCCCGTTAAAAACATACCTCGTGTCATCATTTCTTGGTTCAGATGTTGATGCATTTAAAGTTCTTCCTCTTCTTCTTCTGACATTGATTCCTTGGGATTCATGACACATACGCATGGTGTGTCTCTATCTTCCACAATGATAGCATCTAATGGTTGCTTTCTTCTGAGAGGTGCTCCTTTCAGACTTTTCAAGAGGCCTATTCTTATTCTTAGATTTTGAAATATTTCTTCCTTAACAATATGAAATATATTCCAATGCCTCAAAAACAAAAGCTTGAAGTATGACCATGCATTCCACAAAAATAGCACATGGTGTCATTACTTTAAAAACCTTTTTAGGTATGTCTTCAACACCTACATGATTTTTCTTACCTTTGGAACTTTTCTCAGCTCTCTCCATATCATGCATGAGAGGGGGATTATCATATCTAATACCAGATTTTCCCAAACTGTATAGTCTTTGAGATGAGAAAATATATTCTTGTTTTTCTTCAGAAATAACATATTTTCTTTTCACTTTATCATCACCTGTCGAAGGACAATCAAATAGTAAGTACAAGACATCCTTCATTTTAGGCTTTCCTTTGACATTTGAATTCTCCACTTCTTTCTTCATTGATTCTAGATCTTCTCCCAATATTTGAATCTTCAAATCCTTTGATTCAAGTTGAGCATTTTGTTGTCTCTTGAGATTCTTCCCTCTACTCATCTCATCTTCCAATTCACGTGTGAGATTATCCGCTCACTTTTCTCCTTTATTTTAATTTTTTTTGAGCACCAGAATCAGAACACCATGCATTCTCTTGTTGTAGCCTTTGATTCTTCTGAACTAGTTCAGACAACTGTGTAGCAAGATCATCATTTCTAGCTTTCATATTCTAAATTTCATTTGACTTCTGATTCTCTTCATTTTCATCAGCTTTTGGTTCTTTTGTCTTTCTAGACATCTTTTGTAGTTTTTCAGTTTGAGAATCATTCTTCTCCCTCAGATCAGTAGCCACATCAATAAGCCTTTGATTTAAATCTCTTAGCTTGTTGACCTCAATTTCCAATGCTTGGATCCAAATATCTTTTGATTTATTTTCTTCAGTTAGTTTCTGATTCGATTCCTTTGTTTGGTGGACAACTTCCACTTCAGGTCTTTTTGTAATTTCTTCATCATCAGTAGTTCAACCATCACTTAACGAGTAAGTATTTTCACTATGTGATTTATCCAAATCATTATTCTTTTCACTACTTGATATCTTCAACTGAATCGCACTTTTTCCATAGACACTTCCACTAAGGAATATCACCCGACTTCTGCTTCTTCTTTGACGTTCTTCCCTTTCCCACGTCACACAACGATAATAGTAGACTGGATTTTTAACGTCAATAATCGACTGAACCAATTCAGAGCAAACAAATCTGATAAAAGAAACCTTTCCTTTGATACCAATTGTTAGGTCTCAAAAGGGCCTAAATATCCTAAGAGGGGGTTGAATCAGGATATGGATATTCTTTGATAAATTATACCTACCCCAATAGATCTTGACCTCTTTATTATAAGGGTCACTTTGTTTGTACTTAAGTGTTAATGACGATCTTATTCTTTCCTTGTTTATTTGATGACGATGTTTTGAATGTAATGCAGGAAAGCAAACACATGGACGCAACGATTTTTACTTGGTTCACCCTCATTAGGCTACATCGAGGAGCATACAACGACGATGTGCCGATTGTACTAAATTCACTAAGGCTCACTACCAATAATGATGTTCGGGCTAGATCACTTCTATGACCAGACTCACTGCCTTTACAAGGTTTAAGGTTTGCTCCCCGCATTCCCAAGGGTCACTCCCTAAGTCTCTTCCTCTTGCTCACTATCTTTGGAAATGATCACCCTCTTCCTCATCCTCTTCTTTCGCTCACTGCTCTTGGAAGGGATCCACACACAGTTTATGGACTTGCAGGTCCCTTCATTATCACTAATGAATGCATGATCCACTATATGTAGATGCTCTATTGATGTCCTACTTTCATCTATTGATGAATATCACTTTACCACAGAACACTGAGCAATACCTTTTAAAACACTTTCGCAAAGCACACTGCTTCACGAAGTTTCTTATTTCGCAAAGCTCACTGCTTCATGAAATCTACTTTTCGCGATGCTAACCAAACACTGGAAAATGACGTCACCTTATATTTGTTCTTTTTGTACCACCTCTAGATCTTCATTTTCTTTGTCACGGTTCTTTGTTAACATGGTTTGTCAACAATATATCTGGAATACAACAACTCACCTTGGAGACCTGCTTTGTCAACAAACACAACCAACCAAAAAATGCTGCAATGATACCTTGAGAGATTTTTGCCCAACATGTTTTATGAATTGTAAATAAAAGGGTTTATTTTTTATAATCATAAAAAGGGTAATTTGTAAAATGTTTATAAATTACATAAATGAGGTCAGAATATAAAATTGTTTATATTTTAAATTATGAATTGTTCATAATTATTTTGGGTTGTTCATGGTTAATAAGACCTTATTTGAAATGCCATATAATGAATAATATGAAAGAGTTAATGTTGAAATGAATATAATGTAGTTATGTTCATATTTATTGAATGTTCATAATGATATGCATAATTATAAAATGTTTATAATTACTTTTTATTTATGAATTGTTCATAAATGTTTATCTCATGTTTAAATATGTGAATTGTTCATTTATTTAAAGGTTATTCCCTGCTCCATTCATAGTTATAAATTGTTTATATTATACATGGTGTATGCTTTAGTTTAAATGTTAAACCGCTTATTGGAGATAGAGCCTTGCATTACATGTTAGGAATGACTCCACAATGAATTTAGTTTTTCATATACCTTGACCTCATTTTGTAATTGAAGTTATTAGCTTGAATTTAGTTGTTGGACATAGTTTGTGCATATTAGGTGTTAGAGTTATTATGAATTGAATTCTATTTTGAGTAAAGTATTCCCGGGTAGAGGGACTTAGGGTCGGACCATCTATCGGCCCGGAGGCTTATGCCTTGTCTAGAAAGGTGAATGAGTTTGACTATCTGTCGCTTCGGCTTACTCATGCGGAGATTGTCAATCTCATATAATGTGTTCACGTGAAATGTTCATATACTTTATGCATATGATGTATTTGGATATGTATAAATACGTTAGACTTCTAATTTTTAGTGAGTAACACAAACTGTGAGTTGTGTAAATAGTTACACATCAATATGGTTTGAACATATTGGTTTGATGGAGGGAATAAGATTTCAAACTAAATCACTAGAATCATGCATACATAAAAGGAAATAACATGAGATAAGATGATGAAATTAAAATCCCCTTCAAATAGTAAGTGTTAGATTCCCTCCAAAGCGACACTTATCAAGACCTTGATCATTCAACCGGGTATTGTTGAGCTCAGCACAAGTACCTTTGGATTATCCTGCGTAAGGCAAACAAGCTATAAGTAATTCTGGATTGTCTTGTGTATGGCAAACAAACTATAAGTAACTTCGGATTATCTTGTTGGGTAGGTCAAGCTCAACACTTGGATCCCTTGATAGTCCTTTGTTAGCTTATTCTTGGCGCTTTTTTTGGGTTGCATTAGCTGGGAAATCCTAATGGTTTGGATACCAGAGAAATAAAGTTGAGTTTATCCATATAATGGACTGAATAAAGAGTTGTCCGCTCAACTATCCAAGAGTCACAACTGTTGTGATTGAGATGATGCCCTACCTAAATAATGATGACTTATTTACGTGAACAAACTGGAATAAGTCGTGGTGAAATATGGATCTTGGACTGCTAATAGATGATGCACTTAGAAAGTAGACAACAAAAGTTAACATCGTAACATTTGATATTATGAAATTGAGAAGTTTGAATATGTTCAAAGAGTTGAACGTTATGAATATGGTTCCTAAATTTCACCGTTATTCAACCTTGATTACTTTATATATGTTTTTTCACTAATAGTTGGTGGAAAGTTTTATTAGATTATCACAGATATGTGAAAATAATTTCATACAATGTAATAAGTTAACAAAACATCAAAAAGTGCATCAAACACAAGGTTGATCTGGCAAATTATCATTTATGATATGATAGATAGACACTTATGTTGGGTCTGTTAAATATTCTTAAGAGTTCTAAGGATATAAAATATATTGTCACGACCCCCTCCCCACAAAGTGTACCCCTCCTGGGCCGGCAATGTGAAAAGGGAGATAATGACCCCCGAGTCCCGCCTCCAGTAGGCCCCGAGTCGGCGACTAGCACTGAGGGTATAATAAACACACAAATGGGATGTATTACCCTCTAAGAGAACACATGCGGAAGAGAGAGATAAAATAGACACCAACCAACTCCAACTCAGAACTGAAAAGATAGAAGAACCTAAGTACATGTATGAAATGCCATGCAAAAGTACTACAACTGAAAGGGAAAAAGTACCCAAAAGAAAGTAAAAACAGCAGCGAGCACAAGCCCGAACAGCTCCTCCAACCACAACCTAGTAGTAACCAGCTTGATCTCCAACCTACTCCAAGTGACCTAAAAAACAGTTTATATATACGTAGGGTGAGTATAACAGTATACTCAGTTGGATCCTCCCCGAAGCCTCTCGTGCAAAAGTAAAGAAAGCATGCTAAAGCACAGTGAACAACAGTGAAACTAGCTCGTCACCTAAACAGGTATACTGTGTTTCCAACCTCACCATGGCTACTCTCACCAAGTAACGCATACAAAAATATATCGTATAATAAAGAATATCAAGGGTACCCCGCTACTACTTCCCCACTGGTTTGCCGCTTTGCCCCAACGACATACGTCCTGTGCATCTCTCTCCAAAGGCCTGCCCGTATAAACTTGGGCTAAGCTCCACAATCTGCACCACGTGCACCACAAAGGCTTGCCCGCAGACACCTGGGCGAAGTACCACACCATCCTCACAACCAAAAGTAACCAGGTAGTTTCCGGGAGCCACCACAGCTCGCATAACGTGTATCATACGTTGGGTATTATACCTCAAGCCATTATAGCCCATACACCGAGTAAGGATCCTCAAGCCATTACAGTCTATACACGTTACACCTATAGTAGTCCATAGGGTACTATATCCAGAATATATGTATGTGAAAAATCCACAAGCCATTACAACACATATATGGGGAAAACTAACCGCTGTGCCTCATGGCACTAGCATCTACCAAGAGAAGAGAGCGGGGTCAAAGGGGGTAGTCAGCCATTCATCCTCCCACCAAAATGTTGGGGAAAACACCCCCCCAGGGCTCAGAATCCCCAGGGTGTCAGTTGCCCTTACTGACAGGGTGAAGTAGCATATAGAAACACAAAAAGTACAGAATATATTATAACTCACAACCACACTATGGGCATAACCTAGTTTTAGATACAACTGCAGCTAACGTCTCTCGGACTCCGGGCTGCCACTCCTAAGACTAGGTATCCTATAAGCACACAACCATTTAAAGGGCTTTATTAGATTACTTCATTCCCTTTTTATCAATTCCACTGTACGTTAATTAATTCTTTATACATTAATTAACCATGAACAATTTTTCACATTAAATCCCATTAACATCACATCCAAAACCATTGTCCCTTCAAAAGTTCTCAACCTCATTATTAAGTTCCAACAAACTCCAACCCCATGGGTTAACATCATTTATTCAAACATTCATTACAGAATTACCTTCCCATATTCCCAGGCATTCTAGAAAAGCAACCCATGCTACTAAACACAAGGGGGCTCAACACGGTGAGTAGACGTACTACCCGTCGAGTCTTTGCCGCCTATAGCAAGAGCGTAGACCCATTCTCCCTTGAGAGGCTAAACACGGAGAGCACGTGACATACCCCGCGTGTCTTCGCCTCCTTCGGAAGAAGGGTAAGCAAGACCAGCTGCCTTGAGCAGTGGGGAAAAGTAAACCAGATAAACAACCAAGAATCAACAAACATCCAACAATCACATCCATCCCATTCCATCATCCTCGGTGTCCTCCCTGACACCCACATGCATAAACCGATGCATCTCGCCACTCTAGGCGTCATCCGCTGCCACAACCACAAGGTCTCCATGCCTCCACATATCACAAGACCCCTTCAGGGTCACATCACAACACAAGATATCACATCACCCCTCTAGGGTCGCAACACAACACAAGCAGCAGGAAAACAAACATTACAACATTTTGGGCTCTTGGCCCTTTAGCAAGGCATCCGGCCTTCAAACAACAAACACCAACAATCACATCAATTGGGCTTTTAGCCCTACTTCACAACAAGAGGGTAACTCCGAACCCTTCATGGAACTCAATTAAGTTATTTAATCCATCTGGAATTAACAAATTCAATTCGTTGGTTCCAACATCATGAACCAATTCAGTAAGCTATCACCGAAGATTAAACATGCTTACTATGCCAAAATTGATCAAAACAAGTCACAACAAGAACCAGGTCTGCTTTCATGCTTCTATATTTAGCTAACCAATTATCAAATAATTCCGGCTTTACGTTCTTTATTAATTTCATCAAAAACCCCACGCTAACAAGCAAGGCATAGATATTACACTTATCTAGCAAATCAAGAGGCAAACCGTTATCACGGTATAAAGCAACAACATGCGATCAAACCAATTCCTTTAATCCGGTTGAAGTATTTAATTAGGTCAATTTCATTGTGATCCAAAGGGCTAAATCATGCTAACTCTACGATTGCACATAAACAATTAGAGAAGCCACGAATCCCCTACCTCAAAGGTTTTCGAGGAAAACCACAACGGTCGATGAACGCCCAAGAAACCGGGTCGATTTTCAACAAATCCTCCTTAGATCTCCTTTCCTAACACAACCAAGATCAAAACTCATCACAAACGACATCCACACACCTAGATCTACCCATAACATGTGTAGATCTAAGATCCCGAGGGAAGAGGGGGAGCAATCTAGGTAGATCTAAGAAACCAAACAAAAGGATCACATACCTCGAGAAACCGGCTTCGATTCGCGATGAGAAGCCTCTGGATCGCCTCTAAAACGCTTGAGAGAGGTTCTTCCACCTCCAAGGAAGGGTAATCCCGAGTTATGGCCGATTAATGGCTTAAACGAGGTGATTAAAGACAAAATGAGTTAGATCCACAATTTTAAGATCTAACTTTAAGTGCCCGCACAGTTAGTCCGCACGGTTTAACAAACCGTGCGCTAACCGTGCGGTAGCTTCTGCCTCGACAATCACTCCTCGCACAGTTAGTCCGCACGGTTAGACAAACCGTGCGCTAACCGTGCGTTAGCCACTGCCTCCAAGACCAGCCTTGCACGGTTTGGCCGCACGGTTTAGGCAAACCGTGCGCCACCCGTGTGAAGGCCATAACCCTTTAGATTTCCTTAAAAGTCCACCCAAACGCACCCCAAGCCACCTTGACCTTCCAGAATACCTCCAACACCACATTTTCACAAAGGAATGGACCGGAGAGGTCCGGGCCATTACATGTATCATATTAGAGGCAATCTTCACTTTATCATTCTTTCACATTGGGTGCATAAATGTATATAAATATCATTTCGTGAAGTGTAATGATAATTGACCTCTCAAAGTATGACTTTGAGTCGTTCTTAACCAATGTTTGTCATGGAGTATTATAGGTTATGACGAAATGTTTAGGTAAGTGTGGGCAACATTCTTGTATAGCGATACAAAATTTGATCATGAGGCACAAAACAAAGAATAAGATTATTTGTTTGCTCTAGATGACCCATGAAGTTTACCACATGAAGTGTCATATTTGTCTTTGGTATACTAGGGGTGCATGAGTCATATTTGAGTCCCCATTACTCGAGGTTGGCGAGATACCTAGCATGAGAACCTTATATTTTGATACCCTACTTACACAAGTTTACATATTGACTTAGCTAATACGACAGTGGTTGAGTATGTTGCTGATCATGTCGTTGGTTAGAGTTTAACCACAATGAGATTTGTCCTCTCATATGACGAGTATGACACCAAGGCCTTCGATTGAGATAGACTGGGGAGTGTGCGACCACACCTAGATAACATATATGATGTGCTTATCTATTCGGATAAGAGGCATGCGATGTACTTATCCATAAGGGTGAATAACATGTGATGCATTCACTGATATGTTCAGTCTATACTATGAGATTCGAGAATGAATGAGTTGACTATATGAGATTGACATGCTCCGTGTCTTATGACCACTCGATGTCTTGAACTAAGGGTAAATATGAGAAAACATGTATGCATATGATACAAACTGGTGAACATAGGTACAGAGATATATGTGTTTGATGGAGATCATACTAGATCCCTTTATAGCTTGAGTAACATTAATGCTTTGCTAGTGACCACTCTTTGCTTACATTTATGAATCTGAAGATTCATATTTGTTGTCAACGCTATAAAGACATTTGAGGTCACATTTTGTGGTTGACTGAATGAAGATTGAGTTTGACTCAGAGAACTACTCTAAAAATGTTTTAGAGTTAATCCAAAAGTGTTTTAGATGAGTATTCACAAGGTATTGTATATGATGCGATACAAGATGAAGTTAATGATAGATCTTCAAAAGTGTTTTGGATATGATTTCACAAGTTATTGTATATGATACAATATAAGGTGAAATAACACAAAATCTTTTAGGTTTAGTGCAAGTGGGAGATTGAAGGAGATATATACCCTAAAGCCATATGCATGGGATGCATATTGCCATAAGACATATATGACTTGTATCTTATGATAGATATATCGAGATGCATCCATGAAATAAGATTTTATGCATGCCACTACCTTTAATCAAATGAGCAACCAAATATTAAGTGGGTTGATATTCGAATGGTTCAAACTCACTTAAGGCTATCATTTATTAATACGTTACATAAGATGTGATGAAATTGGAGTTTGCATTCGTTTTGATGCATGAGTGCTAGTCGAAGAGTGTTTTGGACAGACTATATAAACCACTGCCATGCGATGACCAAACCTCTCAGATTCGCGACACTCATCTTTTTCATCCTTAGCATGTTGAGGTGCTAGCACACTGTGGGTGGAGGAGTGTCCCTCTTTTGCGACGAAAGATTCACTTCCTGTACAGTTTCTATACATAAATACCAAGTAGTCTTTTCCAGTTGGTTTGCTGTTGTGAGGGATGTATCACATATCATGTCTAACTGTGAGCAGTCATCTCTCTTGAGCTCTGTGTTTGCATCTTTCTGGAATTTTTTTCTGTGCAATCAATGAAGAGATAAGACTGCAATTTCTATACCCATTCCTTGCTTGGGAAGGATGTGTGGGTATTGCTATTGTTTTTAGCACTTCTGGTTCTGCTCTGCTGCCTTGAAATTTTATTGATTCTGGATTCTTTGTTTTTATGTCTCCTTTGTGGATATCGGCTATGACCATAAAAGACACCTTGTTCAAGAAAAATGTGAGATAATTTTTCTTTTTGTATCTCTCATGCATCCTTTAGCAGGTGTCCGTGTAGTACATGCACATTGCCTCCTTTGGTTGAACATGTTTGGGGCATGGAGAGCATTGTTCTGTTCGCAGAGGCAATTGCATACATCCCTTCATGATGTTCCCACCAACACTTTGAAGAGAAAGATTGCTGAAATTGAGAAAGTGAGGAAAAGCAGAAATCCCATGAAGTGTGCAGTACGTGTGAGTCTTCCCGAATCACAGAAGTGGCTCGATGAACCCTCCTTGACAATGGTTGTCCTTGTTGCTGTTGGGATAGTCGTGTCAAAGCTGCTCTGGATGGTATGCTCAGCCCTAAAATTCTATCATGTAGTATCATTAGCTTAAAAAATCTTCATCGTTTTTTCCATCTCAATGTATGTTTTCTGTTCGCATTCTTGTCTTAGGCCTTGTGTGGCAGCACTTATAAAAAATTGCTTATAACACTCATTAGCTTAAGTGATGCTTATTTTGTTAATGAAAAAAGTGTTATAAGCAGTTTCCAACAAGTGCTATCAAACGGTTCTTTAGTTGTGTAACTGTAGTCTTCTTTCATTCTGAATTTTTGTTCTAATGATCTTAAAATAGACTTTGACAATTTTTTTTTAGAATAAACAAAATTCAACAAATCTGGCCGTCAATGATGATGTTTAACATAAGCACTGATAGATTTTATACGAATTTATACGTTTTTCATTAATAAAATGAGTTTTTATTCATACTTTGTCTGTGTACCAGAAAACAAAGATGGTAAAACATTCAAAAATATATTCTAGTTTCTTAGTTCTTGGGAGTATACCTCTGTTTTCAAGTATCTAAAAACTGTTGACAGAAATTAACCTTCAAAACCTGTCCGAAGCTTTGTTTTTGGATGAATGCAGATGACTTTTTTTAATTAATAAACTTCACCTGTATTTTGTTTTGTATAAGCCTTTGCTGACATTTACTTTTCATATTTTGTGATTAATTTCATTAGTGAATGCCTACAGAACCACGAGGCAACAGCCCAAGAGAGGCTTGAACGCAGACTCAGTAAATTGCCTCCTGGCACCGGCAAAGTAGAAATGTGCAGTCGCGAGACATGGGATGAATTGGGAAAACTGTGTCCTCAAACTCCTTTTGATCCGAGGGTTCCTCGCCCAAATGCAAAGATAAGAACCGATGAGCCAGTGCCCATTGTAAGACTTTTTACTATGTCACTGTTTTGATAATGGTAAGATTGTTATGATTATGATACGGTTTCTAAATTGTTTATTGGAAGGATAATTTTTTTCCAAATATGTAGGCGATGTTCTTCAAAATGATGCAACAATCTTGTACTTTTTTGACAAGTGTTGCCAAACGCAACCCTATGATCTTGTTGAACATTGCTTTTTGTGTGTACGGCAGGCGGTGAAGAAAGATTGGGCGATTGATGTGTTGGCTGATGCATTCACGCATCTCGAGAAAAATGTGAGGAGGCAGTCTTAAAAACTGTTCTGCAAAGGTGGAGTTGCATTTGGGGGGCAAAGGACTCCCACAGGGATGCTGCCCTCTTTGCTGCCTTGAGGTTTTTCTTCTACCTCAAATTCTGTTATGTTATTTTGCCAAACACAGCCCTACAGGGATGCTGCTCTCTTTGCTGCCTTGAGGTTTTTCTCCTACCTCAAATTCTGTTATGTTATTTCGCCAAACACAGCCTTACAGGTTAATACCTAAAGTTTTTTTTTTTGTTTTTTTTGAATGCATAAGTCTGGGGATGGCTGCTATGTTTGGCTTAGTTTTTAGATGTTTTTGAAAATATGTTATCTTGTTTGTACATGATTTTGTGTAGTATATATGGGCTGGTGACAGTCCTATGGTGTCCTCACAGATAATTAAGGAGCCCCATAAATAAGTTTAATAACTCTCATCTTAGGGTTTTCCCATCTGATGCAAGTGAACAGAAAAAAAGAGTGGAAATCATGAAGACTGACTTATTGATGAAATCTTGCAATTTTCTTGGTGAAGGGCGTTTGGGGGAGGATGTGTTGGCCTTTGAAAATCCCCTTATCCCATTTTTTTCACAGCCATCAGTATGTCATAACAAAAACCACGTGCCGGTATGATGTTGTGGGAAAGTATGCATACATCATAAAAACTAAGATTTTATATATGCATTTTTTATTTGTATGCACGTCATGATTAAATTGTTTCTACTTTACTTTCTAAAGCAATAAAACCAAAATCTTATAATGTAATTTCATATTGTGAATAAAAATTTAATTATGTTAAATGCTAGAGCCGGGCAGAGCGCGTCAATGAATCTAGAAATGTAAAACAAGAAAAATCCAATAATATTATTTCTTAACGAAATGGTGCATTGTTTGGAGTAAAGTGACCATTGATGGTCATTGCGGTAAAATGATCAATTTAATGATGTTCAATGAGAGAGTGTTCATTAGTCATTATATGATTGAGTAGGATATTTGATATAAGTATTATTGGATGCTACATCGCAATGACAAGCTAATGAGAGAGATCAAGATTCTTTCAAGGATTCAGACTGCCCCCCGTCCACAGAGGTGACGTTCTCTTCTTCATTTAGGAGTCATGTGCGAGTCTTCAATGCTGATTCTAACATGAGTAGAAAGAGCAGTCTCAGTTAGATTCAAGTACAAACCTCCTTATCCTCTGGGATTCTATCCCCTTGATTGCAATCCCTCCTGGGCCGTGCCTTTTTTGGAAGGACAGTTTGAAACCCTTCATCATCCACAAGTATTCACTTTTCTTTATATAGTTTATTGGAATTCTTCGTCAGAGAGTTTGAAAGCTGGGAGCCCCCCTCCTGGATCTGCTTTGGTCCCACGGTTGTATCATGAGCCACAATTGCATTCTCAAGGCTTATCCTCTTTGACGACTTCTCCAAAGATTGGAGCCCACATCATTAGTAGTAGCCACCAGCTGAATGTTTGCTCCAGATTCAGGTGCTGCACCCTTGGAATGTTGCTTGAGGCCAACCATCCCAGCTCCAGACTAAGCATTCAAAGTAGGTTCAACTTTCGAACTACCACTGGTCCTTAAATCAAAACCCTTGAGCCCCCACTGTTGAGCCGCAATTGAAGAGGACTCCAGTTGATTGGTAACCGGAGCTGCCTGGGTTGCCCTTCAGATCAGCTGAAGCATCGGATTTTTTCACCACCACCTCAGTGTCCCTGCGATTTAAACCTTTATGCTCAGTAGAGGAGTCCCTGCCCTTGTTGTCACTACGCTGCAAAAGGTTGTCCTTCAGTTGGGTCGGGGTTGTAGAGGTATTAGCCTGCACAGCTATTTTAGTCTCCCTTAAAATCAGTTCCTACACCTGCATTTCATATGCAGATCTTGAATTCTGTTGCAAATTATTGTCCCTCTTAACCAGCTTCTTAAGGTGGGCTGTAGAATGGGAGTTCACCTCGAGTGACTTCTTCCCTTTTCTAGCAGACCCTTGAAGGTACACATCAACCTGGTCCTGCTGCAGGTCAGAGTCAGATTGAGACTCACCCTTCAAGCATTCGTTTTTTATTTTTCAGAAACCACTTTATGGTCTTTACAATTTCGGAATATCATTTTCAAAACACCACAAACAAACATAAAAACAACACAACTTCAAAATTTCAACATACACCACACAACCCCACCTGTCATTGTAAACTTCACTAAATTCAAATTTCAAACAAAGTTGTCACGCCACTGCATCAGGTCGTGAACCGCTTTCTAATTGCAGCCTCTAGTCGCGAACCTTGACGCGCCCAATCACACCATTGTCATCCACAACATCAGTGAGAATCGCCCGTCAGAAACCTTCCCTTGCTCGTTGTTGGAGCTGCTTCAACCATGCTTGCAAAAACTTCACCTGATAACAAAATGAAATCCAAACACCGTTGGAAGCCATCAACGTCATCAGCCAAAACCACTGAAAGCCAAGGGAATATCCAGAAATCTAAGAAACAAAATTCGTAACTGGCTTTGCACACATTAGAAAACGAAGACAACCATTGACGTTGCCACCATCTTTACAGTTATCGAAAACAACTCAACCATCACAAGCAAAACCCGTAAAACCAAAATGTCATCGATGTCGAGCATAAACTCCATCACCGAACACTGCTCTCATCGAGTAAGAAAACCAAAAAACCACCAAAGATAGCGCCGAACAAGCCATCTTCATCGATGAGCCTGAAAGAAAGGGACCCAAAGGGGGAGAAGCCAACACTGGTCCCGCCTCATATCAGAGTTGGGCAGACAAAGGCCTCTGTAGAGGTCCACGCCTTCACAAGAACTTCATCCCATCCATCGGGGACCCATGCTACAAGCATACTAGATATCAACATGCCAAAAAGCACTTCCTCTCAGAAGAACAAAACCTTAACAGACGAACAAATGAACTAAACGAAATATGAAACACATCTCAAGGTAGAAGCTTCCCATGAAGAGCTATCTAACTCACAAGAGAAAACACCTGCCTCCCTGCTGAAGGGCCACACAACCCGAGGCCGACCGGCATCTTAGGACCAACAGAAGAGCAAACAAAGAACCAAGCAAAGGAGGAGAAGAAGCCAGCACCAACGAAGAACAAGAACCAAGACTGTCGCCAACCCTCCTTCAACGCCATCCCAAGTTGCCCTAAAGCCCTCATCGAGACTGACCAAAACGGGATCGAGCATGACGGGTTGGCCAACAAAGGCATCGGAGAGGGAGAACACCAGACACCAGCACTTACACCGACCTAAGTTGCATAAAGCACCAACACACATACCCGAAATGGAGGTCTGATGCGTGGGGGAAGGCATAAAGAGGGGTGGTGAGAGACATACGATACCCGCACCAGCAAACAACACCATTCAAGAAGGGGGAAGGAGAAAACGAGACAGGGAAGAGAAAATGATGCCAAGCGAAGCGATGGATGCCATCACCATCGAACATAACAAAAAAACCCTAGGAGCAAGGGTAAGGAGCGTCAGGAGCGCCGAGCGGGCCCATCATGGAATGAAGCATTCCTTCATCAGGGGAAAAAGCCCGTCGTATATGAGGCTCTTCACTAGGGGTAGAGCCCTGTTTAACATCCAAATTCTCCACATCCATGGTGGGAACCACATCACCGGTGATTGCCAACGAAGTGATCTTTTAACCCACAAGAATTACAAATCATCCTTTGGCAACATTTGTCTTAGGTATGTCCTATGTTGTTGCAACCTTTACAAAAGTTAAACCTTTTTTCATAATCAACTCATCAGCAATCAAAACAATGACTTTGATAATTGGAGAGCTCAAACCAACTTCAATTATGTAACACCCCGACTCGAACCATCGAGTTTGAGTTGGAATGCCATGTGACCTCATGCACGCTGTAAGGTTCCAGATTTCCTAAACCATTTCCTTTGTGTTTTTCGAGGCTTGGTGGAGTCAATAGGGTGTTAGGAATCTTTTCCTCTGGTTCTTCTAAGTTTCCTTCATACAGTCGCTTGTTTGTGCAGTAGGTAGGTTGGTCATGCGGTCAGTTGACACAGTCACGTGTTTGTTTGTGCGATAGGTAGGTTTGTCATGCGGTCTGTTGACACAATCACTTGTTTGTTTGTGTTGTAGGTAGGTTGGTCGTGCGGTTGGTTGGCACAATCACTTGTTTGTTCTCACAACCAGTTGAATCAGCTACGTAGATCAACTACATGAATCGGTTACATGAATCGACCATGTGGATGGATCGACTATGTGGCTGGATCAACTATGTGAATCAGCCACATGGAGCGATCGACTACGTGAATCGACTACGTGGATGGATCAACTACATGGATGGATTGACTACGTGGAGCGAATCAGATACGTGAATCGACTACGTGGAGCGAATCCGATACGTGAATCGACCACATCAAAACCGCCACATGGAGTTTTTCGTTAGTTGTGTGAAAACAACGATTCAGGTCTTTCAGCGGTGTGAATCAGGGGTATTCAAAGGTCGTTTCATCGATGATAATTATATTCTTGATTTTCTGTGATGACCAAGGGTGTAAATGAGTCTTTCGCGTGGAGTTTAATGAGATCCATAATAATTAGTTAATTAAATCTATTGTGATTTGAAATCCCGATCGTTTCGTATTTGTTGACTTGAAAACTAAGATCCTCCCTTCATTCCTTCCTACTCGCCTTCCCTCGAGACTTGGAGGTTTCGAAACCTTTTCCTTTGGAGTTGTGGAACCTTGCTACTGTTGGTATGAGTTTCTTCCAGCGGCGATCCCATCTTATGCGCAACCCTTGTTTTGGTGCAGCGAATCACGTGAAGCTTCTTTCTTTCAGGTAGGGGATCATTCGTTTCTCATTTAGTTGCATCATGTGTGTGGGATTATGCTTTTGTCCTTGGGAAGATGGTTTGCACCGGCTTAATAAAGATAATTAAATGGTTTAATTGAAATTGAAGAGGAAATGAGTCCATTTTGCATGCTTTTATAGCTTTCATATTATTGTGATGTTGTGTTTGTATGGGATGAACGTCCTGCTGAAAATTTTATCTGTTGGAGGCTTTGTTTGCGCTGATTTGACATGATTTGTGGAACCTTTGCTTATTGTGATTTGTTTGACATCGCCCTAAAATGGAAATAGGTTAACCATTTATATTTGGCTAATAAAATGGTTGCCCTTGGATTATGACTTGTGTGAGAATGCCCTAAATAAAGAAGTGAAATGTGATAAAAAGTCCCCTTGTTAAGCCAATAAAATGTTTTGTGATGTGTGGTCGTGATGTGGGGTGACAGTGTGAAGTTTTGATGTGGGGGATGATATGGTTGGTATGTGGCCGTGCTGTGGGGCAACAATGTGTGGTTGTGATGCAGTATGAGGCGATGTGTGGTTGGTATGAGGCTGTGTTGTGGGGTGACGATGTGTGGTTGGTATGAGGCTGTGTTGTGGGGTGACGATGTGAGGCTGTGTTATGTGGCAGATGAGACTTGAGGGTTTGTGCTGTTCTAGATGTCTAGGTAGTGATGAAATAATTGGTTAATAATGTTTTAAATGGCTTGGGTTGGTTGAATTAATGAGATGAAATTGATAAATGATCAAATTAATAATGGTTTATGTGGTTAAATGCGGTTGTTGATAAATAATGAAAGAAATGGGATGTTTAATTGAAATTAACTCGAATTGTAACGAAAAGTGGGAAGTGGCTTGTGGCTTGCATTTGTTATGTGGTTTTTTGCATTTAGAGGTGACAACGAAAGTGAGGATGTTGTGAGTTGCTTAGTGTTTGTCGTGGACCCATAGGTTGAGATTGTGTGTGTGACTATATATATATATAGACACACACACACCTTGTATGTTCTTTGTGATTTCTATACGCAGTCCACCCATGTCGAACATTATGTGTCGACACTCATACATTTATATGGGGGGTAAGTTTTTCCCAACATCCCGCTGACGAGGATAGATGACTGACTACCCGCTCTCTCTTCTAGGTGAGTAGTTATGCATAGGTTGTGATGACCGAAGGTTTGCTCGTGCACTAGGTGATGACCCAAGGTGTCTTCGGGCGAGATGAGATGTGATCGTGCTATGGGGCGGTGGCCCAGGTGTCTTCGGGCGTGATGAGATGTGACTGTGCTGTGGGGCGACTTATGATGGGGGTCGTGCATGTTAGGTGGATGACACATGGTTGATGTCTTTCATGTTCACGATATCCTACTACTCTAGTTATGGTTGTGATGTGATGACCCATATGTCTTCTGGAGACATGTGATGTGACCGTGCTGTGAGGTGATGACCCAGGTGTCCGCAGGTGTGATGTGATGTGACTGTGCTGTGGGACAGTGGTATATGTTATACGAAAGAGATGGAAGCGCCAGAACGTATAACATTGCGGTGTGAGAGCGACAAATCAGTAGGAAAATGGTGTTGTGTACCCTTCATCGATATGCTTGATATTATGTTATTATACATGAATGTGTTACTTGGTGAGCGAGCCTTGGTGAAGTTGGGTTTGATTAGATCTGTTTAGGTGCTGTTGGTTCTGCTGTTTACTCACGGGTGTATTGGTATGTTTGTTTCACATGTGCACGAGAGACTTTGGTTTTCCTACTAAGTTTACCCGTATGCTCACCCTACATATATAAAACTATTTTCAGGTTTCCAGAAGGATTATATGGACCGTGCTAAACATTACTAGCTCAGACCTCGTGATAATTGCGATGTCGTTGTTTTAGCTTTTCTCTTTGGTATTTACTTTGAAGATTTTTATCCGTATCAATTTTATTTATACATGACATTGTTGGATGCCTCCCATTTATAAGATTTTTATACCCTCGGTGCTCGTCATCACCCGAAGCCTACTGGAGGCGGTACTCGAGGGTCATTATCTCTCTGTCTTCATTACAATATCTTTGGTGGGAGGGGGTCGTGACAGAGTGGTATCAGAGGTGACGACTGAGAGGTAGGATGTAGTTTGGAGTTAGACACAGTGATGATTGCATGAGTTGATATGACAACAGTGTCGGTTGACCTTGGTGTTTAACACAAGCTAGAGAGATCGGTTATGACACATGATTTTAGGCCCCCCGTTATCCAGTGCATAGACTCTGAGCTTATTGAACGACCGAGTGAGGTGGATCTGTCTGCAGGGTAGAGACATAGGAGAGGTACATGCATCATGATGTCTTACGTTCTTGTTTGAATTGGGTGGTTTTGGTCAAGGGAAGGTTGAAATAAAATTAAAATGAATTGAATGAATCTTAATCAAATTCCATACTACCTGGGCTTAGGAAGACCTTGTTTGCCTTTCAGCTATGACTTATAGGCGTTGTCTGCGTGTGGTTCAGGCAATAGAGGTTCAACAGGCTGATCCAGTTGACTGCAGGAGGGTTGATCCGGTTGCGGAGGACGATCAGTGGCAGAGGAAGTTTTGCGCTTTTCAGCGGCAGACTTTGGGGAAGTATGAGGGCAGTGTTTCTGATGTGGAGACGAAGAGCTGGTTGAAGGAGCTTGAGATCACCTTCAGTTTGATCGGGCCCCTGATGGAGTACTGGGTCTCTTTATCAGTTAGTCAGATGCGAGGAGCTATGCGTCAAAGGTGGATGTTGATTCTGGGTGAGCGGGAGGAGGCTGATGTTTCGTGGGTCAACTTTCAGAAAGAGTTCCAGACATAGTTTCTTTCATTGCCATGAAGACTTTGAAGAGTCAGGAACTTTCTCTTCAGCAGGGGAGTTTGTCTGTGCGGGAGCTGAAGATCAAGTTTAAGGACCTTCTGCGTTTTGTCCTAGATCTTTTTTCTGATGTGGAGTCTCGTGCGAGACGTCTTGAAGAGACACCCTGTCATTCTATCAAGTATGTTGTTACTCCTTTTACGTTGCCAACATATCTGGAGGTTCAAAAAAAGGTAGAGGTGATCGAGCGGATGCACTCCTGAGGAGGTTTATCGCGAGAGGGGAACCAACAGGGTTCTTTGGGGAATAGAGTTGGTGGTGGCAGGACTCGGGCACTGAGACCTTCGAGGTTTTGATCGTCAGGGAGTTGACCTCTGCAGCGTTCTTTTCGGCCTTATGGGGCCAGTGGTTTCCGTGCTTTTCTTGGGAATGTCATGCCAGTGTGCTTTGTCTCTGGGGTTCATGGCCATCGCCAAAACCAATGCCCAATGGTTCCTTCAGCTCAGTTTGGTGGAGGCGGTCGAGTTCAGTGCCAGCCTCAACAACAGTTGCCAACAAGGCTGTTTCAACAGCAGAGGCTACCAGGTTATGCTCCGCCTAGAGTAGATGGAGCAGGTAGAGTTCAACCTCAAGATGTTCCCTGTGTTCATAGACCTTGACCCGTGTGTGGTCGTAGAGGTGGCTGTCAGCAAAGAGGTAGAGTTGAGTTTGGTCAGTTTCACACGGTGGCTGTAGTAGCGCCAAAAGGGCCAAAGATCGTTCTAGGTACGCTCAATTTGTCTTCCACCCTTTTTTTGTTTTCCATCTTTTTTTTCTTGTTTGATTCAGGAGCTTTGCAGTCATTTGTTGCACTTGCTCTAGTCCATGCTCTAGGACTAGACGTAAGGAGGCTTCTCGTGACCATGATGTTGACTACGCCAATCAGAGGCCAGATCAGCTTGTTTGATGTGTGTCGGGGGTGTAGATTGATGATGGGGCCACATCAGTCTTGTGGGGATTTGTTCTTGGTTCAAATGCAGCCATACAATGTCATCCTCGACATCGATTGGTTGTATTCTGTGCGTATTTTCGACTGCTTTTGGGGGAAAGTTGTGTTCTCGAATGTGGATGACTAACATGTGGTTTTCATTGACAAGTGGGGTTGTCAGGAGGGCAATAGACGTGTGGAGCCCCTTCTTTCCTTGATGGATGTGGAATCAACGGACGCTGGGACAATGGAGGTTCCCAGGGTCGTTGGGGGAGTGGGGGAGTTTTTGGATGTTTTTCCCGTGGTGGTTGTGATACTATCCCCTCAACGCGATATTGAGTTCGGGATAGACTTGCTGCTTAGTGCTTCTCTGATTTCAATGGCTCATCAGATGACACCCTCCGAGTTGTGAGATATGAGGATTCAGATAAATGATCTGATGTAGAAAGGTTTAATCCAACCTAGTGTGTCATCGTGGGGTGCTTTAATATTATTAGCCAAGAAGACAGATGGTAGTCTGATGTTGTGAATAGACTACTAGAGGTTGAATCAGGTAACAGTCAAGAATCGTTACCCTCTTCCAAGGGTAGACGATCTTTTCGACCAATTGAGGGGCGAGTTTGTTTTCTAAGGTCGATTTGCAGTTTGGGTATCACCAGTTGAGGGTGGAGGAGGATGATATCCCGAAGACTACTTTGAAAAACACTTCGAGTTTGTGATCATGCAGTTTGGTGTCACAAACGCATCAGCTGTATTCACGGGACTCATGAACTTCGTGTTCCGTGAATTCTTGGATTAGTTTGTAGTTGTGTTCATCAGCAACATATTGATCTACTCGAAGTCAGAGGAGGAGCATGTCTGTCATCCTAGAGTCATCTTGCAGGTTCTTCGATGTCACCATCTCTATGAGAAGTTGTCCAAGTGTAAGTTTTGGACACGAGAGATGCATTTCCTTAGGCATGTAGTGTCTCAGTGGGGTGTGGCTGTGGACCCGTCGAAGGTCGAGACAATTGTTTCTTGGCCAACCCCTAAGAATGTGGATGAGGTTTACAACTTCCTTGGGCTTGCCAGTTATTATCAGAGGTTTGTGCTCAATTTTTTTCATGTTACAACTCCGTTGACAGCGTTGATTAGGAAGGATTAGATTTTTAAGTAGAGTGATTAGTTCCATACAACATTCAGTTACCTGAAGGAAAAGTTGGTCAGTGCTTCATTGCTTTAGTTGTCCGAGGAGGGTGTGTTCTTTGAGGTGTTTTGTGACGTTTCCTGTCTGGGTTTGGGATGCGTGTTGATACAACAGAAGTTAATGATCTCTTATGAGTCTAGGCAGTTACGTCCTCACGAGCGCAACTATGCCACAAATGATATGGAGCTAACAACGGTTGTGTTTGCATTGAAGCTGCGACGACATTATCTCATTGGAGAGCGCTTTGTGGTCTTCACGGATCATGAGAATTTGAGGTATATCTTTTCTCAATGTGATTTGAATATGCAGCAACAAAGGTGGATGAAGTTTCTTCAGGATTATGATTTCGATATCTCCTACACCTCAGTAAAGGGAATGTTGTGACGAACACTTTGAGTAGGAAGTCGCGAAAGGATGTTGTTTGGGAGTCCATAGATGTTTGGAAATGAATGGAGGAGTTGACAACCTTGCACTTAAATGCAAAGGTGGATGATGATAGAGACTGTTTGTTTCAGCTGGCAGTATTGTCTTCTCTGATGCAACAGGTGATGAAGTCTCAGTGGGGAGACTCAGAGGCAGAGGTGATGCACGATCGTGTTGGTCATGATGATGCTCTAGAGGGATAGTCAGAGGATGGTCATAACTTGGTGTTGTTTCAGGGGAGGATGTTTCGGTAGTGATGCGCGAGCGAGTCCTTCAGGAGTTTCATACCCCACCTTTAATGGTACACCTGAGGGTTTCTAAGATGTATCATGGCTTGAGAACACAATTTTGGTGGCTTAGGATGAAACAAACAGTGACAAAGTTTGTGGCGAGGTGTTTGGTTTTCCAATAGGCAAAGGCTGAGCATTGTGTTCCTGGTGGTTTGTTGCAGCCCTTCGACGTTCCTCAGTGGAAATGAGACGACATCTCGATGGATTTCGTCACAAGATTATTTCGGGCTCTGAGTGGTTGTGATGTCATATGGGTAATCGTGGATCAATTGACAAAATCAGCTCACTTCCTAGCGATCAAGGAGTCGGGTGCCGTAGATGTTTTGATGAGGAGGTATGTGGATGAGATAGTGCAATTGCATGGAGTCTCGAGGTCCATCATCTTTGATTGAGATGCTCGTTTTACCTCACAAGTCTGGAAGGGATTACAACATGCTTTTGACACTCAGTTGCGCCTTAACACTGCTTTCCACCTTCAGGCAGACGGACAGACGGAGCAAACTATCCAAACGTTGGAGGATATGTTACGAGCATGTGTCATGTACTTCAGCAGATCTTGGGCAAAACATTTGTCTTTGGTTGAGTTTTCCTACAACATCAGCTATCACTCATTCATCGACATAACCCCATTTGACGCTTTATATGGGTGATCATGTTGTTCTACGTTGTGCTGCACCGAGGTTGGGGAGTCGGTAGTTCTTGGTCCTGATGTGGTGCAGAGCACAACATAGAAAGTTCAGCTTGTTTGTGAGAGGATGCAAACAACGCAAGACCAGTAGAGGCTTATGCTGATCGCAGGAGGAGACCTTTGAAGTTCGAGGTTGGAGACCACATGTTTTTGAAGGCCACTGCTCGATATGGGCAGCGAAAGTTTGGCCGAGGGAGTAAGTTATCGTCCTGGTTTGTTGGACCTTTTAAGGTGTTGGTGTGCGTTGGCGAAGTGGCTTATCGGTTAACACTTCCACCACGATTGGACTAGATTTACAATGTCTTCGACGTCTCCCAGCTCCATCGATATCTTCACGATGACTCCCATGTCATTGACTGTGGAGAGTTGGATATCGAGGATGATGCGATGTTCATAGAGCGATTAATGGAGATCCAGGATCGTCAAGAGTGGGTGCTGCGTGGATGAATCATACCCTTGGTTCGCGTGTTGTGGATGCATGATGACATGGAGGAAAGTCCTTGGGAGTGGGGCACGTAGATGCATACCCAATACTCAGAGTTGTTTTAAGTTTGCTATGTTTTGCTTGGTTTTGTTTGGATGATGTGATGTTTGGATCTTGTTGTTTTATGAGATGTGTGTTGGATTGGTGTAGCCCGATTTGTTTGGATGATGTTGGGTCGAATGCTTGCTGATCGAGCGACATTGACAGGGCACTGTAGCAGTGTAAACTTTAGCACGACTATTGTAGCAGCTCAAACTTTGGAGACATTGGTACTGTGGCTTCGAGGACTTCTTGCCACCGACCACTATAGCAGTTTGGACTTGGGTGACCGCAACACTGTAGCAGTGTGGATTTCTAACCACCTTTCACTATAGCACAACAGACTTTCTATGCGGTTGGTGGAACAATGCTTTGTCCTCCTTATTAGCTCATTTAGAGTTAGAGTTTCTGTGTTGTGAAGCTCTAATATTCTCCCTGTAATTTGTGCTCCCGATTATAGTGATATTTCTTGCCTCTTCGTGGACATAAGGATTATTCTCAAACCACATAAATCGATGTGTTTGTGTTCATCATTTTCTTCTTCTTTTGTTTTCGTCTTTTCTTCATCCGCAAACCTCTGTCGTGTGACTCCCAACATTTCCGCAACAACATGCTGTTTTTTTGGTGTCTATTGTGTGATAAAGTTATGACATATGAAAAGGGGTGAACCTGATTCCTAATCGAGACACGTTATACCTTACATTATTAAAATCGTGCGAGTGAGTTAGTGCCGCCTAAAGCGGATAAACTCTTTGATTTGTGTGCTCGAGGTGGTGCTGTGTTTTGGTTGTGCCAATTGTTGGTTTGGGCCATGAGGGGGTTGAAAGGGTTGTGTAAGTGGTTATGAGGAAGAGAAGAGACTTATGGATGGAGTGTTTGATCGGTGGTTGAGTTTCAATTGTAATGAGATCCTTGAGCGGTATCTCATGGGATGATTGTTCAGACCTTTCTTTTCCTTTCCTTTTCCTTCACTTGGATTCTCGAGGATGAGAATTGTTTGAGAAATATCTAATATAAGGTCCTAAATTTCCAAAACCACTTTGTGTTTTTCGAGGCTTGGTGGAGTCAAGAGGGTGTTAGGAGTCTTTCTTTGGTTCTTTTAAGTTTCTTTCGCATGGTCACTTGTTTGTTTGTGCGGTAGGTAGGTTGGTCGTTCAGTCAGTTGACACAATCACTTGTTTGTTTGTGCGGTAGGTAGGTTGGTCATTGAGTCGGTTGAAACAATCATTTGTTTGTTTGTACGGTTGGTCGTGCGGTCGATTGGCACAATCACTTGTTTGTTTGTGCAGTAGGTTGGTTGGTCGTGCAGTCGGTTGACACAATCACTTGTTTGTTCATGCGGTAGGTTGGTTGTGATGGTTTCAGATGTAGCAGAAGCATGCAGTGGTGGACGATATATTAATATTTCTTTTAATAATCGTTGCCCGAAACCATGAGCGATGATCTTGCATGTCAAATTTATAATTAATTTATTTAATATTTGAAGAAATAAATACATGAGCTTAGGAACTTTCTTTGTTGTTGATGTTGATTGTCTGAAAAAGACCTTTTTGGATTGCCTTCGTTGCGCTATAAGGATCCAATGATAAAATCCCTATAATAGTGATCCACACATACTCTAATGATCTCCGAGCAACACCACTCGATCACTGGGTGCTAGAACGACAAATCAAATGTCTTGCGTTGTTTGTTTTTGATCGCTCGTTTTCTGTCTTGAAGAAATCTCTTCCGCGCTTCTCGTTCCTGAGAGGAAGGGATGAAGAGTCAAGAGAGAATTCGTTGCGCGCAACAATTATCTATTCTCAATTTTTTGGATAGACTATACAATAGACATAGTCGTCTCTTTATAGAGTTAGGATTTAAGTTAAAAAAATATTTAATTGCATACCGACCATTACATAACATTGATTACCTTTAATAAACCTCATGGCACATAATAATAATTATATTATTATTATTTTATGGCGTGCGTCAACTTGCGCGATAACAAATATTATGTAACAGTTTTGTTAATTAATATTTGTCATCGGACTCGGTCTTGGTCTGTTCGAACTCTTCTATCATTTATTGAACAACTGAATAAATATTTTATTCACAATCCAGCGGATAAATATTTATTAAATATCCAATAAATAAAATAAATATTTTATCCACAAGCCGACGAATAAATATTTATTTAATTTATACAATCAATATAAATTGAATAAAATTATTCCTCGGACTTGGGAATAATATTTATTCTATTAATTAAACTCAAATAAAATTTAATTGAGATCAATAGAAACACTTAGTGTGTGACTCTCTAGGATTCTTTCTCATTGTCATTAAACGAACTTGTCTAAAGTCCAAAATTCTATCTAACGGGTCAAGACACCCAAGAGAAAGTACTTAATGTCGCAATGTTGACAACCACATACGAACACATATCGTGTAATATAATACCTTTATCACAATATATCATCAAACATGTTGCATATTCGTATCACCAACCTATATGCTTGATATGTATTTCTTTGACTATCTGAAATAAACACATCGTTACACCATGACCATAGAGTTTAATGTGACGGTTCTATTCCAATCAAAGAGTCGAGATATCTGATTCCATAAAGATAGAAGGGACAAATCCTTCATCGACTTATTCATTAATGACATGTCACTCATGACATACCCAATGTATCCAACTTCGCCATGAACTGTTATCGCCATGGTTTACAAAATACATCTAAGTACGCGAGTTGTAACATGCATTAATAATAATCTTAAAGTCACGCTTGTAGATAGGAATATCCGATGACACAAAAACATGCAAATTTCATACTGGCGGGTCTGTTCTCATAATTTCCCGTCTTAGAGATTACAAAGTGTGAACTTCATGAGAAGAAGTCTCACCTGCTTATGAGTACTCGCACCTGACAGTCTATGTACTATGTGTCTCATCATAACATGTTATCCAACCGCTGAATATTATTTAAGAATATCGTCATAGTACATCAAAGTTCTCATTATAGTGGAGAATTACTATGATCTTATCAATGCGACGTATATTTTAGGACATTATTACATTAGAGTCACGTAGAACTACGAACGATACGTAATAAGTAGTTTTATTAATATTCAATACATTGAATATAAATGTAATCAAAGTACAAATAGTTGATCCTAGGACACAAACTCCAACTCTCACTTGGACTAGTGCCATCTGCCTAGGACCTTCAGTCTGCTAGACCTCACATGATAGTCATGTTTTTGTTGAGTCAAACCTTTAGTCAAGGGGTCTGCCACTGTTTTTTTGTGAAAATACTGCTCACTACAACTTCACATTTCTGAGAAAAATCCCTCAAAAGATGATACTTTTGAAGTATGTGTTTCGTTCGCCGATGTGACCTTGACTCTTTTACAAAAGCCACTGCTGCAGTATTATCACACGAGTGTGATAGGATCTTTACTGCTAGGTACCACATCAAGCTCTTGGACAAAATTGCGCATCCATAATGCTTCTTTAGCTGCCTCAGAAGTCACATTATACTTGGACTCTGCTGTAGAATCTGCAACCACAACCTTCTTTGAGCTTTTTCAGCTCACAATACCTCCATTCAAAGTGAAGATGTATCCCGTTTGTGAATTCATGTCATCTTGATCAGTTTGGAAACTAACATCTGTATATCCTCTGATTATTCCTCATCTTCTCCATAAACAAGGAACATATTTTTAGTACGCCTTAGATACTTAAGGATAGTCTTGACTTCCATCCAATGACGGTCACTTGGATCAGCTTGATATCTTCCTACCACACTTAATGCGTATGCGACATCTAGCCTAGTACACAACATAACATACACGACTGACCCAATCGCTGATGCATATAGAATCCTTGTCATTTTGTTTCTTTTCTTATGTGTTGAGGACACATTTTCTTGCAAAGATGAATGTCATGTGATGCTGACAACAATCCCCTCTTGGATTGATCTATACCGAATCTCTTCAATATCTTGTCAATGTATGTACTTTGACTTAGGCGGAACAACCTCTTGGATCTATCATGATGAATCTTGATCCCAAGAATATATGTTGCCTCGCCCAAGTCCTTCATAGAGAATCATTTATTCAACCATGCCTCAACAGACTGTAAGACTGGCATTTTGTTTCCATTGAGTAATATGTTATCAACACATACTATTTAGAAAACAACTGCACTTTCACTAAACCATTTATAGGCACGCGACTTGCATTCGTTCTTTATGAAACCCAGTTCCGTTATGGCCTCATTAAAATGAATGTTCCATGACCTAAATGCTTGCTTTAATCTATAAATGGATCTTTGCAACTTGCATACCATGTTGACATCCTTTGGAGTCACAAACCCTTTGAGTTGTGTCATATAGACATCCTCCTGAAGGTTTCCGTTAAGGAAGATTGTTTTGACATCCATTTGCCGAATCTCATAATCATGAAAAGCCACAATGACAATTAGAATTCTGATGGATTTTAGCATTGCAACTGGTGAAAAGGTTTCATCGTAGTCAATGTATTGACGCTGTTTAGACCCTTTTGCAACCAGTCACGCCTTATAGGTACGAACTTGTCTTTCCATGTCCAATTTCTTCTTAAATACCCATTTGCAACCAACGAGCTTTACATCCACTTGAGGGTCTACCAAAATCCAGACTTGGTTTTGATATATGAAATCCATTTCAGGGTTCACGGTCTCTTGCCACTTGACAATATCCATGCCACTTACTGATTCCTTGTAGGTTAGAGGATCATTATCATCAACTAATAATGAATCATTATCCTTAGTGACTAGAAAATCATACCGTTCTAATTCTCTAACCTCTTTAGTACTCTTGCACAATAATTGTGTCTCTGAAACAATTTCTTCTTCCATGAGGCTTTGTAAAATTTGTTC